>OY992516.1:31488632-32717465 GCA_963921215.1 Scoparia ambigualis
AGGCTCAACAGGGAATTTGTACCGAACAGCCTGCGAAGCAAAACCAAGTCCAACATGCGCACTGGTGAAGTTGCGTTCAGCCAAACGCAAGATTTGACTGTTGTGGTCTGGAAGGACAGCAATTTGGTATCCTTAATCTCTACTTTTCACCCGGTAAAAGTCGGTGGAAAAGAAAAATACGGGACTTACAAATTTAAACCTCAAGTGGTCCTGGACTACAATCAGTCTATGGGGGGCATAGACAAAAAGGACCAATTGCTTCAAGCATACCCAATGGAAAGAGTCCGTAATTTCATTTGGTATAAGAAACTTTTCCGCCGACTTCTAAATGTCTCCGTTGTCAACAGCGCCATTATTTATAACCACAACCGGAGCTCAAAGATGGCACAACGGCAGTTCCGGGAGATTTTGGTCGACCAAATTATTAATAAATATGGGGGTGAGCGGTCTATACCTCCTCAGTTGCCAAGGAGGAGGGATCACTTTCCTATGAAGAACATATGAAGGGCGCGCTGCAAATGGTGTGCTAAAACAAACGTGGAAACACGCACTCCGTACAAGTGTGATACTTGCGATGTAGCTTTGTGTGTTGTCGATTGTTTTAGGCAGTTTCACACAGAATCAGAGTTATCGAACCAGGGATCTTTGGATCACGCACAATAAGCACGCCTGCTGGGAATCAAACCTGGGATCTCTGTGTCTGAGATAGACATTCTAGGCTAAATCACAGACAATAAGCTCACCTGCTGGGAATCGAACTTGGGATCTCTAGGTCTGAGATAGACATTCTAAGCCTAATCACACACAAAATGCTGGGAATAGAACCGGGGATCTGTGGTATACTGATCTTTGTCTGCCTTTTAAGTTCTAATGTTATAAGTATTGTTGTAATCCGGGCCATGTGCTCTTCCAGTTAAGCTACCGTGGACTTTACTTTTTTACTTTGAAAGCGCTCCTGGCAATCAGGGTCAAGTGCTCTTCCAGTTGAGCTACCGTGGACTTACTTTTTAACTTTGAAAGCCCTCCTACCCATCCGGGCCAGATGCTCTTACAGTTAAGCTACCGTGGACTTTACTTATTTACTTTGAAAGCCCTGCTGCCCATCCGGGCCAGATGCTCTTCCAGTTAAGCTACCGTGTACTTTTCTTTTTTTACTTTGAAAGCTCTTCAGGCAACCCGGGCCATGTGCTCTTCCAGTTAAGCTACCGTGGACTTTACTTTTTTACTTTGAAAGTCCTCCTGCCCATCCGGGCCAGATCCCCTTCTAGTTAAGCTACCGTAGACTTTACTTTTTTACTTTGAAACCCCTCCTGCCCATCCGGGCCAGATGCTCTTCGAGTTAAGCTACCGTGGACTTTACTTTTTTACTTTGAAAGCCCTCTTTGCAATCCAGGCCAGGTGACTTTACTTTTTTACTTTTCTTTTATCGAATGTATATATTGTATGTATGTATGTATGTTTATTCTTAAACTTAAAAATAAGTAAGTACTTTACTTATTTTTAAGTTAACCCCTTGAGGATCGTAAAACCAGACACAATTAAAAATCACTTGTTTCGCGACCGACGGCGGTCTTATGATCTAACCTATTAAGCTACCGTGGACCATACTTCTTTTACTTTAAAAGCCCTCCTTGCAATCCGGGCCAGGTGACTTTACTTTTTTACTTTTACTTTTCTTTTAGTTTGATTAAACAAAATGACTTTCACTTTGACTTTAGCTGCTCATCATCAGTGAATTATTAAAATTATGTTCCGATTCCGAACCATATTTAATGAAAGCTAGCAGCCACGTTAAGAACCGGTTTTAGTCCCATTGTGTACCCTACCTTATTACCGGTATTTTAAGGAGCGTATTGCGTTTTCTCTGTTTGAATGGTAAATAACTTTTTTCAATGTTAACCTAAAATTTAGTGTGATATGTCCTTAGAAAGGTAATGTTATAAACTATACTTTTATATCTAATTTAATAAAAAATGGTTGAGTTTAATATAAATTTTTTTAAAGTTAATACTTGTGTTTTTTTTTTCGAGAGTTGTAGTCTGTGGCGGCCTGAGTCGCCACATAATTTATTATCATCACGTATCGGTTAAGAGTTTGTAAGCACATTCCTAAACGCGTGCAGATCCGATAAAGATATGTCACGGCATCCTCCCTCCAACATCTACGTAGTATTACTGTATAAATAGTCTTGTAAGGTTTAGATAATAAGTTAGTCACAATGTAGTCACTGTAAATATACAACATCACTCTAAGGACGCAGTCGTTATTTACCATCGCCATGGAATCCCTCCATCTTCACAACCTCGTATACTACATACGCCCGACGGCACACTGGTGACCCCGCTCAAGCAACAAGCAACCTTCCAATGGAGTACCCAAAAAAAACACGTGAGTCATTTGTAATATCTACACATCAACCATGGCAGGAACATCTATTCAGCGACGGACACAACAAAATCTTCAAGATAAAATCACTACGCCGTGCCACTTCGAGCTGCGACTACGTCATTTAACATCATTCTTATGGCTCCCACAACTTTGGTTTCCTTTCCGGCACATCGTATCAAGAACGTTTCATCGACCAAGGCAAAGAAATAAGGTACCAAGAAAAACAATGCGAAATAGAATAAACTAACGATTTCATAACTGTACACATTATGTTATAAATTGTGCGGCGCGCAGCGAACGCTCAAGAATTTCCGACGCAGCAGTTTTCGCCGTTTGCTCTACGCTTGCGCAAAAGTCAAGTTCACGCACAGACATATTATAATCTTCTTTTATACGTCTGTGAGTTCACGGCATTAGTGACTATGCTGCTATACGCAAAAAAAATTGTATTAAGTTGTGGATTTTTCTATAGAAATCAATAAATAGAATCCAAAGAAAAATAAGCATAATATGTATACAAAGAGTATTCACCCGTTTAACCGCCTCACTTTTAACGACTGACAAAGTGGTTTGAGGTATGTTATTTATAATTACGGGAAGAGATATTTAGAAGCATTATTTTACCAGTCGATGGTTTTATGAGATATTATTACACTTCATAAGACACTTAACTGCTACTAGCTACCTCCAGTGCGAATTGATTTCTCCGGTTATCTGACAAAGAGCCAAGGAATACGCCAGTCTGAGGATAATTATGAAGCTATAATGAAGTTGTACTCAAAATGAAGATATTCAACAAGTTTAAAATGCTTTGATTGTGCAATAAGAATACAGTAGAATAAATAAGCACAAAAATGAACCATGTTTGGGTAACTAATGTAATAATAAGATTTTAGTCAATTTTAATTAAATTTTTTGTTATTTACGTATTTCCTTATAATATATTAAATGCAACATGTCGTATCTCTATGTACTTAATGTTTCATCTTAGTCAAATCTAATTTTTATGTTTTGTTATTATGTATTTTATTAAGTCTATTAGTTCAATTTATTATTAACATGTAATGCGTAATTTAAAGTTCACTGTAAGAATATGCATAATTTAAAGTTGTACTTGTTTATACCACTTAATTTGTGTGTATAATATAGTCTTGGTATAACGTGATATAAAAATAATATTAGTAACAATATTATGATGTTGAGAGGAATTATAAAAAATTTTCGTGTACGTAAATGTAAAACGACCGATTGTTTTTTAAAAGGTATACCTATAATAAGTAAGTATTTTGTTCAAATACAAGGAAACAGCTCTCTTAGCAGCATTCAGCAAGCCAGCTAGCCATAAGGTTCCATCGCAGCAACGTAACGCTTCCTGGATCCTCGGCATCACTCGACGGTCAAAATAAGTACCGTCGCACTCCACACGTCTCGACTCACAGCAGACATGGTAGCACACGCTCTTCTCGAGTCACGTAGACCGGAGAACGCTCGTTTTGTCAATGAAGACTTGAGCACGCTCATCACGACTTAACGTGGATTAGAGCACCACTGGCATCTCCAAGCTGAAGACCTGATGGTAATTTCATTCCCTTTTTCAAGAGGGGGAGTACTGTGGCGGCCTGAGTCGCCATATAATTTATTATCATCACGTATCGGTTAAGAGTTTGTAAGCACATTCCTAAACGCGTGCAGATCCGATAAAGATATGTCACGGCATCCTCCCTCCAACATCTACGTAGTATTACTGTATAAATAGTCTTGTAAGGTTTAGATAATAAGTTAGTCACAATGTAGTCACTGTAAATATACAACATCACTTTAAGACACGCAGTCGTTATCTACCATCGCCATGGGACCTACCATCATCACCACATCACTCACGCTCGACGGAACATAGTCCATCTCTTTACCCTAATATATTTTAGCTATTATTCAAAGTACTATCATAGGTTTAATATATGTATGAAAGCATTAAATAACCTTTCAGTAAATAGTAATATTTTTGTTTTAAGTATTGTGTTTATCGAGAAATTAAATATTTAGGTCGAGCTTAAAATTTCTCTACGAAAAAAAATCCGAGCAAAACTTTGTGAGCTGCTAATTTTTTTCTTTTACATTATTTTCTCGGTTTTTTAGATTACGTTTACGTAGAATATGTTTACCATGCTATTTAAAACACAAAAGGTAGGCCATCACTTTAAATTTTACAATGCCTGATTGTTTAGGGAACCAATTAATCATAATTTACGTTAGGCTGATTTTGAACCCATTATTAATTAAAAGGAAACCTTAATCCACACGATTTTATCATGAGTTTTAAGTTTCATTATTAGACTACACAAAAAACAACATTTCCGAACCAGCGCGCAGACGCAGGGTCATAAATTGATTTTTGTAAACATTCGCGCGCCGGCAACCATCACGTATACCACTCTACGAGTGTCGAGTGCCAAACAAAGCCCCAAAGCGTGGGAGGCCCGAATCACGTGAGCGGTTAATATCAGTGCATTCCCATATCGACGTATTAAGTGCTGAATTCGTGAAAATATAGTGCTTTCAAAGTAATTCCTTTGGCGGCCATATTGCGACCGGCTCGAATCGCCGCCACATATACAAGCAATCTTCACGGTTCTGTGTGGTGCGCACGGGTTATAATCGCCTCCAGCACGTCAAGTGACTCAGTGCATACCTACGCGCTTGCAGAATTAACTGAATTAAACGAAGATTAACACAGCAGAAGGTATATTACTTACTGATTCTCTCTGAGAGGCGAAACTAAGATGGATTGCGCTGGTTGTAAACAAAAATTACTAGATTGTAATTCCCTTAAATGCAACTCATGTGTGTCTCATTATTGCATGCAATGTCTGAATTTCGAAGCAAATAAAAAACCTACCGAACTTAATCCCGAGCAGCTCGCAACATTAAAGAGCCCATCTTGCACCAATGTTCCACGTAGAAAACGGAATGGCAAGGAATCGCCTGCTGCTATTTCACCTAGCGTTTCTAGACAAACTTCTAACATTCAAGCTGACCTTACGATTGAGAAGGTAAGTGATTTGCTTGACCAAAAGTTAGCCCCAAAATCTAGCATGATGAGTAACTTGCGCAGTGCACTTATCGAGGAGGTTACGGGAATCATAACTTTGGAAATAAGTAAAATTGGAAATGAACTTAAGGAGGAACTCAACAAAACTACCGAATTTGTTATGGATGAGATAAGAGTACTGAAAAAATGTTTAGCGGAAAAAGATACTGTCATTAAAACACTTCAAATGGAGAAAACGCAACTTAAGACCGAATTAAGACAGATTCTAAGCCGCTTTTCAACCATCGATAGATTGTCGCGTGCTAGAAACGTCGAACTGCAGGCTGTACCGGATAGTCAAAATGAAAATATCGTATCGATGTTTAACGCGCTCTGCGAGACAATTAAGTTTCCTATATCCGACTCAGATATTCACGCCTGCCGACGTGTAGCCAAAATGAACACAACTAAACGTCCGCGTAACATAGTCGTTACTTTGGCCTCTCCTAAACTTCGTGATGGTTTAATATCAGCAGCACATCGCTATAATAAGGAGAACAAAGGAAACAGACTTAACACCCACCACCTCGGTATGTCGGGCGAGGCCCACCAAATCTACTTAGCCGAGCACCTAGACCCTGAGACTAAGCAACTGTACGCGGCTGCAAGAAAAGTCAAACAAGATAAAAACTATGCGTACTGTTGGGTAAAATATGGAAACATCTATCTTCGTAAGGATGATGTATCGCTTGCTAAAATTGTAAAATCGTTTGATTTTTTAAACACGTTAAAATGACATTGTTATATTTATATTTTCCTATAGTGCTTTGCCAGATATTTTATTTTTGTCCTTTCATTTCTTTTAAAAATGTTTTAATTTGTAGTACTAAGTTTAAAAATAAATAAAAATTAATTTATCTCCAACCCACTTTATCAATAAAGACTAGTAATTCCCGTTATATGGTTGAGCGATTAGGGAATATGTGTCATACTTTCCGAAGTCTGATGTTAATACTGCTAATCAAGGTCAGTGAAACTTTTGTTACGTATTGTATTTGTTATTGTTATTGCAAAAGATTATTTAAGTGTTTTTGGAACAATATATTGTTATTTAGGTCTAGACTCCTTACGTTCCATAATAGTTTATTAAACGGTTTTTTGTGCTATATGATATTGTTTAGGTTTATAAGTCATAATTGCATATACTCGTATTTATGTCATGATAACAGTAATGTAAGTTGTTATTGTAACTATGTGAAATTTATATTCACTTTACATTACTTATCCAGCTCAGTATTAAAATGTTATGCAGTAACCAAATATTTATATTTCATGATGATATAGACAAAGGCGTGCATTATTTTTATCTTTATTCGTGACTTATTACTAATATCAACAACAAAGAATTTAATCATATTTTTAATAATCGTTAACACGTATTGCGGCGATATAAATCAATTGTTAAATATTATTAAAATCTTCCGACCGTGGTTTCCCCCGTTTCAAAAAAGTTTTTTTGTCCTGCATGGTTGCCGGGATTAGGGGTGTCTTATATTCTATTCGATTGTACAAACGAACGAAGATATCGTTCAGTTCATCGAAATCAACTCGGTGTTTTCCGCGAGAAATGGTGACAGACGGACTCATAGACAGATTTTATATTCCATTTATTATATTAGTATGGATAACAAAGTTCACTAAACAACAATCCCCACGTTGGTACTGCGGCATGATGCTTTCTTTCTTTTATTTACATTTACTTTTAATAACTCGCACGGGACTCGAATTTGGTATCTCTTTATTCTATAGAAATGGCGGTAACAACTAGTGGTTTACAGGCTTACTATCAAAATGTGCGTGGTTTAAGAACCAAATGCCTAGAACTTTATAATGCCATATTAAGTGTAAATTATGATATTTTACTGTTTACTGAAACATGGCTGCAGGACGACATACTTGACGGAGAATTATGTGATACCCGCTATGACATTTATCGACGCGATAGAAATTTGAATCTCTGCGGAAATTCTGGTGGTGTCATGATTTGTACGCGAAAACAACTCGGGGCCACTTTACTAAATAACTGGATAAGTGACACTGCTGAATCACTTTGTGTCTTCACTTTCATCACTCACTTTCATTTTCACTCACTTTGTGTCAACTCTAAATTCCATAAACGACTTATATACAATTTTAGTTTACACACCTCCAGATAATCGTGGACTTACGGGTCGGATCGAGAACATTTTGAGCAATGTATCAACGCTAGTAAACAACAATCCTAGTTGCAACTATGTTCTGATAGGTGACTTTAATTTTCCATGCATAAAATGGCAAAATGGGTTGTATAATATATTACAACAAGGTAGCACAGAATTACAAAACAACGCGAGAAATTTTGTGGATCACCTTCATTACTTGGACTCTAAGCAATACAATTATATACAGAATTCGAAATCGAACGTCCTCGATCTGTGCTTTAGTAACCTCCCACTCGAAGTCACTCGCTCGGTTAGTCCTTTGATAAAAGCAGATACCTATCATCCATCTTTTGTCGTCAATATTCTAGATCTGAAAAATAAACCTTTCAAAGAAGTTCACTCCCCACGTCATAACTTCCGTACAGCCGATTATGTTTCAATTAATGACTATTTAAACAGTGTTGACTGGTCAGAACTGTTTTACTCTAAGTCACTCGATGAGGCAGTGTCTTCTTTTTACGACAATTTAGAGCACTGTCGTAATATGTTTGTTCCTCTTTCTTTTAGCAAGGTCTCTAAGTCACGCTATCCCAACTGGTACAGCCGCGAGTTAATTAGGCTTATTCGAGTCAAAAATAAAATTCACAAAAAATGGAAACGTTTTGGCAACCCTCGTGACTACGATGAATTTTCTTTGTTGAGAGAGCGATCGAAAAAGTTGCAAAAACAGTGTTTTATGGTATTTACATAAAAAGCTGAAGGCATTATAAAGCATAATCCAAAATACTTTTGGACTTATGTAAAATCTAAAAGAGGCTGTTCCAGTTACCCTAAAGAATTTACATTTTCGAATCAAGTTTTCTCTGATGGTCAACAAGCATGTAACGCTTTTGGCTCCTTTTTTGAGAGTGTTTTCATCAAGCCTTCCCCTACCGCAATTAAGAATTCACTGCCCACTACCAGCCCCACTAACAATCAATCAATATCCCAGATTCATATAACTCCAGCTTTAGTAGAAAAATCGCTCAATAAACTTGACAAGTCTAAGGGCGCCTGCTGTGACGGAATACCACCAATATTTCTATCTAATTGCGCTAAAAGTCTAGCATTTCCTTTATCACTTTTATTTTCCTCTTCTATAAAGAAAGGTATTTTCCCAGCTATATGGAAGAAAGCGCATGTCATTCCAATCCACAAAAAAGGCTCTAAATCGGCGATTTCTAACTACCGTCCAATATCCATTCTCAGCTCTATAGCCAGTCTTTGAAAAAATCGTTTATGATCATATCTACCACATAGTTTCTCGTGGCATACCAGCTTCAAAACATAGCTTTTTAAGAGGAAGATCCACTGTTTCTAATTTAACCATTTTCACGGATTATGTTCTTCAACAAATGGATGGGGGTGGACAGGTTGATGTGATCTACACGGACTTCGAAAAGGCGTTCGATCGTGTGGATCACAGCATCCTGATTCACAAGTTGGAAGCATTAGCATACACGGTGACCTATTGAGGTGGGTCACCTCTTATCTTACAAATCGTTCGCAAGCGGTTGTCCTAGGTGGATTGAGATCAGACTTCATATCGGTGCCGTCAGGTGTTCCGCAGGGTTCCCATCTTGGCCCACTATTCTATAACGCATATATCTACGATATCAATTCTTGTTTCGTTAGGACTAAACATCTATTATATGCTGACGACAAAAAGGTATGAGAGTAAACTCTGCTTCCGATTGTGAATTACTTCAACAAGATCTTAATAATTTAGTAGCTTACTATTCTAATAATAATATCAGTATCAACATAGCTAAGTGTCAGTGTATAAGCTTTACACGAAAGAAAAACCCAATCCCGTTTATTTATAAATTTAATGATGACGTGTTACATAGGGTGGATTCGGTTCGAGATTTGGGAGTTTGTCTTGACTCTAAGTTGTCGTTCTGTAGCCATGTAGATAATATTGTAAGGAAGTCATTGCGCAGTCTAGGATTCACATTGCGCACTTGTAAACCATTTAGATCTAATATAAGTATTAATATAGTATATAATGCATATGTCCGCAGTATCTTGGAATATGCTTCCCCTGTTTGGTCACCCTTCTATGGTATTCACAGGGATAGGATTGAGAATATTCAAAAAAAATTTGTAAAACATCTTCATTTCAAAGCACATTGCAATAACAAATTATCTTACGAGGATAGTTGCCGACAATTTCGATTATCGACGCTCGAACAACGACGTATAGCTATGGACATGGGCCTACTCTTCGACGTGGTGCATGGCCGCCTTGATTGTCCAGAACTATTGGAGCTACTGATTTGGCGAACACCCAGGCGTCGTACTCGCCACACTGCACTGTTCGAAATCCCCCTAAATAAAACCAATTACGTGCACAACTCAGTGATGCTGAGTATTTTTGAAAACCTTATGTATGTCAAGAAATATGATAAGACATTTGTTAAAAATTGTGATCTTCAAAACTTAAAACACTCGTAGGAAAAAAAGCTTGCCGTCCCTAGTTTTAGACTTCATGAAACAGGTGGCTCTTTCATGGGTAAATGTGTAACGTTTTATAACAAACTTCCACTAAATATTACTGAAATGCCTTTTCATACACTTAAAGCCCATGTTAAAAAAAACCCTCATGGGTAAAGGTTATTAGCGGAAGATTATGTAAATGACAAATATGTATGGACTTAGTGCATGTATACGAGCATAACATATTAGTAATTTGTATATTGTATAATTTGGTAACGACATATTGTTTTGTAAATGTCGTTACTTCTATCCTACTTCCTACTAGTATTATAAACGCGAAAGTTTGTAAGTATGGATGGATGTTTGTTACTCTTTCACGTAAAAACTGCTGAATGGATTTTCAATTTTGAGTCGAGTTGAGTATGAGTAAATAAAAATACGACATAATTCAATATTTTGTTTTATTTTCAAGAAAGTAGACCATTAATAGAAGAAGTTGAACCAATCATTACGATATATCTGAAACAAAAACAAATAAATAAATAACACAATATTTTTTCTATTTAGGCAGACTAAATTCAGGACGTCACTCCACAGCTTTATTATTAAGAGGCCTATTACATCTCGACTGTGATTTTTGTGTAAAATGGCCAATTTTGGCGTTATGGATCTCAGAAACAAAAATACATTAACAATTATGACTTATTGAATAATGTAGAATAGCTATTGGAATAGTGCGTAGCGGCCTCGCTTTTTGTAAATTTTGCTTAACTTTTTAATTAAACCCAAAATTGCAGAGAAAGATTTTCATAAAGTGCGCGAAGGCACTTTTTTGAGCTCATCGTTTGAACTACTGTTCTAAACAAGTAAAATAAAAAAAATATAATGTTATGTGTTTTATAGTCGAATAGCGCGTAGCGGCCTCGGAATTTTTAGATATCAATGATTTTATATAGGAAAAAAAACTTCAAAAATCGCTATAAGTTAACTGTGAATATCTCCTATCTACGATAATATTATTGAGCAAAATTTATACCAGAGTAATTGTTACTTCATGAGGAATAAAATTTTATGATGAATTTATTATCTTATTTTGATAAAAACGTTAAATACATTTTCAAAATTACTACAAAATGCGAAAATGGGCATTTTACGCAAAAATCACATTCGAGATTTAATAGGCCTCTTAAGAAGTAACGACATTTACAAAACAATATGATTGATTGACCATTATATTGATTGACTGTTGTGCATAACTGTTTCATTTCTTCGACCGGATACTCACTCCAAACAGATAGCAGACACGATCCTTCTGATAAAAAAGAATGACAAGTGAACATAATATGTATTACTAAAGCCCTTTGCTAAAAATCTGTCCTTATGGGACTTCAATTTGTCAAAGGGCAAAATTATAACATCGTTCAAGATTTTAGAGGAAATATGTTTACTAGAAAAAAATCAACCAGTCTCAGGAAGCTCGAATGGGATTCGAACCCATTATTAGTCTGTCCATGGGACTTAAATTGTCAAAGGACAAAATTATTATAATAATTCAAAATTTTAGAGGAAAAATGTTTACTAGAAAAAAATCAACCCATCTCAGTGAAGGACGTGAATTCACTAGCGAAGGAAGGGTAGTTGTCTTCAACTAGTGGCGATCACGACTCGCCCATAGCCGCTGGACAATAGCCTGAAAAATAAAAACAGTGCTTTAATGATACACCCTCTTACTCCTCCCATGGTTTACTATAAGTATCCAAAAAGTAAGCAGTTTGGGTTTCAAGTTTAAATTTAGGACTATCTTCATTTAGTTAATGTGGTTTTGTCACACACAGCACCAAATGTGTGTGACCACACACAGTACAAAACAGCATGATATATAAGTAGGTACCTGTCTATCTGCAACATGGGTAAGTCCATAGTCGACATTCACTCGAGGGGGTAGGCGCTGGCGGTCCAGTGACATGGCTTCCTCATCAATGACAATCCGTGAGTCACTGATGAGATTGTGCAAGACTACACACGCATTCACAATCTTGCCAGCTTTCACAGGATCGTAGTGCATGACCCTGTGAGCGAGGAGACAACGGAAGCGCGTTTTGAGAATGCCAAAACACCGTTCCACCACATTACGAGTACTGCAATGAACAAGAGTGTAGTGCTCTTCAGGCGTGTTAGGCTCAGCGCCTAAGATTGGAGTCATCATCCAAGGGCGCTGTGCATAGCCAGAGTCGCCTGAAATATTTAAGAATGACTGATCAAGTAAATCAACATATAAAACACGAAGATGACAATAACACTACATACCGTAATAACACCTAATTTAAATATGCATATAAAATTAAATTAAAGTTTAGTAATACTTGTATAAGTCAATTCAATGACAGACTTTTTAAAAACAAACTACTTTTACTTCCATTCATGTTGCTACAGATTGTTTACCTATTTCTATTTCTATCATGTATATATTGTATTTTATACTCGTAAATTTAAAGCTTCAATAAACTGTGCTTCGATATCGTAAGATCTGTCTGACACTACGAATCTCATGTGAGTTCATGCTCTTTACTTCCCACTCCATCCACCACCCGCGCATACCTAAGGCGCGGTACAGCGGTTGAGGTCAGGCTATAACAAAAACAGCTTATTCTAGATTAGTAATGTTAGTAAAAAGACAAACAATATTATTTATTTAATCCTATACACAGTTCCACCCAGTGAATTTGTATTGGGCAGTCCGGTCTTTCAGCAATCGCCTTCAGGATGCCATCCCGGCTGCTACGCAAGCGTTGCAGCAAGGAGGCCGCTTTTTTACGCATGATGGCGTGAAAACCATCCGTACGGGCCTCCGCAAACATTCCTGACGCACTGCAACGCCGCGGCAGCCGCAACAGCATCCTAAAAGCGTTGTTGTATTGTACCCTCAGGATGTTGTAAGCTCGGCGCGTATATGAAATCCACATGCCCACAGGCATATTACTCCTATATTTATAACAAGGTTGAAGTCCGTTTGATTAGCTTATGACCCGATTGACTCATATCACACCACAAATCCACTGAAACTATCGATTTGAGACCAGATTGGCTCGTGTAATACCATAAACTGAAAATAAAATAAAAATAACCTTTATATCTACATTGATCCACACCACATCACCACCACATCACAAAACTTGGTACGTAAATAATTAAGTCTGCTCATTAATGTATGATACTTAGAATAAATGACTACCGATCACCTGCATTGCTTGAAATTACACTGAACTTTGCACTGCAACTTGCAACACAGCGACTATGGTAATGCGAAATAAGGTAACGGACAAAGGCTGGTTTACAGGAAAAGCAAAGAATTGATTTTTTTTAGGAAACTATTTCTTTTAGGGCTGGTTTTTCAAGAGACGGATAAATATAATTATTTATCAATAGAATAGCAAAATTTTGTAAAAAAAAATCAAAATTGGAATACTTTATTCTGTCTACGCATCTACCACCGGCTACCAATATTTGCGCGTGACGTCACAGATGGCACGAGAGAGAGATGGTGGGATCTGCGCGGCGGCACGACATTGACAAATCGCACGCGTCACAGCACGTACACGTCATTTGTATATTAAATTCATGTTATTCAAAATTCATAGAATAAAGGAGCTATACGAAGAAGCAGTCAAAATTATTCACAAACATTCACCATCAACATAATTGTGGTCCTTCGAGCCGGATGCATCAGGAATCGTCGTGAACTACTGCATAAATCGGACACGCGAGACCAGCAGATAAGGCATCATCGAGATCGAGATCACCATAAAAAGGTCAGGTCAATCATCCTTCCTTTTATTAACTTTCCAGTGTTTTGTGTTTTAATTTGTGCCAATGTTGTGCGTTCGTTGTAATTAACCGTTGTGAATGACATTGAAACGACATTGCAAGGACACAGCGCCCGGGCACAGTGTTCGGTGAAAGTTTTTGTATTGTACCTCCTTCCCTTCATCCCTTAGTCTTCTGAAAACGCCAAAATGACGAAAAAGAGGCATTCACTTACTCATTTTGAGAGTGCAGATGATACTTTAAAAGATTATAACAAAAAAAGAGGCATCATTCGCGGCAAACTAACATTATTTTCGAAATTTGTAGATTCTTTGCAACATTTAGAAATAACTGAGGCTATTCGTACAGAATTGCAAACGCGGCTAGATAAGGCAGAATCGTTGCTTTCCAGTTTTTCCGAAATTCAAGATGAAATAGACGCTAACGTACCCGACATTCAAATTGAAAAAGAGTTAAGCGAAAGAGAGGCCTTTGAGAATCAATTTTATGCCTATGTAGCTAAGTCTAAGTGTATAATTAACGCTAATAAAGCTAAAAAACAAAATAATTATTTTAAAGGTTCTTGTGCAATCACTCCGTGCGGTGACGGAGAAAGAATACCAATCGCCGCCCCTCTCTCCGTCCGGTGGGTGTCGTAAGAAGCGACTAACGGACTCTTTCGAGCGATGATCTGCTCCACTGGTGGTAGGGCTTGACCCGTCTGGTTGGTGACCACCGTACGCATGGTGTAAAACCCGTCAAGTGACTGCTTGTCGGTCGCGTTTCGGGATCAGCCAGCGTATAACCAGAGCTCGAGAGGATGATGCTGCGATGTATTTGGTCTGTGGAGGCTTCCGTCAAACCAGTGCCAGGAGAACCTCGTTAACCTGCCGACCAGGGAGACCCGTAGAAACGGTTTTCCCGCTGGCCGCCCGTGGCACAGTACAGGGGCCCAAGCGAGCCTAACCAGCTCGTGAGGCTGCCTCACCATGCCACGCAAAATCTCGGGATGGTCCGTCGTGCCGGTTGGTGACCGGAAGGTGGGGTCCCGGCGGCCATTCCCGGGGGGGTTCGGGGGCCCTTCCGTTCGGCAGGTTAATAATACTCGTCTGTTGGCAAATTCCTGGGGAAACAGGCCACCACACTTTGACCATTCGCATCGCGGCATCATTTTCTCGATTCACGCCTCTCTCTTTCCACTCCTAAAATGACAGCGCCTAACAACAAAACTGGTTCTACAGCGGTGCACACCCCCACCACAACCTTACCGTTTGAGGTGGAGTTCGTTAACATCCGCGGACTCCATGCAAACCTCAATGCCGTCCACCACCATCTTGAGCCACGGCACGGCCAGCAATGTTGTTCCTGACGGAGACGCAAATAATCCGCCCAGCTGACACCACCTACCTGAACTATCCCGGCTTTGTGCTTGAAGAATCCTTCAAAGCCAAAGCCGGAGTTTGCTTATTCGTTCGGGCGGATGTTTGCTGTCGCCGTCTGCGCTGTCTGGAGGACCCTTCCTTCTCCCTCCTAGTGGTACACGTCGACTTAGGCTCTCATTGCCGTGTCTACGTCTGCGTCTACCGATCCCATAACGGCGAGATGGAGACAACTCGACTAATTGAACATCTTAGTCGGGTAGCAGATGATGCGCAGGAGCGGTTTCCATCGGCGGAACTGGTGTTTTTGGGGGACAACGCCCACCATGAGTTGTGGTTAGGTTCCTCCAAAACAGACCATGCTGGTAGAACTGCCCACGCATTCGCTCTCACGCATGACCTGATGCAACTGGTGAACCAGCCCACCAGGATCCCAGACATAGTTGGCCATGCGCCCTCCTTACTCGACCTTCTGCTAACGAGTCGCCCAGCTGGATACCGGGTGGAGATTCGAGCTCCTTTAGGTTCCTCGGATCACTGCTTGATATCCAGCACAGTGTCCTTGGCATCGCGCCTGCCAACAGCGGTTTCGAAACGCCAGATTTGGCACTACGCGTCGGCAGACTGGGACGGGATGCGGGAGTATTTTGCATCCGTCCCTTGGAGGCAGCGCTGCTTTAGTGGGAAGGACCCGACCGCTAGCGCCACTGCCGTTGCTGATGAGATAGTATTAGGAATGGAATACTATATTCCACACTCCTATGTCATCAGCAAAGGCAGACGCAACCGCTGGTTCAATCGCGAGTGTGCCAGCGCTGTTGAGAGCAAACAGACGGCATACCGCGCTTGGATCAGAGGTAAAGCTCATGGGGCTCCCGAAACTCGCTCGCTAAAAGCAGCCTATAATAATGCCACCAAGTCATGTAAGAGGGCCTACATTAGAGCGGATGCCCAGCGCGTTGCACGAGTAGGCCAAGAACTCCTGACGCATCCTACGGGCAGCCGTAGCTACTGGCGTCTGGCCAAAGCCGTGCAATCCAACTTCTGCCAACCTTCGCTGCCACCACTGAGATGTCTTGACGGAACTTTAGCTCACAAGCCGCAGGAAAAGGTTGATCTCCTGGCACAGCCACCCTCAATTCCTCACTGTGGCCACACAATGTCTGATATTAAAATCAGGCAGTGTGATGTCCGTGCGGAAATGCAGTCAATCGATGTCCGGAAAGCTAACGGTCCTGATGGCATCCCAGCAATAGTCCTGAAAATGTGTGCAGCGGAGTTGTCCCCTGTGTTAACGCGTCTGTACTGTCTCTCGCTCTCTCCGGGTTGTGTGCCGGAATCTTGGAGAGAAGCTAATGTGCAACCGATCCCTAAAAAAGGAGATCGGTCAGATCCGACTAATTACCGCCCTATAGCCGTAACTTCAGTGTTGTGTAAGATCCTAGAACGAATATTGAACAAACAGCTTATTCGATACCTAGAAGATCACTCCCTAATTCACGATCGTCAATATGGGTTTCGGCCAAAACGGTCAACGGGTGATCTTCTAGCGTACGTCACACATCTCTGGGGTGAGCATTTGACAAGCGTGGCGAGTCACTGGCAGTTAGCCTTGACATAGCCAAGGCTTTTGATCGGGTCTGGCACAAAGCTCTTCTCTCCAAGCTCCCGGCATACGGTTTGCCCGCTCAGTTCTGTACCTGGATTGCCAGCTTCCTGCATGAGCGTAGAATCCGTGTCCTTTCGGATGGATGCGCTTCGCGGTTCATGTCAGTGAACGCTGGTGTTCCTCAAGGCTCCGTTCTATCCCCCACGCTGTTCCTTCTGCATATCAATGACATGCTTCCTCTTGGAAACATTCATTGCTATGCAGATGATAGCACAGTGCATGGGGTATATAACGGGCACCCAACGGCTGGGCGGGTAGACACCGAAATGAAGCGAGCAAATCTTGTCATTGAGCTCGATCGGATGTTGGACCTCATTTCTAAATGGGGCTCCGATAATCTGGTGGAGTTCAATGCCAAGAAAACACAGGTGTGCGCGTTCACAGCGAAAAAGTCACCATTCCTTCCCCTTCCCTCTCTTCAGGGTACATCTCTAGGCCTGCAGAGCAGTATTAACATGCTCGGTATGGATATCCGCTGCGATCTGAACCAAAAGGACTACATCGAAACCGTGATTAAAAATGCCTCACGTAAACTCGGTGTCCTGAACAAGGTGCGGCGATTCTTCACGCCTGATCAGTTGTGTCTATTATACAAGACACAGGTGCGGTCTTGCGTGGAGTATTGCTCTCACCTTTGGGACGGCTCGGCAAAGTACCTTCTCGATGCCTTGGACAGATTGCAGCGCCGCGCTGTGCGCATTATCGGCAATGCAGAGGTCACTAAAACTCTCGAGCCTTTGCAATTGCGTAGAGATATTGCGTCACTCAGCGTCTATTACCGTTTATACCATGGCGAGTGCTCTGAAGAACTCTTTGACCTCATCCCTTCTTCTCCCTTCCTCCATAGGAGTACGCGCGCTGCTCTGCGGAGTCACCAATTTACAGTCTCTAACATTCCATCTCGCACAAAGAAATTTGGTGACTCGTTTCTTTGCCGCACTTCCAAAAGATGGAATAGTCTACCAGCACACGTATTCCCTCCTACCTATGACATAGGGTCCTTCAAACGAGGCGTGAAGAAGCACTTTGTGGGCCGGCAGAGTGAGGATGACTGATGCTACGTCTCTTACGCTGCACCAGTTGTCCTCGCGCCTGGACCTCATTTCCACTTAACATCAGGTGGAGTGGGGTCATTTGCCGGGCTTAGTATTAAATAAAAAAATAAAAAATATAAAAAATTACCGACAATTTTGCTACTTTCTTTTGACGGTTCGTACGACCATTGGTTGGAATACCGCGATACCTACCTGTCTCTTATCCATAATTCGAAAGAAATCGACAATGTTCAAAAATTTCATTATCTGCGTTCCTCTCTCACGGGTAAATGCATTATTAGTTATAAAGTCATTGTAATTTTCAACGGAAAATTATACCATAGCCTGGGATTTATTGGAAAACCGCTACAATAATAACCGTTTGCTTGTACAAAACCACGTAAAGGCATTATTTAATATGGCGTCAATAACTAAAGAATCACCAGTACTTACACGTAAGCTAATTGATAACATTTTGAAAAATATACGCGCCCTTAGTACCCTAGGCGAGCCGACCGAGTCTTGGGACACGTTAATTATTAATTTAATAACCTCTAAACTAGATTCGTGTACTGAACGGGAATGGGAAAATTATAAAAGTACCATTAATCAAAATCAGTCCGGCATACGATTAAAATTAAGCGAATTAATAAACTTTCTTAAAAATAGAGCTGATGTCTTGGAAACTATTAACATGTCGCAAAGTAAAAGCAGTACAGCTGATAACAACGCGCAAAAAAACCGGTCGAATTATCAGAATAAGTCGCATAGTTTTATTTCAACACAAAATAAACAATCGAACACTGCAAATACGCTTAATTCTAAACGTTCACGTAACTGCAATATGTGCAACGCTAATCACCCTCTTTATGCATGCAATTCTTTTTTAAATCTGTCACTTAAAGATAAATTGAATTTTGTTAATGAAAAAAAGCTTTGCCATAGCTGTTTGCGCAATGGTCACGCCGTATCAGAGTGTTGGTTCGGTCCGTGTAAATTGTGTAATCAGAAACACAACAGTTTAATCCATACTGACCAGCGTAATGAAGCTAGCGCATCGACATCTTCAACTGTTGTACAGATTTTGCCAGACTTGTCAAATAATACAAAAAATACAACAACGTTACATTCAGCAGCTTACACGACAAATACGCAGGATAATAATATATCTCATTCATTATTAGAGAATGTATTGCTATCCACGGCTTTAGTCAAAATCGCAGATGTAAACAATACCTACCACACGGCTCGCGCTTTATTAGATAACGGTAGCCAGCACTGCTTTATCGCGCAGTCATTATGTAATAAATTAAAATTTCCCCTAATACAGTCCACTGTTCAAGTCACTGGAGTAGGTAACTCGCTGACTCATTCGACACAGGCATGTGATATTAAGATGAGATCAAAAAATACAGATTACAATACGCGCATTAAATGTATAGTTTTGCCTCAAATCACTGCTCCTTTACCCGCTTTAAATACGAAATCGCAAATAGGTATCCCTGACAATATACAGTTAGCGGATCCTTATTTTCAATCACAATCTGGGATTGAGTTATTAATAGGCGCAGATAAGTTCTGGGAACTATTAAACGACGGGCTAATTCGCTTAAGTAGTGGCCCGTATTTACAAAACACAAAATTGGGATGGGTAATATCTGGTCCATTATTAAGTAATAAAAATACGCGCATCAATAGGGTCCAGTGTAATTATTCACTAGCATTAGACACCCAGCTTAGAAAATTTTGGGAGTTGGAAGAAATCACTCCACAGCATAATCTCACAAAAGATGAATTGATATGCGATAATTTTTTCAAACGAACCACGTTCCGCGACAATAATGGTCGATTTTGCGTGCGCATTCCAATGGCGGAGTCCAGTGACACACTGGGTGATTCTTATGAGCTCGCACGGAACCGATTTCTCGCGCTTGAACGTAAGTTAGATCGCAGTTCAACTAAATATCGAGAGTTATATTGTGATTTTATGAATGAATATTTAAATTTAAGTCACATGAGTCGCGTTAATGAATACTCATTCCCTAATTATTTTTTACCTCATCATGGGGGTCAGAATTAACGCTATTGAAAAACCTTGTAATATATAACTGCAACCATTTAAACATGCTTACAAAGACAATAATGTACTATCCAGCTGCTTATTTCTCTAAGCAATTTCATCTAACAACTTTGTTTTTTATTATTATTATCGTTTATAATTGTTTTATGAGTAAATGTTGTAAAGTACTTATCTTTTCCATTTTATCTAAGAAATCGAAATTCTACAAATCAATAATATTATTACGTATAATTTCATATATTTCATGAGAATTTGTCACTTACATGTTTTTTTTTTTTTATACTAAGCCCGGCAAATGACCCCACTCCACCTGATGTTAAGTGGAAATGAGGTCCAGGCGCGAGGACAACTGGTGCAGCGTAAGAGACGTAGCATCAGTCATCCTCACTCTGCCGGCCCACAAAGTGCTTCTTCACGCCTCGTTTGAAGGACACAGTTACACAGCTTTAATGTTGTTTTTTTAGGTCATTCATAACTATCGAGGAATATTTCCACGAAATGATAGATCAGCATGTTGTTGTATATTGTATTACAACTGATATAGATAAACATAGAAATTCACATAAATTAAGTACATAAGTCGAGTGTGTTAGATAAGTGAGAAATACATAGGTACCTACATAGAACAACAGTAATAGTTTACTATAAATACCTAGCTCAAATGACATTAAAAGGAGAACAAAAACAACATAACTTAATTACACACAAATAAAAAGGAAGAAAGAACAAATAAAAGTTTATTTGGCATAAATATACAACAACTAGACAATACACAGAATAAAAATACAGATATAAAAACATGGAAAATAGGTACCTGCTCGGCCTAAGCCGAAGCACAAGTGCCACGACGCTGGTATTCTGCGGATACCATTTATCAATTCCATCAATTACCTACTTCTTTTTTTTCGTCGTTCGTTCTCTGTGCCTAGTGGACGTGTACGGCTGTTCAATTGAAATTATTTAAATTAATTTTTAATTTTTGCGGAAGCCCGGGGCTTCGCCCTTTTTGAAGGGACTTCGCTGTGCGGTGCTTTGAAGACCTCAGTAGTGAAGGGTGAAAGGTGATTTTGGACACTGATTTTGCTGGGTTTGAACTCGGATCCCCGGCTTGAGCTGCGGAGTCTTATCCGCTAGGCTACGGCCGCTGGATCCGTAGCGGCTAAATTTACAATCGCTGCATACGCTACGAGCTTCGTTACGGCCTTCTACGGAACGCTGTTCATACAGTGAGTTTGTGTTCATATTACTAATAAATAATACCTATTGAGCGAATTGGTCGGTTGAAAGTACTGTAACCATGATCTGCAAGGCCTGTCATTGCAAAGTGTCTATTGATGAGTTGGTCAAATGTAACCCATGTAAAGCAGATTATCATTATGTGTGTTTGAATATGTCAGCTGACTTTTACAAAACGAACAAAAATGATCTTAAAAAGTCCTGGTACTGTCCTAGTTGCGCTAACATAACGCGAAGAAAGGACATGAATACTCCAGTCCGTAAACACTTTGTTGAACCGCTTAATGAAACAATGATGTCTTGTGATAATTCTGTTTTGGAAGAAACATCCCCAGAAGCTGAAAAATTGACAATCCCTTCTACAAGTACTAGTTTAGAAAATATGAATTTGGCTCAATTTTTCCATTTATTGGATGCTAAGTTGGACTCCAAATTGGATACAAAATTTGAAAGTTTTAAAACATCTATCAATCGAATGATAAAAAATGAAATAACTTCTGCCATTGAGAACTTGAAGTCTGAGTTCACTTGTACAACCGACTTTTTAAGTGATGAGCAACGAGACATCAAGAAGGACCTCAACACCGCTTCGAATAAAGTTTCACAGCTTGAAACAGAGAAAACAATGTTACAGAAGGAGCTGTCGGACGTACAAAGGCGCCTCAATAACCTTGAGAAATCATCACGTAGCCGAAATATTGAGATCCAATGTGTTCCGGACCGTCGCAATGAGAACGTGTTAGCTATATTCAAAAACATCTGTGATGTCATCGGCGTAAAAATTGAAGACCCTGCTGTATGTGCGGTGAGAAGGGTCGCTAAGATGAATGTTAATTCTACACGTCCCCGTAACATCCTTGCTACACTTCCATCTGAGCGCCACAGGGACAACATTTTGTCTGCTTTCAAAAGAGCATCGTTCTGACCCCTTGAATACAGCTTTGGTGGGTATTTCTGGTGATAAAATTGCTATTTACTTAGCTGAACATCTTTCACCGGACTGCAAAGAACAATACTCTGCCACGCGTAAATGGGCCAAAGAGCATCAGTTCAAATACGTATGGATCAAGTATGGCAAGATTTATCTTCGCAAAGATGACAACTCTCCAGCAATCCACGTAAAAAATTTAAGACTCTTTGACTAAACTAAAATAATTTTATAGTAACTATCTTCGTATCCATTTTTGCCGATAAATCATTATATTCAAGCCTTTTTAAATTATCTTTTAATGGATCAGCAATTTTCATTGTATTATCAGAATGTCAACAGAATCAGATCCAAAACTAAAGATGTTTAAAATGATTCGCCTAATCTTTTTATAAACCTATGCGTTTGTTACCTACCTCCTGATATACAAAGCGATTTGTTATCTGATTTTCACAGTAACATACAATTAGTATTACTGCATAAGGCTAACGGGGCAACTATTATTATCGGAGATTTTAATGTGCCCCATTTGTCATGGTCTAGAAAAGGATCAGTTCTTGTTCCGAGCCACTCCAATGATATTAAATCTAGGCTACTGCTGGATACTTTGACTCTAGGTAATCTCTCTCAATTTAATCATATTCATAATTTAAATAATCGTTGTCATGATCTTGTTGTTTCTAACGGAACAGAACTGAATGTCATGAACGCAGATCCATTGTCCAAAGAGGATTGTCACCATCCTCCCATATCAGTTGATATTTCTTTAAGCAAAAAGCGTAAATCGCTTAAGTGTAACACGTTACCCCGTTTTAATTTTTTTAAAGCTGACTTCCAGAGCATTACATCTGACCTTGACTGTGTTGATTGGTCTTCTATTCTCAATCTAAATGACATTGATGACGCCGTTCAAAAGTTTTATTCAATTTTGAATGACATTATAAAGAAACACGTTCCCCTATATAGGAGTAATGTCAACAAGTTTCCCCCATGGTTCTCTCCAGGTCTCATAAGATGTTTAAATGAAAAAAATAAATACCATAAACGGTTTAAAATGTACTTGAACCCCATAGATTATGACACTTTTTCAATGTTGCGTCAGCGTTCAAAGCGTCTAATGGATGAATGTTACAAAAAATATCTATCGTTAGTCGAAGATTCTATCAACATTAATATTAAATCATTTTGGAGCTATGTTAAAAGTAAGAAAGGTAACAGCAGTGAAATTCCACAGACAATGAAACTGGATCTTGTTTCTTCCTCCGATGGTGAAGGTGTGTGTAAGCTCTTTTCAACATATTTCAGTTCTGTTTTTGAGGAAAGTGGTTTGCTGACTTCTGCTTCTGCCGTTCCAGATTTATCAGGCAATAGTTTCCTTTCACTTTCAAAAATATCAGTGAGCAGCTCTGAGGTACTGAGCAAACTTAAGAGGCTTGATCCAGGAAAAGGGGCTGGCCCTGATAGGATACCCACGGTATTTTTTAAAGAATGTGCCAAGCAGCTCAGTCTCCCTTTGTCACTCATTTTCAATGCATCTTTGAATCTTGGAATATTTCCTTTAACTTGGAAGATAGCCAATGTTATTCCGGTCCATAAAAGCGGAGACTTATCAGACTGCAGAAACTATCGACCCATAAGCATTCTCTCTTGTCCAGCTAAAGTCTTTGAATCAGTGGTTTATGACTACCTGTATTTCTATATTAAACCTTATCTATCGGATAAACAGCACGGTTTTGTTAGAAATAGGTCTACCGTTAGTAACCTTTTAGAATACACAAATACCTTGTGTCAGACGTTTAACAGGCGACGTCAAATCGATTCAGTGTACACTGATTTCCAAAAAGCATTTGACAAGGTGAACCACCATTTGCTTGTTCAAAAGGTTTGTAAATTTGGAGTTCATGGTTCGCTTCTTCGATGGGTTCAGTCGTATCTGTCAAAAAGGCATCAGTTGGTGGCAGTCAAGGGATTTTTGTCGGAACCGGTGGAAATTAGATCGGGAGTTCCTCAAGGCTCCCATCTGGGTCCTCTCTTCTTCCTTATATTTATTAATGATCTTGCCACAGAACTGACATGCCCAAGTTTGCTATATGCGGATGACCTTAAGGTTTTTCTGGAAATA
Source organism: Scoparia ambigualis (assembly GCA_963921215.1). Lineage (NCBI taxonomy): Eukaryota > Metazoa > Arthropoda > Insecta > Lepidoptera > Crambidae > Scoparia > Scoparia ambigualis. The sequence goes on from OY992516.1 coordinate 31,512,980, forward strand.
AACTCGATTGACGACTGTAACAAACTTCAAGGAGAGCTCGAAAAGATCGAGGAATGGTGCAGGTTGAATAGGATGTTCTTGAATGTAAATAAATGTACGGTTATATCTTTTACAAATAAACGTAATAAGCTGATTTTCCCTTATAGGTTGCATGGTCAAGTGCTTGATCGTAGTTATGAGGTTAAGGATCTCGGTGTGCTCTTTGACGACAGGCTTTCATTTAGGAGTCATTATGAGTACTTGTCACGGAGCACCTTACAAACTCTAGGATTCATATATAGAATCACAAAAGACTTTTCTTCAACCAACAGCTTGATTCTCTTATTTCATTCATTGATAAGAAGCAAATTGGAATATTGTTCAGTTATTTGGGCTCCTTATTATAAAAATCACTCCATTTTAATTGAGCGGGTACAGAAAAAATTTCTGAGACTGTTGAGCTTTAGGCTTAGTCTTGGTCGGAGCTTAACATCATATGAAGATAGATTGCACAGGTTTGCAGTAACTGCTTTAAATGTAAGGCGTGAACTTATAGACCTTACTACTCTACACAAGTTGGTTCACTCAAGCCTTGAATCGAGTTATCTTCTCTCGTCACTAAATATTAATATAAAACTTAACCCTAGACGTCCTCTCCCAACGTTTGACATTCCCACTTTCCGGAATAATATATCTTTTAACAGCCCTATTGCTCGTATGTGCAGAGAATTCAACAAACTTGCTATGGATCACAACTCGCTTGATATTTTCAATAGGAACACTAATGTGTTCAAAAATTCCATCAAGACCTTATTAGTCGACCCAGATGGCTAACCGCCCTTGAGTTTTAATAATTTTTAAAATATTTTAAGTAACTTTTAAGAATCTTTGTCAATCTTTTGTTTACACATGCTAAGCACACATAAACTAGTTGTGTTAACACATTTAGGACATTAGTCTAGTGTAAGATATTGTTGAACCTATTATGTATTTATAACTTTGTTACGATTAATGTCTGTTGTGTAACCTAATAAATAAAATAAATAAAAAAAAAATAATTACCAAAAGAAAAAAACTACTCCACTATAAATAAAAAATTTCAACTAACTCGCCTGTTCGAAGCAAGGTACCCAAAAGACTGGCGGCATTGCCTCTTTGTATGGCTAGACTTATCCGCTGAGCGAAAAAATTGCCAGCCTTCCGGTATACCCGTTACTTCAAAAAGGAGAGTGGATTTTTAAAAAAAAATAACTTAGCATTTGGTCCCCATGGGCCCATTGTCTCTACTCCGAAAGGGAGGAAAAAGTATGTCTCACACAAATCCCTATATTTGCGAGTTTTATTTTGCTCTGCTGCGATTGCAGCCGCGCATGGCTGAGACGCCGTTGTGTCAATGTGGCAGGGAGCTAAAGTATCCACACCCAGCTCATTCACCCATTCGCTACACCGACATCGATGTGGTTCGTTAGTCCTGATGCCTAAAGGAAGAGCTAACGTTAAAGTGAGGGTGCAATTATCTAGCAACGTACCGATGTTGACGGAAGGGTAAGCGTGCAGCCACAGGCCTGACTCTTTTTCACAGACCGCCAAAAGACGGGCGCGATCTACCGTGTTGTCGCATCTGTCGATCAATGCCCGCAGAGTGCGCTTGCAAAGAGGGTCGTCCCATAGTCTCTACGAATGTAATACAGTTGGAGCATTCTCGGTGCACAGCGACAGCCACCCATCCTTCGCCTCCGAATGGAACCCACAGATGGGTTGAGAATACTACCGCATAAGGATCCCGAAGCATATACGGAAGACAAAAAAGCTGGCAATGCTATGTCCGACACTTTTCATATACCAATTCCGCCATGACGCACAGGCAAGGTTGCCTGTTGCCAGGCAGTGTCATTCAGGGACAATTTTAAAATCTTAGTAAGCGTTTCTCTAATGAGATCATCCAGATTTGACATAAGATCAGGATACCTCCAAAATTGAGAAACACGAAGATAATATCTGAACTTGGGGACGAACAAGCAAAACCTAATGATAAAAAGAGCCATATGAGCGTTCACCTCAAAAAGACGACAAGAGGTCTCACGAAATTTTGTTATTTGCTCTTCTACAAACGAAGGTAAAGACTCATCAAGAACAGGAGCTCCTAGCAAACGAAATGACCCCACGTCGAGAACCCTTTAACCAGCAGCTAAGCACTCAAATTTGGAAATGAAGTTAATTTTGTTGTTAATCGAGACAGAGTTGTGTATGTATAGTTCACATTTGTTAGTATTTAACTTTAGCCCAATAGACGAAAACGCATCAATTAAAAACTTTAGATCATCTAAAACAATATCAGATGCACCGCCCAGAGTGCCATCATCCAAATACCAAATATTAAATTTAGATTTAACTTTTTTAATAATTTCGTGTATAGCGAGACTAAATATTGCAGGACCAAGTGGATTAGATCATCTAAAACAATATCAGATGCACCGCCCAGAGTGCCATCATCCAAATACCAAATATTAAATTTAGATTTAACTTTTTTAATAATTTCGTGTATAGCGAGACTAAATATTGCAGGACCAAGTGGATCACCTTGTTGAACGCCTACTGACGAACAAAGTAATCTTTCTTCGTAAACTAAATTTGAAGGAGTACCGTAACACTGCCAAACGTAGGGATAAATGGACGGTACATGTCGTTTTACTTCCTCTAGCAAAGTCTTATATAATATTATTTCGACTCGATTAAAGATTTAGCGTATTCTATTCCAACAAGGTGCTTTTACTTGCAGTAAATAAATAAATTAACACGAGGTATATTATCTATTGTTTTAATTATATTGAAAATACATTTCCAAAAAAAAAGTTTTTAAGCTAATTAAAACACAGCGACAGCATTTTGTAATTTATAAAATAATAAAACGGTAATAAGTTAAAAAATTAGCAAATCAGGAATCATTATATCATCACAGCCCTAATTGCAGTATTAACACCACACCAGAAACGTATCAAGCGTAAATAAATTTCGACATTTAAAATTGATAACTGAATACGGCACTGCAACAATTATTAATTTTGATGACTTGTGTATTTTTTTAATAAAAACCAAAGTTCGATCGTTTTAGACAATTAGTGTGTCATTATTCTCCGAAGCAATTAACCTTCAGCAGTCCTGCTGGTCATCATAGTGATCAAGGCCCAAAGTGATCATCCTGCAGTTTAAAAAGAACATGTAAGTAAGTACTGATTACATTACTTATGTTGGATTATTTCTATTGCTTGAGTATTATGCCGCGTCCGCACGCTTGCAAATCAAGCCAAAAGCCCTATCCACACGTTTGAATTTGTGACGGCTTGTTGAGGTTTGCCAAGCGTGTGGGACACGGCATTACATTCTACTCCCGCCAGATCGCCGCTCGTACGGATCCAGGTTCTGAGAGTTTTTTGAATATTTTGTTTTTCGTTATCTTTGTAGTAACTTATGACTAGCGATGTGTTGTTTGTTATGCTCTGTTACTGTTTGGTACTGATATAATTTTTTTGATATTTCTGGTCGGACTCCGAATACTTCTCCGAGCAAGAAGCTGAGGTGGCATCCCGGCCAAAAAAAAGTGAAGTCTACAGCGGCAGCATCCACGTCGAGCGTGTCATCAGTCGCAAAAAAGCGAAAAACTACCACACCTACACATTCAGACAAATTATCGAGGTAAGATTTATTATTAATATTAATTTATATAATATTTTTATATACATAAAAGTATTTCATCGCATTAATTGTTGTTCTTGTTAAGACTTAGTTTTTCAGATGATATTATTTATTTAGTTAGGTTTTCTAGGTATTTTTATTTGAAAAGTAAGTGATGTTGACTTTAATAACCAATGTTGTTTTCTTTTTACAGAGGTTCAAAAAAGACGAAGGAGCAAGAAGATTAAGACTTGTTTGGCATAGGAGAGGAGGCGTGCGCTTCAAGCACCAACCGATCTGATCCTGATACCATCAAATCGATGTTCCGGAGCCGCGTCGCAACAGGATCAGTGCAGCACATCGTTACAAACAAAGAGGCGCCGTACTACGTGGAAGTCAAGGTGTATAATATCAGCGAGGTGGAAAAGATACAACCACAGAATCGGTGGCAAAAAGCTCTCGTCTCGCTGAAGGTGCAACTCGACAAAGAGGAGACGCAGCGGCAACATCTTCAAAAATGTATGCGCAGTGTGCATACCCTGTTTGACGACGCTCAACCGGTATTTTATGCGGATAAATAGTTTTGTTTTTCTTATTTTAATATAAATATCATTTAAGTACTTAATACTTTTATTCAATTCAATTCAAATCATTTATTTCGGACCGTGGTCCATATTGTGTTGGTAACAATAATTGCTTATATGCAATATTAGAAATATACAGAAATATAGTTACTTATACAATTATTATTATGATTATTTATGTAAGTACATTATATTTTATTATTATAATATATTACATTATATTTTATTATTATAATATATTACATCATATCCTTACATAATTATATAATATTATAACATCACATTAATATATCAAATTATTATTATTAATACAGTAAACATACATTTATTTATTTATTTTATTTGGGCGGGTGTGGAGCTGCGTCCATCTATGTAGCAGCGGAGAGTCCCACCTATCAGAGAATACCTTCAGGATGCCGTTAGTGCTACCGCGAAGCCTGGCCAAAGCGGAGGCATACCGGTTTTTCATAATTGCTGCGAAGCCATCCGTATGAGTTTTGTTTCATAACTTTTTAATATATTTGTAGATGCATGTTTCGAGTGACAGTTTGGTGTGCCATTTATGTTGGACTGCAGCTGATGGAATGAGATTCGTGTAACAACAAGCCAACAACAAAGTGCACATACTGTTGGCCATACTCACGTCGGCTGTGGCAGGTCACTGTTGAGAATAAGATTTCATTCTTTAACCATGGGTATACCTCGTGAGGACCGAATCAGAAATATGATTGCTCGTGAAATTGCAAAACGTGAAGTAAGTCCATGCAATAGTTTTCTATTCTAAGTGACTAACTATAATACAGAATAAGAATTTAAATATTCAAATTATTATATTTACATTTATTTCATTGTTACAGTTGCCAAGATCAGGGCATATTTGTCATAATTGTTGGAGAAGGGTTGAGAGAGCAGCAGCCCGATCGACTTTAGTGAGACAGACCGTGGAACATTCTTCGGAACCAGGTGCTGACATTGTGGTTCAACCAGAACAAGAAAGTGTGGCTGTGTCACCTAATAATTTATTACTGTTGCCCAACTACATTCGAGCAGCAAGTACTCAAAGCCGGTGCTTTTTTCCCAACTGTTTAAATTCAAATCGACTTACAGTTCCACCATCGCTGCGGGATTTGATTGGTGGACACCAATCAGCTGATTCATGTAGATTTAAAGAGACGGGGTGAACTCAAGCCCCCCTGCCTCACGCCGCAGTCTAAAGTATACATGTCTGTGCAACAGCCTGCCTATCTGACGCTATTCTTCTGATTAGCATACCAATACTTAAATGTAGATATAATCTCAGGAGGAACTGTTGATTCATATTGTAGCTTATGCCACAGCACATCACAACAAACTAGGTCGAATGCCCTTGACAGGTCCAAGAAACAGGCGAATACAGGCATTTTTCTAGAGGTGTAGTATTGTACAGTCTGCTTGAGACTAAGAATAGCGCTTTCGGTGGAGAGGTCAGACCTAAAACCGAATTGACCGTCATGTAGCTCGACGTGCTTAGCAAGTTGTTTATCAATCAGACTGTCCAGCACCTTAGCCATAATAGTAGCCAGTGATATGGGCCTGTAATTGGAAATGTCAGAGGCATCTCCCGTTTTGTTTTTAATGATGGGAACTACGGTTGTATACATCAGGTCGTTAGGTAATTAGGTATATAACTGTGACTTATGCACAGACTGTAAAACATTGAGAGCACCCGTGGCAGATGAACTCCCGCATGTTTAAGGTGTTCGACGCTGAGGCCATCGTGCCCAGGAGATTTACCCCTTACCATATGTCGGATTATAGACGCTACTTCTTTAGATGAAAATCTCACAGAGAGGTCAACCGATCCTGCGGCCCCATCGAACACCCGCTGCTCGCGTGACAGAGGCGACTCCACCGTAAAATGTCGCTGAAACGCCTTAGCAATATCAGTGGGCTTGTGCAAACCTGCGACACTCACAGGAAGACTCGACCTTGGAGCTAGTTTATTTGTAGATTTCCAAAACTTATCAAAACGTTTTTCTGAGTGATTTTTAACTAAAATGTCCATTTTGATTTGCTGCTGGTTATCTTGACAAAATTATTATTTGGATTTAAATAACTTCCTAGAGTTGCACATGTCATGATAAATATTACCACAATCGGGTTTCCCGTATAATATCCAAAATTTATAACAACGCCGAGCCTCCGCATGAGCATCACGAACATGCCTGTTCCACCCCACAACATAATATTCTTTTGGTATTTTCTACTCCTACCACTATGGGTGAGCTCCGCGCCCTCCCTGAGTATACATACTATGTTACTATACATATTGTCTAACACAGAGTGGTGGTCAACATTTGAGCACATACCGTGACTGCAGTTTTGAAAAAAAGCGGGAAAATCAATACATCTTAACTTAGAATTACAAAACTCCGAATATTCTCTGATTTGTGTACTATCTCTTTCTCCCCAGAGTACTCTATCATATGACACATTTTTATTTACAATCTTAGGCTTAATTAAACCCATATTACATTCAATTACCAAAGGAATATGATCAGAGTTGTAAACTCCGTATAGGACACATGCATTAACAAATACATTACGCGCAGCACTAGTCACCACACAGTGGTCTAGCCAGCGAAGGGCACCATTAGCCGTACTCATAAAAGTATGCGTGTTGGACGGCAGCAGCTCCATATCAACGCATGACCAAGACTGATCCGAACACACTGTAAATAATTCATTTGTAAAATGCTCGCCCGGATGCGCATTAAAGTCTCCTAATATAAAGACAGACTCAACATAAACACTATCAGTTATAGCTATAATTTCACTTAAACAGTTTGTAAAGTCAATTAGATTCTCAGCACAGTCCGTAGGCATATAAAAAATCACTATGGAGCGATCCCCGAGAGTAATTTTAATAGCGACTAGACGGTCACTTTTACACGATAACACAGTCACCGACGTAAATAGAGACTTTCTCCATAATAAGGCCACTCCCCCATTAGTAGAGGATCCGAGTATACAACGACCTTCACCGAGCGGTTAATGAATGAAAAGTATTTTATATTAAATTTAATGTGTTAAAAAACATATTGCGAGTGGGTTGGCTGAAAAATTTTAGTCCAGTATATGATTAAATAAATATTTAAAAATATTTTTTTTAAAATATTGCACTTGTTTATGTTTCTGTGGCGTCCCGCACAATAGTAAAGGAATAATGTTTGTAAATAAATATATTGTCTGCTTTCGAATTTTATGCCCCAGTAATTAGATAATTAGGATAATTAAACTAAGTAAGTATATTTAATGTATGGGACGGCTCTCGGCACGGTACAGCCGCGAGATAGCTCAGTGCACCGGCTCTCGCTACGATACAGCTGCGAGGTAGCTCAGTGCACCGGCTCTCGCTACGGTACTGCCGCCCGACGCAGAACATGGATCAAGATAAGGAAGCCGAGAGCAGCAGGCAAGTCGTTCTACAGCCGCCTCGCAACACGCGCGTGCTCCACTCAGGTGTCGAGTCGTACGTGTCGAGTTTCGCCGTAGTCGTCTACTAGCTTCGAGTCGTTCTGTGCCGTGCTGGTGTGTGTTCCGCACATTGTGCGTGAACGCCCGGCCGGTCGGACCTCGTGACCGAAGCAATACCGTTCGCGGAAACAGTTCTCCGTGGCGGGCCAGTACCGCTCACGTCGAGACATTTCCGCGTACCTCCTGTTCGCGTAATACGCACCTTACTCCCGCCGCGATACAGACGCAAGTGCCGTAGTGAGTCGTATATGTGTGTGAACCATTTGCGCGACACCGCTATATTTCTGGGAAATATTGTCGGTCCAGCGTACTCCGTTAACTCTCGTGAGCCGGAGCTCCTGTGTTGTGTGTGCGTCCTTGTGCGTGTCTTTCGCTAGTTACGTTCAACGTTCAGTGTAGGACACATGACTCGCTACTGTGATGAGTGATCACAAGCCCACTCCCGCGGTACGCCGTTCCTTTGCTTCTGAAGGCCAGCTCCCCGTGCCTCAACCGAGGGCGACGGGTCGAGCCCTTTCAGAACAAGTACCAACCAGTCCACCTCAGCTGGCGGCCTTGCCTGGCCCCTCGTTCGCTTTCTCGGCCGGCGGGATTCATGATGAATACCAAGCCGCCGAGCGCGCGCGGGGCAGGGGCAAGGAGCGCCCCCGCAGCCCGGACAGTGATGATGCCGAAAACGAGGACAAGCGTCCTCGCATCGGCCCGTCTCCACCCCACCGCCGCCGCCGTTCACCTGTACCATCGCTCACGCCCCCGGAAAAGTACTTCCCGGGGCTAGAACAATTCACGGTACAACATTTTACCGATTCGCCTGCCGCGCTCGTCGAGAGCGGCGGCCATGATGACGCTTCGGAGTTGGGGCGCACTTCCTCTCCGCTCCGTTCCCCTATTGAGATTGGCGTGACCAACTCGACAGAGTATGCGTCGATCGCCCACGCGTCAAACGCGCCGGGAGGGGCGCGCCACTTGGCGTCATACGCCGACGTAGTGTCAGCGCCCGCCTCGCCCCGTACCACCGTGACCGACAAACCTATAGATGTCCCCGCCGACTCGCAACAGACACGAGCGCGCGGCTACCCACCTATCATAGTGGAGAATTTACCGAAATGGACAGCTCACTTTAAAGAACTAACCTTTAAACTGGGCTGTCCCCCCAACGCCCGCCCCTTCCAAAGCGGGATTAGATTTATGCCCCGTTCCGCCGATGAATTCCGGACGATCCAGGCCTATCTGACGCAGGAGTCTGCAGTCGACCCCAACGTCAGGTGGTACTGTTTTTCACCAGCCAGCGAACGCCCCTGCAAGGTCGCTATTAGAGGGCTACCTGTAGATACTCTGGCCACGGAGATCCAAGAGGCCCTAGAGAAGAAGGGCTTCCCCGTGGCCCATGTCCGCCACATCCCGGCCAGGCAAGGCCGCCCCGGCTGCCTCTTCTTTGTACAGTTGGACCACCTCGACCAACAGGAGCTCTCCCGCTTGTATGCGGTGACCGAGCTCCTGTATATGTCAGGGGTGGTCATAGAAGCATGGAGAGGACGCGCCGGCCCCCTCAGTGCCACCGATGCCAACAGTTTGGCCATGCATCGGCAAACTGCCACCGTCAAATCGCCTGCCTAAGGTGCGGGGGCGAGCATCTTGCCCGAGACTGCCCGCGCCCCAGAGAAGAGCCGCCGACGTGCGCTAATTGCGCGAAAGCACACCCGGCGAATGACCGCCGCTGTTCGGCCTTTAAGAAGGCCGCCAGAAAGAGGGGTTTAAAAATCCCTCCCCCCTACCCCTCCAAACCAACACAGGCGCGCACTGCTGCGCCGCCTGTCCCGCTTTCCGCCGACATGCCGGAGGCCTGCGAAGGAACAACGTTGGCCCCCCCGGCTAACCCGCCGACCGACCGCGGCGTGCCTCCTAAGGCGAGACGTCGCCGACGCCGAGGCCGCCGCCGCGGGCAAGGCCCGACAGCGGCCTCTACGCCCGCACCTACTATAGTGAGCCCGCAGGAGGCCCCATTGGCTCCACGGGAGGCCGCGCAGGCGCCCCTCCCCCCTCTCCCCCAACGCACACCCCGCGCTCCTCCGCAGCCACGCCCGCGACTACGCCCGGGCCAACAAGTGGTTGCCCGCCCGCTGGGCATCTTCCCAGTTGAGCCGAGCGCGCACGTAGAAGCGCCGGCCTCACCTCCCGCCGGGACACCCGCGGCCCCCACATCCGACCTATCGGTGCTCATCGAAGTATCGCCCCCGCGCTACGAGGCGCTGCCAGCGCACTATGTAGCGTCACCCGAGCGCCTTGTAGCGCCCCCGGCGCGCGACGCGTCACAAACTCCGTCACATTCAGCCACACATACCACAGCACACCCCGCATTCGCAGACGACGTCGAAAGCGCCCTGGTCTACATAACCAGGATGCTCGACGTCGTCTGCAAAATGATCGCAAATCACGAAATAGGGTGGCTGCAAATCCTACATTCGCAGATAGCGGTACTCAAGGCCCTACGAAGCTCCGCCAAACGGCGGTACTAGAGGGCGGCCAACGAGTTGCGCCTTCCCGCATCCGGCGCCTGCCGCGGCCCTTACTAGCCGCGGTAGCTGACACCGGCGCCGACAGCAACACGCCGTCGCGATGCCTCACACTACAAAAAAAAATCAACCGAAGACGCCGACGCCGCCCGCAACAGCGTCTGCGACGTCGGCTTAACCTGCGGACTGCACACCGCCTGTACTACGCACCAAGAATCCGAGCGCAAATTCACCGCGCCGGACTGAATAATCGACCCGCTGCCCAACCGACCCATGCCCCCTAAGCCGCGGTCCGCTCGCTGGCGGCTCACCGGGCCTCGGTCAATACCGTCTCACCCGGTGGGTTAGCCGCGCCGAGGACTGCGCAGGGGAAGGGAGGGGAAGGCAGCACGTCCTACGGGGGCTACGGCCCCGTGGCACGACAGTAGTGGGCAACAAAAAAAAAATACAAAAGAACAATAAAAACATTAAAAAATAAAAAAAAAATAAAAAAATAAAAAAAAATAAAATAAAAAAAAAAAAAAAAATGTCACACTGTCGTGCCCCCACTTTGACCCGGCAACACATGTTGCCGAGAAGATGCCCGGGCAAGGAGGCTAAGCCTCGACGCCCGAACCAGCCCAAGGGCTGAAGACACCCAGCAGCAGGAAGCCGAGACTCTAGTGAGCCGGAGCTCAGTGTTGTGTTGTTTACGTTTTTTTTGTATCTGTGTTATTGTGCGTGTGCTTGCAACTGTTAGTGCAGTGTAAGTGCATATGACACTTTTTTAATTGCCATGAGCGATCGCGAGATCGCCCCCGCGGCGCACCGCGCTTCATCGCCGGGTGAACAACCCCCCGAACCCCAACCGGGGCCGTCGGGTCGAGTACAACCCACACCACTGACGACCTCATTAGCCCAGATGGCCACCCAGCCTGGACCTTCGTTCTCCTCGGCAGGCGGGATTCGTGACGAATCCCCAGCCGCCGAGCGGATACGAAATAAGGGCAAGGAACGCCACCGCAGCCCGGACAGCGACGACGAGGAGAGCGAGGACAAGCGTCCCCGCACGGGCCCGTCGCCGCCCCACCGCCGCCGCCGCTCACCAATACCTGATCTCACGCCACCGGAAAGTTACTTCCCGGGGCTTATACTTGAGAAATCACCCGCCTCGCCCGATGCACCCGCCGAGGGCGGAGGCCAGGCAGATGCCTCAGAGCTTGAAAGCAGCTCCCCCCGCTCCACTACAGAGGTGGGTAACACGTACTCCACGGAGTATGTGTCGCTCGCCCCCGCTTCAGGTGCGATGGTTGAGGCGCCCCGCCCGGCGTCTTACGCCGAGATGGCATCGGCGCCTCCCTCGCCCCGACATACCCAGACCGACCCCGCAACCACGGTTCCACCGACGACCACCGACGCAGAGCAGCAGGCCCCACCGCGCGCCCGCGGGTACCCACCCATAGTGGTGGAGAACCTGCCGAACTGGACGGCTCACTTCCGTGAGTTGTCCACTAAATTGGGCAGCGCGCCGAATGCCCGCCCGTTCCAAAGCGGCATTCGATTTTTGCCGCGCACCGCCGACGAATTTCGGACCATCCAGGCCCATCTCACACAGGAGTCGAAGTTCGATGCCAAGGTGAGATGGTTCTGCTATACACCAGCAGAAGAGCGCCCGTGCAAGGTCGCAATCAGAGGGCTGCCGGCTGACACCCCGATTGAAGAAATCAGAGCGGCGATTGAAGCGAAGGGCTACGCAGTGGCCCACGTTCGCCACATTCCGGCCATCAAGGGCCGTCCCGGCTGCCTCTTTTACGCGCAGCTCGAACACCTCGATCAACAGGAGCTCTCCCGCCTCTACGCGGTGACCGAGCTCTTGTTCATGCCCGGGGTGGTTATCGAAGCGTGGAAGGGGCGGGCCGGCCCCGCCCAATGCCACCGATGCCAGCAGTTTGGCCACGCCTCGGCAAACTGCCATAGAAAAATTGCCTGCCTCCGCTGCGGAGGCGAACATCTTGCCCGCGACTGCCTGCGGCCCCGGGAGGAGCCGGCGACTTGCGCCAACTGCGCCAAGGCGCACCCGGCCAACGACCGTCGCTGCTCGGCTTTTAAAAAGGCCGCTCGCGCTAGGGGCATGAAAGTGCCCCCACCATTCCCTACTAAACCTTTACAGCCGGCGCGGGCGCGCAAGGCCGCGCCGCCCGCGCCACCATCGGCCGACATGCCGGAGGCCTGCCCGGGGGCAACCCTGGCGCCCCCGGCCAACCCGCCCCCTAACCGCGACGCGCCCCCCAAGGCGAGACGGGCACCCGTCCGCTGGGATTCTTCCCGGACGAGCAGAGTGTGCGTGTAGACGCGCCGCGCCGCCCCCCGCCGGGCCACCAGAGGGTCCTCCATCTGACCTCTCTGTGTTAATGGAGGTATCGCCGCCGCGCTATGAGCCGCTGCCGGCGCACTACGTCGCGACGCCCGAGCGCGATGCGGCGCCCCCGGCGCGCACACAAGCGCCCCCGGCGCGCATACACGCGCCCCCTAGGCGCCTCGACGCCTCATACTCGGCCACCCATCCCTCGGCACATCCGGCGTTCGCAGACGATGTCGAGAGCGGCCTGATGCACGTCGCCGGGATGCTGGACATCGTCTGCGAGATGATTGAGCGCAGAGAGACAGGGTGGCTACCCGTCATAATATCGCTGACAGCCATATTAAAGGCTTTACGGAGGGCCAATTAAGAGTACTATATTGGAACCCAGGCGGTATTAGTGGTAGAGTGAATGAGCTGCGCCTTCTCGCCCAGTCGCAGGACATCCATATTGTCCTCCTGGGTGAGACCTGGCTGCGCGCCTCGCAGCCACTCAGGCTCCCCAACTACCACATTTACCGCCGGGACGAGACAGCCGCAGACGGCCGGCCGTACAGAGGTGTGGCGGTCATGGTACGACATGACGTCATCCATGACGCCATACAGCCGCCCACCTACGTAGCCACCCGGACGATCGGTGCCCGCATCAATATCGCGGGCACCGAACTTAACGTTCACGCCGCCTACCGACCCCCTAGCGTGCCGTTCGTCGCTGACGACCTAAACCCTGTGTTCGTCGACGATACGCCGACGATTGTGGCCGGCGACTTCAATGCGAAGCACCCGGCGTGGGGCTCGCATTCTACCAACGCCGCGGGCAGCCGACTGCACAATGCCACAGAGGGCCGCAGTATAGAAGTCGCCGGGCCGGACAGCCCGACACACGTACCGACTAACGTACGACATCGGGCTGACGTACTTGACATCGTGCTTCACAGAAAGCTCACCCATCCCGTAAATGTGGAGGTGCTGTACGATATGGACACGCAGCACCTCCCCATATTGATCACGATGGGAGTGGGCGTTACCCGTACACCGCCACGCCCCCAAAAGCCTAAGACCGATTGGGCCGCCTACACAGCCGAGCTAGCGGGCCTCCCATTGGTCGGCCCACTGACCAATCCGGCCGAAGTAGAATCAGCGACACTCCGATTCGCCGACGCGTTGCGCACGGCGAAAGAGGCCGCCACAACCACGCCTACTGGCCCCCGTCGACACCGCCGAGAAGAGCTGCCGCCCCACCTGCAGGCGATGCGATCGTAAGCGCGATCTGCGTCGTTTGTGGGCGCAAAGCCGCTGCCCTCGAACAAAAACCCAACTCAACGCGCTCACCGAAAAGCTGTCGGGGCTGGTCAAAGCGTGGCGCGGTGATTGCTGGGAGAGTAACATCGACTCTGTCACCGGCAACTCCGCGGACCTATTCCGGCTGACCCGACAGCTCACCAACGCGCGCGCCCCCATCTACCCGTTGGTCGACCGCACGGGGAGGCGCTGCTGGGCCGCGCAGGACCGCGCGGATTTATTGGCCGACCATCTGGGAACACAGTTCTCACCGCACCCGTCGGCCAGCGACCCCACCACCATAGCTTACCATGCGGAGATCACTCGCATGGTGGACGAGTTTCGCCGCACCACGCCGCCGCCGCTAAGCGGCCTCACTTTTATATCGCCTTCCGAGACGGGGAAGGCAATACAGCGATTACCGAACAAAAAGGCCCCCGGCATCGACGGACTCCCTACTGCGGCCCTCAAAAGGCTGCCGTGGAGTGGGGTCATCGCTCTCACGCGATTGTTCAACGGCATAATCCGAACCAACCATTTCCCGCAGCCGTGGAAGGAGGGCAAAATCATTGTCCTCCCCAAACCCAGCAAAGACCGCCGCCACCCGGCCAACTACAGGCCGATTACCCTGTTGTCGCACACGGCGAAATTGTTTGAGCGCCTCCTGCTGCGTCGAGTCCAACCACACGCTCCCCTTCGGGCTGAGCAGTTTGGATTCCGCAGCGGGCACTCCACTACGCTCCAACTGACCCGTGTGCTGCACTACCTGGCCGAGGAGGCCAACAGAGGCCGCCACACAATCGGGGTCTTCCTCGATATAGAGAAGGCCTTTGATCGCGTGTGGCACACCGGCCTACTATACAAACTGGCCTATAATACCGCCATTCCTCCCCGTCTAATTCTGCTCATCGACAGCTTCCTTCGCGACCGCACATTTGTGGTCGCTGTCGAGGAAGCCATCACCCGCCCGCATGCCATCACCGCGGGCGTGCCGCAGGGCAGCTGCCTATCACCCGGCCTCTACGCCGTCTACACGAACGACATCCCTACTCTGTCGGGCCACCTTGCCGAGGGCGAGAGGGACGTGGAGCTGGCGCTGTTTGCGGACGACAGCGCCTACTTCGCGTCGTCCCGCAGACCACACCTGGCGCAACAGCGCCTACAGCGCGCACTCAATGTGCTCCCGGAGTGGCTTGACCAATGGCGCGTGGCGGTCAATGTGACCAAGACCGCCGCGCTATTCGTCAGCCGCAAGCGCAGCCACCCAGCCCCCCTACAGCTTCGAGGACACCCGGTCCAGTACGCGGACCATATTACGTACTTGGGCTGCCGTATCGACCGCGCGCTGCGGATGGCGCCACAGGTTAATCATATTATTAACCGCGCCAAGTCCGCGCGCGCGCAACTCCGCCCGGTGTTGGCGTCACGGCTGCCGCTGCGAACGAAGATGATGGTCTACAAAACCTACATCCGTTCGCAGCTGACGTACGCAGCCCCCGCGTGGTACGCGCTCACCAACCGCGCGCAGAGGAAGCGTAATAAGGCTCATCCAGTGAGCCTTATGCGCAACTACAACAATCATCATAAGACGACCGACAGGTGACTAACGCCTAGTTGTGCCTCAATAGCGATTCGGTGAACCAACAGCCGAATCGCTATCCACCAAATATCAAGACGACACCATCCATTTGCTATCCAACCAACCCATGCCCCCTAAGCCGCGGTCCGCTCGCTGGCGGCTCACCGGGCCTCGGCCAACGCCGTCTCACCCGGGGGGTCAGCCGCGCCGAGGACTGCGCAGGGGAAGGGAAGGAAGGGTAGCAAGACCGACGGGGGCGACAATGCCCCAGGTTGACAGGGAGCGATACAAAAAAAAATAAAAAAAAATAAAATAAGAAAAATACAAAAAAAAAAAAAACATTAAAAAAAAAAAATACAAAAATTGGTTGCCTGTAAAGTCGGTATACGGGCGAAAGTTTTACGTGACAACGACTTTGAGTGGTAAAATAATTTTAATGTGAATATTCATTCGTATAGTAGGAAGAAGGATGAAATAATATGGAAGGGACGCGTGCCTTTCACTTTTTATGTCTGTCTCTCTCGCTCTTAGGCGGGCTAACCATGCCCGAGTGGAAGGGACGCGTGCCTCTCACTCGCTCTCATTGTGAGCGCATAACGTGAGCGGAGCGTAACGCAGTTTTTTGAAGTGTCACCCGGCAAACCAATTTATAAGACGTTGTCACGTCAAAAAAAAAAAATAATAAAAAAAGAAAAAAAAAGAAAAAAGAAACAATAACGCCCCTGCCAACCACCTCACTGACCAGGCCCGTCAAAAGAGCCTAGAAGATGCCCGGGTAATGAGGCCCAGCCTCGAGGCCCGAACCAGCCCGCAAGGGCTGATGACATCTTGCTTGCTTGCTTGAAGCCGACACTTCCTTCACACGGTTCTGCAGCCGCCTCGCAACACGCGCGTGCTCCACTTAGGTGTCGAGCCACTCGTGTTCCGCCGTTGCGAACTACTGTCATCCCGTGCACGAGAACAGCTCTCCGTGGTGTTGTCCCGGACACCCACGTCGCAGACGTTCTCGTGCGCACTTTGTTTTCATTTGCTACCTCAGCCGCGACACAGACGCTAATGCAGTGTAGGTGCAAGTGAAAAAACTTTTGCGCGACCACCCCTAATTATTTGTTAATAATTAGTGGGTCTAGCGTACTCCGAGACTCTCGAGAGCCGGAGCTCAGTGTGTGCCGTGTTTTATTATTTTATTTCTGTGTAACGTGCGTGTATTTAGCAACTGTCCAGTGCAGTGTTAAGTACATATGACACTACGACGTCAACATGAGTGACAGTGAGATCACCTCCGTAGCGCGCCGCGACACATCGCCGGGTGAGCTGCTCCCCGAACCCCAACCGGGGCCGTCGGGTCGAGTGCCACTCGTACCAGTGAAGCCAGCGCAAGCCCAGATGGCACCCCAGCCCGGTCTCTCATTCTCCTCGGCCGGCGGGATTCATGAGGAATCCCCAGCCGCCGAGCGTGTGCGAGCGAAAGGAAAGGAGCGCCTCCGTAGCCCGGACAGTGACGACGAAAAGAGTGAAGACAAGCGTCCTCGCACGGGCCCGTCGCCACCGCACCGCCGCCGCCGATCGCCGATCCCCGAGCTCACGCCCCCAGAGAAGTACTTCCCGGGGCTCGTACTCACTACGTCCCCTGCCTCGTCCGACGCGCCTGTTGAGGGCGGCGGCCAGGCGGACGCATCTGAACTGGACAGCGAGTCCCTTCACTCCCAGGTGGGTTTCACGAACTCGACAGAGTATGCGTCAATCGCTCACGCATCTGGCGCGATAAGAGAGGCACCCCGTTCGCCGTCTTACGCCGAGATGGCATCGGCGCCTCCCTCGCCCCGACATACCCCGACCGACACCGCAACCACTGCCCCACCGACGACCACCGATACAGCGCAGCAGGCCCCGCCGCGCGCCCGTGGGTATTCACCCATAGTGGTGGAGAACCTACCAAACTGGACGGCTCACTTCCGTGAGCTGTCCACTAAGTTAGGCAGCGCGCCGAACGCCCGCCCATACCAAAGCGGCATTAGATTTTTGCCGCGCACGGCCGAAGAATTTCGCACAATACAGGCCCACCTCACGCAGGAATCGACGTTTGACTCAAGCGTGAGGTGGTTCACCGGCAGACGAGCGGCCGTGCAAGGTGGCCATTAGAGGGCTGCCGGCCAACACCCCGATCGACGAACTAAAAGCGGCGATCGAACAAAAGGGCTACACAGTGGCCCACATTAGACATATACCTGCCATCAAGGGCCGCCCCGGCTGCCTTTTCTACGCACAGCTCGACCACCTCGACCAACAGGAGCTCTCCCGCCTCTACGCGGTGACTGAGCTCCTGTTCATGCCCGGGGTGGTGATCGAAGCGTGGAAAGGGCGCGCCGGCCCCGCTCAGTGTCATCGGTGCCAGCAGTTTGGACACGCCTCGGCTAACTGCCACAGGCGCATCGCCTGCCTCCGATGCGGAGGCGAGCACCTGGCCCGCGAATATCTGCGGCCCCGGGAGGAGCCGGCGACTTGCGCCAACTGCGCCAAGGCGCACCCGGCCAATGACCGCCGCTGCCCGGCGTTTAAAAAGGCTGCCCGCGCTAGGGGCATGAAAGTGCCCCCTCCCTACCCTAACAAACCGACGCGGGCGCGCAACGCCGCGCCGCCCGCACCACCATCGGCCGATATGCCGGAGACCTGCCCGGGGGCAACCCTGGCGCCCCCGGCCAACCCGCCCCCTAACCGCGACGCGCCCCCAAAGGCGAGGCGTCGCCGTCGCCGCGGACGCCGTTACGGGCAGGGCCCAACGGCGGCCTCCACTCCCGCCCCCGCAGCCGTGAATGCGCGCCCTCAGACGGCGCCCCCGCAGGCGCCCCCGCGCCCGCCCCTTCCACGGGCCCCCCGCGGCCCTCCACCGCAGCCGCGCCCACGGTTGCACCCGGGCCGAGCGACGGACGTCCGTCCGCTGGCCTTCTTCTCATCCGAGCCGAGCACGCACATAGACGTGCCGGCCCCGCCCCCCACTGACCCACTTGTGGCCCCCGCATCCGACGTCTCAATACTAGAGACGTCACCTCCGCGCTATGAGCCGCTGCCGGCGCATTATGTTGGTACGCCTGAGCGCGAGGAGGCGCCCCCAGCGCGCACACATGCGCCCCCGGCGCGCTCTCAAGCGCCCCCCAGGCGCCTAGACGCGCCCTCACACACGTCACACTTAGCCACCCATCCATCGGCGTACCACGCTTTCGCGGATGACGTCGAGAGCGGCCTACTACATGTCGCCGGTATGCTCGACGTCGTCTGCGAGATGATCGAGCGCAAAGAGACAGGGTGGCTACCCGTAATTATATCCTTGACTGCCGTACTTAAGGCTTTACGGAGGGCCAGTTAAGGATAGTGTTCTGGAACCCAGGCGGCGTGAGTGGTAGAGTGAACGAGCTGCGCCTTCTCGCCCAGTCGCAGGACATCCATATTGCCCTCCTGGGCGAGACCTGGCTGCGCGCTACGCAGTCGTTTAGGCTGCCTAACTACCACGTCTACCGCCGGGACGAGATATCCGCACAAGGCCGGCCGTATAGAGGTGTGGCGGTCTTGGTACGACATGACGTCATCCACGACGCCATATACAGCCGCCCACCTACACAGCCACCCGCACGATCGGTGTCCGCATCAACATAGCGGGCACCGATCTCAATGTACACGCCGCCTACCGTCCCCCAAACATACCACTCAACGCAGATGACCTAACGCCGCTGTTAGCCGATGCAACGCCGACAATCGTAGCAGGCGATTTTAACGCGAAGCACCCGGCGTGGGGCTCGCACACCACCAACGCCGCGGACACCCGACTGCTTAATGCCACAGAGGGCCGCAGGATTGAGGTCGCCGGGCCGGACAGCCCTACCCACGTGCCGAGTAACACAAGACACCGGGCCGACGTATTAGATATAATACTACACAAGAATCTCACCCAACCCATAAATGTGGAGGTGCTGTACGATATGGACACGCAGCACCTCCCCATACTGATAACGATGGGAGTGGGCGTGACCCGTACGCCGCCACGCCCCGCACTACCTAAAATTGACTGGACCGCATACACAGCTGAGCTAGCGGGCCTCTCATTGGTCGGCCCGCTGACCAATCCGGCCGACGTAGAGATAGCAGCGCACCGATTCGCCGACGCGTTGCGCACGGCGAAAGAGGCCGCTGCTACCACGCCCACCGGCCCCCGTCGACACCGCCGAGAAGAGCTGCCGCCCCACCTGCAGGCGATCAAGTTCGCACAAGCGCGATCTGCGTCGTCTGTGGGTGCAAAGTCGCTGCCCGAGGACAAAGATGCGACTCAACGCGCTAACTGAAAAACTGTCGGGGTTGGTCAAAGCGTGGCGCGGAGATTGCTGCGAGAGTCACATCGACTCTGTCTCCGGTAACTCCGCGGACCTATTCCGGCTGACCCGACAACTCACCAACGCGCGCGCCCCCGTTTACCCGTTGGTGGACCGCACAGGGAGGCGCTGCTGGGCCGCGCAGGACCGCGCGGATATATTGGCCGACCACTTGGGAACGCAATTCTCACCACACCCGTCGGCCAGCGACCCCACCACCATTGCCCACCATGCGGAGATCACTCGCGTGGTGCACGAGTTTCGCCGCACCGCTCCGCCGCCGCTAAGCGGCAATACATTTATATCGCCTTCCGAAACGGCAAAGGCAATACAACGCTTGCCAAATAAGAAGGCCCCCGGCTTAGACGGCCTCCCTACTGCGGCCCTCAAAAGGCTGCCGTGGAGTGGGGTCGTGGCGCTGACACGCCTATTTAACGGCGTATTAAGAACTCATCATTACCCACAGCCGTGGAAGGAAGGCAAAATTATTGTCATCCCCAAACCCGGCAAGGACCGCCGCCACCCGGCCAACTACAGGCCGATTACCCTTCTGTCGCACACGGCGAAGCTGTTTTGGCGTCTCTGCTGCGTCGAGTCCAACCACACGCTCCCCTTCGGACCGAGCAATTTGGATTCCGCAGCGGGCACTCCACCACTCTGCAGCGGACCCGTGTGCTACACTACCTGGCCGAGGAGGCCAACAGAGGCCGCCACACAATCGGGGTCTTTCTGGACGTGGAGAAGGCCTTCGACCGCGTGTGGCACACCGGCCTGATTTACAAACTGGCCAACAACACCACGTTACCACCTGCACTTATTATGCTTGTCGACAGCTTCCTCCGCGACCGCACATTTGTGGTCGCTGTTGAGGAGGCCACCTCCCGCCCGCACACTGAGAAAAATGGATTGAAGTCGAAGTAGTACAATATTATGCAAACATTTTAAAATACCCTGCTTACCGCTAATAAAACAGTGCGCAACACTTTAAATAGTGACACGAATGTATAATTATTCTGCTGGGCATTAAACTTTGTTGTGCAAGAAACCTTACCAAAATATAAAGTGCACATGTCCTATCTTTTATCGTACAATTGTGGATATCATCATAATCTATAGTGATCAAAGCACAATATTATTAGCAACGTCTTAAATGCACCATAAAATATCGTTTTTTGCGTAGAAAGTTATGGTTCAAAGAGTTGCATCATTACATTTGATGCAATGCATGTATACATTTCAAACTATGCTGCAAATTTTATAGTGCCATTCTCGATTATTTCACAATTAGTATAACAATCCCGAGGAACATTAAAATTCAGTGCGCATACATATTATTGCACGATAAAGTATCGTGCCAGGTTGAAAAAAATATTGCTCAACACAAAAAAGTATTATGTAAGTTTTAAAATATATGGTGCGTATGCACATAAAGATTACGTGCATGCATACCATTACAATTCAGTGCGCATACATATTATTGCACGATAAAGTATCGTGCCAGGTTGAAAAAAATATTGCTCAACACAAAAAAGTATTATGTAAGCATTAAAATATATGGTGCGTATGCACTTAAAAATTACGTGCATGCATCGAACGCGGGGGGACCGGGAACGGGGTATAGGCGAGTCGACGACATCTCTTCTCTCATTCATCATTGTGACCTCTCGAGCGTGTGTTGCGTGTTTGCTGTTTTTTGCGTAGGTACCTATCGTGCTGTGCTTTTAGTTAACCTAATAATGGATCCCATGGGAGAACTTCTTAGAAAATGGGGCTTTGGTGAAGAAATCATCGAGCACTTTGCCAGTAAGTACTTACCTAGTTTCCTATTTTTTCGTTTCGTCAGACACGTGCGTGGTTAGTGTTGAAAAAAATAGAATAAGTACCTACCATCGTATATATCGCTGGTACCTACATGCTTAAGTTTTAAATGGAAAAAAACATGAATTTTAAATCTATTAAACTTTATAAATAGCGGCGTTATGAAAAGTGTAATTTAAAATATTTAACAGTGCCAAATTCTAGTAAGTAAATACCGACATAAAACACTAATAATTTATTGTTTTCTGAGGTTTAAGCGAGCACTATACATTGAAATGAAACACTTTTTTACGGATTTACTCCTATATTAAGTCTAATCCTTAATAGTTAATCCTATAATATATATTTAAGTAGACTTTAGGTAGGTATTATTTCGAACTATAGCATCTGAGTACTAAACTGTGGTCCGGCCACAGAAGAACACACAAGTAAACGTACTTTTGTTTAACATTTGGATTAAAAAAAGCATTATTTGGGATTCTGATAGCGATTCTATCGCGATAGCAATAAGTACCTACCTATTATTTTTACCCACGACCGACGGACCGAACGGAACGGAGGCGGTATACCTATTATATGCGTTTGGGGTTAGAGGTTGTTTGTGTGTATGGATGTCTGTTAGCATTTTCGTCGGAAGCTACTAGGCCGATTTCGATGCGCTTTTTTGCATTCAAAAGGTATCATTTCAGAGCAGCTTAGACATGTTTCATGGTGGTAGATCACCAGGGGCCGCTGCAGCAACCAGATAAGTCGTCACTTAAAAAGTTCTCAAAAACTACTAAACTGATTTCGATGCGGTTTTCTGTAATAGGTTTCTAGGTTATCGGCGTTGGTTCTTAGATATGTGTTATGGTGTTTAGCTGCTAGGGGCTGCTGAAATAATTTCCCCATTTATCTCCAGCCCCCTAACATGACCACTGAAACGCGATATGATATAGTGATTTATCACGTTTACTGTCAAAAGACAATGGATTTTGACAGTTCATTGCCGATAAAAGGCTGTATTACGCGTTAAATATCGTGTTTCGTCGGTTAACCCCCTAAGCACCGTAAAACCAGACACAATTGAAAATCAATTGTTTTTGCGACCACCGGCGGTCTTATGATGCTTGACCTACGGTTGTTGTTATGCCGCGTCCGCACGCTTGGCACTTGCCGTAAACTCGAAACCTCTACAAACGTTTGGATTTGTTCGACGGATCGGCTACAAGCGCTTGCTCACATAAGTAAAATTTTAAACACTGAAAAAAGACGACAACCTCAGGCGGGAATCGAACCACGCACCTTCCGCATTCCGGGCGGCTGCCTTAACATAAGCATCAAGCACTGACAAATTTCGACGGGTGAAAACCAGACCTCGGTAGCCAAGTGGTTAAGGCAGCCGCCCGGAATGCGGAAGGTGCGTGGTTAGATTCCAGCCTGAGGTTGTCGTCTTTTTTCAGTGTTTAAAATTTTACCTAAGTATCTCAGTCGTTTTTCATTTGGTCAGCTTGTAATTTTCGTAGTTTAAAGTACTCATTGACCATTACCCAAAACCGTTTGTAATAGTGGGGTCAACCTGCAACCTTGCGCACATTATTTTTATGAAAAATCTATACACCTTCATTTTGTTTTCAATATTTTCTTTCTTAGATAATATTGACTCCACAGATTTTTGTTGATGGCAAAAAATGTTTTCTGTGCCATATCTCAAATAGTATATATTTGAGATATGGCACAGAAAAAAAAAATCGGCTCGATATTCCAACATTGACCACTATGTTCATTTTTTACAAGTTTTTATTTTCAAAATGGAATCACTGTGCGGCGGTGTCCTGACTTGCTCCTGTTGGCCAATCAATTTGTGATTTATTGTTTGTTTATTTGGTTTTAGGAGAAGGGATTGACCTTGCAACGGCCTTGCAATTGTCGCCGCGCCATATAGACGCATTGTTTACCAAAATTGGGGACCGATCTCGGTTTGAAAATAATCTAAGCCTCTATAAACAAGAGCAAAAAATGGTTAGTCAGTGGTCAAGCCAAAATCTAATAAATATTTTATTTGACATATTATATCCCATGGTCATTAAAGTTTGTGGCAAATGCATAAACAGTGCGATTCAAAAAAAATATAGATCTGTGCCGCGGGCCGCCAGTGCCAAGTGTTAACAGATTTTTGCGATTTTAGACCATTATTTTTCTACGAACTCTCAATTACGTTGCCTATACCTATACTTGGTTGGACTGTAGCCTTAGGGGCTCTATGGAGAAAAGACTTTAATTTTTTTAAACTAATTTAATAAAAAAGAATATTTCGAATGCAATAATTTTTAAACACAGATAACATAACATGTAACATGCAATATAAATATAGAATATATAATTATAATTAATAAATGAGTATCTTGTAATTTGCCTAATGAATTAATGATATAAATTTTATGTGAAATATTCTTTAATATTTTATTGTAATGTATTTAGTTATAATTAATTCTTTTAATTTTGTTTTTGTTAATTATTTTGGTATTGTTAATTTTAATTTTAGTTGTTTTTTGGGCTGTTTTAGATAAATTATTAATTAATGTGAACAGATTTTGTATGCCGACGTTTCGGTAGAACACGCATGTACCTTAATAACTTAAGAACATTGTATACCGTGTCTCTATGCAAATAAATATATTTCTATTTCTATTTCAAAAAACTTGAAATTTATCTCCCATAACCCCCCTTTTTTAGGTCCTAATAGAGGTCATTAATAGGAACACTTTAGGTCAATAAATTTTTTTTAGTAAACCGCACCGTTTTTAAGTTATATTCGTTTTAAAAAAAATTGACACGTACAATTTTTAGCTATTTTATTGATGACTTATATAAGTTTGAAGTTTAATTTTTTTTTGTTATTCAAATTTTTTGAAAACTATGCGTCGTACGTAAAAAATTATATTACTAAAGTTGTTAGTAATCATGTCCTTGAAACGATAAGCATATAAAAAGTAAGCTTAGTTTTTTTGCCCCTATCGCTACAAAAGTACAGTACCTAAAGGTCGAAAAGACTTAGCCAGATTTTCATAAAAAAAGTTGTTCTTTCACAATTTCCTTTATAGGTTCTATTGATGGAGGTCATTATTAGGAACACGTTAGTTCAATAAAGTATTTACGTAAACAGCATCGTTTTCAAGTTACAAGCAATACCGTAAAAAGAGCATTTGACTTAAACTGCATTTAACTTAATAATGGTGCGGTTTACGAAAAAACTTTATTGACCTAAAGTGTTTCTATTAATGGCCACTATCCATAAAACCTATAAAAAAAGAGAGGTTATGAGGGACATTTTTTTTTCGGTTTTTTAGATTGCCCTTACATAGTGTCCCTAAGGCTATACACCAACAGCCCCTAAGATGACACTCTGACCCTATAACTTTATATAGGTACCTCTTCCTTTTTCTCCTGTAGGTATATCTTTTTTATTTCGGTCGTGTGATATTAGTTTAAAAAAATGTATAGAAAACATTCGATCGGTGTAGACGAGAACCTAAGTTTTTTTTTATTGTGTAATTTAAATCTTTTATGGTATTTCAGGCGAGTACTAGCTTCAACGATCTTTCATCGCTATTGCGGTCTGCTATAGGCGGTCAGGAACAGGGGGACTTCCTTGACCTCGATAATCAAAGACCATTAATTGACTTGGAGGAGCTTACTGAGCGCCAGAGTTACAACCTACCAGAGGGAAAGCCAACCGACCAACCACACAACCAGCGGGACAGCCCGCTGCTGCTTTTTAAAGATTTGTCAGACGCACCCACACCAGCCGCTAGCAGCACTCCTAAATCCCAAGGTCGGGGAAATCAGGTAAAATCAGGCTTACCTACTTCTAAGCTCTAGTCAGATATAGCGTGCAGCTTCATGCAACGAAATTGAACGTAATTTGTTTTAGGTTGTTACTCTCTGTGAGGCGACGAATCAGGGGCAGGCTTTATTGAAAGCTTGCCAGAGAGCAAGCCAGACAGGACCTCTGGAGACCAAACTGCGAAACCAGCTGTGTACATATTTAATAACGCAGCTAACGCCGGCTGACAAAAATGTAAAGCTGCCGGAAAACTACGATCTCCTGCAGATTAGCCAAGATATAGCGCGCCTTTGTGGCTCAGAAAGTGCGGCGCTTTACTACTGCCATTCCATCGGAAGAGGAAAATTTACACCTAGAAAGAACACATCCGGGTGGCTGGTGAATGCCCGATATAACCGAAGAAAAACCCTGATGAGCCTAGGATTCGTGGAGCCACCAGCCAAACGATCTCGTTCGTGTTCTACGGACACCGGGTCATCAGCGCCTCAGTCAGAGCCTGCCAACAACGATCCAATTGATTTGAGTCACCTGGAAGCGGGTAAGATGCATTAAATAGTCAGCTGTTTCAGACATATATTAATGAAAGCAACCTCCTACTAGATAGCCGATGACAGATACAGTCTTCTTTGTTTTGAAACCCAGTGCAATATTTATTCCAAATATTTCCAAAAAAGTGCCTTGCTCTCAGTCTTAAGTTACAAGAATATAACCCTGGAACAGGGTCTTCGACAGTAGTTATTTTTCCTCTTGAGGTACAGAACGTAATGGTCGGTTGTGGCAAAACGTCTTTATTTTATTATATTGTATTCACATTATTAATTTTGTTTCAGGTGAAATTGATTTGGTAAAAAGTGCCATAGACCAGCTGAAGGGAGACATCGTGGGCGTACCCTGGCCGACAATAGAAGAACTGTGGTCGGAGACAGTTAGAGCTCGGCTGTATACTTGTTACCACGAAACGGGAAAGGTTCAGTAATATTTGAACACCTATCCTGTCTTGAAGGGGTCTGAAGGCTGGAGACTTGTCGCTATGTTATGACTTACATAATAAACTTTTATGTAAGCAATGGTATAATACAGGCTAATATACTGAAAGAAGCCATGATATCGTTCAATTACGGCCCCGATTCAAGTTCAAAACCTAGCAATTGTTTAGTGTTCGAAGGGGCTAGAGTCCGGCTAAGATGCTCAGCTTCCGAAATAATAGTTCTGGTAAGGTACTTTGGACTAATCGTTGGTCGATATATTCCCACTGGCGAAGAGAACTGGGATTTGTTCATTTTATTACGTAAGATTTTGGACATTTTGTTAGCTTGTAGAATTTATGACTTTACAGCCGATAAATTGAATTGCTTAGTCTCTGAATTTAACTCTTTGTTTATGAAGCTCACGGGGTCACTACTAAAGCCTAAATTTCATTTTCTTACTCATTACCCTGCCATGTTACGTAAATTCGGCCCAATACGAAACATTTGGGCAATGCGTTTTGAAGCAAAGCATAGAACTTCAAAAATAGTGGCTCGATCAACGTCCACACGTGTTAATATTACTAAAACTGTAGCAATCAGACATCAACTTAAATTAAACAACTTACTTTTTAATCAGGTTGTCCCTGATGCCGTTCAGTTTGGCAAGAAAATTCGGCTGAGCATCTTTCTTGATCGTTTTAACCTGGAGGGTCCTATAACTTTTGTTGCATCCGTAAAAATAGCAGGTGTGGAGTGGAAACCCAACAGCATTGTATTTGTGGATTTCGATGAACCAAATCATGAGTTGCCCATTTTTGCAGCCATTGAAGCAATAGTTGTAACTCCCTCAAATATTGTTTACTTTTACTGCCGGTTATTTGATACTATTGAATTCAATGAGCATTATCAGGCTTATGAGGTCGAACAAAATAATAACTACAACTGTATAAAAGCCAGCGATTCTTTAGCACCCTTCCCTCATAATCTAAGCAAACTATACAATTATATGAACTACATTACTAGCAGATGGTATATAGAACAGTAATTGCCTACAGAAAAGGAGCAAAATATTAGCACTTAAAACTCATAAATTATACTAGGCAGGTTTTAGAGATATTTTTGATTAATTATTTGTTAATTTTTACTGAATCGTTACGAAAACCTGCCGAGAAATTTATGAGTTTGAAGTGCTAATGTTGTCTATTTATTTAAATGCATACCACTGTTATTGTCACTGTTGTGGTCTTTTTATTTAATGCGTACCACTTACATAATGGAGTTGTTTATAACAGCTTCATAGGTTCTTAAGAGGAAACACTACGTCGAAGTGGCATGCAAAATTCTTATACAAAACACAGAAAAACGACGTTTCGTAGTCCTCTGTTTCCTCCTTCAGAACTGGACAAATTTTTATTACTTTTTCAGAATCGCTTAAAGAAAGAGATTTTTTTTGTCTGTATGTTTGTTTTTTTTTTAAACCAGCCACTTAATATTTCTGAAGACCCCTTAAAACTGCGTGATTTTGCTAAATTTTGAAGGCTCCTGGTTATTCAATAAATGACTTAATGCAAAAAAAGTTAAACATGTAGCCTTAGAAAATCTTTTTCTTTAACCGATGCTGAAAAAGTAATAAAAATTGGTCAAGTTCTAAAGGAGGAAACAAGGGACTACGAAACGTCGTTTTTCTGTGTTTCCTCTTAAACTTGGAATTTGTATATATGATAATGTGTATTTTTGTGTGTTTAGTGCAGATGTGGAAACCTTTAATTAGCTTTTAGTATTTAAGACTGTTTCTATTTGAATATGTATTATAATTACCAATAAATGGATACCAGTAAATTTATGGATTATAATTACCAATGTAAACTCTTTATGCGCCTTTTTTATAGATTACATGATGGTTTTCTAATAATAATAAAGATTATTTTAATCTATGTTACTAACTATTTTTTGGATAAGTTCTAATTTTTATGGAAAATAAATGTTTGTATAATTTTAAACCTTGGTTTTCTAATAATAATAAAGATTATTTTAATCTATGTTACTAACTACTTTTTGGATAAGTTCTAATTTTTATGGAAAATAAATGTTTGTATAATTTTAAACCTTGGTTTTCTAAAAATAATAAAGATTATTTTAATCTATGATACTAACTATTTTTTGGATAAGTTCTAATTTTTATGGAAAATAAATGTTTGTATAATTTTAAACCTTGGTTTTGTAATGATAATAAAAATTATTTTAATCTATGTTACTAACTATTTTTTGGATAAGTTCTAATTTTTATGGAAAATAAATGTTTGTATAATTTTAAACCTTGGTTTTCTAATAATAATAAAGATTATTTTAATCTATGATACTAACTGTTTTTTCGATAAGTTCTAATTTTTATGGAAAATAAATGTTTGTATAATTTTAAACCTTTTTTTTAATTACTTACATACCCTAGACTTTGTGTGTGATTATTACTATAAGCATCGTGAATTTCAGCACATTTTTTCTGTTCTTATTATATGTATTGTGATGTAAGTGGATATTTTTTAGGATTAGCACTAAATCTATACATTGTGTTTCCCGACGGTGAAATCATATTTTCAAATTAGTGTTCGGAAAGGTACTTATCCTGAATCAGCCAGGATTGATAGGTCAAACAAAAAAAACGGATTATTTTTTTCGACTCCCTATACAAATCGTTTATTAGTTCCAACGGGGCGCTAGTTTGTTTGTGAAGTCAAAAAAACGACCGAATTTTTCGTTTGACCTATCAATCTTGCCTGACTCAGGATACCTCTCCGAACACTAATTTGAATATATTATTTCATCGTCTAGAAACACCCTGTATAGATTTAGTGCTAATCCTGAAAAATAGCCGTGCCATCACGATATTAAATAGTGCGACAAAAATGCTCGAGCACATAAAAAGATCATGCCAATGTAAAGAAGCACTATAATAGATAGTGCACTTGCACGTAAAGACATGCTTCCAGCAATCGTATAATATCATGGGCAGGCACGAAATATTATAGTGCACGACTTGGTAGGCACCAATAAATAAAGTGCAAACGCACATAATAGTATAATGATACGGAACTATAAGTAATCGCATTGCATTATAATATAAAATGCCATCAACTAGGTATTTTGGTGCAGTGCACTATATTTTTTCTTTCTTAGGGCTAAACGTTATGATATCTTGCACTATATTTTATAGTGCGAGCTGCAAATAAGATCGTGACGTCACTAAATTACGGTGGAACCATAATTTTATGTGCATCGTCGGCAGCGTAATTTAACGTGCTTGCACGATTGGTCAAAAAGATGTGCATGCACAATAGTTTATAGTGCCCCATTTTTCTCAGTGCATACCAGCACCGCGGGCGTATTGCAGGGCAGCTGTTTGTCGCCGTGCCTGTACGCGCTGTACACAAACGACATCCCTACGCTCGAGGGCCACCTAGCCGAAGGCGAGCGAGATGTGGAGCTGGCGCTGTTTGCGGACGACAGCGCCTACTTCGCGTCGGCCCGCAGACCCCATCTCGCCCAGCGGCGCCTACAGCGCCTACTCGACCGCCTACCGGAGTGGCTTGACCGATGGCGCGTGGCGGTCAATGTTACAAAGACCGCCGCGCTATTCGTCAGCCGCAAACGCTTCCACCCAGCCCCGCTACAATTACGAGGACACCCGGTCCAATACACGGACCACGTTACTTACCTTGGTTGCAGAATCGACCGCGCGCTGCGGATGGGGCCGCAGGTCGACTATACAATCAACCGCGCCAAGTCCGCGCGCGCCCAACTACGCCCGGTGTTGGCGTCACGGCTGCCGCTGCGAACGAAATTGATGGTATATAAAACCTACATTCGTTCGCAGCTGACGTACGCAGCCCCCGCCTGGTACGCACTTACCAACCGCTCACAGCGCAAGCGGCTCCAGTCGCAACAATCAATCTCGCTCCGCTGCATAGTGCGGGCCGGACTATACGTCAGCAATGACGTAATCGCCCGAGACACCAAAATGCAGCCACTTGAAGCGTTTGTGGCCCGTATGGCGCGTCGCGTGTACGACCGCGCCGACAATGGGCCACACACGCGCCTGCGCGGTATCGCGCCTCTACACGCCAGACCCCCCGACGATTCAGCACGACCGCTGCCGCGAACCATCGCGGCAGCAAGCGACGACGACGATGCGCCTCGCATCGCCCCGCCAACCCGATCGACACCGACCCCGGCGACGCCGACAGCGCTGCCGAGACCGACGGCACCAATACCGCGCATAAGGCTCATACAGTGAGCCTTATTACAATATACTATGAAAATCAATGATACCATCTACTCGCTACCCAACTGACCCATGCCCCCTAAGCCGCGGCCCGCTCGCTGGCGGCTCACCGGGCCTCGGCCAATGCCGTCTCACCCGGGGGGTCAGCCGCGCCGAGGGCTGCGCAGGGGAAAAGGGAAGGGAGGGTAGCAAAACCGAAGGGGGCGACATGCTCTTGGTTGGCAGGAGAGCGACCCAAAAAAAAAAAAAACAAAAAAAAAAAAATTAAAAAAAAAAATACAAAACAAAAAAAAATACAAAAAAAACAATAAAAAAAAAAACCTGAACAAAAAACGCCCCTGCCAACCATCACCCTTGACCAGGCCCGACAAGGACCTAGAAGATGCCCGGGCAGTGAGGCCTAGCCTTGAGGCCCGAACCAGCCCAAAAAGGGCTGAAGAATACTTTGCTTGCTTGCTTGAAGTCGACACAAGGACTGAAGTAGCTACCGTTTCACTGCAAGCACGCATTCCACCGTTCTGGCGACAAAATCCAAGACTATGGTTCGCGCAGTTCGAGGCCGTCGTATTTTCACAGAAAATGGGAGAAGAGCAGAAGTTCAATCTCGTCTGGTGTTTGCAGCTAATCAACACCGAAGAAACTTAGATGTACCCAACGTATATCAAATGTACCGTGTGTTTCTCGCCGCTTTCGAGGCAAAGATCATTCGAATCAGAAAAGAGTCAGGAGTCATGTTAAGACAGCCTGAGACTATTTATAGTCACGCTGCCGCGCGCTCAAACTTTCTGGATGACATCGATAGATTCTCAGCTTATCCACTTGGTGTCAAACAGACGATTGATGCTATCGGGATAATAACCGACACAAATGATATAGCATACTTACCAGTCGTTGCTGAGATGAGAAGAGACCCTCAAGGTAACTTACAACCTAGGGCAGAGACAACGTTGCTATCCAATTTACGAGAGACTGTCGTTGAATTGGCTGATCCGGAAACCCCTCTCGAAGTTAGGAGGAGGTATCATGAAAGTATCCCCATTCCTGGGGCAATATGGTCTGTGGACCATATTTTAATGAATGCGGATGAAATCATAGATGGTAACTATAACATAAATGAAAGCTTACCTAATGATATAATGGGCCTTACTCCCTTCATGAGTACACTTCAGAAAGTGGCTCCAAAATTAGTTGGAGGTGCACTCGACCCGAAGGTTACGGGAAAGAGATCTATATTGATCTCCAGTGCGATGACCAGTCTGAAGGTTCCAGACCGGAGACATGATGAAGCTCTTGAGCGGTACATTGCAAGATGTCATCCAACAGGTGATACGAGGATGTTTTCATATAACACACCTCTCACACCCGCAGAGAGACTAGAAGGACAAATGATCCTAGTCGGAGAATACCCAAGCGTGGTTAACTTGCTAAGGCCTCTCTACTACAAACGTGAGAGTGACCAGCACGCTTTCGAATTTGAGCAGAGCTTCGTCGCTACGAATGCCAGCTTGTATGGTATGTAGCATGTCTGAAACTGAAGGAAAACAGTAAACCCGTCCGGTGATATAATAGACGTATTTGAAGGAAAACAAAATAACCCGTCCGGTAAAAGACGTAAAACGTTTGGGAATTGCTCGCCCCCAAGCTCAGAAGAGTGCCACTGCTGAGTTCATCGGCCTTAGCCGGTTCGGGCCCCGAGACATATGTGTCTCCTTACCCGGGCGTCTATCAAGCCGCCGGGTCTTGTGGGAGGCGCGACAGGGATTATATCATTGTTTTTTTTTTTCCTTCTTTTTTGCACATTTTTTTTTAAATGTTTTTTATCTTTTTTTTTTTGTTTTTGTAGGTATTTTTTTTTATATCATTTTTTTTTTTTTTTTTTGAGATCGCCTTGTCGCGCCTTGGAGCTGACGCTCCTGTAGGACGGCTTTCCTCCCCTTCCCTTCCCCTGCGCAGTCCTCGGCGCGGCTAACCCACCGGGTGAGACGGCGTTCGCCGAGGCCCGGTGAGCCGCCAGCGAGCGGACCGCGGCTTAGGGGGCATGGGTTGGTTTGGGCAGCGGGTCACGGAGGTACGTGTAAAATTGAAGTTGACGTCTTGTCTTTAATTAGGACGCGGGATGATCCGCGTCCGAAGTCGAGGCGCCGGCGTAGGCGCAGGTGACGGCGCTGTTGTTGACGGTGCAGCTGTTGTGCGCTCACTCGTAGTTCGGCGTCTCGGCGCTGTAGTCGGCGGAGGCGCAGTTGTAGCGCTCGCGGCGTCTTCTTCTTCGTCTGTTGAGGCCGCAGTCAGTAGTGACCGCGGCAGTGGTCGATCGGTCTGCTCGGAGGGGCGCGCATGTAGCGGCGCGATATTGTTAAGATGCTTGTGCGGCTCGTTGTCTGCGCGGTCAAACATGCCGCGCGCTAGGCGGCGCACAAACTCGTCTAGTGAGTCTATACCTGTGTCTCGGGCGATTACGTCATTCCTGACGTAACGCCCAGCCCCCACTATGACACGTAGGGATATTGCTTGTTGTGCCCTAAGCCGGTTGCGCTGCTTAGTGCTGGTGAGCGCGTACCAGGCCGGGGCCGCATATGTGAATTGGGATCTTATATAGGCTTTATAAATCATGAGCTTCGTGCGCATTGGCAGTCTGGAAGCCAAAACCGGCCGCAGTTGCGCCCGCGCGGCCTTAGCGCGATTTATGATGTGGTCCACCTGCGGCGCCATACGTAGCGCGCGGTCGATCCTACATCCCAAATAAGTGATGTGGGGGCGGTACTCGATGGGCGTGCCTCTCAGGTGGAGCGGCGGCGGCGGTTTACGTTTGCGGCTGACGAATAGCGCGGCGGTCTTGGATACATTGACCGCCATGCGCCATCTGTCGAGCCATTCTGGCAGCGCGTCTAGGAGTTTTTGGAGCCGGCGGTGTGCAATAACGACGCTTGTAGAGGAGGAGAAGTAAGCGCTGTCGTCGGCGAACAGCGCCAAGACGACATCCCTCTCCCCCTCCCTCAGGCGCCCCTCGAGCGTGGGAGCGTCGTTGGCGTAGACAGCCATACAGGTGCGGGGACAAGCAGCTTCCCTGCGGCACCCCTGCCGCGATGTTTTTCACTGGTGATTGGGCGTCCTCCACGGAGACTACAAATGTGCGGTCCCGCAGGAAGGACGCCAGTAAATGCGTGTAGGCCGGCGGGACAGGGCTTGTGGCAAGTTTATAAAGTAGGCCCTCATGCCACACCCTGTCGAACGCCTTTACGACATCTAGGAACACGCCGAGGGTGTGGCGGCCCCTGTTCATGTCGTCGGCCAGGTGGTGGAAGACTCTCGTGAGCTGTAGTGTGGTCGAGTGGCCGCTGCGGAACCCGAACTGCTCAACCCTAAGGGGAGCGTGGGGGCGGATTCGCTGCAGCAGCAAGCGCTCGAAAAGCTTCGCCGTGTGGGATAGAAGTGTTATGGGCCGGTAATTCGCAGGCAGGCGGCGGTCTTTGCCTGGCTTGGGAAGCATGATTATGCGCCCCTCTTTCCAGGCCTGCGGGAAGTGTAGCGTGCGTAGGATCGCATTAAATATCGGCATAAGAGGCCGACGGAGGTGCCTCGTCCATCGCGCCCGATACATGGGCGAGTGAAGCGTACGCTCAGAAGAGTCTGAGAGCCGGTGCACTGAGTTACCTCGCGGCTGTACCGTGCCGAGAGCCGTCCCATACATTAAATATACTTACTTAGTTTAATTATCTAATTACTGGGGAATAAAATTCGAAAGCAGACAATATATTTATTTACAAACATTATTCCTTTACTATTGTGCGGGACGCCACATAATGACGCATAATGACGCCACGCCAGAAAAATGATGGAAATGGGCATCTGCAAAAGAGTCCCTGGGCCAGTCCACTGCACGTCGTAAAGAAAGAGGATGGGTCGATCCGTGTATGTGGAGACTACAGACGACTAAATGCAGTTAATATACCAGACCGATACCCCATACCACGGATCCACGATTTCACGTACTGCAACAAAAAATCGGCAAGATGTAACCATTTAAAAGCGTTGCCTTCTTATTATAATAAAGTAGTGTATGAACAGATTGCGTTGTTTCAATACCTCTCCATCGGCTCCCGACAGTACATGGCGACCGTGACAGGACGCTTCCTAATAAGGAGGCGTATCGGATTCAGGGCAAGTTAAATTCTCGCAATCAGCTATGCATTACTACGGGCTAGATCATCGTGTAGTAACGGTGTATGACAAAATACAGTTTGATAAATCGGTCGAAAATGGGCTCACCGCAAAGTAAAGTGGAAGAAAAGAACATCAACACCAATTTTGCTGTGGGAGTAGGTACTTCGCCTCACATGCACGTTATCAAGGAGCACCTGTCGGCGACGAACTGCATCCTCATAGCAATAATTACGCTTCTGGCAATTGGGGCGCTGCTCATCCTGTTCAAGGGCTGCAGGAAGTATCATGGAAAATTGGTAAAACGCCAGGTCAACGAGTTTGCATTAAGAAGGTATGCAAGCCTACTACGTCGTCAGCCTGCTGTTTTGAGCGGAAAGGCAGAGGAAGTCGTGTGATCCCGGAGTTATATAAAAGAAAAATATGTGCGCGTGTGAAAGTGTTTAAAAGTCAAGTTAGAACTCTAACGGCATTACAGTGAAAAGTGAGAAAAATATGATGCGATGGTCTATACGGGACAGAAAACTTTAGGTTAAGTTATCGGATTAATTGTAAGTACTTATATATATATAAATAATACTTTATAAAAATATTACTACTATGGTATGGCCGAGGTGTTAGAAAATTTAGTTACAGACTTGAAAGAAGTACGTACATATTTAATAAAAATTGGTGAAAAACGAAGAAAAGGAAATATTTCCGTAGTAAAGTTGTGCGAAGCGAATAAGTTGTATAGTCAATATATTACTTTAGTCGATCATTTAAAGAACGAAATTAAAACTAGTACATCATCTGCTGTTGAATTAGTAAATAAAAATTGCGCAGAGTTCTTAAATTTATATCACGAAATTGTACAATTGTGTTCAGTAGCAAAGGGCTCCGAACAAATTAACATAATGGAGATTTTATTTGATTTAAAATTAGCATTAAGTCTTTTGCCCGTCATGAATGATGACGATAGTGTTACAAAGCAATTAATTGAGAATATTGAATATTACGAGTCTACCTTGATCAAACCAGAATGCAAGAAAAACTTGATTACATTTGTATTAAAGAGTAGGCTTTCAGAGACTGCAAAGTTAAGATTAAACTCTTCTTATAACAGTGTCGGAGAATTAATAAAGGATATGCGTAAACTATTGCTTCCACAGAAGTCATTCACTGCAGTTCAGACTAAACTGCAACGAGCGGCCCAAAATCATAGGTCTGTCGCGGAGTTTGGTAAGGATATTAGTGAGTTATTTGTGGATCTAACTATTTCCCAAGCCGACGGCGACTCGAATGCGTATAACGTGCTAAAGACTATTAACGAAAAATATGCGATAAAACGATTTGCGGACGGCTTGCGAAATCCTAAATTAAGTACTATTATGGCGGCGCGTAATTACACGTGCCTAAAGGATGCGATACAAGCCGCACAGGACGAGGAAGTAACTACAGTCGAACGTTCGTCGGAAATTGTCGGTTCCTATAGAACACAAAACTACGGTAGAGGTTGGTTGGTTATTTTAGACCTGCGAGGTTTCAGACACGTCGTGGTCAATGGCAGCGAGGATTGTACCCGCGAGGGGGTCGTGCGCAACAAGGTACGTCTTGCAACTATTGGTCTAATAATTACAACAGGCGTTTTAATCACCAAGGTTATAATTGGCGTGCCAGTAACAGAGGTAAGGCCCGTAGAGGCAATAGGGGTGGTACATTTTCGGCAAATATTAACACCCTAGCAACTGAAGAAGGTACTCGAGAGCGTGAGTCAGAGGACCACACGCTAGGAGCAAACCTGAGTCACTTTTTTCGAGCCTAACTATATTTGTACTTGTAACTGTTTAAACAAAGTGTCATTTAGCGTAGGTAACAGCACGTTTAGGTGGCTAATCGACACCGGCGCTTCTATTTCTGTCATCAAGCACGATCTACTAGATCGTTTGCAGACTCCGTTCCATAATAAGAGAGTTGATATAAAAGGTATTGGCGGAAAAGTTATTACAGAGGGCTACAGTTACATTACATTGAATTACAATAGCAACAATTTTAGTCATACATTTTACGCGTTGAGACAAATTCCTGCGCAAACGGACGGTATTTTAGGACAAGATTTTTTGAAAGCTTTTAAAGCGATATTAGATTTTGAACGGCAAACCTTATCACTAACTACGGAATGTGGTCAAAAGGTAGATATTCCTTTCGACTTTCATGGAAAACATAGTTATTTAACGATTCCGGCTAGGAGTGAATCAATTCACTTTATTGAAACTTATAACAAGGACGATTTCGTTATTGAATGTCAGGAGTTGTGTGAGGGCGTATTCGTAGCCAGTACTATAGTAAAACCGATAAAGGGAAAAGTACCAATAATTTTTTTAAATACCAGAGATAAGGAAGTAAACTTGTCAAATGTTTCGTTATCCAAGTCGAAACTAAATGACTACCATATTTGCCAATTTAACAGACCTGTTATCAACGCAGATAGAGTTAAAATATTATTTTCATTATTAAAGTTAGATAAATTAAATTTGGAGGAAAGGAAATCAGTAGAAAATATCTGTGCAAAATTTCCGGATGTTTTCCATTTACCCGGAGACAAATTAAACGTGACGCCTTTATACGAACACATTATCGAAGTAGAACCGCATACTACCCCGATCTATTCTAAACCTTATCGTTTACCCCAATCGCAAAAAATAGAGATTGAAAAACAAATAGAAAAAATGCTTATGGATGGCATAATAGAAGAAAACACGAGCGCCTGGTCGAGTCCTTTATTGTTGGTACCCAAAAAGTCCGATTCGGTTGATAAAAAATGGCGCATCGTGATAGATTATCGAAAGTTGAATAACAACATTAAAGATGACAAGTTTCCACTACCGAACATAACGGAAATTCTCGATTCATTGGCGGGTTCTGTCTATTTTACTCATTTAGACCTTTTCCAAGGATTTTTCCAATGTGGGTTACATCCCACCAGCAGACCGTATACAGCATTTACAACAAATAGAAATCAATATCAGATGACTAGGCTACCTATGGGCCTTAAAACTAGTCCAAATGCGTTTTCGAGAATGATGACTATTGCTATGTCAGGACTAAATTACGAAAAATGCCTGATATATCAAGACGATTTGGCCGTTTTTGGCAGGTCTTTGGCTTCCCATAATCAAAATTTAATGGACATATTAAGTAGGCTACGTAAAGTTAATTTGAAGTTAAATCCCGCTAAATGCGTGTTTTTGCAAAAGGAGATGTTATATTTAGGTCATATAGTATCAGAAAAGGGTGTCTTACCTGATTCGTCAAAATTAAAGGCAATAGAAAATTATCCTACACCGCAAAATGCACAAGATGTCAAACGTTTTGTCGCTTTTATGAATTATTATCGAAGATTTATTAATAACTTCGCTGATATCGCATTTCCATTGAATAAATTAGGCTGTAAAAATATTCCTTTTGAATGGACACAAGAATGTCAAATTAGTTTCCAATTACTTAAAGATAAATTGATGAACCCCCCCATTTTACAGTATCCTAACTTCACGGATGATAACACATTTATATTGCAAACGGATGCGTCAGGGGTAGCGATCGGATCGGTGTTATGTAACGGTGATGGTCGGCCTGTGGCTTACGCGAGTCGAAGTTTAAATAAGGCGCAAAGAAATTATCCTACTATCGAAAAGGAACTTCTTGCGATAGTTTGGAGTGTAAAGCATTTCCGACCATATTTATACGGGAGAGCGTTCAAAATACAGACCGACCATCGACCACTTGTATATTTATTTGGAATGCGAGACCCGTCGAGTAGGCTTACTAAGTTTAGATTGCAATTAGAAGAGTATAATTATACGGTTGAATATATAAGAGGGTGCAACAATGCAGCTGCAGACGCATTGTCACGCATTATTATAAATTCGGACGATCTGAAAAAAATGCATCCGGGTCTCGATGAATTGAATGTTTATGACTAGGGCGCAAACCAAAAGAGCGCAAGGAAATCAAAATTCCCCGGTTATTAGTACTCCTACTAGCTTGAGGTCTGATCAGCCAAAAGTTGTAGAGATTATTAAGAAGCCGAGACACTTTGTTGAATTATCGTTAGTGTCTATAAAACGTTTAAGTAAGTTGCGTGGGGAAAATGAAGTAAAGGATTATTCGAAATATTTTATATACGTACGTAGAAGGTCAATTGTATACTTACACCCAAATACTCGATCGTCGTTATCGCGAGGCGAAATGATGAGAGATTTGAGTTGGTTATGTAAAAGACACGGTATAGAAGAGCTGTGTATAATACGCAATCAATATAATACAGAATTTATAGCTAGCATTATAGAAGAAATAAATAAACTAAGTAATTGGTCCGGACCACGCATATGTGTTATGAGGGGAGTGCAAAGAATAAATAGTTTAGATGACAGACGTGTCATACTGAACGATTTTCACCTGCTGCCTACAAGTGGTCACGCAGGCATTAGGCGAATGGCAAATAATATCAAGAAATATTATTTCTGGCCTAGTTTAGAATCCGATGTAAAAAACTTCATATCAAAATGTGAGCAATGCCAGAAAAATAAATATTCTGTTAAAACAAAGCAGCCAATGGCTATCTCGAGCACATCAAATTCAGCCTTCGAAAAAGTTTTTCTTGATATTGTCGGCCCGATCCCGAGAGATGATAACAATAATAGTTACGTGCTCACATTACAGTGCGAACTCACAAAGTTCGTCGAGGCCTATCCGCTCCAAACAAAAGATACAGTAAGTGTTGCAAAAGCGTTTGTACATAATTTCATCCTTAGGTATGGGGTTCCTCGAGAGATCGGTACTGATAGAGGCACGGAATTCATTTCGAGTACTATGAAAGAGGTATGTCAACTTTTAAATATTAAGCATTTAACCTCCACAGCTTACCATCACGAAAGTTTAGGGGCGGTGGAAAACTCGCACAAGCATATGGGTTCGTATTTACGAATAAATTGCCAAAACCACACTAATTCATGGAGCGAATGGATACCTTTCTGGTGTTTTTCGTATAACAATAGTGTGCATTCGGAAACCCAATACACGCCACATGAATTAGTGTTTGGTAAGCTATGTAACATACCTACAAACCTAAACGGTAGTGAAGTAAATCCTTTATATAATCTCGACAGTTATCCGCTAGAATTAAAATATAGGCTTCAATTAGCGCAAAGAGACGCTAGAAATAATCTATATAACTGTAAGGTGAAAAGGAAAATGTATTACGACAGAAATGTTAATCCGATTACTTATAAGAAAGGAGATTATATTTTACTAAGAAATCCTTTAGGAGATAAAATGCAAAGTATTTACCTTGGGCCATATTTAGTGTTGGAAGATTTAGATTGCAATGTTGAAATAGTTGAGAATGGTAGAAGGGACATAGTACATAAAAACAGAACAAAATTGTTTATAAAATAGTTTTATTCAAAGAAATATATGTAAACAAAATAGTAAGGAGTAAGTATAAGTGTTATTGTTAATCCGAGCGTGTCACCGTACGTGTCATCTCAGCTCTAGAGTTCTATAAATAGACTAACAATGTCATATATCGTATGTAATCGTAGTTTTAGTTCTTATATACATGCTACAATGTAATCGTAGTTATAACTATGTGTACTATAAAATGTAATCGGTAATATGACTTTATAGTCTTTATATACAATTTGCGTATGCTATCAAAAAAAAAATATATTTTCACATTTTTTTTTTCTCACGTAAGGGGGAAGGTGTAGTGTAGTACCCCATATTATGTTATTCTATGTATGTAACCATTTAAAAGCGTTGCCTTCTTATTATAATAAAGTAGTGTATGAACAGATTGCGTTGTTTCAATACCTCTCCATCGGCTCCCGACAGTACACAATATACACCGACCACAAGCCGCTCTCATACGCTCTCGT
Source organism: Scoparia ambigualis (assembly GCA_963921215.1). Classification (NCBI taxonomy): domain Eukaryota; kingdom Metazoa; phylum Arthropoda; class Insecta; order Lepidoptera; family Crambidae; genus Scoparia; species Scoparia ambigualis. The sequence continues at coordinate 31,553,770 of OY992516.1, forward strand.
TAAACCAGCCGCTAGTTGCGATACGCCGAGAAGAGAAAGACAACTTCACTTCATAAGCCAGTTTTGTTCGAACATAAAGTACATCCACGGAGACCGAAACCAAGCTGCCGACGCACTTTCCCGCATCAATGAAATCAAGCAATCATCTACTATCAACTATGAAAAATTGTCAGAGGATCAAGAAAACGATCAAGAGTTAAAAAAATTACGCACTGACTGCACAAACTATAAGTTCGTGAACGTCAATCTGCCCGGAATCAACAAACCGATTGTTTGCGAATCGACGACATCCCACTTACGACCTTATGTACCTCCGGCTTACCGTTTCGCAGCTTTCAAGGCACAACACGAAATCAGTCATCCTCGAGTAAGAGCTACCAGAAGAATGATGACGTCAAAATTCTTTTGGCCATCAATAAACAAAGATGTTGGCATATGGGCCAAAACATGCACCGGATGTCAACGAGCCAAAGTATACCGCCATGTCGTCAGCCCCATAGGCGAGTATATCCAGTCAAACCGTTTTGAACACATACATATTGACCTTGTAGGCCCACTATCACCGTCACGCGATTACCGATATGTTGTAACCATCATCGATCGATGCACCAAGTGCTCTTCACTATTTCGCGCCTTGATGAAGAAGTTCGGTATCACGCAATGTCGAACCACAGCATATCATCCACAAGCCAACGGCGAAGTTGAAAGGTGGCACCGCTGTTTAAAAGCAGCTTTAATGGCGAGAGAAGCTAACACAAGATGGAGCGAGCACTTACCCACGGTGTTACTCGGCCTACGCACTGCCCTACGAGATGACAACATCAGTCCAGCCTTGATGACATACGGTTCAACATTGCGTTTGCCGTCAGATTTTTTCGTACCCACGAAGTCGAAAATCGAAGACGCCGAATTTGTACGCCGACTCGAAGAAACAATGTCGTCTATAGCGCCAGTAAAAAGAAGAACCGCTACAAACAAACACGTATTCATCTACAAGGACCTGCGCACCTGTAGTCACGTGTTTATACATGTTGACAGCGTCAGAAACCCACTGCAGCCGCCGTACGAAGGACCGTTTGTAGTACTAGAACGCAATGACAAGTATTTCAAGATAAAACTTCCGCGCCGTTCATCAAACGTCTCAATTGACAGACTGAAACCGGCCTACACTTGCAGTTTACCCAAGGAAGAGGGCCACCAACCGCCACCTCATGAACAACACGCTGCGACCAAGTCCACAATTCAAACGACACAAGACTCATCACGTACTGCATCGGCGAAGCCCTTCGCCACAAGATATGGACGCAAGGTGAAACCAGTCGTACGCTTCGCTTAGTAGGGGGTTATGTGGCGTCCCGCACAATAGTAAAGGAATAATGTTTGTAAATAAATATATTGTCTGCTTTCAAATTTTATTCCCCAGTAATTACATAATTAGGATAATTAAACTAAGTAAGTATATTTAATGTATGGGACGGCTCTCGGCAAGGTACAGCCGCGAGGTAGCTCAGTGCACCGGCTCTCGCTACGGTACAGCCGCGAGGTAGCTCAGTGCACCGGCTCTCGCTACGGTACTGCCGCGAGAGGGCCACCCAAATTGATTACTAGCTTCCTATCTTAGAAGTCGTTCTGCAGCCGCCTCGCAACCCGCGCGTGCTCCACCTAGCGTGTCGAGCCGCCGCCGTACGTGCTGAGTAGCTGTAACCGACTATCAGCTTCGCGTCGTTCCGGCAACTGGTGTGTGTTCCGCGAAAGCGTGAACGCCCGGTTAGCCGTCCGCGCGCAGCGTTTCCGCACAAAAACCGATCTCCGTGGTGTGGTCCCGGACTACCCACGTCTTAGACTTTTTTTGTGCCCACCCTCGCTTTTGCATACCATACATTCAGCCGCGATATAGACGCTAATACTGGTGTTAGTGTATGTGATAGACGTTTGCGCAACCACCCCTAAATATTTGACAATATTTAGCGGGTCTAGCGCCCTCCGTGACTCTTGCTAGCCGGAGCGCTATGTTTAGTGTTAGTGTCAGTGCGTGTTTATTTGTTTCGCTTACTACAAACACATGACTCAAGTGCCGCGATGAACGATCGGGAGACCGCCCCCGCGGCGCGACCCGCCACAATGTCGGGAGGGCAGCTCCCCGAGTCCCAACCGGGACCGTCGGGTCGAACGCCACCCGCACCCCAGCGCACCTACCACCGTACTTGGAGCCCCAACCTGGCCCCTCATTCGCCCCGGACGGCGACATTCATGGCGAATCCCCTGCCGCCGGTGGCGTCAGGAGCAAGGATAAGGCGGCCCGTCACCGCAGCCCGGACGACTTAGGGAACGAAGACAAGCGTCCCCGTACAGGCCCGTCGCCCCCCACTCACAGCTGGTCGTCACCTGTCGCATCTGATACGCACAGGCTCAGCCAGCTTTTTACATCTCCGCCCGCCTCACCCATCGAAGGGGGAGGCCAAGCCGATGCCTCAGAACTGGATGACCAGAGCCGGCCAATTATGATCCCACTCAACACCAGATCAACTGAATACGCCTCTCTTGCGCAATAGTCGGGTGCGATGGACGATGCGCCCCCGTCGGCCTCCTACGCCGACGTACTGCAGGCGCCGCCGTCCCCCAGACTGACCACAAGCCAAGCAGCAGCCCCACAAGACCAGATGGCCTCGCAGCAAGCCCCACCCCGAGCAAAAGGTTACCCCCCGATAGTGGTCGAGAGTCTCCCAAACTGGACGACCCACTTCAGGGAGTTAACCTATAAAATCGGGTGCCCGCCGAACGCACGACCGTTTCAGAGCGGCATACGGTTCCTTCCGCGCACCCCGGAAGAATTCAGGGCCATACAGGCCCATCTCATTGAAGCCTCCACAACAGACCCGGCAGTGAAATGGTACTGTTTCACGCCGGCCAGCGAGAGACCCACCAAGGTGGCCTTAAGAGGCCTCCCCGCGGACACCCCGTTAGACGAGATCAAGGGAGCCCTGGTGGGAATGGGGTTCCCGGTGACGCACCTAAGGCATATTCCAGGTAAGAGAGACCGCCCCGGCTGTCTCTTCTACATACAACTAGAACACCTAAACCAACAAGAGTTAGCCCGCATTTATGCCATAGACTCCTTACTGTACATGCCGGGCATCATAATTGAAGCATGGAGGGGACGAGACGGCCCTCCTCAATGCCATCGCTGCCAACAGTTCGGCCATGCGTCGCCGAACTGCCACAGGAAGATAGCGTGTCTACGTTGCGGCGGCGAGCACCTCGCAAGAGATTGCGTTCGCTCCCGAGACGAACCACCGACCTGCGCCAACTGTGCCAAGGCCCACTCGGTTAACGACCGCCGTTGTGCGGCCTTCAAACAAGCCGCAAGGAAGAGGGGTATGAAGGTCCCCCCCCCTTCCCCACTAAGCCTCAACAAACGCGCGGCACTGACCGTAGTACCGCGCCGCCTGCACCGCCCTCGGCTAATATGCCTGAGGCCTGTTACGGGCCATCACTGGCCCCGCCGGCCAACCCGCCTACAGATCGCGGCGCGCCCCCCAAGGCGAGACGTCGCCGACGCCGGGGCCGCCGCCGCACACAAGCCGCGCAAGGCTTAACAGCAGCAGCACCCACACTCGCGCCCGCCGCGCGCGCCCCAGAGGCGTCTGAAGCGCCTACAGAGGCGCCTAAGGAAAAGGTGGGGTTACGCCCGTCTCTACCCGCGAGCGACCCACAACCACTCCCACGACCGCGTCGCTTCCCCGGGCAGGCTACAGTTAGCCGCCCGCTAGATTTTTTCCCGGCGCAGCCGCGCACAACTGCGCTGCAGGCACGCCTCGACACGCCCCTCACACACGCCCCACCCGAAAGCGACGACATACGGAAGGGGCTTAGTTACGTCACAGAAATGCTCAATACGGCCTGCTCGATGATAGAGCATGGCGATATAGGCTGGTTGAGAATTCTCGCATCACTGAATACCATACTAAAGGCGTTACAGAACTTGGCCTAAGGATTATTTATTGGAACCCCGGCGGCATAAGAAACAGAATTAACGAGCTGCGCCTTCTCACCCAGTCGCAGGATATACATGTTATCCTCCTGGGTGAGACACTATTGCGGCCGGGGCAGCCCTTCAAGTTGCCAAATTATTTTGTCTACCGCCGGGACGAGACGTCTCCGAACGGGCGAGCCTGCAGAGGCGTCGCGGCGCTCGTTCGGAGAGACGTCATACATGATGCCCTACCCTTACCACAATACAACACTATACGGTCGATCGGTGTCCGCGTTAACATTGCGGGCACCGAACACCTCCTCTACGCCGCCTACCGCCCACCTCAGACTGGAATAGTGCCTAGAGACCTCGCCGACTTATTTGCGAGCCCCGCTCCGACGCTGCTGGCAGGGGACCTTAATGCCAAGCATCCGAGCTGGGGCTCCCACCTACACAACCCGGCGGGCCTCGCCCTATACCAGGTGGCAGAGGACCTCGACATAGAGGTTGCGGGCCCTGACAGCCCCACCCACGTCCCCACTAACCCACTACACCGAGCTGATGTCCTAGACATAGTGTTACACAAGGGCCTCACTCACCCCTTGAGTGTGGAGGTGCTGTACGATTGCGACACACAGCACCTCCCCATTCTCATCACGGTGGGCGCTGGCGCCATCCAGGTGCCGCCCCGCCCCCCTGCCCCCAAGGTGAACTGGGAGCACTTCACGGCCGCCCTTGAGAGTTTCACTCTCGGGGGCCCACTCAGCACGCCAGAGGACGTCGAGGCGGCCGCTGGTCGCTTTACGGCGGCCTTACACCAAGCGAAGGAGGCGGCGAGCTCTCCCAATACTCGAACGCGCAAAAGGGATGAGCTGCCGCCCGCACTAGCCGCAATGCGCCTACGGAAACGCAGCCTAAGGCGCCTATGGGCGCAGACGCGCTGCCCCTCGGTAAAGGCGGACCTCAACCGAATCACCAACAAGTTGTCGGAGTCGGTTAAGGCATGGCGCGGGGACGGATGGGAGCGTTGCATCGACACAGCTTCCGGCGCCCCCGCTGACCTCTTCAAGCTGACCCGACAACTCACCGCAACGCCTACGCCGGTGTACCCGCTCCTAGACAGCGCGGGCAGACGTCGATGGGCGGCTCAAGACCGCGCCGACATTTTAGCCGACCATTTGGAGCACCAATTTACGCCACACCCCGCCGCCACAGGCCACGCCCCCGCCGCTCACTACGAGGAGGTGGGGCGCGGCGTCGCAGACTTTTTGGCCACGCCTCCTTCGCCGCTACGCGGCGATGCATTCATTTCGCCGACGGAGACGGCCAAAGCGATTCGCCGCCTACCAAAACGCAAAGCCGCAGGCCCAGACAACATACCAACAATGGCTATCGCCCGCCTGCCTTGGCGCGCGGTAGTAGCTCTTACCCGCCTCTTTAACGCGGTCCTACGAACATACCATTTCCCGCAGCAATGGAAGGAAGGGCGCATATTGCTTCTTCCCAAGCCCGGCAAGGACCGCCGGTTGCCGGCAAACTACCGTCCCATTACACTGCTATCACACACAGCCAAATTGTTCGAGCGCCTGCTGCTGCGACGGATCCGCCCCCACGCTCCCCCTAGGGTCGAGCAATTCGGGTTCCGCAGCGGCCACTCGACAACGCTCCAACTCACACGCGTCCTCCACCACTTGGCAGTGGAGATGAACAAGGGCCACCACTCCATAGGCGTGTTCCTGGACGTAGAGAAGGCCTTCGACAGGGTGTGGCACACAGGCCTTCTCTACAAACTCGCCAATAGCCATATCCCACCGGCCTACACGCACCTGTTGGCGGCCTTCCTCCGAGACCGCACCTTTGTGGTTTCCGTTGAGGAGGCCCGCTCGGCCGTCAAAACCATCTCGGCGGGGGTGCCGCAGGGCAGCTGCATCTCGCCCTTTCTCTACGCCCTGTACGCCAACGATGCGCCGACGCTAGAAGGGCGTCTTAAAGAGGGAGAAAAAGATGTCGTCCTGGCGCTGTTCGCCGACGATAGCGCGTACTTCGCATCGTCGACTAACGTCAGAATAGCCCATAAAAAAATGCAGAGATTGCTGGACCAACTCCCGGGCTGGCTTGACAAGTGGCGCATGGCGGTTAACGTTACCAAAACCGCCGCGCTATTTGTTAGCCCCAAGCGCCTAACGCCGCCCACGCTCCAACTTCGTAACGCCCCAATTTTATACCACCAATCAGACACCTACTTGGGATGCAGGATCGACCGCGCACTGCGAATGGCGCCTCAAATTGATCATCTAGTCAACCGCGCCAAAGCCGCACGTGCGCAGCTCCGTCCGGTTCTGGCGTCCCGTCTACCGCTTAAGACCAAGCTAATGCTGTACAAGACGTATATCCGGCCGCAGCTGACATACGCGGCGCCGGCATGGTACGCACTAGCTTCTGCCACAAATCGCAACAGACTGCGAGCACAGCAGGCGATATCGCTCCGTGTCATCGTGGGGGCCGGGCGGTACGTCAGAAATGACGTCATCGCCCGAGACACAAACATCGAACAGCTAGAGGAGTTGGTGCGCCGGCTGGCGCGCGGCATGTATGACCGCGCCGACAACGGGCCGCACGAGCACCTCCATAACATCGCGCCGCTCCACGCGCGCCCTCCCGACCTTACCAATTACCGACCCCTGCCACGGTCGTTACTGACCGTGGCCGTCAATAACGTCCAAAACAGGAATTTACAGCCGCAGGACGCCGCGTTAACGCCGCCGCCGACTGCAGCGCCGAGACGCCGAGCGACGAGTGCGCAAAACGCAACGACGCGCCTGCCGACGCCAGCGACGAGTACGGTGCCGCCTGCGGTGCCTGCGCCGCCACCAGCGCCAAGAATCCGGACGCGAATCATACCGCGTCCGGAATAACAAGACCAGACAAGACGTCAGTTACGTACAACAACTCCGAGACCCGCCACCTAACCGACCAATGCCCCTTAAACCGCGGTCCGCTCGCTGGCGGCTCACCGGGCCTCGGCCAACACCGAATCACCCGGGGGGTTAGCCGCGCCGAGGATTGCGTTGGGGAATGGAAGGGGATGGTGGCACGCCCTATGGGAGCGTAAGCTCCGCGGTGCGATAGCGAGAACAAAAAAAATAAAATAAAAAAATGAATATATAAAAAAAAAAAAAAATACATAATAAAAAAAAAGGAAAAAAAAAGAAAAATGAATCATAAAAAAAATACAAAAAAAAAAAGATACAATAACAAAAAAAAAAAAAAAATGTTCCCTGTCGCACCCCCAAAACGATCCGGCGGCAATAAGCGCCGCCGAGAAGCAGCCCGGGTAATGAGGCACGTATGCCTCGACGCCCGCACCGGTCATACGACCGATGAATAATTCAGTGTCAGTGTCAGCTTCCTATCGGTCGATGCATTGTTTGATCACCAGACGGAATTGTATATAAGAAAGCGAGGGCCTAATAAAGGGTTCAGAAATCGAATCAGTCTTTCTTTGACCACCCAGCACCGAACACGCTCCCATATTTCGATAATAGATAAATTACATAGGTACCAATCGAAAGTATGAAGCCTCTATAATATGCAAACGATAGGTTACTATTTTTTTCCTGTCATAACATTGGGTAGGCAGGTGTAAACAGGCAAGTCAATATTAGTAATTTGCAACCGTCTGGTTAAATAAATAAAATTTATGTTTAAATAAAAATAAGCTTATTACAAACACACACACACACCAAACCAGTGCAATGTAAAAAAAAAAAATAATATTAAATTAATCATTAATGGTACTGGACTGAAATTTTTCAGCCAACCCACTCGCGATATATTATTTAACACATCGTCCACTTGCGACGACAGTGTGACATCTCGAAATATACGATTTTTCGTTTTACTGATATTCTGAAACGCGATCTCACGTTTTATTATCTCCAAAAACGGTATATTTTTTCTACTAAAGCAACAAACACAATAAGAGAAAGAGACAAAATATCACAGTGTAGCGCTGTCTCGTTTGGTGATCAAGTTGGCTTCGAGACAGTGACATTTCAGTTGTCACCTGGGCTTCGAGGTGTGAAGTGCTCTTGGTTTTCATGAAAAACGTGACATCACGAGGATACCACGATTTAGGTGATAAAGGTGAGTCTCTTGCAACCATTTTCTTTTATTCGACAATGTAGCATGTCATCATTATCACAGTGTTCTTGTATAACATCAAGCGAAGTGAACGAGATTATGTTTTGATGTAACGTTTTTCTTGTAAGAAATTCACGGTATGACTGGGTCATTTTGAATTGTAACGTTGTAGATGATACATCTTTCTCTTATGCTGGAAATATGTTGTGGGTCATTTGTCGATGTTCTGTTGTTGCAGAATACATATTGATAAAATTTAACACATTCAATGCCAAGTACACGGCGCCGTGTAGAGGGCGGGGGCCACCTACACGGTGCCGTGGGTCTGACCGGTACAATTTCAAAACGTCAGTGTGCCGTCGGCTCCTGCGAAACGGCTGCGTTTCGCATGTGGCCATACGGTCAGTCGACTGAACACGCAAAAATAAGCAACGGATTTAAATTTTCGCGCCTGGATTATTATTTGTACGTTATTTAAAATGAGTGATAAGCCTGGGCCTTCTAATGCCAAGTACACGGCGCCGTGTAGGGGGTGGGGGGCCATCTACACGGCGCCGTGGGTTCGTTCGGTACAATTTCTAAGCGTTCAGTGTGCCGTCGGCTCTCGCGAGACGAGTGCGTGTCGCATGTGGTCATACGGGCAGTCGATTAAACACGTAAAAGTAAGCAGTGGATTTTCGCGTGTTATATTTTCCGTACGTTATTTAAAATGAGTGAAAAGCCTGGGCCTTCTAAGCGTTCTTATAACGAAGTTATTACGGAATCTCGAAAGAAAAAACGTCGTACATATAGTGAGCACGGTAGTAGTACAGAGGACGATGAGGTCTCCAGCGATGAAGCTGTGTACTCCCAATGCGCTGAAGAGGAAGAAGACTCAGAAAGCAGCAGAGAAAGCGATTGTAGTATTTTTGATACTCATATTACTGGAAAACGCGACATTGCCACCAAGTTTCGATTACCATCTTGTCACCAGCAGCGTTCTCAGCAAGTACCTCAACAACGACAACTTTCATTGCCTTATGCAGATGACGAAGATATTTTACAACAGATCTCTCCACAAAAGCCAGCATCACCTTCTATTATACACGATTTTAGTGATTTGTCTTACATACCGGATAATATATTGAATAATTCCGCCACTCCTTCCGTTTCTTTGCTGAGATCTACTGTATCAACACCAGACTTGTCAGAAGACATTATTTTACCTTCCAGAACTCCCGTTTCACCATCTCAAAATATAGCCCCAAGTACTTCTTCTATACCATCGCCACCGCAAAATTATCTTGCCAGCGACAATGACCGCGACCAAATTATTGGAGAAATGCCATCACAGCAAGGTTCTACATCTAATTGGAGTACGAACAGGTCACTAAAAACTATAGATTTTACAAAGACCCAAGAGCTGTTGGTTCCGGCGCCATCAGATCCTTTTGAAGCTTTCATGCTATTTTTAGACGATGACATTTTAGACTTGATTGTTCGTGAGACAAATTTTAATGCAGCGAGAATCTTGCAGGGACCTGGCGTGAGATCCAAGTCTAGAATAAATAGTTGGAAAAATTTAACACGAGAGGAACTCCTAATATTTCTAGGATTACTTCTGCATACAGGAACCATACGACTAAATAGACTCAATGACTATTGGAAAAAACATTGGCTTTTCAACATTCCTTCTTTTTGCCAATACATGTCCCGAAACCGTTTTATGTTGATATTGAGGTGTCTACATTTTTCGTCGGTGGATAGTGATGAAGATAGATTGGTAAAAATTCGCCCAATAATAGATCATTTTAATAATAAAATGAATAGCATTTACTATCCAGGAAAACAACTGTCTCTCGATGAGTCAATGATCTTGTGGCGTGGTCGTCTACTTTTTCGCCAATATATAAAAAATAAGCGACATAAGTATGGCATAAAATTGTATGTTCTTGCAGAGCCGGAAGGCTTAGTTTTAAAATTTCAATTATATGCTGGTGCAGGTGATGAGACTGCAGGAACAGGACACACTCAAAAAATAGTTTTAAAATTACTTGAAGAAAAACTGGACTCTGGCCATAGCGTATATATGGATAATTATTATAATTCATATGAATTGGCAGTTAAATTATTGGATCGCCAGACTTATTGTACTGGCACCTTAGGAAAGAACCGAAAGGGTAATCCAATAGACCTTGGCACTGTGACACTACGAAAAGGCGAGAACAAATCATTGTTTCTGAACGGTGTCCACGTCGGGAAGTGGAAAGATAAGCGCAATGTACTATACATATCTACCGAACATGATGATGAAATGTTAGAAATAACGAACAAAAGAGGCCTAAACCTGGTTAAACCTTCGGCTATTGTACATTATAATAGTTTCATGTCTGGCGTGGATCTGCAAGACCAAATGTTGTCATACTACCCATGCGAGCGAAAAAGTATGCGATGGTATAAAAAGGTATTCATACACTCTCTGCAGATGAGCCTAAGCAACGCCTTTTTTTTATTTAACAAATATTCTATTGGAAGTAAAATGAATTTGTATGATTTTCGGTTGGCTATTTTAGAGAAGTTACTGCCAAAACCGAACGAGAATGTTCCCAAAAAAAATATACTAAATAACCACAAACTATCAAAAATTGAAACTGTGAAATTGCGAGAAAAGAAAGAAGGAAATAGGACAAGAACTATAAAAGAGATAGTGAGAAAAGAATGTAAAAGCTGCAGGGAAAATAACAAAAGAGTTGCGACACTCTACGAATGCAAAGGGTGCAGTGGATGGCCTGGCTACTGTATAGAATGTTTCTTTGCATTTCACTAATATTTTTGTCTTATTTTTTATTATTGACTCAATTATATTATTCCATAATTTTTGAGTTATACTACTACTGTTAATTTTTTTAAATGTTTATTACATTTTCAAGATATTTTTAATAAAGCTGATTTTCATAACATTATTATGTTTGTTTCATTCAAATCAATACAACACAATAAATAAAAAATATATTCTGTTATTATAGTGATAATAGTTAGTATTTACTCATAACACGGCGCCGTGTACTTGGCCACACACTAGCTTGTGGGCCGGCTACACGGCGCCGTGATTTTGTTTTTTTAATAGATAATAAATACATATTTTACTATTTATTATTACCAATGTGTAATTACACCTAATACATAACATTTAAGTTTGAAAAATGTTTTGGCCACCCAAGTGCAATCAATTACCATAATCAGCATTGAATGTGTTAATGGTATGTCCATTTGTCACGTCGTATACAGTAAACAGCAATATAAAACTCCAGTTATCTTTACAGATGGGGTCAAGGTCTAAAGTAATATATTGCAATTAGCACAAACAAAAATGGACGAGGATTTGTTCAGTAGCAACACCCCGGGTTCAAAAACTGTTAACGGAGATGAAACAGTTGATGACCAACAAACGACACAAACTCATTTCCATCGCAGTTCAACTTCTTCAAGTACCTCAGTTGCTTGTAATAACCCGGATTTAAGATCTGTAAACGACGATGAAACTGTAGATGATCAACAAACGAATACACAAACTAATCGTAATCGCAGTGTATCGATGAGTTCATCTTCTTCAAGTACCTCGTCTTGCAGCTCTTCAAGTTCTTCATCTTTCTTCGAGGACAGCGATGACTCCGTAAAAGACCCTGACTATAAATATATTCAACAAAAACGCCGACTTGTATTTTTACTCAATGATGTGAGCGATAATGTTCTTACAGCTTCATCTAGTCAGCAAACGACAAACCAAGAAGGAAGGTCAGGCATCGACTCAGTAATTTTTACTTCTAATGAAAATCCAATCGATGCACCACCTGATACTATGAGTACCGAAAATCAATCGCCTCCAATTGAACCTAGCGTTGTCGCCGCAACAGAATCTGAAAATGCTCCTACTACTGTTGAAACTCCTAATAAAAAAGGAAAAAAGGCCAAGACAAGAAAAAAAATGGAAGAAGAATATTGCAAAGAAATTAAGAAATAGTGGCAATGGCAAACCTTATAAGTCAGCAAAAACTCAAAAAGACATTCTAGCACGAAGGCTTAAGCCCCCCTGTAAAGAAACCTGTAAATTTAAATGCCTCGCAAATATAACGGAAATTCAACGACAACAACTTTTGAAAGAGTATTGGGATTAGGGTGAAATTGAAAGACAGTGGTCATTTATAATTTAGTCCTTAAAAGAGGTGAAACCAGCCCAGCGATATGTCAAAATTGATTCTGACGGAACTGTAGCACCAAAGCGCGAAAACAACAATGCCTACTTTTTTACAGTGTCTGGGGTTGAGATCAGAGTTTGTAAAACCTTTTTTAAAAAACACTTTGGACATCACCAATGGACCTATAGAAACCGCACAAAAAAAAAAAAAAAGAATAAAAATACAAACATTTCTTTGATTAAAGACAATCGTGGATGTCACAAAAATCATGCCCATGTTGACGAAACAATAAAAACTGGAATTAAAGCTTTTATCCACAGACATATAAGAGTAAGCAGACCAAACATTAACTTCTATCTATATTTATACTTTTATCTATGGCATGCGGTCTCATTCTTACTAGTAACGTGGTAATATGCGCTATCCCGTGTATTCTCATATAGCAACACTAACTCACACATTAACAAATTATGACGCGTAGCCGGGTCTTAGCCGGCCGCCATATTGATGAGTGACTGAGTGACGTTGAAGAAGTCAATAGCGATTAGTGATTTAGTGAAATATACGTGGATTATAACTAAATAGCTGTGAAATAACGAACTGAAAATGGTGAAATGCAGTGCGTACAAATGTAACAGTGCAAGTTATAATAAAACACCTGGATTAAGTTTTCACCGGTATGTACGGCGTGTCTTTGTTTACAATGGGTTGTTTATCGTGTTTGTTTTTTTTGTATATGCTGTTCAAAGCAAATACGCTCTTAAAACACACACAAGGACGTTATCGGACAGTTTCTAATACCTATTAGCTTCGATGCATTGACTAGTTTTGCTAAATATGTATTTTTCTAATTATGTAACCATACTTTGACATTTAATGTACTTGTAAAATTAGAAGGGGTCGGATTTAGTGCGAATATTAATTTATTTTATTTTATTAGGTGTTTTTGTAATACCCAATTTTGTTAATTTATAGATTGAAGTTATTAGTGATTAAAGAACTACATGCCACAAAGTCATAGAATACAAGTTTACTGTAGGGTACAAAATTATTATTCAAAACCTACACTGTTATTAAAATTAGGTATTTCGGCGTCGGTTTCAGGTTTCCCAAGGATAATAACCTAAAGAAAATCTGGGTGCAAAACATAGACCGTCAAGACTGGCAGCCTACTTCAAGCAGCGTTTTGTGTTCAAAACATTTTCAACCCCATCTAAAAGATACAAGTGCATTCTGCACAATACTTCGACCTGGATCAATCCCAACTATATTTGAAGAATATTCAGAAGTAAGTGTGATACATAAATAATTTATAGGTACTTAGTTATTTCGAATATTAATTTTCCTTGCATCTCAATGTGCGGGAAAATGGCCTACCTACAGCTTTTAGTAAGTTTTAAAGTATAAAAATATTATATTGTTTTCTGAGGTTAAAGCGAGCACTACACATTAAAATGAAACACTTTTTTACGGATTAACTCGTGTTTAATTTACTATTTACATAGTTTTTTATATTATCCTGACGTTTCGAACCCTCTGAAAGTGTTTCTGATTTTACCCTGTGTAATGCAATAACCTAATGATTATCTATGCTTTAGGATATTTCAATGATATTTTTTGGCATTACAGAACGAAGAAAACTTGCCAACAGCTTCTAGGAAAAGATGTGCTGCTGGGAATTTTGTATGTTCACTGCAAGATGTACAAAGTGCACCTGAACTCCAACCATGTTCTTCCACCCACAATTATAGCTCAAACAACTACAGTGATACAACCAAGAATGTAAGCTAACAACTATGATTAATTAATATACTTAATATATTATTAGTGTTGTATTATACATATTTTTATAACTTACAATAATAATATAAATATTCAGACACAACTTTACACAACACCACTAGTCCCAAACAGCAGAGCAATACTATGGGTACTAGACAACTGACAGAATACTTACTTTGTTTTTTTTTCAACAACCCACAACCAACATCTGTTTATCCCACAAATGTTTGTCATGAGTGGGCATCGAACCTATGCCTGAGACAAGTAGTCTGACATGTAAACTGCTGAACCACAGATGGCTTGTGGCTTGATAGCTTAATGTATCAAGTTTCAAAATTAATATTGTCTACTTTTACATTTTTTTGTTTTGATTTATATTCCTAAAACATTTATTTGAACATTACAGACAAATGAAAATTTCCCAATATCTGAATCTTCAAGAAAAAAATGTGCTGTACAAAACATACCGGAACCCCAACCATCTTCGTCATCCCACAGTGCTGTCCAAATTGATATGACAAAAAAGGTAGGTAAAATATAATAATATATGAACTTAACAATTAACTTGACTGCCCAACCCAAAAGAGTCTAGGTGTTTTGTAGATTGCACTACTTTTCGTTGTTAAATTGACTTAACATGAGAAAACATTAATAATGATAATAGAGCCATTACTTCCATATCTATTAATTTTATAAAGGAAACACCATCAAGAAAAGTTCAATTGACTTCAACACTAAAATATCCTACTAACATTATAAATGTGAAAGTTTGCAAGTTTATTTGAGGGGTCTAAATGCATATCCGCCACTGTCCATAAAAATATATTTTTTATATTTTTTAGTCTGGTAATACTTGTTTTCGTTCTCTGTATTTCTGTATAATTATTTAGTGACAAAACCGCTTCTATCCTTCAAAATCACGGCCATTAGTCATTAGTGAGGTGCAAAAGCTACACTATCCATACCTTGAAGTGCAGAACCGCCATTGTTACATTTCAACCAATCACAGTACAGAGGTCAATATGGCCGCCGCTTGTGTTTTGATGCGTGAGTCGTGTGCTATTTTAATTAAATTAGTGGTGTTTTTCTAATTAAAATGGAAACAAATGTTGCTCCAGTCGTTGGGAATAAAGCAAGGAAGAGATCCCGCAAAGAGGATCAGTGGAAACGTAACAAGCAGAAGGAGAATCGGTAAGTCTTTTAGGACCATGATTGTTTCGATTTAAAAAGGATGGTTTCATGCAACAAGAATCATCAGTGTATCAGTGTAGATTCAAAGTAGTGTGACGTGATGTAAAAACATTCCCACGTACAATTTATTTTATTCTATTATTATAATAACCTACCTATCTGTTTGAGTTTATTATCTTTTATATTGTTTATTAATATCTTTGTGATTTTATTTCATAACATTTTGAATTGTTTAAAGTATGCGCCGAAAAAAATACCCAATCTGAGCAAATTGGGAAAATGTAATCATAAAAAGAAAAATCTAAAATGCAATGATCTAACCCCGCAAGATGTTAGAAAGTTTCATTCTGCTTTTTACGCAAAGAAAGAAAAAAAGCATCAAGACAATTTCATTTTAAAATATTTGAAAACAAAAGTTCCAGCTCGCCGCAGACGTAAGGTTCGACAGCGAAATGAATCCCAAACATTTACTGCAATGTACGTCAAAACATTTACCAAGCCTTACAAATTATTGCGGGTGTGTCAAGCTATATTTTTGATGATTCTTAATATAGGCGTACACAGACTTAGAAGGATTTCAAAAACTTTTTTGACTACTGGACTTCTAGCAGAAGATCGACGTGGCGGCGATAGAGCGTCGATGAAAAATTTGGCCAAGAAGCGGAGTGTTATGCAGTTCATAGAAACGTTCAAATGCATCGAGTCACACTATTGCCGCTCCGCCAAAGCTGAGAGAAAATATGTATCATCTGACCTAAATATTAAAAAAATGTGGAGAATGTACCAAGAACAACAAAATGATAAAGAAAGTTAAGGAATGCTTTTTCCGGAACATTTTTAACAGAAATTATAACATTGGTTTTAATACTCCGCGTGTTGACGTGTGCAGTAAATGTACTGAAATATCAGAGAAAATAAAGAGGGCAAAAAAACAAAATAACCAGACAGCAACAATCACCCTTATGACTGAACTTCGAATCCACAAATTAAAATCAAAATGTTTTTATGATTATTTACGAGAGCAAAAGGAATTTATGCTGACACTGTCATTCGATTGCCAGAAGAATCAAGTACTCCCTAAAGTCCCAGATCAGATAGCTTACTACAGCAGACAATTATATATGTATAATTTTACCATAGTCGTTGGTTCAAGCACCAACCAAATTTCTAAGCAGAATGTATTTTGTTACGCATGGACAGAGAACACTCATGCCAAATCCGCAAATGAGATAGCTTCGGCGGTATTCCATCAGCTCACAACTCAAGTAGATTTGACAAACATAAAGAATGTTAGATTAATGGCTGATGGTTGCGGCTCCCAAAATAAAAATTCAATTCTAATTTCAATGTGTGCCTATTGGTTAACGATGTGTGCCCCTCAATCAGTGAAAACAATTGAATTAATTTTCCCAGTTCCCGGCCATTCTTTCATGCCCGCTGATAGGGTTTTTGGGCATATCGAAAAAGTAATAAAAAAGAAAGAGTTGATGGTGCAACCATCGGAATATTTAGATATTTACAAAGAACATGGAAAGGTCATCAAACTTGGATATGATTGTCCCGTCAAAGACTGGAAATCTTATGCCAAAAATACAACGAAGCTCCCAGGACAATATCATTTTAAATTTTCCGATTGCAAAAGATATTATCTCAAAAGAGTCAAGAATAGTTCTGAACGCTTTGTGATTCGAGGTGAAGTCAATTACAAAGTTGACACGGGCGTGTCGAAAAGTATTATGAAACCGCGTGTCAAGTCAATGAACGATTTTGGTGTTGGAGACATTGAGCCAAATACTGTTAAAATTGGCAAGCCCAAACTCGACGACGTCAATGTATTACTGAACAAGCACTTTGGACAAGATTGGTGTGAAGAACACGGCGATGACTTACTGTCTTACTATAAAAATGTTTTAGAGAATAATTATGAAGGGGGTAGAGAACCGGAAAATGAACCATGCGAATATCTAGAAGAAGTAGGGATATCCATTTAATTTTGTTTTCAATTATTTTGTCTGATTAATAAAGAAACTCTACCGATTTAAATTTTGTTTTATTTTTAATATCGCGTAACCCCTCAGAGATACCTACCTAGGATTTTATGTTCTTGGTGCAGTCTAGCATAACAGAACCTATGGATAGTATCGCGCAAATCCGCCTCTCTCTGTCCACACGTATAAAATTCAAAACCGCCTCTGTCCATGAGTGAAATGCATAACAGCCTCTATCCATTTTTTATTAATTATTTCTTGTTTTTCTGGCTTCTATTATAATACCGTTTTAAAAATGAGTTAAAAAATGATACACTGTTTACAAAATCAAAGAAAATTATGTTACTGAATGACATTGGATGACAAAAGGCAGGTTTTTTTTCTCTATCCTAAAAAGTCAAAAGGTGGACAGTGGCGGATATGCATTTAGACCCCTCATTTGTTACTCAATCACATGTAAACTGCTTAAAGGATTTGGATAAAATTTTGCACCTAGATAGACCTAGACCCGTACTAGGACATAGCTTTCCACTTCTGGGCACGTTTCTCCATTCAGAATATTAAAAAAAACGATGAACATACAAAGAAATATATACAGTCCTCCTTTTTTGGAAGTCTGTTAATAATCTGCTTAGCACTTACACTAACAATATTAATACTGTTTCAGATTGAATATGATGAACCTGGTTCGTCCAAAGTCGAGAAGCTGAAACGGAAAATTTCTGTAAAAAATAGAAAAATTAAGACCTTACAGCAGAAAACCAGACGTCTTAAAAGTAAAGTATCCAAATTTTCGGAAATAATAAATCTGAAAAAAAAAATTTGTCAAGACGATATCAATATTTTGTCAAATATACCCGTAAATATTAAGGAATTTTTCACCCGATTTTTAAAAAAAGCAAAAGGTGCAGCATTGGAAAAGTGTTATTCTCCGGAGCTGAGGTCATTTGCACTGCAATTACACTTTTATTCGCCTAGGGCATATAACTACGTAAGGAACACTTTTAGCACTGTGCTACCTCACCCAGGCACATTGTCGCGCTGGTACAAAAACGTTGAGGCAGAACCAGGCTTCACCACTGAAACTTTTGAAACTTTAGAAGCCTTATCTAAAAATAGTGAAAAAAAAATATTCGTCAACTTAAGCATCGACGAAATGGCCATCAGAAAGGGCTTAGTCTGGGATGGAAGCGAAAACATGTACAAAGGCTACGTTAACACTGGCACAGGCGTTTCCGACGACAGTCTTCCATTGGCAACACAAGCCTTAGTTATGTTGGTTACGGCAATCAATTTTAACTGGGTATTGCCTATCGCCTATTTTTTTATAAATTCAATGACAGGTGAGCAGCGAGCCAATATTATGAAAATGGCAATAGAAATGCTATTTAAAATTAATGTTTTTGTATGTGGAATTACTTTCGATGGAGCTGCATCGAATATTAGCATGGCAACGCATTTAGGATGCGATTTCACATTAAGTAACTTTAAACCATATTTTTATTATCAAAATTTAAGAGTCAATGTATTTTTCGACCCATGCCACATGATAAAATTAATAAGAAACACTAGGGGATTTTAAAACTTTAATTGATCCTGACGGTAATGTAATCGATTTTAAGTATCTTCATTTATTGCTTGATTTACAAACCGAAAAAGGTTTACATTTGGCTAATAAATTGAGACAGGCGCACATAATGTTTTCAAAACAGAAAATGAAAGTTCGCTTAGCAACACAATTATTCAGCAAATCAGTAGCCGATGCATTGTCGTTCTGTAAAGATGATTTAGTGATTGAAGAATTTAAATACTGCGCAGCTACAGTAACATTTATAACAATGATCAACGATATATTTGACGTTCTTAACAGTCGTTCTACGTTAGCACCTGGTTACAAAAAGGCATTATTGTTGGCTAATATTCAGAAAATTAAAGATGAATCAAAATCATGGATAACGTATTTAAAGAAATTAAAACTACCTAATGGCAATTTGGTAACAACGTCGGCCCGCAAAACTGGTTTTATAGGCTTTATAGTATGTTTGCATAGTGCCTTAAACATGTTGGTTGATGATTTGATTTGTAAAGAGAAATTAAGATTTTAGACTCTATATAAAATAAGCCAAGATTTTTTAGAAATGTTTTTTGGCAAAATGAGAGCGCAAGGTGGTTTTAACGATAACCCCAATGTTGTACAATTTAAGTCTGCATACAAAAAAAATCTTATTAAATTAAAATTAAAATTGCAAAAGGATGGGTTTACTATACCTAATCCAATCCTAACTGTAACTTCTGCCCGAAAGACTATAGAAACACTGAACACTAGCACTCCAAGTTTTGAACAAAATGTAATGGATCTTTGTGAAATTAAAGAAGAAGATATTGATTGTTTCCTTAATAGTATTCTTTCTACTCCATTAGACGATTATACACATCACATCACCATTTATATTGCGGGATTTGTAGCGAGGAAAGTAATTAAAATTATAAAATGTTCAATTTGCCAAATAGTTGTAATTGGCGCAAAAGAAAATTTGTTATGTTCTTTAATAAATAAAAAGGACAGAGGAGGTTTAATATATCCGTCAGATTTTGTTGTAAAAATTATACAATCATGTGAGAAAATCTTTAAGACGTTTCCAAATAAAATCAACTATAATAGTATGATAACTTATGTGGCTGATTCCATAAATTATCGTACATTGTTTATATCTGGAAACGAACACCATGACACAAATCACTTACATTTGTTAATGAAAGTAATAGTTAAATTTTATGTAGATTTAAGATGCAAATATAACGCTAAGCAGTCTAATTTGTCTGACAGAAACTACTTGAAAAAAATCATATTGTTTAAAAATAAATAATTAAATAACAAAACAATGTCATCGTATCTACAGCATGTTAAGCAGTCACTACAAGAATATGTAATTAAGTATTTAAAAAAAGACTAATTTTGATAAAAGATTTACTTGTCGGATTTTATTTTATATATTTTACTCATTTCTATTCTAATCTCAGTGAGCTGCCAATCATTTTGTAAAAGAAATTACATTAACAGCCAAAAATGGATTACCTATGATGAATGAGCGATGATCAAGATTTAGCATTTGTCACCTACATCTATTTAGCGTGACGTAAGTTATCGTTCAAAAATATATTTCCTAAAAGGTACCTACTGATCTTTCTCAATCAATTTTATGAACATAATAATGTTAATTGATTGCATATTAATACTGACCTCTATTAGACATGTATCTACGCGGGACTAAATATTACTACGAAATGACTGCTCTTTCTTGTGCCGAATCAAAGCGCTGCGTCAAGGTTCTCGGGTACTAAACATTTGTTGGAAATGGCCGTCGTGTATTTCGTAAAACACGCTATCAAAATGGTTGCGGAAATTAGTTCCACAGAACCTCACGCAGCTTACAGCGTCAAAATGACGAAAATCAAATGACCTTATTTCGCCATACATAGTATGAAGTCCAGCGTACTGGTATACTAGAGGTCAGTGCATATTATGCATAGTTGTTACCCTTAGATCGGCCCCGCCTGAATGACATTTATGTATGTGGTAAATCTGGATTCACTAGACATCTGTCATGTTAGGTCTGCTTCTTTTATACGTCTGTGCTTTTATCGAAGCCATACCAAAAATAGAGTCACATTACATCCGAGCTAATTCCAAGAGGCATTATATTGATGGGAGTAAAGCTATTTCCGATATACACCGAGACTACGTTGAGCATTGCAAGGCCCAAAACATTCCCTACGCAAATTACATCATGTTCTATCGCATCTTTACTCAGGACTTTAATATCTCTTTTTTTATTCCCAAAAAAGATGCGTGCGAACTTTGCGAAGCTTATAAACTAAGTACAGATGAAGAAAAGGAAAAGAAAAAGGAGCAATTTCTTTCTCACCTAGAAGAAAAACGGATGTCGCGAATTGAGAAGGAGAGAGATAAAAACGACAAGATCATTTTTGTGGCCGTTTTCGATCTTCAAGCTGTGTTTCAGTGCCCGAAAGGAGACACGTCCGTTTTCTATTATAAATCAAAACTGAACGTATTGAACCTGACCATTTATGATCTTAAAACAAACTCAGTTGAAAGTTACGTGTGGGATGAAGCACAGGCTCATAGGGGTGTGAATGAGATTGCCACTTGCATTTTTCAATACTTAAAAAGGATTTCTGACGGGCAAAATTCAATGAACGTTGTTTTTTACTCCGACAACTGTGCTGGCCAGCAGAAGAATAAATTCATGATGGCTATGTATCTTTATGCTGCGCAGAACCTTTCAAACATAAACTCCATTACACACAAATTTCTCATTATGGGGCACACACAGAATGAAGGAGACTCGGCCCACTCCCAAATTAAACGCCAGGTAAAAAGGCAGTTGAGAAGTGGACCTATTTTTACCCCTGAAGGATTCTTGGGGCGATCAAAGCTGCAAGAAAAAAAGTCAGAGCCAATACATGTAAATGAATTATGTTACAGTGACATTTATGATTGGAAGGCTGTTCTAAATCAAATGAATTTTGCAATTCACAAAGATGAAGATCAAAAGGTAATTAAAACTTCTGAAATAAAAGGGATTCGAGTGCTAAAAAATGACCCACATGCGATCTACTATCGTACGTCTTACGCGGATGAAATGAAGAGAGCTGTGGTAATTAAAAAAAACCAATTAATGAAATCCAAATAAAGAACGCTTTCAATAGAAAACCGGGGTTGGCGGACAAAAAAAAAGCAGGATCTTCTTACACTACTAAATGGTAACCACATTCCTGGCTGTTACAGGGCATTTTTCGAAAGTTTGTAGTTCTTCTGAATTAGAGATACATTGTTTAAAAATGTAACCGTTATAAGACTGATATTATATGACTGATGAATCTCACTATGTTTGTTATTGTGTATTGATAATAAAAGTACCTATCTGTTAGTTAGATATAAATCTATAAAGTCATTAGTTCCTGATATAAGACTGATTTTATATGACTGATGAATCTAACTAATGTTCCTATGTTTGTTATTGTGTATTGATAATAAAAGTACCTATCTGTTATTTAGATATAAATCTATAAAGTCATTAGTTCCTAAGTCTCTACTTAGTTATGTCTTACGTTATAATATTTTGTTCTTGTAATAGTTTACGAAATAGTTTTTGGTAGTCTAGTATGTTACGTTTTCACGTGTGTTTGGATAAGAATTATTTTTTAGAATAATTAAGAAAAATGTGAGCATAGTACATTACATACCTTTTTCACATATTTAAGACAATACTAGGCGATCAAACCTAATAGTTTACACAAGTGCCTAATTAAATACTTAATAATTCCTTTAGTAAATAAAAGTTTATTTTGCCTGTCACTCCCTTTTGTTCATTTTTTTTAAAGTAAAAAGCAGTAGTGTTTTAATAATTTTAACTTTTTTATGAATCAAAGTGCAATTTAACGTAACAAAATGTATGATTAAAATAATTACCACTATGTTGAATGATTCTAATAATCCTACAATAAAAAACTATTTTTCAAGAATAATGTTTTATTTTTATATAACTTAGTGAAATGTACATTCTTACATCATCTTCAACGTGACAACAAAACTTACCACCTTGTAAATTTTCTTTTTACCTGGAACAACATGATAAGTTTTCTATTTTTTTTAACGTCTATAAATGAAGTTAATTTGGTTCTAAATGTGTTTTTCTTTTTGATATTTCATTTCAGCATTAGTTATACTCTAATCAGCTCATACATAACAAAGCTGTCTTGACAATAATTTAAGAGTTATGCTCATTTAAAAGTTCAAAAGTCCTTTTCTGTAAAATTGCGGTTTTTGAGATGTCACACTGTCGTCGCAAGTGGACGATATTAAATTTGATATAAAATACTTTTCATCCATTAACCTTCTCGGTGAAGGTCGTTCTATACTCGGATCTTAGACTACATGGGGCCTTCCCTTTAACACCTCTTTGGACATGTCAACGGCAGACTTGCCAGTGTACGCGAAGTCATCGTCAAGGCTTCTGTATGGAACAAAACGACCATTTCCGAACGGCAACACTGTACTTTTAAATATTAGACAGACCGGCTGTCAGTGTGACGTGTGTCACTTTTTCACATTCTTAGGTTAATCATCGCGGGGTCGCGTGAAAAGTTGAATTTGTAATTTTGATGTGTAGGGCACATAATAAATTAAATCGGCGGACCGTAATAATTACGAAACAGTGCTAAAACATTAGTTTAATGGGAAACCAGGGCGGGCTAGTTAAAACCTAGCTATTTGTTTGGAGTATGACACGTAAGCACGTGGCGTGGCGTGAACGGTGCGTATTTGTCTGGGGTTAATCAGTATCGCAGGGTAGCGTACAAAGTCTACGGGTGTTGGCGGTCGAGACAACTGTTGAGACACGTGCGTGCCGCATCCCTGAAGAACTGCCGTGTAAGCTGGTGCTTATCTCTTGTCTGGGGTATTTGAGAGTTCTCAAGGGTTAGGTTGGTAAGCTTAGGGTAACTTCCCAACACCAGCGGCGTGCAGACGGCCACGGAACAGATCCCACGCGAGGAGCGTCAGCGTCAAGGACGGGCAGGCACCGGCTTCACTTCATGTGAGTTTGATTCAATTAATTATAGTTGTAAGCTAGGGAAAGTTGTCATGGTTTAGACCTCTAATTTAATACAGCTTCCCAGATAAGGTATGTCATGAGGTAAAAGCCACGTCTCTTGGAGTGCAATAACATCCATAGCCCGACATAATTTCCGTACGCACTCAGTGGAACGGACTACATTTTTACAATTAAAAGATGCAAAACTTACGTTTACGTTATGGCCGTTCTGACTTCATATTAATTTTCTCTAAATTAACGATTTCATGCGTCATCCGTTTTATGTACTCGCAAATGTCCTTCTCAGTTGTGTTCACGTTTGATATGAATAATGGTATTTTTACATCGGAAGCTTTAAATTTATCTGACACGCTAGACGTTGCCTTTCCGGTTTTACTCTCAAAACGATTCCTAGTTTTCCTTCTTTGCATTTGAATCCACTCTTCATTAGGTTTATTATCCTTCCATACGCCGTTCTTTCTCCAGCTTTTTATACATGCGATCGTAATCGTCACAGTGTTTTCTCTAACCCATTTTAAGGTTTTTCTGAAATAAACTGCAGGAAAAAAGACCGCGAAAGTGCACTGGCGCGACACAGAAAAGTGAATGACGTTGACAGGGTAGCAAGTTATAGCAACAGACTAAAGACTAAATGAAAAAAAATCTCAAATATCTGTGTAAACTGGCAACGCGTTAGGTGTTACTACATGTGTATTCTCTCATCTCGAGGACGAAGCCTAAGCATAATTTTGAAATTACTATTACTAAAATAGAATTAAGTATAATTGTCACTAACGTATACTAATAATCTATAGATGTATTCAGTTAATACAAAGTAAACAACTTAAAATTAGTACGTCACAAAATTTGTCATTAAAATTATGTACATAGATACACTTAGTTATAATCCATAATTCTCACAACATTATTTGTATTAAAACATCATGTTTCGATTGATAAACGTTTTACTTATTACTTACATGCGAAACTAAATTTATTTGTCCTACAGTAAGACTCCTATCACCATTAGGCTACAGTTAAAATAAAGGGAGTGTTAATTATGATTAAGAAAAATAAAATATTTTATAAAATACTCGTAGAAGAATGTCCTCGTGCCACAGTGAAAATTTTATCATCTAGTATGATTCTTTTATCATCATTGCTTGACAGAGCAACCTTATTCACACTGCGCGTAAATATTTCATGTTTTATAGACTTAAATAAAACATTTTTTCTGTGTACGATATCACCGCTGAACAATACATTCCTGTAATCTGATACTTGAAAATTTTTAACAACACATTTTTAATGCCTTTGGCTTTTTTGATAGTGTGATGTTTTGTTTTAATACGATACAGCTTAGAACGTAAACCTACAAATTCTGTAATTATTTTACCATTCATTTCGCCTTTAAATAATCCGGGAACTTTTTTATTAATTAATGGTAAATCATATATGTTGTTCTTATCATAGTTACTGGTATCAAAGTTATGTAAAAACATATTTTTTACATCTCGATTAAAGTCTTTGCATTGAATAGTGTAAATGAAGCTGTCAGTGTCAGTATAACACAGTTCGACACGATCTCTTATCTTTATCTTAGAATAATGAAAGTCGTACATATGACATTTAGACAACTCTAAGACTGTAAATTCAATGTAAATTGTATTATCAAGGACTATTTGTTCAGGTTTCAACTGAACGGCTACGAGATTATCAGTAAAAATAGAAGCACTGTGGAAATTGGTCTAGAAATGAGTTTGCTTGCAGAAATTTCTTTTTTTGTAACATTATTTCTATCAGTCCAAACATTAACAAGTTTCACGGTTACCCTTTTCTCGTTATTTTAAAATGTTTTACCGAAAATACTATTATTTAGTAATTTAAAAAATCTTGCTCGAAAGCGGATTTAGTCTTTTGACGGAGCTCAGTATTTAGATCTACATATATATTCTTTTAAGTAACAACTTTGTTTAAATGTTATAACACGATGGATTTTTCTTAATACTTAACCATGTTCTTAACACTTTTTTAAATGTACATAGTGTATAACTTAATTATATTTGTCAAACAAGTTAGGTATTAGTTTTTTATTGACACTATTTGGAGGTAAACATTTCTCCGGACAGAACGGGAAATCATTATGACTATTATGTAAGTGCTTTGGGTAGATTAAATCTACTTCAAGCATGTATCCGTTTTCAGCATCATCCCGTATTGACGTTATATCTAAAGAATTGATTTCAAACTAATCTAAGAATCTAAAATTAGATTGAGGTAATGGCTGACACATACTAAATCCATATAAGTTGTTACAATCTATATAAACGATGTAGGAGTCCGGCTTTTTATATCATATTCAGAAATATACCTATGGTTTGCTTTAGCAAATCTTTTTGAACACATGCAGACGCCACCTCATATACCACTCTGGATCATGCGCACCATGGCGAGATCATCAAGTAGTTCTAGTTTTACCCCTGTCTTTAAAAGCATAGCGTCGAATGACAAGCTTGGTGCAGTAAGATAGAACGCTGCATCCAGCTGATAATCAGTTTACAAGCCTTACGAACATTTTCAAATATATCTGTTAATAGGAGAACATCTGTTTTTAAGTATAAATCAGTATACTCACCTAAATTTCTAATTTTAAATAGATTCCATATCAATTTAGCATGTTCGTAATCTGAGTTAGCAATTCCTTCATCAGTGAGTGAATTATAAAAATTCTCTTTGGAAGGCAAAGACTTTTCTTTATACTTCTGCCAACCAGTCATGTAATCGTAAGGATAAATACCTTTTCGCGTTAGTAAATTAACATGAATATCGTTTGGAAAGTAAGACCGTAAATGTACAAATTGTTCTTCGGATATTGTTTTGGTTAGTTTGTCTAGACTTGTACGTAACTTGAAAGAGTCTACAAAACGAAGCTGTATGTGTTCTCCTTTTGAAAGTGGGATAAATTTTGTAAAAGATATGTATTTTTCTTTCGTTTGAGGAATTATTTGTGTAGTTCCTGGGGCTTCACCTAATTTTTTGAAAAACAAATGAGCATCATATCCAGATAAGTTGTGAAAAAAAATCGGAATAAACTTAGGAAGTTTAAACTGTAAATTATAATAATTGTGTGCGGCACCGCAATATCGACCTGTAAGATGACAATGGTCTCGTACTCTTTCACCCAACAATAATTGTTGACAAATACAACAGTTAGTAGCCATTTTAAATTCCTTAGCATCGTTTTTGTTGAATGCCATTGGAACAGTTAAACTCAGAACATTATGTATTTCGTTCATATCGCGATACAAGCACTCAATAAACTTATCAACGCAGGCTGGTCCGCGGTAACTAATATAGCGATTGTAATCTTGATCAAATTCACATACAATATAGTAACCAAATGCCACAGGTACATGGTGCTGTAAAGTCGTTGTACTTTCTGAATCAACAAATTCATATGGCTCTAAGAATGTCTCAAAATCTGCATATATAACAAAAGGTACGCTTTGTTTACGATTGAAATTTTTAAACTGTATAATAGAACCTTTTTGCGGTAAATTAGTTCTAACACCACCGCACACGTGGCTTATACGTTCTTCACTAGATTTAAAAAATAGTAAACAATTTTTACACATAAATATTTTTTCATGGTGTTTCGTAATTTGCGTTCTAATAAGACGAGACAAATCTTTTATCAAACAAAAGTGAGACTTATCCCCTTGCTCAAAAAATAATAAATGTATTAGTTTTTTTTCATTGTTTTTATAATTTTCTGACTTGTATAACGGTCATACAACTGTTTTGCTATTTTTCAACCCATAGATATTAATACATATTTTGGGATTATTTTGTTTAAAGATTTTAATATCTGAGAAATTTATTGGGAATTTTAAACCATTAATATTTAAAACATCTGTAAAGTTAGGATAAGACGTTACTCTATTAGGATTAGGATACCTTTTAGCAGGAAATAAAGCCGCTACAACACTCCATAAAAAATAGTGATGGTCGTTATTTTTAATATGTATACATGCTTTTTTGTTTTTAATAAATTTTGGTAGTTCTATGAAACTTGAGGCAGACAGTGGATCATATTTATTAATATTTAATTCTAAATGACAAGTACTTATTAAAGCCCATCCACTGTCACGATCCTGAAATTCCTCAACTTGTGCCTCTAGCTTTTTAAAGATAACATAAATAATTGTATCAAAGTCATAGTTAGAATACAAAGTATAATTTTTGGTGGCAAAAGACTTAATTTCCTGGGTGTCACCTTTAAATAACGTAAACAAATAATAAAGTTCAAAGTTAATTTTAATAGAAATATGCTTTTGTAAAGATCTATCTCAAGTCTTTTTTATTAATTGAGACGTATTATTAAAAAAACTATCTATGGAGTTTAACTCCTCATCACTTCTAGCTACTATCCTATAGCTTGCAATGCGACTGCGAAACGCTGTTTTTATGACATCTATGCCATTATCATTTAGTTGTCTAAGACTATTATTTTTATGTGCATTGCTACGCAAATGTCCTATCCATTTTAATCTGTCTACATTTATATTACACCCTGAGCAAAAGGGCATTTTTATTACTTACTTCTGAACTAATGAACAAAAATAAAAAAATAGTTTAACTATAATTATTAAGTTATTTATAAGAAGTATGAAATATTTCGTTTACGGTTCTATTAGCGTAGTAGATATACTAACTGTAAAATAATGGTGAAGGAGTTTACTGAAGTACTCTATACTAATAACATAATAAGTAAAAGTAAAAAAATGTATAGTAATAATAAGTAAATCAGTCTCGGCCGCGCGCTCTTGCAAACGGACGCCTATTGTTGTTAAAAATGTCAGTGAATACATTAAAGTGTTCGAGTTGTAACGTTGTTATATCGGAGATTCAAGCGTTCATTCGAAATAGATAGGATGTTATCGATAACGAAAGCCTAATTAGAATTTGTGTGTCAGCCTTTTCGGAGGAGGAGATAGACGAGGCGAAAAAGTTGTTATTTTTATCAACAAAAACAAATCAAAAGATTGTACCGTAAAACGGGGTAAATAGGAATGGCGGGGTAAATAGGAATAAAAATCTACTTTTTTAAACCGTTCTGTAGCGTTGGTATTAAATAAGGCAGATTCACACTTTCTTGTTTTTCTAATAGCTTATACATTTTACTGCTGGCTACACTGAGAATTTGTGCCAGACAATCAGGTTTCACTAAAAAAATACGTTGAAATAGAAGTAGTAGTCCTCACATGTGAATATTGTGCTTTTTCACTTTAGGTTTTTGACTATTTAGAGTGAGGGAAAGTGTTGGAAAAGATTAATTTTGATAATAATAGTAGTTCGTGGTTTGAAGAAACCTGAAGGTAAGTAAATAAATACAATATTTCATTAGAAATCTTCGTTTGAGTCGAACAATAAATTTTTAAGTTATTTTGGTGATAAAAGGAACGCGAAGGGGGAAAATTGGCACATGAACAGGTATATTGGAACAACATGGGGGCTATTTAGTTTCAGTATGAGGTAAATTGGAATTCCCAAATAGGGTTGCCAAAACCCTATACTTAGATAAAATAATGAATTTAAGTACTTACCTACTTACGAAAATTTCATTTCGGAATACTAAGAATAATGTTATTATTTACACTTCTTTATAAACTCCAAAAATATTTTCTTTAATAGTTGGCTCAATATTATAAAAGGTACATCGCAATGTTATTTTCATCAAATTTATTATGCTTAGGGGATCATCAAATATAACTAAGCAATAAAATAAGATAATTTTATTTTTTTATTCTACTTAGGTACATTTATTTCGGATACCAATCTGAACGCTGAGTGTAAGTTGAAAATGTGCAAACGTTACTATCGCGTTTGAGTTAAGAGTTTTGATTCTCGATCTTATTTACTTAGCATTAAGATCTATCTGTCAAAACTTAACTCAAACTCGATAGTAACGTTTGCACATTTACAAACTTACACTCAGCGTTCAGAAACTAAACTAACTAGGTACTAACTCTTGTTTTATTAAGTTAATATTTTAAAAAAGAATATACAAATATACAAACAAAATTTGTTTATGCACACACCAATTATCTAGAGACCAAGATGAGTATTCTTTTGAAACTCGTGCATATGGTAAGAAAATGGATAAACATACAAAAACATAGAAAAAACACCTATACCTGAAATCCATTTAGAAAAACAGTTTTTCTCTAAATTGACCCGACCGGGAATTGAACCCGGGACCTCAGAGACCCGGCGTGCTAACCACTCGACCACGGTGGTCGTCGAAGAATATTTTAAAGTTTTTGTTACCTATACGAAATTAGTATTTTGATTGAGTATTTAATACCCATTTTAACACTTTATTTAAATTTAGTTTAATCCAAAGAGGAGACTAATTATTAATATGAATATACTGATTGAAGACTTATTATTTTAAATGCTATATTTTAGTTATATGGAAGTTATTTAAATATAATTAACTTACAATGATTATTTTTATTAAACACTTTCTAAGAGCTTATGTAAACTACGAAGTTAATGTTTGGATACATACTTAAATAGTGACAACCCTAGCTAAAATTCCGATTTACCTCACTCACGAACCTATTATCCCCGTTAGAGGTAAATTGGGATCCAACAGGGTTTTTGTTGAATTTCTTAAAATATAACAAAACATTGGCATTTTAAAGACATCTAAGACTTAAAAGAGCTTATCACACATACATAAGTATACTTGGAGATACTCTAACCGCTACGGAAGAAAGGGTAAATTCCAGTTGAAAGTAAAAATTGGACCAATTTATATATAATAAGTTTTACGGTATCAAGACGTAAGGAAAAGAAGCTAAAAGACCTAGAAGATATGATAACGGTCTTCAAAACTATAGATCCTGAACAATTACCAATATTTGTAGCGTACGACCTTCACAAATTACCCCCGGTTTGTTTCGATCATGTCGATGTTACAAAGCTATTGAAGGACTTACTAGTTTTGCGTGCTGAAATGACGAACATAAAGAACAATTACGTTACTAAGGACCAGCTTGAAGAGGTAAATAGTCAATTATTAGTGAATCGAATGGCAAGTCCGGTAATCAGCTCGAATGTAAATACAAATCGAAGAGGAGGGTACATCTTAGATAGCGGACCGATCGGACTTCCACATTTGTTATCAACGGAAGTGAGCGCGCGAGACGTTACGGCGGGGCTGAGTCATTGCGCTAACGAAAGCGCAATAGAAGTGGAGGCACCAAAATATCGCTCTCTCCTTCGCGTTCGTACGGATGGCAGGAATGCGGACGATGGTTCTCACAAACAGAGCGTCTCTCATTCTACCGCACCACTAAACTCGACCTTACTGGAAAATGAGTTGATAACGCTGCCGCCCGCGCCCGCGCCGACGCTCACTGATAAGCCAACAAAACAGCTGACTTAAGGTCGCTGCATACGTGACGGGTTTTTACACGGACGGGACGGGACGGGAAGTTTTGGAAAAATCGTTTCATACAAAATGTATATGAAAGAGCATATGTCACGGAGACACGTACGGGACGTGAACGTGGCACTCACGGGGCGGGAAAAATATCGTCGCTGACGATGTTTAGCACGTCCCGCCCCGCGCGTGCCCCGTCCCGTCCGTGTTTCCGCTACGTATGCACAGTCGCCCCGTTCGTTCCGGAGAGAGAAGTAGTGCAAAACTAAGTGTCGAAAATGGACGATGAAAAACTAATCGAGTGTGTACGGTCATACCCAACATTATATCATTTTACTAACTCAAAGTACTTAGACACTAAGTACAAGAATTACCTGTGGCGTAAAATTGCAGTCGAATTATCACTCACTGAAAACGGTAAGTAGGTATTATTTCATTTATTACATTCATAACTTTACAATAACTTATTAGGGCTTCTTCCTTCCTTCTGGGCTCCGCCGAGGCCTATGAGCCTCAGTAAAAAACCGTTCCGTCAAGCTCCGGCGAGGCCTATAGGCCTCGGCAGGAACGACGCGATATTTTGCCTTATTGTAAAGAAACTGCCACTGCACAACAAACACACAACGATTGCTCTGAGATGTTCTGAGCTATTGAGCGTTATGAAATTACCTTTCCAATGACGTATCAACCGACGAAATCGTTCGCGTAGAAGTATTTTAGTTTTTGGTTTTTGTAAACTGAATTTTACCGGGTAATATTTACATACATTTTGACAACTGCGTAGTTCTACCTACTAAGCAAATCAATGAAATAACTATAAATCTTGTGTTTTAGCGGTTGGATTGGATTAGATTTGCATAATATAGTAACTACTCTGTCTAATAATACCTTTACTTAATGATTAGGCCTATGAACCTCAGTAAAAAACCGTTCCGTCAAGCACCGGAGAGGCCTATAGGCCTCGGCAGATATTTTGCCTTATAAGTAAAGAAACTGCCGCCTCGATTTCTCTGAGATGTTCTGAGCTATTGAGCGTTATGAAATTCCCTTTCCAATGACGTATCAACCAGCGAAATCGTTCGCGTAGAAGTATTTTAGTTTTTGGTTTTTGTAAACTGAATTTTACCGGGTAATATTTACATACATTTTGACAACTGCGTAGTTCTACCTACTAAGCAAATCAATGAAATAACTATAAATCTTGTGTTTTAGCGGTTGGATTGGATTAGATTTGCATAATATAGTAACTCTGTCTAATAATACCTTTACTTGATGATTTGGTTGTGTATTTGTGATTTTATGAGCCGCCGAAATGTTTGTTTACCTTTTATTTATTTTTTATTTTCACAAAAGCGCCCGTCTGACGTATACGTAATGCACCCGGGACCAACGGCTTTACGTGCCTTCCGAAGCACGGAGGAGTTCGAAATGATAAATTTTTGGTCACCCATCTGATGACCGGCCTTTGCGAAAGATGCTTAACCTTAGCAACCGCAAACCGGGCGCGTTAACCACTGCGTCATCGAGCTCCTCTGCCACATTTATTCCCACATAAATCCTCTAATTTATGGTATTGCTATCTCTTTCTTAACCTATAAAGTCTGTGAGGGATGTAAATAGTTTGGGGTTTGAGGGATTGAGCTGTCAAATGCAATGAAACTCTATAGTAAGCTTCAAACTCTTTATTAATCATTATCTGAATGTTATTACCAGTAATCAAATTAATAAAATTAACCATTTTTAATCATTATTATTGATCTAGTCCTAATAATAATTTTATTCATGATGCGTGTTAGAAATACCAACAGAAGAATTGAAAAATACTTTGAATTTTTCTCGTTCACCAAATGCTTGACGAGAAGCACCACCGCCTTGAGGACTTGAATTGTTAAGACACGAATCCTCTAATATGTTACTTTGATTAATCTCATTTTCACTATTTTTCCTTATAAAGTTGTGTAATATGCATGTCGTTAGTATTATATTATCAACCGAATCTGGATTCATTTTTATTCTTCCCTGGTATATTCGGAATTTCTGAGTAAGAATACCAAAAGCATTTTCTACACAGCGACGAGCAAGACCCAACCGATAGTTAAAGACGTCATATTCGCGGTTTCCACTGTTGTATGGATACGGACGTAATAAATATGTTTTTAGTGGAAAGGCAGAGTCACCTATGATGACAAAAGGTGCAATAATGTTTGTACCGGGTAAAGTTCTGTCTTGGGGTATGTTTAGAGTACCATTATTTAAACGTCGTCCTAGTGAAGAAGTTGTAAAAATTCCAGCATCATGATTTCTTCCCTGAGCTCCAACATTTACGTAAATAAAATTGCATTTTGCATCTACTAGGGCCAATAAAACAATAGAAAATGTCGATTTATAGTTCTAAAATAAAGATCCGCTGTTAGGTGGTGCTTCGATCACTACATGTTTACCGTCTAGTGCTCCTAAGCAATTAGGAAATTTCCACAGTAGCCAGAAATCTTCAGCAACAGCTTTCCACATTTCCGTAGTCATCTCGGGTAATACCTCGCTCATTAATTGGTCAACTATAACTTTGCATGTCTCTTTGACAATTTTATTAACTGTGGTATGACCTAAACGGTAACTAAATGAAATTGTCATATGTGAGTCACCAGTGGCCAAATATCTGAAATTATTTTCAATAATAAATAATAATAATAAAAATAATAATAATAAAAAATATATTTTTTATAAATATAATTTTACGCAAATGTTGTTTCGAACAGATTACTATTTGAAAAACAAGTGTGGAAACAACTTAATTTAAGACTCGAGCGCACCTGACCCGGCATGGCATGGGCTGCGGGTTTGAATCCCGCTCGTGGAAAAAAAAATTGCAACACTTGTTTATCAAATATATTTTTTGCTATAATTAATATAAATATTTTATGTTTTAGATTGGGTGATCTGCAAACAAAGATGGACCAATATAAGAGACCAGTATAAAAAAAGTTTAAAAGTTCAAAAAACTAGCACTGGTCAAGCTGCAAAGAAAATAAAATTGTACAAGTTTTATGACCAACTACAATTTCTCAAGGCCGTTGACGAAGATAGAGATATAATAGAAAATTTTGTAGAACTCAGCGGCGAAATGATGCCTTCTCCACTATCTGACATAACACAATCGATGAGCAACATTAATCAGGAGCCAAATTCGCAGGCCAATAATGATGTTGTAGCTAGTCCACCTCTTACGTCATTTACAATATCACCAACTGCATCTTCAGCTACAAATGAGCAAGGTCCATCCTACCTGCCCCCTCCATCCGTCCGACCCTCCAACCCTCCATCCGACCGACCCTCCAACCGACCCTCCAACCCTCCATCCGACCTTCCAATTCAAGAGCCTCAGAGGAATCCACTTCTGAAAAAAAAGAAGAGGCCTGCCCCTGTTCCTGAAACCGCTTCAGCTACTTTAATGAAATATGTGCTGATGAATAAAAACAAAATAACTGAAAATACTGAAAAAGAAGAACATCCTATCGACGCGTTTTTACAGGGACTTGCACCTACTTTAAAATCATTTTCTCCATATTTGCAACATTTGGCAAAAGGGCAAATTTTTCAAGTAATACATAATTTAGAGCTTCAGCAGTTAACTGAAAACCTAAGGTCTTCGCAATCTACGCCTATTATTTTGTCTTCTCCTTCGTCTTCATCACCATTAATGCCGGTTATTTCATCGCCTTTGCCAACTTCTGAACAACCAGCGTCGGATTCAATACAACTTTATTTCTCGCAGTATGATTCTGATAGTGACATTAGTCATTTAAAATAAATGTTAAATGATAATTTCATAACATAATTGTTACCTATGATTGCAATTTAAAATAAATATTACATTATTACAATTTTGAAATAAATAACTACTATTAAAAAATGTCTTTCATTACCTTAAACATACAGCCAAACGTTCGCGAGGTGTGATAGCTCTTTTCATAACAGTGTCTTTCTTAAGTAAATGAGGGCTTAGCTTATTTTCCAGTAAAGCAAAACATTCCTTTGGCATACGAAAATATTGATAAAATTTAGTCTCATCATCCAGAAGTTCTTTGTAGAGAGTGTGGTATTCTCCTTCTTGTTCTCTTTTCTGCCATGTAGGATGTACAGAAAATCTCCTTTTCTTGTTTACAGCAGTAGCTACTTCGTCATCTAGAGCAATAGCAATTAAAGCCAATTCTTGAAATGAAAAATCCATCTTTCCTTGTTCACAACACTAGCACGTTAGATCCGAGTCACTGTCACGGTGCGTATGCATTTACACCACGTTCCCGTTTTGAACGAGGCAGTCACGTCCCCGTCCCGTTCACGTTCTGTCCGAGTTTTTATCACGTTACGTATGCAGCGACCTTTAGGCGGAGGTTGTAAAGAACGGCGTATGGAAGGATAATAAACCTAATGAAGAGTGGATTCAAATGCAAAGAAGGAAAACTAGGAATCGTTTTGAGAGTAAAACCGGAAAGGCAACAACGTCTAGCGTGTCAGATAAATTTAAAGCTTCCGATGTAAAAATACCATTATTCATATCAAACGTGAACACAACTGAGAAGAACATTTGCGAGTACATAAAACGGATGACGCATGTACAATCGTTAATTTAGAGAAAATTAATATGAAGTCAGAACGGCCATATAGTGCTTTTAAGTTAATGGTTTCCAAACAGATTTTAAGTGTTTTCTTAGACGACAGTTTCTGACCTGAGGGTGTTATTTTCAGACGTTTTATATATTTTCGAAAACGAAAAGGTGTAGTTAACTCTTTAAACGTAAGTGAAAACAACCCCGTTTCTTAATAGATAACACAACCGATAAGAACGTAAGTTTTGCATCTTTTAATTGTAAAAATGTAGTCCGTTCCACTGAGTGCGTACGGAAATTTTGTCGGGCTGTGGATGTTATCGCACTCCAAGAGACGTGGCTTTTACCTCATGACATACCTTATCTGGGAAGCTGTATTAAATTAGAGGTCTAAACCATGACAACTTTACAACTAAAAATTATGGCAATGGTGTGAGGCAAAAAATATTATTGTTTTTGCGTCATACATAAGCTCTATAGATAATTTTGTAGCCGATGCAGAATCTAGGCGGACGCACCCTGATGTTGAATGGGAACTAGCAGATTTTGCGTTCCAAAAAATTGTTAATGCATTCGGGACACCTGAAATAGACATTTTTGCTAGTAGAATAAATAAAAAATGTCAGAAGTATATCTCCTGGCACAGAGACCCGGATGCATTCGCAATTAATGCTTTTACAATATCATGGTCAAATTATTTCTTTTATGGGTTTCCACCTTTTTGTACGATATTAAAGACGATTCGTAAAATCATAAAGGATAAAGCTAGAGGCATACTCGTAGTACCTTGGTGGCCAACCCAACCCTGGTTTCCAGTTTTTAACAAAATCCTTGTCTCAAAACGTTTAGTTTTTAAACCATCTCAGAACCTTATTTTCTCTCATTCCAGCAACCGCAACGTACATCAACGAGTTACCCTGGTTGCTGGAATCTTATCACCTCATTAATGATAAGGAAACAAGTTCCATTAGCATCCATTAACATAATTCTAGCTTCTCTATCGGATAACTCATTAAAACAGTATGATACTTGTCTCAAAAAGTGGTTAAAATTTTGTAATACCTTGATGAGTCGGTCTCTAATGTTCTACTTTTCCTAACCACTCAAACGTCCATGGTTACTTGCGTAACCGAGTGACATATAACCCCTTACGTCTAAGGGCACTAGCGTAACCAACAAATTTGCAATTTTGCAAACTCGCATTACGACCACGGTGAGTGTAATTACTCAAAACACGTATTACGTAGGCCCATTAAAATATTTGAGATGATTTTGTGGTTACTAATTCAGTATAAAAGTAAAAGAAATCTATTTAATGACAAACATAATTTTACAGAAAAAAATAATGAAATTGGCGAGAATTGACAGTTCGCCAAAACGGAATTTTGCAACGTAAGCGTTTTTAAAAATGTCGAAATACTCTTCTACTCACCGTATTTCCTAAATAAGTGCACATCAAAACAATCGCATACTAATTGTCGTTAAGGATTATTATGGTTTGTTTACATTTGTAGACAGTGACATTGAAAATGACCTAGCTATTATAGATTATTCATTTTTTTTTTTAAATTATCGAGTTTTCCAAAATTTGTTTATACTATCCTAAAGCCCTTAAAGGCATTAAGATTTGTGTTGCTTCTCAATAGTACAAGCTCATGTTTACAATTTATTATGATTTTTTCATAATCATCTGCAAAACCTAGTATTTTATTCAATGGTATAGAGGCGGAAAATACTTCATTTTTGACAGTGGTCTTCGTCGTAGACCATCCCCAAACTTTTGCGCATTTGGACTCATTTTCATTTAACGAAAGATAAG
This sequence comes from Scoparia ambigualis, assembly GCA_963921215.1. Lineage (NCBI taxonomy): Eukaryota > Metazoa > Arthropoda > Insecta > Lepidoptera > Crambidae > Scoparia > Scoparia ambigualis. The sequence continues at coordinate 31,591,518 of OY992516.1, forward strand.
ACTTCATTGTTGTTGTAATACCGACATTTTTAACTTTATGACAAGACTGATGTGGATGCGGCCAACGAACTGAGAAGATGTCGATTACAATAAATTCGTTATTTCGGTTATAGCTTTAATAATAAATTATGTAATAGTTATATGGTTTAATAAATAAATTTAAATAGATATTTTTAACTTTGTCTATTTCTACCCCGTTAAGTTCATATCGAATGTCTTGAAAAAGAAATAACGCCGGGTTATTTATAAAATGCACACTCGACACTGATTCTTTTTCTTTAGTAGTGCTGTTATTCTTGAAAACATCTGCTCTGCCCTCAATATACAAATTGCTGAGTGCGGACAGCACATACAAATCTTGCTGATTAATGGGTATTCGTATTTCATCATTCTGGTTAAATCTTGTCACGTACGGTTTATACGAATGATATTCAAAACATTCAATACTATTATCGTATGACGTTGGTTGAGATATATTTAAAATATTCATTTAAACAAGCCAATTACTTTAAGAAATCCCTTATTGCTTTTGGTTAGCTGTGGATGCGGCCAACGAACTGAGAAGATGTCGATTACAATAAATTCGTTATTTCGGTTATAGCTTTAATAATAAATTATGTAATAGTTATATGGTTTAATAAATAAATATAAATAAATATTTTTAACTTTGTCTATTTCTACCCCGTTAAGTTCATATCGAATGTCTTGAAAAAGAAATAACGCCGGGTTATTTATAAAATGCACACTCGACACTGATTATTTTTCTTTAGTAGTGCTGTTATTCTTGAAAACATCTGCTCTGCCCTCAATATACAAATTGCTGAGTGCGGACAGCACGTACAAATCTTGCTGGTTAATGGGTATTCGTATTTGATCATTCTGGTTAAATCTTGTCACGTACGGTTTATACGAATGATATTCAAAACATTCAATACTATTATCGTATGACGTTGGTTGAGATATATTTAAAATATTCATTTTAACAAGCCAATTACTTTAAGAAATCCCTTATTGCTTTTGGTTAGCTTTTTTATCTGAAGCGGTGTTCCTTTATGAGATGATCTTTTGGAACTGACTAAAACACTAGATGAAGACGGGTTTTTATTGAAATTTAACATTTTTTTCCAAAATGTAAATACAGCTGTACTTCTTCACGATGCAAATTGATTGGCTTATTTTCAGCGTCTAACAATCTTATATTAATAGCACTTATTGAACTTTGGTTGACCGGAAAAAAAAATTACGTTTTTAGGTATCTCAATTATTTTATAACCAGGCGGTACGTTTGGTACAAATTCGTGAATTATATGACTTGCTTTGCCGTTCACGAATGAACCGCTGATTACATCGCATTCGATGCGCACGATAGTTGTTGATAAAATGCTGACAGGATACCGTGACTCAGTACTTATATTAGCCTTTACTATTTCCAGACCAAAGCCCAAAATTTTGCTAAGGGAATCATTCTCATCGAAGTGAATCTTCAGAACAGTAAATTCTTGTTTTTAATGTATTGTTATTACAAGTTAATTTTAACACTGCAATCTTAATATTACTTTTTAGAAAATCACAAATATTTTGTAGTTGATATGATCCTTCAGGTATTTCAATAACTCCATCTTTGCCATAATAAAATTTATTGTTTTTTTCGTCAATATTAGGAATAGAGTTAAAAATAGACAAATACAAGAGTCTCATATTCTCCTTGTAATTGTAAAGTAGGGGAGTAGTTTGTTATCAAAGATTCTCCTCTGCCAGTTATTAACACAGTGAAAGACATTTTTGTACTGATAATAATTTTATTTCAATCTTTATACAGCTTGTATCAAGCAGTGCCAGCCATATTTCACGTACCTAATCACTTACTTTTAGTGAGCTGGTACACATAAAAACATTTCTTGATATCTCGGGCATTGTGGAAGTACATACTTTTAAAAATAATACGAGTTTATCGACATTATGACAACACTATCAATCAGCTGATTGGAGTAATGAACTCTGTCTAGTGTTACTTCCTCCTTTGCCTCTGCTGTGACCCTAGTATTTTTGTGCTTATTGTGCTGACTCCACCCGCTTTCAACTATTTATTTTTGATAAAGTTTAAAGGGTTCCGTGTTGTTATTTTTTTCACTAAGAACATAAGTTACGACTACCTACTTTTATTAGTTAGAAAAGAAAATTGAGACGTTCATTTAATCAATTATTCTGTGTTCCTATCACCAGGTCAGGTCATACGAAACGCACTGAGAAATGTCTTACTTCGCATAGCATTTCTACTTTGCTTAGACCGCGATTTTCTAAGCGACACATAGTCGCTGTGGTTGCTGTCTCTTTCAGATTCTATGAATATGAAAGAGGCAGAGTCAATTCTCAGCGCTGCGGCAGCCGCTACTACCAAGGCTTTAACTTAGAGAATCGCACTGCTGAACAATAACTAAAGCAGTATTGTTCTGAGGCTTAGACAAGTAAATGTTTGTGAATACGGGTTTCATTCAGCACTGTACTAAACTCACCCGTTAACACGCAGTAAAAATAACAAAACAAAAAAATCTGTCACCATGTGAGTTTTCATTGTAACTTTTATGTCGGCTTTAAAAAAACAGAAAATAATAATGTTAATAATTTGAACAGTAATAAAAAATGACTTAACTAATTTAAAAATATTGCTAGTTTTCGTAACTCAAAGTCTAATTTACGAGCCCTAAAAAGTATGGGCGGTATTAACTTATTGGCGGTATTGGTACTAGGAGTCATTCCTGGTATGGGCGGAGTCACAAGAAAGCGTGCGCGTGCGTCTTTCTTCTTAATGGGTTCTGTAGCTCATTTTATTTTTCTAACCGCTTTGGTTGACCCGCTATAAATGTAAGCATTCCTGAAATCCTAACTAGTGTGATACAAACATAGTTAAACTTTACTAACTAAGTTTAACGAGGTTGTATCATACAAAGTACCTGGTACTTAACACATTCGTTTTTGTTCGCAACAATAATGTTAATAAGAATAACATTTTTAAACATCTGTGACATGTACTAAATAAAACTTACGTGTGATGGAAGATTTTATTACTAATTGACCAAATTAATGGCAACAAACCTAAAAATAGTACGCAGCGCTTAAGCCAGTTTACACTTTGGTAGTATTTTGTGATGAATTGATGAATAACTTAATTAATTAAAAAATATTGCTAGTTTTCGTAACTGTAGTCTAAAGTTCGAACCCTAAAAACTACTAGAGTTATGGGCGGTATTAACTTCTAGAACCCCAAGCGGTCGCATGAGACCGCAGTTGACTTGCCTTTGTGGAAGCGGGCGAACTACATTTTTCGAATTCTAAGTACCAGGAGTAGGCGGCACACCCCACCATAGCAACGCCCAACGGTACGGTAGGTTTGTTTGCATGTTTGCCTACAATTTTTTCGCAGTTGTTTGTGAAAGCTTGCAGAGTGCATACCTACTTTTAGTTATTTTTTTGCTGTTTGGTTTCGATTCGACTACCTATTAAATTATCTTTGTGTCGGAGCAGCTAATGGCAGTCTCCGTGGTGCTCGTGAACTGTACCGCGAGAGATTCATCGACGGCAGACCAAAAGCTTAGCAGCGACGCTTGCCATCGGCGGATTGCTTTCGACGATGGTTTTGCGTCTCCAGCAGACTGGTTCCTTTCGTGGGACGAGTCCGGAGTCCAGCCAAATATGCGGGACCCGGGTTTAGAGGTGTTATGCTTGTGTTTTGCTGTGTTGGAGCCACTTTTGTAAACTGTTTATTGTGAAGTGCAGTGGACTACACGTGCTTCGCTTTACCTCTCAAGCCCCAAGCGGCAAGAAGTGAATCTTTGTGTGCTGTTTTTATCAGATGTATCTAATGTAAGTACTGTTGTTTATTAGAAAATTATTTTTCTGACTAATGATTAGTAGGTAATAAGTTGTAAGAAATATATCGAACCACGAGTAAATAATACGTGATGTAATCCGTTAGCATGTTTCCAATTTCCGAGTGAATTGTTACAATATTTGTTTTGTTTACTGTTACATGATAACTTTGTTAAGTATTTTTAATGTTTTAAACAGTTTTTAGCTTGACAATTTTTTTTATCGACTGACCGTGAGTGAGTGAATTTCTCTAATGAATATTGATCCTTAGAACCTAACAATAAAGTTCAAAATTGATTTTACCGGCCGGCCGAGAACTGACGAACAGGAGTTAGGCCAGTGAGTGGGGAAATCTTGTTGGCGTAAAACCATTTCGAGTGACGCTACAGTTTTACGCCAGGACTGACGCGCTAAACTGATCGTCAGTGGCCAGCTTAAGAGTAGTACGATTATCTATTCTGTGACTACACCTCAAAGTGCTTCGCTTTAGTTGTATTGAGTTATTTCAAAAATAAGTCATTTTAATCTAGACCTATGTTATGTAGGTACCTACCTAGTCGTAGGTAAGCGTACCTATCTACTTTAGAGTCGAAACAATGTGACTGTAAAATGAAAATATTTTTATTACTTTGATAATAATTACTTAGGTAGGTAAGTTACTACTTAATACAAATTATTAAATCACGAAAGTAAAATAGCTGCCTACTTATCTGTCTTTGTTTCCAACAAAAAATGCTGCCAAGCGACTGCCGACAAACAACCCAGGCGGGTTGTTTGTGTCAAATGTGCCGCCATGGTCAAAGGTTTTTGATTTTCGCCGCTCGCCGCCGTCACAGTAAAACCTCTTGTTTGTAAAACTGTGCGCCTGGTAGGGGGCGGAGGCGTGGCTGACTAGGGCACGCAGTTTTATAAACATGAGTTGCACTGTAGGCAGTATATTATACAGAGTTCATAACCCTGCTAGTGATGGCTTTAGCTTGTTCTGATTATAAATTAACGACAGATTAACTTTGTTTGTAAATGCAAAAACAAATTAAATTGAGCTTATCTTACTAGGGTATATAAAGAAAGGTTCTATACTAGGGTTAATTTGAAACACTGGATTAAGGCTGGCCCCGCTTGATACACGCTGTATACATGTTTTTTTCCAATAGTCTCTTAAAAATTTTAGACAAAGGTGACCGGTGAATTTTTCTTGGTTTCGAAGGTAATGTATCTCTCATAAAAACTCCTCGAAAGTATGGAATATCAGTAGCGTGTTCCAATATATCTAAATTTGTGAGAGAGCGTCTGGGTAGCCGATTAGTTAGTTTTTTGAAGGGTTAAGTTATAAACCAGCTCCTTTTTATGAGGCTTTATATACAACCCTTTTCCAATAGCGACAGCTTCCATCATTTTATCATGTCGTTTAGATTCTTGAAAGTTTTTCTGCGCATTTTTGGAATCATTGACTGCTTTTGCTATACCTGCAGCACCTCCAGCAAGCGAACCCTGAGCTGACATTCCAGCAAAAATTGGGATAAGAGGTAAGAAACCTCCGCTTTTGGGTATAGGAATACACCGAGGTAATCGTATTCCCTTTCTATTAATAAACAATTTTTTTTCTGCTGCGTATGCATATATTATAGCAGAGCGATTGTCTTTACACTTTAGTTTTTTTTTTACAATTGACGTAAATGGTCTGACTCCTGCACCGGCTTTAAGTTTAGCTTTCATTGCATTTTTTACAATCCATTAGGCAACTTTTTCTCCCTTTCTTGCATCTTTTGATTTTAACCTTTTCTTAGCCATATCTAAAAGTTCGAAATCAACTTTTTGTCGGACGTTCAAATCACTGTTGTTATAAGCAATATCATGATACATACATGCTTCATCCAATTCATTTATACCTCGATCACCTCTTAGTAACCGTTTCCACAAAATTGATATCCAGGTAAATGTAACTCAAACGGTAAATTGTTTATTAACTCGTTAATAACACCACTTCCTTCCTTCATCGATGTTCTTCAAGTGATAGTTTGTAGTTATAGCGCTTAGTTTATATTACAAAATTAAGGCTTGTATAACCACCTAACTGTTCTCTTCGTCATTCAGACCCAACCATTTGACGAAAAGTTTGTTACCCTTTCTCTTTAAAACTTTTTCAATTAGGTAAAGATCAGGAAAGGACATGGACAAAATATTGCATTCCATTTACATAAACACCTATAAATGTATTAAATTACATAAATAGAAAAATTAATTAATAACTTAATATTAACCTCTCTGAAGTTGGCAGATTTGAAATAAAAATAATTAGTAATGCCAGTTCCGTTAAGATTTTTTTCGACACCATCTTACTTTTTTCTTAATACTCGACGTTTCTTTTCATGCAGACTTCATACGTACGCATGTCGTTCAAACGGAAAATACTCATTTTTGATTCATTTTAAGCATTAAAACATATTTTTAATGTATGTTTGCTACATTTGAAGAAAGATTACCTTTAATTTTCTGCTAGGTAATATAGTAACAAATAGTGTATTTTTTAATATTTCATATAAAAACGCGTAAAATGGAACGCGTTTACGAGACAACTATTAGTGTCAATGTCATGTCATTGCAGTTCCCTCGTTGCGTTAGCGTTCGTTGTTTACTGTGCGATTATTTTCTGATATTTTTCCTTACCGACCCGACCCCTGCTTAAATCTACGGACTGATACCTTCTACCACTCGATTACCTTGCTACCAACACTGGACTCTGATCTTCTTCATTGCGTTTTTGAATTTGTTTTGTACATCGAGATGAGGTGCGTCAACTGTGGAATAGCCGTGCAAAGGTTGCAAAGGCATATTTTATCCTCGCTTTCCATACACCAACAAGCGAGACTTTCCCGTTGGTTATCAACTCAGGTATGTCATGTATGACTTTTTAAACGATTTTATATGCGATTTTAGTAATAGTTAATAATATTAGTTACCTACTAAAAGTACCTATAAATAATAATGCATCTTTATTTTTCAGTTGAATTGGGAAACATTTATATGTCATCCATGCTTCGTTTTATTAAATACCGAAGCTGGCGAACACAACAGACTTTTGGGCCATACTATGATTTGTCTTGGATGTGGGAAATCTGTGCTAAGACTAAGGCATCACAATGTTACTGCAGAGAGTCCATTGCTGGCAGTTCTATTATCACAAAACCCTAATTATGAGGTAATCATTGTGTACTTTTTTTCATTATAAATAAAAATCTCTTAATTATTATAATAGTAAATCCAAATGTTTAGTTTTATCTGCCTTTGGCCTCTACAACTCAGAACTTAATAAAATGATAATTAATCTAACAGCACACTAAGTTTTATGTAGATATGTACATAAAATCCATCTATGTTTTCATTTAGCCGTGTGTAGCGCTTATAAAAATATTACTACTAACCTATCTCTTCCGTTGGGTGTCATAAAAGCCGACTAACGGACTAAAGACTGCACATACATCCAACAGCATAAAAACGATGGGCTCACCACCTGTCACGCTAAGCACATGTGCAGCTGTTATTCGGTGTAATGTAGACAATGGCAGTGGACTGCTTGTGCGGTCCCCATTGCCTAGTGTCTGACTAACCCTTTGGGGATAATAGTTGTGAATATATGTATGTATGTTTTCATAAGGAGTTTCTACCCTACTACAGTACTATTATTTGCCATGATTTAACTTGCTAGCGTGTTGGATAAAACTGTAAGCCTGCATGTTAGACTGACAAAATAAATAAAAGAGGGGAGAAGATGTGTGATATCTTACTAAGATAAAAATACCTAACTAATGCGCATCATATAAAATAAAAATGTAAAGAGCTTATACAAAAGACAGCATAATTACTACAATTCTCTAAACTGTACTTTGTTTTCAGCCATCACGAAACAACTATGTTTGCCATCTATGTTGGATGCGTGCAAATAGACTGGCAGAGCATGATTCGTTACGGGACATCGAAGAATCGGCTTCAGATAACGCTACAACAGCCCCTGATGTTCAAGTGGTCAGTCCACCAGTACCGCCTCCCCTACCACCATTTGTCCAAGTGGTCGGCCCACCAGAACCACCTGCGGGACCACCATTTCAAAGGGGAATACAGTTACGAAGCTATAAGCGTGCTGCGAGCATATCTAATCGTTGTGTATTTGACCAATGCCGAAACAGATCTTTGCATTTGGTTCCACAGTTTTTGAAAAAACTTCTATTGCAAGATCATAATTTTTATGTCCCTCGCAGCTGTCGAGTGTGTGAGATACATTTATATTCTGACCAGTGGCATTTGTTACCTCAAATGAGTGATATTTTAACATTTAATGCTAACCATTTAGAAGATTTAATTAATGTATTGAAATCAAAAACGAATATATTTAATTTTAAAAATGTCTCTGAAATGCCAAATCCTATTTGCCATTATTGGACTGGCCTTACAGTGCCACAATTTTTGCAACTGTTTAATGTCTTGCCTGCTTTAAATGTTAAACAGCCTAAACGCGCTCTAGCTATTTATTTGACTAAGCTTAGAACAGGTGAGAGTAACAGAAGACTGGCAACTCTCTTTGCATGCCTCGGTCAACACTAGAGTTCTTAATGAAAAAAGCTAGAATATATTTAAAAGAACATTTTGTGCCTCATAACATTGGTGTGAATCATATGACACATGGGGAAATCTCTGAAAGAAACTTGAGGGTTCCGCAAGCCTTATTGGGTGATCCTGATGAGCCTATAACTGGAGATAGACCTGCAATTGCTATTTTTGATGGGACATATATATACCTCCAAAAAATTGCAAACTATATGTTTCAAAAGAAAACATATAGTTTGCACAAGTATGATAATTTGGTTAAACCATTTATGATAGTTTCATGTGATGGTCACATTATCGATGCTCTAGGACCTTATGCTGCCACCCAAACTGATGCCGAAATTATGACGCATTTGTTTCAAAATGAAAATGGACCTTTTCGAAACCTTTTTAGGGAAAATGATGTTTTTGTTTTAGACAGGGGCTTTAGAGACGCTATTCCCTTACTGGAAAGATGTAATTATAGGGTATTTAAGCCAGAATCGCTAAATGAAGGAGAAAATCAACTATCATATTTACAAGCAAATAAAAGTCGTAAAGTCACATTATGTAGATGGGTTGTGGAAGTTGTAAATGGTAGGTTTAAACGGGACTTTAAGTTGTTTAGGCAAAGATATTTTAATAATGCTGCGACACATTTAATGGACGATTTTAAAATTGCTGGTGCTCTATTAAATAAATTCCATCCAGTGTTAGAGGATAGTCCTAATGCTGATCTTATAATCCAAAGAGCATTGAGATTTATGGATGAACCTAATCATCTTGGCCAATATATTACAGATAATAATTTAAATAGAAGACGAGTTATGTTTACCCGTATTGATGGTAACTTGCCCCAGTTAAATAACTTTCCTGTTTTTACATACAATGACTTAATATTGTTTGCATTAGGCCCATATCAGGTGAAACAAGCGCGTTCATACTTCGGTGAACATGTTAGGGAGAATGGCGTATATGTTGTCGAAGTGTGTCCAGAACTGGAACATTCACAAAATATGATTGCACGGGTTGGTGGAAATAATCCATATTTATTGAGAGGACGTATTAAGTCTCGACATGTTTCCCAGAGAAATTACTTTACCTATGTGTTGTTTGATACGGAACCTATTAATTATTCTCCTCTAGACAATATTTTGGGGTACTACTGTAGTTGCCTAGTAGGAAACCGGACTGTTGGCTGTTGTTGTCATGTTATGACTATTATCTGGTACCTTGGCTGGGCCAGATACCAAAACCATATTCAACCTCCAGCAGGATTTTTAGACAACTTACTATTAACAACACAAGAATATTAAAAAAAGTAAGTAATTTCTTAGTATTCTTGTGTTGTTAAAAAAAATGTATTTTTTGTTTGTCTTAATCTGTTTGGTTCGTCTTCTAAGAAATAAAAAACTATTGGTATTAATATGTTTTATTTTGTGTTTGTTTCCCTTTATTCTTCTGATAATTAGGTAGGTACTTAAAACAATATAGGCTGATTTCACAGTCACGCGTTTGATCAGCGCCGGCCACACGCGCGCGGTTACAATTACCATTCAAACGCGCAACTACTATGTAGTGTAATAATAATTGTAAGCGCGCGCGTGTGGCCGGCGCTGATCAAACGCGTGACTGTGAAATCAGCTTATGGGCCTAAAAGAGTAGGTACTAATACTCTATAAGAAAGAATATTAGTACTGTTTTGGGCCCTTATATATATTTAGGCCTTTATATTATAAATCACTAGTAGTTTAATTCAGTTTCTTATTTGATGGCTTGCTATGATTTAGCCAGTTAAGTTTTTGGGTAGACAGTGTTGTACCTAGTTATAATACTTATATAAGAGTTCTTGATTGATATTAATAATACTATCACCCAGTTTATTCACTAAATAAAAATACTGCCTACTTATTCAAAAGGACTCTATTCAAGTGACTAAGTATAATTAACACTTTGTTAGTCTCAATAATGTTCTCGAAAAATACCAATAAAATAAGGTTTATCTTCAAAAGTGGTCAATTCGTAGCTATTTTTTAACTAAAATAAAACGCCTTACCTTTCAAATAGCAATAACATAGCGCATACATTTATTGCTAATTATCTGATTCAGGCGTAAAACCGAAACTGTTGGCGTCTAGTACATTTAACTGCCAACTTCTTTGAGTTTTTTATACATTGGAATTAAATGTGCTAATGTTCCCGAAAACAAAACACTATAAATCATTACTGTAAATTAAACTTTTAAAGTATATTTACGTTCTATGAAAAATTGGCCATATCCTTTGGTTTTCTGTAATTCATACTCATAAAAAGGCCCTAATTTTTTTTGATTGTTTTTATCTTTCAAATGGTAAGTTGTCGGATTCGTTTGATTTACCCTAACTACAACAAATATTTCAGTTGACCAGTTAGAGGTATAGCTCTTATAAGAATCTCCTTTAAACTTACTAATACGAACCTGGTCTCCAACTCGACATTTAGATTTCTTAACCAATTTATGTTTGTGATTTTATAATGTTAGACCTAACAGCCATCTTTATTGACATCAGCAGGCTTAAATCTTGTTTTTCAATGGACAGTATTGTTATAGTTTTCCACAACTGATTTCAAATTTTGTCCCAACCATTTGTAACAACCGTGAAGGCTAAAAAGTTTGTAAAGATGTCATTTTAATGTACGTATTACTCGTTCAACAATTGAATCTTTTTTTACAGAGTAAGTGGAATAATGATTTATACTATACTTGTCTAATATTTTTTTTAAAGTGTTATTATAAAACTCTTTACCTATGTTCCAAACCAAAGGCAGCACGGATGTGGTACTTTGCCTGCCACAAAGACAGAGAAAACACATAAAAACAAAACTGTCAATTGACATTGACATTCGTATGTCAGTTCACTTCAATATCACTTGGTAACGGTTCGGTTTTCGGAATAACACGTAATGGCGGAGGTCTGTTAAGTTTCGGTGCTGATTTTTGATTTTCCCACGGTACGGGACAGCTCAGACCTCATTATGAATGGTGTAAAAACAACCGCGGGTTGTACGCGTTTATATTTCTGACGGCAGGATTCGCGTCGCGTTGTTGTGACTTCAGTTTCGGTGTTCGGTACATGGCCATATGCCTTAGTTGTGAAATAACAGTAAATTGGATAATATCTTGCTAATCGCCTTGCGAACAGCCAGCAAAGGCTCCTATGTGTAATTGGCCGGGGTGCAACGGATGTGTGCGTGTGTGATTTGGACTGGCCTACGAGGATTCGGCAGGCGAGGTACGCGACCACGAGGCAGGCGTCACACCGCATCACGGCAGCTGAGCAGCGACTATCCTTTCCTTCCTACCCATACTACCTCCACATCCTCAGGTTGCAAGGCGGTACAACCATCGCCGCACCACCGGTGAGTATATAGCATAAGTAATTTGAGTCATAAGGCTTAAACGCTGCGAAGCGCAGCTAACTTCAAGCAACCCATGATCGGTGATCTGGTGGCCCATGGTTTGTCTGAATCAACCTAAATCAGTTTGTAAATGTTTAGGTTTTCTCGATGACTTTGTCAATATTTCTTGCACAGAGTTTGTAACACATTATTTTTCTTTTGATTTTATAGGATTTGCCCAAACGTACTTCGATAAGGTGTCTATTACGACCAAAATGTATTTGTATCTGTTGTTAAAAGTTGAATATTTCTGTAAATCTATGAGATCAGCTTGCCATAAATCATCTATTGCTTTAATTATGGTAAATCGGAAAATTTCTCCTTGCTGCTTTATCCACTTGATTGCTTCGCAACAAAAGACGGTCGTTTGTCGCGCGGTGCTACAGGACCGGGCCGATTTCTCTTCGATTTCTACCCATTTGGCAGGTTTTTTTATATACAGCTACACCAAAACCTCTTGGGTAATTTTGATTATGAATTTGGCAACACTAATATATCATAAAAAGTGGAAACCTGTGATTGGTTGAAGAAATAATTTTAAAGAATTTGTGTCAGTTCACGCCATACTTTTTTTTTGTGTGTGAAGTGGTTTGTTTTGATACTAAGCCTATTGAATTGCTTCTAAATCATAAAAAGTTTAATGGGATATCATTCTAGTTTTAAATAATGTAAAAAAAACACTAGTTATCGATTAAGATTTAATACTAAAAATCAATTCCTTTTACAAGTCGGAATTTTCTGTTTAGCAAAATTCCCGAATTTGTTATAAATTATTTTACCATTACAGGTACTCGGTTTTTTTTAAATACCTAGCTTCATCCATAAGCTATACGAAATAGAACATCATTTGTTCGTATATAAACAGGATCGGGTTATAAAAACGGTTTTAACACTACGGTAACGCAAAACTGCGTGACAAAAAGGTAAAATGAGCGCCGGCCGCGAAACAAACGAGTGGTTATGGAGTTCATCAACTATATCTTTTTTGTATTTATGTGATTCGATGTCACTTTTTCCTAATTATTTAGATAATTCTTTACGTAACTATAAACTTTATTTAATTCTTTTCTTAGTTCTTGTACTATTTTATACATATAAGCTTTATTCGCTGCTTCATCATCTTAATTTGGAGATAATAAACCTTTTAATTTAGATGATTTTAAATCGTAGTATTCCGTATCTAATTTCACCAAACAATCATTGAGAGTATCAATATATTATGTCAATCGTAAGCCTTTGTGAACGTGGTGACCAAACTTGTGTAAATTCATTGCGCTCTACATGCTTTGTTTAGGGTAATTACAAGTGCACTGCCCAATTTTCCTGATGTAACGCGCTTTTTATATTCTTTGATGTTTATATCAATACTAATTTCTTGTAACTCCTCAAATATAGAATAAATTTCATTATCTACTCCAGTGTTACCTGCTTCTCTCGATGCTAGAAGTAATTTTAATCGTTCAACTAACTCGTTTGGATCGTTCCAATAAACATAGTCAGTATTCTTTCTCACTTCCATTAAAAATGTTAAACCGTCACCTTGTGAAAGACTTTCCACGCTTGTTGTAGGATTTCTAGCGTACTTAAACATAGGTTTGAAAATATTCATGTACTTAAATCCTTTGTTGCTGTTTATTGGCTTGGATTGATAACAATTGCGTCGATGAGCATTGGTTTCTATTAGTAACAATTTATAGTTTTTCAAGTCATCGTCAGTAACTATATCTAAATTTGGTTTCTTCTTAAACAAGAACTATTTTAACCCCTTTGTATTTTCCAATGTATGAGCTCCTATTTTAAGAAAATTGTTATCATCATTAACACGGGTTTTGCCGAGCATTAGTTTCCCTCGTTCATTCTTTATTCCGAAAAGTATTTCAGAAAATACTTCAGATGATGTAGATCATAACAATGACTGATTTTTAACGCTCGGTGATGACTGAAAAGACTTGAACGAATTCTCGCTGACATTGTGATATTTAAAAGGTGATACTATAAGGGTTTTGTCATTCTGTAACCTTTTTTCTGCCTGTTCCTTTTCTTCAGTTTCAATATCATTGAAATCTTCACTATACAAAGACGATGTTTCGATTTCTTTATTGCTATTCTTATTTTTTTTCATTATAGGTATGATATTGATCTTCTTCCTCTTCCTCGAGATGTTTTTTATCATTTTTATTCGCTATCACGTTAAGTGGGTCAACTACAGGTTTCAATATTTTTTCAAAGGTTATATTATCATTATTCTTTGCATCCTTTATCATTTGAACTTTTCTTTTTACAGCTGCAACAAATTTCACAATTTGTTGTTTAAGATTTTTACATTTTACACAGTATACTGTCTGATTTCGAATCACAAATAAGAGTGAGGAATGAGGAGAAAAAGGAAAACTATTATGTAGATATGTTAGTCCATTATCACAAACGTATCAAATGCCAATCTGTAGCCGCCCTTATTTTTGTCACAGTCTTTATTTATCACAAGGTAACTGTAAGGCTTACTCCAAACAGCAAAGCACATTTCCCGAAACTGAGACCAAGACATATCTGACCCTACATGCTCATCGTAAACGTGTCTTAAATTAATATCATCTTGTTTAAACAGTACTATTAGGTTCGAATTGTCTCTTACAAGCTGTTTAGGTATTTTAGTGTAAGTCTGATTGATATAAAAACAATCAATATTCTTATGACGTCCCATGGCAAAATAATCTCAAATGTTATTTTGATTTTCACAAGCAACGTCATCAAAAATTATAATAGAATCTGGTAAAGCTTTATGCGGGCTCAAAATTTTATTATTATGATTATATTTATTATACGATGTTCCAGAAACCGTATTCAAAACCTTCTCTAGATATAAGTATTTGGGTTGATATAGAGATTTTGAATACACATAAAGGTTACGAAAACGTGGACAATCTTTATGCAACAATAAACTTAATACTAAATTTGTTTTTCCAGAATTTGAAGGACCACAAACAATACATCGTATTGAATTCGGTAACAAGTTTCCATGTCGCTTTGGTTGACTAGGTGACATAGGACAAATGCATTTTAATTAAAGTGATTCTTTTTGTTTGATAAACTTCATTACACTATTATTAAACTTGACCGCAAGGTGTCGTGGATTACAAGTAAATGAGCTTCAATTTTATCTCCACAGAATTTAAACGATATAAAAAATGTAACTCATTCGCGTTCAAAAAAATTATTGTTAGATTAGAAACTTGCGATTGAATTCGTGTAAGATGATGGGTTTTCTAATGAACGAGAGAGGTCGCAAATATTGGACACTTCTAGATCACTTGCAACTATTATAATTTGGTAGTATAATATTGGGCACTTCTAGATCACCTGCAGTGAGTGAGGGCGACGCCCGAACGAACAAAGGTACTCATATTGTTCACCAGTGAGGCCAGTTACCACCTTACAGCATAGATAGACCATCGATGATATCTTCTTTGTCACTTAAGGTACCAGCCTATAAAGATCTAATCTAATCTTACTTCTATTTTTTTTGATACGTTTAAAACTTTCATTACACTTGTTGTTGGCGGATTGCACTCAAAATTATCAAGAAATACCAACGACTTCAGAAATGCATATCTCCGATAGTTTTCTCTCCAATAATAAAACTATAAAACATCAAGCAATTAATCAACCAAGTACAAATACCGATTTCTTAGAGATATGTTTTACATTTAGCAGTCCAAGATACAAGCATCTTAATCGTTACACTTATCCGTCTGATAAAATATAACGCGATCAATCTAAAAATGCCTTGTAAAACAATGAAAGACATGATATTATTACAAAACATTTGTACAAACCAAAATGGTTGTAACACGTTGGCTGCGGCGCCTCCAAAAGCGTCATAACCCCGGGTGCGGCTCGATACGCGCTAGGTGTGTGGGCCGCACTGTCGTTACGAAATTTTTCGGACGCTACGCCAGTGCGGCCCTACACGCATACGTGTGAGCGGCGGCCCCACGCCAGTGCGGCCCCACACGCATACGTGTGGAGCGCCGGCCCTACGCCAGTGCGGCCCCACACGCATACGTGTGAGCGCCGGCCCCACGCCAGTGCGGCCCCACGCGCGTCGCGTGTGAGCGCCGGCGCCGGCCCTACGCCACGCCAGTGCGGCCCCACACGCGTGGCCAGCGCCGGCCCTTCTCCCTTGCGCTATATTTATATATTTATTTTGGAAAAATAATAAATTTTCCACACTTAAGTCACAAAACAGAAAGGTACAGAAATCAATCACATGTATGTCCTTCACTTTACATACCTACGCGGGCGAGTATGCGCGGCGGTCTCGATATGGTTGCGCGCGCAACTGAGGGGGCTACTCCAAGCCCGCAGTATAGCCCGCATAGAACTACAAGTAAATCTCGCGACAACCTTGTATATCATATAAATTGTGTAACGACGTTATAAGTTGATAGAATAAGTTTATTTTTTTTATCTTTTCAGCGCATTTAAATAAAATCTTGTTTTTTAAAAAGGTTTTTATTTTTTACTTTTTAGTATTGGATTTAGAGTCATCTAGCACTAAAGTGCTCGAAAAGACAAATCCAACGAACCCAAAATCGATGAGTTTCCGCCGTTTGTTTAGGAGTTCCTATGGCCACCTCCCGACTCCATCATCAGGACCCTGAACATCATCTAGCACTAAAGTGCTCGAAAAGACAAATCCAACGAACCCAAACTCGATGCGATTCCGCCGTTTCGTTCAGGAGTTCTTATGGCCACCTCCAGATTCCATCATCAGACCAGCTCAATGGTACCATAACATTGCATTGTCATCGTACTTACATAAGCATACCAAATTTCAGCTCAATCAGTTAAGGAGAACTGGTCTTAAATTCAGTTGCAAGATTGGTCCCACACATACTAACAAACAGTCAAATAAAAATAATAGTTAAAAGCCTGCGCTCGTCCACGGCTGCCATCCCCGCTCTTCGCTCAAATGATGGCTCCTTTACCACAAATCAGCAATCCCAATGCGACGTCTTAGTTGACACTTTCCTAAACAACATGTTGCTTACACATGACTGGCGAAGTGACGATCAAGCTGCTGTAGAGCATTCCCTTTCCACCATTGACGAACATCGGAGTGACGGCGAGTCCATTAGACTCGTTCACCCTGCTGAAGTCAAGAAATGCATCTCGAGGCTAAAATCACGCAAAGCGCCTGGATTGGATGAGATCTCTAACATTATAATCAAAAATATGCCCCAAAAAAGTGTCGTATGGCTAACAAAAATTTTCAACGCCTGTCTCACCCATAGCTCCTTCCCACGCGCCTGGAAAATGGCTAAGGTGATAGCTGTCCACAAACCTGGCAAGGACCCAGCTGACCCCACTAGCTATCGCCCTATTAGCTTATTGCCATGTCTTGGTAAGCTTTTTGAAAGAGTCATCTACAAACGTATGTTAGACGTCTCCGAACATCACCTGATAAACGAACAGTTTGGATTCAGGCAAGGCCATTCTACAATACAACAATTAGCAAGGGTCGCTGAGACCGTGTCGCATAACCTCAATCTCAAGCAATCAACAGGCATGTTCTTGCTTGACATCGAGAAGGCGTTCGACACGGTCTGGCACAAAGGGCTTTTACATAAGCTGATTTCATTAAATTTGTCACCCCCGATAGTAAAAATGATTAGCTCATACCTAAATAATCGTACATTTAGTGTTCACGTCAAAAATTACTCTTCCAAGGCCTTGCCTGTACCTGCTGGTGTCCCACAGGGATCAATATTAGGACCCTATCTATTTTTGTTGTACCTCAATGATATACCTGTGCAACCAAGGACCAACATAGCCTGCTTTGCCGATGATACGGCCTGCTTCACATCTTCCACTGACATAGATCTAATCATTGGTCGACTTCAATTAGCCCTTGAACGTTTACTTAACTTCTTCCAGAAATGGAAACTTAAAATAAACGCTTCCAAAACCGAAGCCATCATGTTTACCAGAAAGCGAACCCTACCCATACGAACCCTCAAAATTGATAACCTTAGTATTCCTTGGAGCCGTTCCGTTAAATACCTGGGGCTGATTCTTGACTCTAAACTTAACTGGACGGATAATACCCATAAATTATGCCTCAAAGGTGCCAAAGCCTTGAATGCGTTAAACCCAATCATGAATAGACGCTCGTGTCTTAGTAGCCACACAAAGTTACGTATCTACTGCACCCTTATCCGACCCTGCATTACATATGCTTGTCCTATATGGAGCAGTACCTGTAAAACGAACATTAATAGATTGCAAGTTATCCAGAATAAAGTGTTAAAATCTGCCCTGAACACCCATTTTCGTACGAACCTTCACAAGAAGCACCTAGAAATAGGATTACCAAAAATTGACGCTTACGTTTACAAGCTATCTGAAAAATTTTATATATACAATAATCCTAAAAATAAAAACATTTTAATAAAAAATATTTGCCAAACGCGTAAGAAAAATATCAAATTTATCGATAGTTACAACCGCTACAAGTTACCACATCACTTATTCCTATCGCACAGCGAATGAATAGGCAACGCAAGTCATGAGCGCGAGCGAAACCGGTTCGGGGCGGCTGGCTGCGGCGTGCGCGCTACTCCCGCCCGTATTACCAGCACGTATCGGGTTGGGGTGGCGTGCGCGTCGCCCGCCCGTCCCCGGCCGCAGTCGCTCGCGCGCATGTAGGTATCATGCTACGTTCTTGCTGCTTTCTGGTAACATACCGCTGCACTGCATCAGTGCGTTTGGGTCTTAAGCTGTTCCGTTTTAGGTCCATTCTATTCCTCTCAAAATATCAATATAAAAATGTAGTGAATATCTAAACTTTAATTACTAAACCTAGAAATAATTCTGTTTGCTGTAACGTCAATCGCCTAAGTGTATTTCCATAATGATATTAATAACCGGCTACAAGTTCTTAACAAGTGTAAGTGCTTAAAGAATATTTTCCCAGTGTTCTTACATAGGTACTTCTAGGATTATTAATGTACACTAGTATTGTGCCTTTATCATGTATGTATTATTATGCCAATAAAGATCTTTTAAAATTGAATTGAATTGAGTCAAATAAAAGCTTGTAAAAAAAGTCTTTAATTAGCCTTTCAGTAACAAAAGCATAGTTAAACATTTTCTTGGTTTTTAATAATACATGATAATAAGTAATAATATAATACTAACGGTTAATAATCCACTAAGTATTATTTCACGTAAATATTCGATAAAACTAATTTTAGAAATTGTCATCAGCCTATAAATGTCCCACTGCTGGGCACAGGCCTCCCACGTGGACAATAGCACGTGGGGATATTGGGCCATAACCCACCACGCTGGCCCAATGCGGGTTGGTGTTGGTGAATTAAATTTTAGAAAACTATACGAAATTACGTACTTGACCGTCACGTCCATTTATTACAATATAAGAACGAAGGCCTTTTGTGTTAAAAGTAATAAGCCAGGAATATATTATGTTTTTCGGAAAAGCAACATTATTTTACCATTATTGCACATGCACCGTCGTTTCATGGTAGTGTTATATATTATCTGCCGCGTGAAACAAAATCGAGCAATGTAATCTTACGTACACCTTCACACCATCCGTCCATAGATGTCGCTGAACGTTTCTGAATCGCGCTATTGAAATGTTTACTGCATTCAATATACGTTGACCAAGTTTTTTAGTAAGGTAATAGGGGAAAATAATAAGAATTATTAATACATATACAATTTTAATGAATTTATTTATTTGTTAATGAACTTATTTATTTTAGTTAATTTTTTTAAACCGGTTGGTAGTTATACGCTATCAACTGGTGTTAATTCATGTCTTTCTTACTTAGTTTTATTCTTCCCGTAGAATAAAAAAAGTAGTCTGGCTGGCTGGACTAGTAGTAGTAGTAGTCAGGTCAAAGTCAGAGGACTTCAACTTTTATCATACACAAATCTTATGGCTCCTACAACCTACATACATAGGGATTAATCAATGTTAGAAAACATCGATCGACGTTGACATCGATGTTACGGTTAAAACTTATTTAACTAATTCCGTCTTATTACAAAACGAGATCTAAATAAAGTACTGGACTTAGTCCTAGACTTAAGTCAGGTACCAACGTAAACGTTATTACAAGATCAAGTTTTTCTCTTAGTCGCGGACCATCTATGGTTCTAAGATAAACTGACGTGACCCCTAGTTTATCTGCAGACTAACTTCAGTACTAACCTCAAAAACTTTGACACAAACGTCACTTTGATTTTATGATATCGTTGTATTTAGATTAATGGAAAATATAATTATAGACTTGATCGATTTGAAGACTTAGATAATGCTGGAAACATCCCGACGACCTGTTCGGCGTCAGCAACGAATTAATCCCTTCGAATGAAGTGATAACGACTTCAAATTATGTACAGATTTACCAAACGATTTGGTGCTTTAGTCGCAATGATATTTTATGTTGGTCATTGTTTAGTCGTGGAAATGTTACGCTAACATTTGACTCACGATCCTCGAGGATGCCCACTGATCGCTGAACTACAGGTAGTTCGCGCATTACGCAACTGGACTCGGCATGAAGTAAGTAAATATAACCTTGATTGATGTTAATGACACTCCCAAAAAACACAGTAACTTATGTAAGTACCTACCTAATTATTTTTATTGTTTTATTGTAGATACAAGATGATGCAGCGAACTTACATGGTGTCGCAATCCGTTATCAGCCAAAGGTGTTAGAAAATAGCTGCTAATAGGTTACCTAATACCTTAGAAGATCTTCCGCAATTTTGCCAATTTCCCTACAGGTGCAATTGATTGCACTCACATAAGTGAAAAAAATGTGTGCAGATGGAGGTCAGTTATACTCGTACATCAACAGAAAAATGGATTTTCTTCAATAAATGTACAGGTAACTAATTGTTATTAAATATGAATTTTATGTCATGGTTTTATTACAATTACATGCCAGACCAAATACAGACGGCATTATGTAACATACTTATTATCTTGTAAAAAATTATGTACTTATGTTTTAGGTGGTTTGTGATGCTGATCTGAAGATTTGGACATAGTGACCAGAAATATAGCATTGAGCATTCTCCATCTAGGCAGCCTAACTACCTACCTACCACAAATTGCTCTAAATTCAGTACGGGGAAAATAAAGAGAAAGCAGTTATAAAAAGACATTTTTAATAAACCCATATTAAAACATAATTTTAACAGTTTAAAGTTCAAAAGCAGTCATACATAACATAGGTACCTACCTCATAATAATAACAACAAAATAGGCAGCCACAAAATAGGTTTACTATTGTTTAACAAAAAACGTATGACAAAAGATCATTTTACAAACAACGTTTGAAAAACTAATCATTTGACAAACTTTCTCTTCGCAAACATATTACTTTAAAAATAATCATTTGACATAATACAGGTTTCGCAAATGTTTTACTTAGGAAATATTTCTACTGTTAAAATATTATTTTAATAATATTCACTTGACTAAATAATTCGTTTGCCAAATTGGTGATTTTACAAATACTTAATATGGTATATTAGGTATGATATATTATATAAGCAAGAATGTAAGCAAATTCTAACCGATCAAGTGACCTACAGGAGTTAGGTCAGCTAATATTTCTGTTGTCTAATAAAAAAAATAACCTCGAAATTTAAGACATTTGCTATGCTGTGCTTCGCGATTGTCTTAAATATCTAACTTATCGTGTAACCTACAGGAGTAGGGCAGCTAGTATTTGTTAAATGTTATTTATGCTTTACGTTGTTTTGCCAACTAACATGTTTAAAAATAATCAATTTGTGAAATAATGTTTTAGCTTAATGAAATTTTTTTTTGTAGATATATTGTCTAATGAGTATTTTATTAAACAATAGTTTGTAAAATAATAAAATTATCAAGTAAGTATAATTTTGTCAAATGTTATTTGTCAAATGAAAATTTGTTAATTGTTTTTTGTCAAATGATTGGACACCCACAAAATAAGTACATGTTACAATAGTTTAAAACAGAATGTTTGAGTATATTGTATATTTGAATACTACTTATAGTAAGCATATTTAATTAATGAAAAGTGTGAACAAGATAGTAGGCGAAACATTTATGTACTGTCAATAAAACCAATATGATAAGACTGTGTCATACTCTTAAAAAAGTTATGTTTATCTTGTGTTTAAAAAGAATCAGAAAAATAAAATTACTACCTATGTAACTAAAACTAAGTAGGTAAAAGTCTTTTTAAATTTAATTGTTAGTGTTTGTTTTATTTTCCAATAAAGATATTTCTAATTCTATTATTTTTATTTGGCTATTGTAATGATGTATTTGTGCTCGGCTTCCATCATTTCTAACTGTTTGTTTTTAATATCAGTATGGCTTTGTACAATTAATTGTTGCATGTCTTCACTTCTGTAAAACAAAATAGAATGATGTTGTCAATTTATTTCATGTAAAAAGTACTACAATAATAAGTATTTGAAAGTACTGTCTAAATACCTATTGTGCAAGATTTTTTCTTTGACTTGGTTTTGCCAGTTTCAATCGTTAAAATATAATTCAAATAGTAGTTTCATATTCAATATTATGGTTTATCATCATTCTGGCACTACTTTCAACACCCTCATTGTTTGATATTTCTGAAAACAATATACAAAATTTCACTTACATTAATTAAAACTTGCATGCACATAATCTTCTGTAAGTATTGGATTGTAATTATTTATAATGATAATATTGTATGCATTTTTAATCAAAAATTTTACCTTGCACTTCTACAACATGGTGGCCTGTGTTTTCCACATTGAAATTGACGGGTATTGAGTCAGTTTTATCATAACTAGTGCAAGGCTTAGGGTCAGCAGTTAACGCAGGAATTGTAAATGCAACATTCGGAATCTAAAACAATCAAATTAAGATATGTAGGTACCTACAAATTTTAACATTTACTACTACATATTATAAATATTACTTATTTTGTTCATATTAAAATTTTAATAAAAATACCTATATTACATACCTAATTAAATATGTTTTATTTACCACTGCATCACTATCATAGTATAGTCATTTTCTTCTGACTAAGTCGTGAGGAGCAATTGAAATTACTTCTAAATACTCAGGAGAAGGTGGCTTTTTGCCACTCCATGTCACAGTAATAGTTCCTCATATAGGCAAATTGGATTTTGCTGACAGCTTCATGCTTTTCCACGTTAACTCGACTTCCCCATCTGATCGGCTTTTACCAGTTAGCTCAATAACTAAACATTATTATTACCAACGCGCTGCACTTCCTCCAACGTCACCAGGTACTCATTCGTCTGCCAGCCAAGTATGCAATGCGGCCGTTACTGTCGCTCCCATGGCCTTTCAAGTATAGAAAACATTACAAGCCACATAAGAAAATGCCAAACCTCACAATTGGACGCTGTTATAATTATCTTTTATAGATTTATGAGGCCAATGGCCTATGATGTTAATATGACTAGGATAAGTAGTTAAGTACTTCATAGATTGTTTGTTTACTTACCTGCAATCCGTTTCACGCTAAAATTCTTAATGAAAAACTTAATTTGAAAAAAGTCATGATGAAAGTTTAAGTCTTGCATTTTTAACGGATGAAAATACAATACAAAATATATTATGATTATTTATGAGATATTTTTACCTTGTTTAATAATTATTTATGTAAAAAAACTCTACAGAAATTATTAACATCCAGTAAAACGAAACGGTGGAGTGAATGATGTTTGTGTGAACAAATGAAAAATTGACATTTTTTGTATATTCTCTGTGGATATCATTCAAACCTAAGACTAAGTGCGGTACTAACTGGTCCACGGATGGTTTTCGTTTTGTAATAAGGTGAGATTTTAGTCCGGTACTAACTGTTAGTACCGTACTAAGTCGAGACCATCTAGTCTTGGTTTAAGCTCAGACTATCGTACGTTTTTGTAATAAGACGGAATCCGTCTTATTACAAAACGAGATCTAAATAAAGTACTGGACTTAGTTCTAGACTTAAGTCAGGTACCAACGTAAACGTTATTACAAGATCAAGTTTTTCTCTTAGTCGCGGACCATCTATGGTTCTAAGATAAACTGACGTGACCCCTAGTTTATCTGCAGACTAACTTCAGTACTAACCTCAAAAACTTTGACACAAACGTCACTTTGATTTTATGATATCGTTGTATTTAGATTAATAGAAAATATAATTAAAGACTTGATCGATTTGAAGACTTAGATAATGCTGGAAACATCCCGACGACCTGTTCGGCGTCAGCAACGAATTAATCCCTTCGAATGAAGTGATAACGACTTCAAATTATGTACAGATTTACCAAACGATTTGGTGCTTTAGTCGTGGAAATGTTACGCTAACATTTGACTCACGATCCTCGAGGATGCCCACTGATTGCTGAACTACAGGTAGTTCGCGCATTACGCAACTGGGCTCGGCATGAAGTAAGTAAATATAACCTTGATTGATGCTAATGACACTCCCAAAAGTACCTAAGTACCTAATTATTTTTATTGTTTTATTGTAGATACAAGATGATGCAGCGAACTAACATGGTGTCGCAATCCGTTATCAGCCAAAGGTGTTAGAAAATAGCTGCTAATAGGTTTATTATAATGCCATCAACCTTAGAAGAACTTCCGCAATTTTGCCAATTTCCCTACAGGTGCAATTGATTGCACTCACATAAGTGAAAAAAATGTGTGCAGATGGAGGTCAGTTATACTCGTACATCAACAGAAAAATGGATTTTCTTCAATAAATGTACAGGTAACTAATTGTTATTACTTATATATGAATTTTATGTCATGGTTTTATTACAATTACATGCCAGACCAAATACAGACGGCATTATGTAACATACTTATTATCTTGTAAAAAATTATGTATGTTTTAGGTAGTTTGTGATGCTGATCTGAAGATTTGGACATAGTGACCAGAAAGATAGCATTGAGCATTCTCCATCTAGGCAGCCTAACTACCTACCTACCACAAATTGCTCTAAATTCAATACGGGAAAATAAAGAGAAAGCAGTTATAAAAAGACATTTTTCATAAACCCATATTAAACATAATTTTAACAGTTTAAAGTTCAAAAGCAGTCATACATAACATAGGTACCTACCTAATAAAAATAACAACAAAATAGGCAGCCACAAAATAGGTTTACTGTTGTTTAACAAAAAACGTATGACAAAAGATCATTTTACAAACAATGAAAAACTAATCATTTGACAAACTTTCTCTTCGCAAACATATTACTTTAAAAATAATCATTTGACATAATACAGGTTTCGCAAATGTTTTACTTAGGAAATATTTCTACTGTTAAAATATTATTTTAATAATATTCACTTGACTAAATAATTTGTTTGCCAAATTGGTGATTTTACAAATACTTAATATGGTATATTAGGTATGATATATTATATAAGCAAGGATGTAAGCAAATTCTAACCGATCAAGTGACTTACAGGAGTAGGTCAGCTAATATTTCTGTTGTCTAATAAAAAAAATAACCTCGAAATTTAAGACAATCGCTATGCTGTGCTTCGCGATTGTCTTAAATATCTAACTTATCATGTAACCTACAGGAGTAGGGCAGCTAGTATTTGTTAAATGTTATTTATGCTTTACGTTGTTTTGCCAACTAACATGTTTAAAATAATCAATTTGTGAAATAATGTTTTAGCTTAATGAAATTTTTTTTAGTAGATATATTGTCTAATGAGTAGTTTATTAAACAATAGTTTGTAAAATAATAAAATTATCAAGTAAGTATAATTTTGTCAAATGAAAATTTGTTATTTGTTTTTTGTCAAATGATTGGACACCCACAAAATAAGTACATGTTACAATAGTTTAAAACAGAATGTTTGAGTATCTAAGAATGTATATTTGAATACTACTTATAGTAAGCATATTTAATTAATGAAAAGTGTGAACAAGATAGTAGGCGAAACATTTATGTACTATCAATAAAAACAATATGATATGACTGTGTCATACTCATAAAAAAGTTATGTTTATCTTGTGTTTAAAAAGAATCAGAAAAATAAAATTACTATGTAACTAAAACTAAGTAGGTAAAAGTCTTTTTAAATTTAATTGTTAGTGTTTGTTTTATTTTCCAATAAAGATATTTCTAATTCTATTATTTTTATTTGGCTATTGTAATGATGTATTTGTGCTCGGCTTCCATCATTTCTGTTTGTTTTTAATATCAGTATGACTTTGTACAATTAATTGTTGCATGTATTCACTTCTGTAAAACAAAATAGAATAATGTTGTCAAGTTATTTCATGAAAATTGTACTACAATAAACAAAAAAATTGTATTTGAAAGTACTGTGTCTAAATACCTATTGTGCAAGATTTTTTCTTTGATTTGGTTTTGCCAGTTTCAATCGTTCAAATATAATTTAAATAGTAGTTTCAAATTCAATATTATGGTTTATCATCATTCTGGCACTACTTTCAACACCCTCATTGTTTGATATCTCTGAAAACAATATACAAAATTTCACTTAAGTACATTAATTAAAACTTGCATGCACATAATCTTCTGTAAGTAATGGATTGTAATTATTTATAATGATAATATTGTATGTATTTTTAATCAAAAATTTTACCTTGCACTTCTACAACATGGTGGCCTGTGTTTTCCACATTGAAATTGACGGGTATTGAGTCAGTTTTATCATAACTAGTACCAGGCTTAGGGTCAGCAGTTAACGCAGGAATTGTTAATGCAACATTCGGAATCTAAAACAATCAAATTAAGATATGTAGGTACCTACAAATTTTAACATTTACTACTACATATTATAAATATTACTTATTTTGTTCATATTAAAATTTTAATAAAAATACCTATGTTACAAACCTAAATAAATATGTTTTATTTACCACTGCATCACTATCATAGCATAGTCATTTTCTATTGACTAAGTCGTGAGGAGCAATTGAAATTACTTCTAAACCCTCAGGAGAAGGTGGCTTTTTGCCACTCCATGTCACAGTAATAGTTCCTCATATAGGCAAATTGGATTTTGCTGACAGCTTCATGCTTTTCCACGTTAACTCGACTTCCCCATCTGATCGGCTTTTACCAGTTAGCTCAATAACTAAACATTATTATTACCAACGCGCTGCACTTCCTCCAACGTCACCAGGTACTCAATTCGACTGCCAGCCAAGTAGGTATGCAATGCGGCCGTTACTTATTTGCTCAGTGGTCGTCGCTCCCCATGGCCTTACAAGTATAGAAAACATAACAAGCCACATAAGAAAATGCCAAACCTCACAATTGGACGCTGTTATAATTATCATATAAAGATTTATGAGGCCAATGGCCTATGATGATAATAAGAATAATAGGACTAGGTACCTAGTTCATAGATTGTTTGTTTACTTACCTGCAATCCGTTTCACGCTAAAATTCTTAATGAAAAACTTAATTTGAAAAAAGTCATGATGAAAGTTTAAGTCTTGCATTTTTAACGGATGAAAATACAATACAAAATAGATTATGATTATTTATGACATATTCTTATCTTGTTTAATAATTATTTATGTAAAAAAACTCGACAGAAATTATTAACATCCAGTAAAACGAAACGGTGGAGTGAATGATATTTGTGTGAACGAATGAAAAATTGACAGTTTTTGTTTATTCTCTGTGGATATCATTCAAACCTAAGACTAAGTGCGGTACTAACTGGTCCACGGATGGTTTTCGTTTTGTAATAAGGTGAGATTTTAGTCCGGTACTAACTGTTAGTACCGTACTAAGTCGAGACCATCTAGTCTTGGTTTAAGCTCAGACTATCGTACGTTTTTGTAATAAGACGGATTAAGTTTTAACCGTGTCGTGTAGCGGTGATAGAATACTACCACCCCTTAGTTCTTAAGGGGTATCGTAAAAGACGACTACCTGACTAAATACTGCACATAGATCCAACAGCATAGAGCGGCGATGGGCTCACCACCTGTCACGCTGAGCACATCTGCACTCGCTATTTGGTGAAAAGTGAACTATAGTAGAGGACTGCTTTAATTTGCTTTTATAGGAACTAAGTACCTACAACTAATTTGAAATTTTAAAAATGTTTCGTGTATTTCAATTCACCTCTTTGTTTTGTGCTTATGTCGACCATTGTAATATATATTAATTGGCTATTTGACAGTTGTAACAAAAATATATGAAATATGTTGGAAATGGTAGTTTATGATTTAACGATAATTATCCAATAGTTTTTTTATTAAGATAATTTGTAAATATTTTATTTTTACAAAATAAATTTGCAATTTCTCATCTGTGGATTACAAGACCCGAAACACGGGCGGCCATGATTGAGCTTGATGTGACGTCACATTTCACACAATTATCAAAAACTCTCTGTCAGGTTTCAAGATAAATTTCTATAACTTATTAAAGTGTGACGTCACAGAGCAATCATTTCGACGCATACTGCCAGAAACGCAAATTACCTGATACTCAGATGACCATGCTTTCATTCGTGAAGTACCTTAGAGGCAATAGACCCGATACGCAAATGACCGACCAACCGTTTTCGCACGAAATTGGAAATTAATAAAGAAAAATGAATATGTTTTTTCTATTAAATAAAGCTTTTTCAAAAAAGAAAATATTGTACGGGGTAAGTATAAAAATAAACGTTTGTAATTTTTAAAATACGTTTTCGAAAACTGTCAAGTATCCAATTATTGTCAAAGACAACGAATCGACTATAGGTAGGTAATTAAATTTGGTCTACTAGAGTAGAAGTACTCCGTTACGTTTATGTAATATGTACCAACTGATGGCGTAATACCACCAGCTGGTAACTCAAAAATAATGGTACTAACGTCAGATAGTTAAGCAATAAGCAAATTATACTACCTAACTACTGTAACTACAAATAATTAAGAAAACTAATTCTATTTATTTATGGTCATGGAAAAAAATCTCGTCACCGCGATTCAGAAAAAAGTAGTACAGTGCCATCTAACGGGCTGTCGATACAAAACTAAACACTTTTTTAAATTTAATGGTTTGGTGCGGTTTGTACTTTTAGCCTTTCAGTAAAAAAAGCATAGTTAAAAATTTTCATAGTTTATTTTGTATCGTATCATACCAAATAATATATATATTTTAGTTTTCGTTTCACCTAGTCATTAATTGAATATTTTTGGTGCAATCGATTGTAAGCTCTTTCCCTAACAAAATAAAAGTCTTATTACTTACGACTTAATTTCGCCTTGTTGTCTATATTGGGCGATTTTTCGAAATAAAAAAAAAAAAAATTGGTACCCAATGACTTCATAAAACGGACTCGCCGTTTAGAGCACGAGTATGGCTGCTTGTATCAGAAAATATCAAAGACATTAAACTATTACTAATAGTGTCGAGGGTAGAGCTCCTGGCAGAACCACGACGTCAGTGCTCCGCCAATAAGTATGAACAAAACACGAATGCAAATTGTACCCCCTCGACCGGAGATTTATTTATTTGACTCACAAAACATCTATGTACACAATAGTCAATACACAATATATAACAAGGTTACACGCACACAAGGTAATACACACACACACACAGTAGGTAATACAGTTATGGTATGCACACACAATACACGTAAGTTCCATGCAAATTAAAGTCAGGCACAAAAGTTATACGCACAAGGTTATATACACGCACACACACACAGGTACATAAATGGTCAAATCCAAGTTAGTAATTACACGTCAGTCAGATACACAAAGTACAATTTATACAGTGTTTATAAAGTTTCCCAAAATACTCAACTTCCCACACTGGCTCTAAACTTTACTAGGTATATCTAATACTTCTTCAGTTTTCTGATTTTCCAAAAGTTTCTGGTTGATCAGCTACTATATGCTACTCGGATTGCTGCTTGAAGTGAACACACACAAAGCACAATTTATACAGTGTTTATGAAGTTTCCCTAAATACTCAACTTTCACACTGGCTCTAAACTGCTCTAGGTATATCTCAATTACTTCTTCAGTTTTCTATTTTCCAAAGGTTCCAGCTAGTTGCTGCTTGGTTAACTGCTTAAAGTGAACATGAAGACCGAAATCCCGCTCGGCCCTTTTATACAAAAAAGCTTCTAGAAGATTTGAATTATTCTAGCCAATTAGAGAGCAGAGAAGTAGAGGTAGTCGCCCCTTTTCAATTACAAAAATATTCTGAATGCACATTCAGATCCACTATGAACTGACACTTTAAAATCGACTAAAATTCCATTTATATCCAAACGCTCTGATTCTAAGTTATACAACAAAATATAAGTCTAGACCTATCTTAAAATATATCTGCGCATGCGATTCGTTATAACACATCTAAGCAATTGCATATCTTAGAGCGCTAGTCTAGTTTTTGCGAGAATTATTCCTAAACAATGCTACGTGCAGATTACAATAATTCCGCGCGGCTAATTTTGACTTCACCACCACGTCGGGCGTTATGTCTACCATAATTCTAGATAAACGCCATTTACGCGGGCTTAGCCGTTTCGGAGGAACAATACAATACGTTGTCCGACCATAAAACATTTACAAGTTTACCACGATCGCCATGTTAGTTTTATCTCCTATTGTTATTCCGTTCGTACTATGCTTACATTGTATGACTAATTATCATTTACAGAGGCTACTTGTTAAGCTGCCTATCAATAACAATCGATAACAATCAAATTCGTGACAATTATTAAAACTTTCAAATTACGTAAATAGCAGCTTCATCTACTCATCAAGAGAGGGAGCTGTAGCAAACATGCAAATTCCGTAAAGGCGATGGTAACATTTTTTATTCGTTACATAAGTACCGCGGCTAAAGCTTTCTAAGATTTCTTTTATTCAAATTGTATGCGTATACTATCAAACGCAAGCGAATGCGGTATCGCCCTATTGTTTATCAAATCAATCATTATACAAATTCCAATCCCTAATTGATTCCGAAACTAATAGTTACATTAACTTGTTCGTTCTCTACGTACCTAACCATTAATTTGATCACCGATTAATCTGTCCGTAACAAATAGACAGGACATAGCGAGATCAAAACTTTAATCCACAACTTATTACCAAGTTAACGGTTAATAATCCACTAACGGTTAATATCATAATATTATTACCATCTATTATTTGAAATGGTGAAAAGTGGACTATGGCAGGACTGCTTTTGTGGTCCTCATTGCCTAGTCTCTGACTAACCCTTCGTGGATAATAGTCGTGAATCTAATGTATGTATCTATTATTAAACTAAGAAAATCTTTATCTTTGCTTTTGTTACTAAAAGACTAAAAGTATAAACTGCATCAAGCCATAAAATTATAAAAACATGTATTGAACTTCGTACCTACCGCCCGCTAGATGTCACTGTACTGTTTGTACAGTTTCTGAATCGCGCTAACGAGATTTTTTCTCGCGACCTTATATATCAAAAAATATTTCGTTACGGTATGATTTTGTAAATAGAATTAATTCAATATTTATTTGTAAATATGTACATAGTAAATTGTTTGGATTGGTAGTGTTGTTTGTTTTGAAGCGGGTCCTTTGTGACTCTAAATTTTGAGTTACCAGCTGGTGGTGGTTACACGCCATCAGTTGGTACGAAAATGAATCCAAGTCTATCTAGCTAGTAGACAAATTGCATTTTACAAGCTTTTATTTAGCTTGCAATGTATGTAAGGGGCGTTCAAAATATTCTCGGTATTGATACGTTACAACCTCTTTTATATATATATTTGTTACTGGCCGCTAAGATTCATCCATTGACATTAAAAAAAAGTAAAATTGGAACCGAGATGTTCTTTTGTTTTTCTGCAATTGCCGAACAAACATGAACACCATGAGCGAATTAACAATTTTAACGAAATTAGAGCACCGATCCGTCATAAAATTCTTGACAAAACAGGGTAAAAATCAAAAAACCATAAAAGAGGAAATGGATTGTGTTTACCGTGAGTCTGCTCCTTCTTTATCTACTATTCAAAAATGGTCAAGCGAATTTAAGCGTGGAAGGGAGAGTATTGAAGATGACCCTAGACCTGGCCGGCCTGTAGTGGCTACCTTACAAGAAAATATTGATAAAGTGGAAAAACTTATATTGGAAGACGGCCGAGTGAAGGTAAAATCTATAGCTCAAGTAACCAATCTCTCTATTGGTACCGTACATGACATTATACATGACCATCTTAATATGTCAAAAGTAAGTGCAAGATGGGTTCCGCGAATGCTGACGCTTCTTCAAAAGGATATGCTTGTGGCTTGCTGTTCAGATTTTATCGACCTGTGTGGTGAAAATCCCGATGAGGTGCTGCAAAAAATAGTTACTGGAGATGAAACCTGGGTTCATCATTATGACCCAGAGAGCAAACAGGAGTCCATGCAGTGGCACATTAAGGGTTCAGCTCATCCCAAGAAGTTCAAGGTAATCCCGTCAGCTGGCAAGGTCATGGCCACAATATTTTGGGATTGTGAAGGAGTTTTGCTTATCGATTATAAAGAAAAAGGTGTAAATATCACAGGGCAGTACTACGCTAACGTTATACGTCAATTAAGAGATGCGATCAAAGAAAAGAGGCGAGGAAAGTTAACCAAAGGTGTTCTGCTTCTGCATGACAACGCCCCTGTCCATACTGCTCATATTGCCAAGGCAGCTATTGTTGAATGTGGGTTTGAAACTGTTACTCATCCACCCTATAGTCCGGACTTAGCCCCAAGCGACTTCTTTTTGTTCCCCAATCTTAAAAAGGATCTGCGTGGAAATAAATTTTCTGACGATGAAGCGTTGAAGACGGCCGTGGAGGAGCATTTTTACACCAAAGATAAAAAATATTTTTATGAGGGATTAAAAAAAATAATTGATCGATCTTATAAGTGTATGAACATAGGGGGGGGAGTATATTGAAAAATAAAAATATCAAACTTTTCGTACTTGTTTGTTTTTATCCACATACCGCGAATATTTTGAACGCCCCTCGTATGTGTCTTGTTCGGGTGGAATTTTGCAACTCAATTTTGAACTACTTCCCGCGGTTACCGATTAAGCTGAAATTTTGCATACATGTGTAAATCGCGTGACAATGCAATATTATGATGCTGATCTGATGATAAAGCTGGAAGGTGACCATAGGAACTCGCAGTGAAACAACACAACCTCATCAAGTTTGGGCTCGTTTGAATCGTCTTGACGAGTAGTTTGTCTTTCAATGGTAGCCAGGGTCTGATGATGGAGCTGGAAGGTGGCCATAAGAACTCTATAATGAAACGACGCAACCCCATCGAGTTCGGTTCGTTTTATTCGTCTTGACGAGTACTTTGTTTTTAGATAGTTACCAGGGTCTGATCTGTTGATGGAGCTGGAAGGTGGTCCTAGGAACTCAGTAAAGAAACGACGCAACCCCATCGAGTCTTGGCTCGTTTGATTCGTCTTGACAAGTACTTTGATGCTAGCATCAAAGTATCCTGGTTACCATCTAGATGGTAACCAGGGTCTGATGATGGAGTTGAAAGATGGCAATAGGAACTCAGTAATTAAACAACATAACCCCATCGAGTAAGGGCTCGTTTGATTCGTCTTGACGATTACTTTGGTGCTAGATGGTAACCAGGGTCTGATGATAGAGTTGGAAGATGGCCATTTTTCATGGGTGGTGAGTGGTGGTGGTTTGGTGGACGTGAATAGATTTTGTATACATAAATAATTGTATTCAGTGAGATGAACAGATGCAAAACGTGTCCAGCGATAAATAAAAAATAAATAGAAATAAAAACCTTTTTAAAAAATAAGCTTTTATTTAAATGCGTCAAAAAGAAAAAAATAAACTTTTACTATCAACTTTTAACGTCATTACACAATTTATATGGTATAAAAGGTTGTCGCGAGATTTAAGTAAGTACTCGTATTTTAAAACTTATTTTAAAAATTTAATACTTAGTTAAAATCAATCACATCAAGTTATTTATTTTACTTGTTTATCTACACATATTAGTATTTTTTTTACCGGTTGGTTGTTTTACGCTATTAACTGGTATTAATTCATATTTCTTCCCGTAGAATAAAAAAAGTAGTCTGGACTAGTTTAGTCTAGTCACCAACTCAGAGGACTTCAGACTAGTAGACTATACAATGTTACTTAAAAATAATAAAATTATGTTTGATCGAACAATGATGATAAATATAAAACATTACTATTTATAATGATTAAAAAACAATAGTCTGTCGACTTCTTTATTAGGCGCAGTATTGCGGTATAAACCTAATGAATAAAAGATAGGGTTACATTTATAAGAACCGCCGTAAGATTGGCATGTAAATATATTTTTTAACTTTATAAATACGACAAAATTAAAAACACGCCTCGCGCGTGTCCCGCACAGGTGTAGCGTCGGCGCTTCACACGCCGCGCGTGTTTTGCCGCACAGCTAGCGTAGAAAATATTCGAACACGCAACCGTGTAGCGCCGCACTGGCGTAGCGTCAGCGCTCACACGCCGTTCGTGTTGTACCGCACAGCTGTCATAGAAAAATCTCGCACACGTCTGGCGTGTGTGGGCCGCACTGACGTCGCGTCGGAAAAAACACATAGGGTGTGATTTCAGCAGCCAACGTGTCTCTATCCACCAAATCAGTTATGTCTGACGTTTGAAAAACCGGCCATTACATGTTTATTTTTTTAAACTACTCCGAAACTGATTACGGCAAACAGATTGATTGACAAAATATAATACCTATCTTAACTTGAGTTTTGATATAAAAGTTAGTACCTATTAAATAAGAAGAATTATTTTATTAACTTATTAACACCGTTATATTAATCATAAAGTACGAAAAAGGTCCATCTATATCAATATCGACTTCTACCACATTACTAATTCGAATACATTTGATAATGGTGTGTTACGTGTCACTAGTTTGACCTTTAAATATCCAATCACAGCCAGAGTTACATCTCCGCACCCCCCTGAATTTTTACGATTGCATCTTATAGTAAAACTCGCTGAAAGCGATGTCTGTGGCGAAAAGTCAACACGGTATAATAGAACAGAATTCCACTACTGTGTCTTCAAGAACTCCTAGAGTGAATCTAAATCGATATAGGCTAGAATTCCTAAAGAACTTTGTAACTTCTCTAAATAAATTACCCTGCCATTACTGTCGAAAACCTACGAACAAATTGTATATGGAAGAGGCATTCACTACTTATCAATCCATTTACAATGTTTATAAGTCAAGATGTGAGTCAGAAGGCATACGGGCTCTGACCTTAAACATAATGAAAGACGTACTATCGGGGACTCCTACGCTTTTCCACTTTAGAGAAATGTTCGTTGGAAGCGCATCGCCGCCGCCGCGCCGGCGCGCCATTCAAAGCTAAAACTATCCCTCATTGGTTGTACGCATCTACTACGCATTACTACGGAGTACGGACCAATTAGAAACAACAGCCAAACCAACATGTTTTTATATCGCTCATGGTGTGCATTTTGCATTCGTGATTTGTTGACATATCTTATATTTATCGATTCCGTACGACCCCTGCTTTCGTACTGGACCGTTTTATTGTTGTTTTAACAGCAATAAAACGGTCAACAAAACAATAAAAGTTTGTATTTTGTTAGTTTGTATCACAGAACAGAACAGAAGAATTTGTATAGCAAGTAACAAAACTAAATTTGGGATGTAAATCAACATCAAACCACAAAGAGCTGACCGTTTTTACCCCCACGTTATGGACTTACCGCATATGAACTGCTTGCAACTATGGTCAACATAATACGGCACTATTGCTTTGTCGATGCTATACGAGTACAGGTGCCATGGCTAAATAATTCTCGCTCAACAGACCGAACAGTGGCCGCAATTTTGGAAACTTATAATCACTGGCAACTTCATCTGTATCGAATCGATCTCGCGACATGGCGTTTTATATGACGTGAAAATCAGTATCGGCCAATTATTCCCTGTACGATGAACCTTTGGGTTAGCGCGATAGGCACCTTTGTAAAAGAATACCCATGAAGCACTTCATTTTACTGACGGTCACATTGTTTGGTTTATTCCTTTGGCTAGCATTTTATAGGTAAAGTGCACAAGCAATTGAAAATATATCGTCAAGCACAGAAACAAAATAATGGTAACCTATCATAAATTCGAAACTTTCCTGTACGAATTTCAATTGTTCGAAAACGGTATGACGAAGTTTTAAATACCAGATCGTTGCTTTTACATAATTTTGTTAATCCATAAACTTATCATACATACGTTGCATTTTCCAGAAAAACTATTAGCCGATTATCAAAACTACTTTTTTTTTCTTTTGGAAGATGTTTTGTTAACAATAAATTTAATATCTAGAAGTATTAAAATTCGAAGTAACTTTTCCTCTAAAATATCATACTCATACTTAGTTTTTTTTTGTTTTTCATATATTCATCATATATATCATATTATTAGATATATAATCTTAAATGTCTTAAAAAGTTAATACTTTATGTTTCCGGTAAGATTATGTTTCAAAAGTCAGTGACAGAAACAAATCGCGGCAAAACCGACTCCACGTAGTCTTGTCTGCCCTACGCTAGAGTGTAATTCAAGCCCGCGTGGGACTGCCGAAGCCTCGCAGCGCCGGAGCCGTGACAGAAACCATGCCTGCTGCGTGCTTGGTTGCATGCTGCATGCTTACTGCATACTTGCTGCATGCTTGGTTGCTTGCTGCTTGCTTGTTTGCATGCCGCATGCTTGCTTGCATGCTGCATGCTTGCACGCATGCCGCAGCTTGCTTGCAAGCTACAAGCTTGCTTGCTTACATGCTGCATGCTTGTTTGCATGCTGCATGCTTGCTTGCGTGGTGCATGCTTGCTTCTATGCTGCATGCTTGTTTGCATGCTTAAACGTTACTACGATTACAAGTTGTTCGATGATATTATGGATTTCAATTATTTGAAATATTGTATTTTAATAATATTGGAAACGTGTTTCTAGAAAATGAATCGTCTAGCATTAATAGCTTCGGCCAAACGTTGAGTGAGATGTCAAAATACAGAGATTTAAAAAAAATAACAGTCGATAATCGGCATTTCAAAACTTTGTAAATTGTGTTTTAGGTAAAAAGAAAATTATGGAAAACAAAAAATTACAAAACGTTTTCAGCCAAATAAAATTCGTACAGACAAATTTCGAATTTATGATAAGTAACCCAAAATAATAAATCGGTGCCTACATATTGTTGGGGGTCTGAACCTAATTCCATTCTGGATAACTATTAGGATTAGGATGATTACGCTTTTTATCATTTTGGGTTCTTGACACAGTAGGCGCAACCACACCACCACTTGCCGAAGTACTTGGCATGGGAAAATATATCATTGCAACTTGATCTTATAATATATTCCAGAGAATCAGCAGGGTTATAATTTTATGTAGGACTAGGTTATTCTTTTGGCGAGATGAGATACGGAAATGTTATTCATCGTTTTCAGACAATGACTCTTCGTAGGCGACTTAGGCCTTCGCCCTTAGTTGTGTACTTTTGTATATTTACAAAATCTTCATCACCCGAATTCTCACCAGTCACCTCATTTTCTGGTGGTAAAATTGAGACATCATTAGGAGTAAGAACGTAGTCATCAGCTGTCTATAAACTAATATTTAATAATAATAAATAAAAATAATATTTTATGTATAAAGCATCTAATAATTCATTTTATAAAAACTTTACCTAGTAGCAATCTGAATTTTGTAGTAAAATATGATAGACGC
Source organism: Scoparia ambigualis (assembly GCA_963921215.1). Classification (NCBI taxonomy): domain Eukaryota; kingdom Metazoa; phylum Arthropoda; class Insecta; order Lepidoptera; family Crambidae; genus Scoparia; species Scoparia ambigualis. The sequence continues at coordinate 31,629,257 of OY992516.1, forward strand.
CCATTCTCCTACCGGGCGTTATAAAGCCCATGACATATTTCGCTAAATAGAGTTAGTAATTGAGTCATATAGAAGCAAAGGCAGCAACATCCACTTTTTTCACTATTGCAACTTTGAATGCAGTCTTGTAGTGTTATGTCGATATATTTGAGTCGAATATTAAATTCGTAGCAAAACCAGTAATATCCTATACAAAACAGACATTTTAAATTATGGTTTGTAGCAAAAACAGCATCATCCCAAGTGATTGACGCAAAGACAGCATTATCCTTATCAACCAATCAGGTGACGCTATTTGGACGCCATTAGTATGGCGACATCTTCGTGTTTGTTTTCGTGTGTGTTCATTTAATTAGTGAATTAAACAGAAAAAAGTGATAATTTCGTTACAAACCATAACAAACTTAATAATATTATTATGACCGTGATTTTTTTTATTTCGAACTTTTGATGGAAACGTTGTTCAGAAGTGTTCAGAGACCAAAAACCTCGACAAAACTTATTTGAATGTCTTCCGTTATTAACGATTTCAGATAAAGTTATGGTATCACTGTCTCATCAATATTTTTTGGATTTTATAACTTTAATATTGTCTGTCCGAGATATTGGTGATTTTGACGCCGGTATATATTAACCGGTTTACAATAACGTATGCAGTAGGTAATAGTAATAATAAGTTTCTAATTTATTTAATCTTTTGTTCTAGGTATTCTGCTAAAACCCTTCCAAAGAGATTGCTGTGTCGCCATAAGAAAACTTTTAAATGCATGTCTTTGAAAATGTGTGACATAAAACCGTTTTTTGACAACTTTTATGCAAAGCCAGATAAATTGACAGAGGATGCATTCATTTTAAAACACTGTTTAGTGAAAAAAGTAAAGCGTCGGCGTGCTATTAAAAAAAATATTCAGAGCAAAAATCCCAAACAAAGTATTACATTTACAGTAAGATGGAAAAAAAGTACCTACAAGTTTGTCAACGTTATTTCTTGACAGTTTTACAAATTACGAAGTATAGAGTGCAGAGTGTTATGAAAGAATACTATGAGACAGGAAAACTTAAAACTGAAAAGAGAGGAGGTGACCATGTTTCTATGAAATATGTCCATAAAAAAGAAGCTGTTATGAGATTTATAAACTCAATTCCATGTCAAGAGCCCCACTACTGTCGTAATAATTCGAAAAAGTATTATTTGGCATCTGAATTATCTATAAATAAATTATGGGAACGCTACAATTTACAAGCCTCCCCTAATTTGAAAGTAAAAAAGTCCTATTTTCGGCAAATATTTAACACAAAATATAATCTTGGATTGGGTACTCCCAGAACGGACGTTTGTGCAACCTGTTTAAAATTTTCATCAGAAATGAAACGTGATAAAGACACGGAAACACGGAACAATCTAATAATAGCTCAAAGATTACACAAATTAAGAGCTAAGGCATTTTTTGATAAAATTAAGGAAGAGAACCCAGTTATAAAGATTATTTCATTTGATTGTGAAAAAAATTTAAATTTGCTTAAAGTCCCTGACCAAGTGGCGTATTATCTCAGAAATATTTACTTGTACAACTTTACAATAGTCAAGGGCTCTTCAAAAAGCAAACTAACTCCTAAAAATGTGTTTGCATATTGTTGGACAGAAAACGTTTATCCTAAAGCTGCCAACGAAATTGCTTCGGCCTAATACCACCGGCTGAATAATAGTGACTTAACTTCATGTCAAATAATAAGACTTATAGCAGACGGCTGTGCAGGCCAGAATAAAAACACAATAATGCTAGCAATGCTATCAAAATGGATGACTGAAGCTCCACAAAATATAAAACAAATTGAACTAGTCTTTCCAGTTGTTGGGCACTCTTACATACCACCTGACAGAGTTTTCGCTAGGAATGAGAAGGAAGTACGTCAGCATGAAGTATTAAATAATCCCCAAAAATACTTGGAAATTATTTCAAAATTTAGTACTGTCACTAATCTCGGAACGCCTGATTGCGAAGTTTTTGATTGGAAAACCGCTTCACAGAAAATTTTGAAACCCGTTGGTAGTTGGCACTTTAAATTTAAGCAATGTAAGAGGTACATTTTGAAATGTTCAAAGAAACAGGGAAATATTTTAATCCAAGGCCATCTTCATTACAAAATAGATGACGGTGTTTCCAAAAATGTCAATAAAATAGGGAAAATAAGTGCTATGACAAATCCCGAAAAAATTAAAGCTTCAAACAATTTACCTGCAAACAAAAGAAAAGATATCCTAACCTTAATAAAAAGTCATTGGGGCAATGAATGGCAGCAAAATTAAGATTTGTTATTTTTTAAAGAACTATTACAGGATAATGAGGGTGATCACCAAGATGAGGAGGAGGAAAATAACCAAGACGAAGAGAATGAAGAACTTTGTGAGCCACAAGAACAAGTAGATGATATGCATGTGTGATACATATACAGAAAAGTAGAAACGTGGATGGATGTTGATTGAAGCACAAATACAATTAATAATAATAATATTGATTAAGTATTAAATAAAGTTGTTTAATTCAGACACATACTCATTTAATTCGCTACACAGTTTTTTTTACATTACTTTTATTTCCATTTTACATTAAGTCTCCTATTCATTTAACACTCAACATTCCGACAGCACTGGCGTCATTTACTATTTGAATAAATATACAAGTATCAAGAACATTAATCTGCTTAAACTCCAAAACACACTATTGCAAATGCAGCAATATCCAATTATAATTGATGCAAAAGCAGCAACATCCACACATTCAATGCAAAAACAGCAACATCCAACAACAATTTGTTATTTTAATGAAAATTAAATATCTCTCATGACTTTTGTTATACGGAGATTGTTATTACATACACACATCAAAAGTGTCTAGGGATCAAGCATATTTATGCGGATTTCTTGAGATTGAGATGTGGCTTTGTAATAAATTTATGATTTTATATATTTATATGAATCATTTTTGGTGCATTTCATAATTTGAAACAGGAACTTTCAATCAATTTCTAGTAAAAGATGAAAATCAGCTGTCAATATTTTCCCTATAAAAACATACAACGCATTGAAGACATTATTAGTGCTACTGTTTCCCTACTACTGATTAAAACCAACGTTATTATGGAGCGGCGACGTCATTTAAGCAGGGAGGAAATGCTCAGAGCCGTGGGAATGATAGAAGCTGGTTCCCGGCAACGTACTGTGGCTTTAGCTCTGAATACAAGTCAGAGTGTTATCAGTCGACTTTAGACACGTTACCGAAGCACTGGTACCGTGGCTGAGCGCCATGGAGGACGGTATCGCTGCACCACACGGAGACAAGACCGATACATTCAAATCACAACTCGAAGAGCTCCAACAATAACCGCCATGATGTTAGCCGTGAGGCTTCATCACTCTTCAGGGAACTTAATTAGCGACCAAACAGTCAGAAACCGCTTGCATGAAGTGAACCTTCATTCCCGAAGACCGCTAAGGGTACCACCTATAGCAATGCACAATCGTAGGATTCGATATCAATGGGCTCTTGAACACAGAAATTGGGCAGAAGAACAATGGCGTTTCGTGTGCTTTTCTGATGAGTCTCGTTTTAGTATGAGACCGGATACAAGACGTATACGACACTGGAGAACTCCCGGACGCCAACAGCGATTAAAATCCTGCCAGGAAGTCCATCCTTATAGTGGTGGAACCATCATGGTATGGGCGGGTATTTGGATCGGTGGAAGAACTGAGTTGATTTGGATCAGAGGCAACCTCAACGCTCAAATTTATGCTGAGACGATTGTATCAGACGTCATCGTTCCTCTACAAGTGCAAATCGGTCCCTTATTTCAGTTAATGCATGATAATGCACGACCGCACACCGCAAGAGTTGTAAGACAGACTCTCGCCGCAGCTAACATCAATGTCATGCCCTGGCCTGCTCAGTCGCCAGACTTGAACCCGATTGAGCATGCATGGGATATGCTACAGAGAAGAGCTCTGCCGAATATGGAGGGTATCCAGTCGCATGAAGACCTTTTTTTGTTGTTGCAACGAACATGGGCGGCCATTCCACAGCGTGATTTGGATGAACTCATTTTGAGTATGCCAAACCGATGTTCTTGTGTTGTTAGTGTTCGCGGTAGAAACACGGATTATTAATTGTTTAAGTTACCCAATAAAATTTTAAAGAAAACTGTTATTTCAGTCTTTTTTTCGAACTTTAATGTTAGTGGTTCAAATGTCAAAAATCCCTTTATTAGGAAAATGGCAAATTTCTTTATTAATGCAAAGGTGACTTGGTTTATCGTTACTGTAGACAAACGAAAACACTTTATTTGATGAATCCTTAAAGAAAATTTTAATTAATATCAATCAGGAGAAAAGTTATTGCAAAAATATATGTTGATCCCTAGACACTTTTGATGTGTGTAGTTTTTTTAACTATAGATGTAACTAATCATGATTAGAAGCTGCTGTATGCCGTGTATATTAAGAATATCTTCTGCTGGCATTTCAGCTAAAGTGGATGTTGCTGCCTTTGCTTTTATATGACTCAATTGTATAATATTATATACAAATGTTGCACATATTCATTGATAACACTTACAGCTTGTAAGATTTGTATCAGTTATTTTTAATACATTATATTACTATATAAACATACTTTTCTGACGACCTTTTTGAAGAAAAACATTTAGTAACTTTCAAATACCAAAAAATCAAACAATACAGTCACAATTTATGTACGTAATCCAGCCTCAATGTGTAATAAATGAGACGAGATAACAATAGCAGTCACCGATCACATTTTTTAAGACTAATCTGAGGCTACTTAAAATTGGTTTTTCGTGGCGTTATAACGCCCCGTAGGTGTAAGTGGGTTAACAGCAGTTACAAAATTTTGAAAAAAGAAAAAGTAGACATAAGAACTACAAACTAAAAAATCAGATAATAATAAGGTACATCACTAATATCGTTAGTGACAAGACCCAAATACCTAAAAAGATATGGACAGGAACTATTGTTCTATAGCTACAATAGGTTATATAAATATCATCATTTTCGACATAACATTATGAAATATAATTATATTGGCTCTTTTCATCTAATCGATAACGCCGTTTGATGAAAGAGATACATATATTTAATGTTTTCTAGTTTCTGGCAATGTTTTTACATGACGCAATCCGGGAATATTAGAAATCATGATCGCTTTTTTGTGATAGAAGCAAAACCTTTTTTTTTAGCTGACGTAAGTTTACATTTTCATTTTATGTAACTGTTACATATTTTTTTAAATAAATGATTTAACATTTCCTTATTTTTTTTTTACATCACTTTGCCAATACGTAGTACCTAGCTTACTAAATAACAATAAAACATAAAGTCAAAAGCGTTGAAAAAACTCGTCAGGTCTAATCATTACCTCGGTGGTGGAGTGGTCAACGCAGCCGCCCGGATTGCGGAGGACGCGGGTTTGATTCCCGCCTGAAGTAGACATATTTTCAACGAAATGATCTAAAACTGAACGCACACCTATACCAATTCATGATATTGCAATTGATATGAAATCTAACATTAGTAGAATTTGGCATTTATAGAATTTGGCGTTTTAAACGTGTCTGGCATTTCCAGAATCTGACATTTATCGACTATACCCTTCAATGGTGTTCCAATGTAACTCCATTGTGGAATAAATTGGCATTCTACTCTCATTTGACGTTTGTTTGACATTTCGATCATTATTTCATTTCATTTTTTTTACTCTCAGTGACAATTTTGCCATTGCCGTACGATCGAGCAACAATACATAATACAGTAATTGTTGTCACAGTTATTTCGGGTTTATAAAAAATTATGAGGGCCATTAGTGCCATGTTTACGGTGGCGAGTTTTAGCTTTAGCTTATGCTAGTGTTCGCCGACGCAGACTTATGGCTCAGCGGCGTAAAGCGCAAGCTTTGATGAGGTTCACAGTGGATGCCTTGCAAGATTTACCAGAGTCGGAATTTGTAAAAACAGTGAGGGCCGTGTCAGTGCTACTCACGCCATTCTTACAACGGCAACGGAGGAAGGATGGAATATCACCTAATTTGAAGGTTAGTAAAATTATATACTTACCAATATTTAAAGTGATTATGTAGGCGTTTGTCATACATAATAAACTTTCATTGAAATTAAATTTCATTTTAAATTTCATGAAAATTAAATTAAATTTCATTTCATTTCAGGGAGACTTGGAATGGATTTTATAAAGCGCAAGGAATCATCATTGACTAACCAGGTTAGTCCTAAAACGCGGGTTTGAGAAGGTGATGACGGTCTTAAGCCTACTTCGGCATCATCAGTGGCGCAAAGGTCAGGAGGTATTAAAGCCAAGGCATCAGGTTTGTTAGAGACCCATGAACGCATTTCGAACCCTGCTGCTTTATGGATAGTTACGATTTCCATGGCTAGGCGTGCTGCTTCCTCTTTACCATTGACGCTGCCAAGGTAGTCATCCATATAATGATCTTGTACTACAGCTAGTGCCGCCTCAGGATAAAAATGCTGAAAATCTGAAGCATTTTTGTTTTTGAGAAAGAGTGCCGTGCATGGGCTTGATGTCGCTCCAAAAATCATGGAAGACATTCGATATTCCTGGAGATGATGCTGAGGATCGTTTCTCCAGAAAAAACGCAGGGCATCTCGATCCTGGGCTCTTATTTTTATCTGAGGGAACATTTCCCTAATATCTGCTGTAAACGCGACTTGACCTTCCCTAAACCTCATCACTATAGCAAGCAAAGGCTGAAGCAGATCTGGACCTGATAGAAGCATTGAGTTCAGACTGACACCGTTGCACTTGGCAGCAGCGTCGTGGACAACGCGTAGCTTCTTCTTGTGCGGGTGGACTACGCCGAAATGTGGTAAATACCAGGCGACTATACCTTGTGGAGGACCGGTGCACAGCTCGGCATAACCCTTATCCATCATGCCCTGCACATTTCGTTTGTAAGAGGCTGCGTAAGCGGGTTCTTTGCTCATCTTTCTCTCCAGACTAGAAAATCGGAACAAAGCGAGGCGTTTACTATCGGGAACATCCTTAATGTCGTTCCGCCATAAGAGTCCGACCTCAAACCTTCCGGAAGGTAAGCGCACAGCAGTTTCCTCCAAAACTTCTAGGGCGCGCTTATCACTAAGGCTACAGTGAGGTTTCTTCTCTATGCCTATGAAGTCCAACTTGTAGTAGTACTTTATGAGGTCATCTAGATGAGAGTCGTGATCAAGGACTTCGGCATGATTAACAAACTCCACCGGATTGGCTTTACTTCTAATAAAACCAAAAAGAGCCCAACCCAGGGGAGTAAGAACTGCAGCTGGTTCGAATTTAGTACCATGTCGGATGGTTTGGGGCAAAAGCAGATGCCAATTGTCTGTTCCAATGAGACAAGTTGGCTTCGCGTCATTGTAAGCCAGTACATCAGCTATATCGGAAAGGTGCCCGTAACGTTTGAGGTCACTGATATTAACGGACTGAGTACGAAGACCTAAATTAGGAATAGAGCGAACTCGGATACCGTAGTCATTCGAACTATGGCGGCCTCTCACTTTGATATTGATGAAACTAGCGTCTGTGAATTTAGTGAGCCCTCCGATACAATTAATCTGTAAAGGGACTCTCGATGTCTCATCACTATCAGCGAGTACGTCAGTCACCGACTTATCTACAAGAGTAGCAGAGCTGCCGTCATCTAAAAGAGCGTACGTGTCCACGCTCCCTTTGGGTCCAGTTAACGTGACTGGAATAACCTTAAGAAGGGGCTTGGTAACGTCTCTTGGTGCGGCGCTGTGTGCTACAATAACGGACTGACTTACGGTCGAGGTCGAGGCCTGCGAGGCAGCAAGTTCACCAACATGATCCGAGATTGCTTGGACTTCAACCAGCGCTTCCGGTCGCGGTCTATGTAAAAGCGTATGATGCCGCCGATCGGATGCACAGGTTTCCGCCTCACACCTTTTTTTGCAGTTCTTATACTGATGCGAACCTTTCTTTAGACATCTACGACATACTTTATTGTCTAACACCCACTGCCAACGATCGTCCAAAGAGAGCGATTGAAAGTCTCCGCAGTCGCTTATTTCATGTCCAAAATTCGAACAGTATTTACATGATAGAACCGTACTCTTTGGTTTGATAGGTGAGTCTGACAATGAATACGGAAAAACTTTGTCTTTGAAAGGTGTGACAGGTTGACATTGCATTTTAATCGGCGACGTCTGACTTTTGACATGTGTTGGCTCTAACATAATAACTCCAAATTGAATTTGTAAACTTGCTTCATGTTCGAGAAAATCTGCCAAAATTTCTAATTTATATTTGCCAGAGCCAATCCTTACGGATGCAAAGTCAGCCCATCTGGATCTTAAAAGAGAAGTCAACTTGCCTATGATGGAGTTAGCAAGCTCGGGAGATGCAAGATACTCCGGCTGGTTTAGAAGACGAATTATCTCCACACAGTTACGGATGCGGCAAGCGAAGATGTTCAGTTCGCGGGTCATTTCGTGTGTACCCAATTTAGGGAGAGCCCTTACGAGCGAAAGTTGATGCAACACGATGACCTCCGGCTGAGCGAACCTATTCTCCAAGGCCTGCACGATCTGCTCCGGGTCGTCCGCTGACACCAGTCTGATGGAGACCGCTTCACGAGCGGCGCCATGTAGCGCTGCGCTAAGCCTAGCTATATTATCGCTAGAAGAAAAGTGCGCTTTGGATTGGTCGTACGATTTTCTGAAGAGAAGCCAATCCGCGGCGCGTCCGTCAAACTTAGAAATGTCACAAACCTTTGTAGACTTCTTGCCAAAGCTTGTGATGGCGTTGGCCAGCTGAATAAACGGTGTACCTACCTACATCCTCACTATGGCTTTTATTTTTGTAGCAACAACAATAATAATTATTATCTTTACGTGTGCCTAAACCTATTTCTTGTGCGTGTGGTGTGTATTCAGCTGGGGGAAGCGAGCCCGTAGGACGCGGGCTCGTAGTACAAGCAGGGGCCGGGCGCTCGCGCGACTCTGCCGCGCCGCCGTCGCCGTGGTGAATGGCTGTGGCGGGTGCCGACCGCGGCACCTCGTAATCCAGCCACGGTTGATTTTTCTCTCATTTTTCCACGCGCTGAGATCCTGAGCTGCTGTGCCTAGATCCAGCTTCTATGGCGGCTAACTGCGCCTCAAGCTCCAGGTCAGCCACAGCACGCTTACGCTCCGCCGCAGCATGCTCACGCTCCGCCGCAGCACGCTCACGCTCCGCCGCAGCACGCTCACGCTCCGCCGCAGCACACTCTCGTTCAACTGCTATACGGTCGCGTTCCGCCTGAGCCTCTGCGAGGCGGCGAGCATGTTCAACTTTGGCCGCAAGTATTTGAGCTCTAATAGTTTCACAAGATCGCGATGAGCGGACACTTTTTGGTGCGGTGCTCATGGAAGCCAGACTCTCAGGGGCGGGAGACCTCTCATTATTATGCAGGGCGCTGGACGGAGCCGACGCGGGGGCGTCTGGTATAGTGGCACCGTCTTCGGAAGCACCAAAGATTTGAGGATCTTGCCTAGCCGAGACTAAAGCTGCAGTTGACTTACTTTGCGATCTTGTGATGGGCATCTTGAGGAATGGGTTGTTGTACCCTATTTTCCTATTATTTTAATTTTTCACTTCTGACACCACATGTAAATGATAGACGTATTTAGCATCAACTGTTTCTTTAATAAACAATAGAATATAAAAACATATAGGTTTAGACAAATATAAAAAGGAGGTTGGCTTGGTCGCGGTCGTCAACACATAGCACTAACTATACTCAAACAATCCGTGAACTCGAGAACGTTTTTAATAGAGTCAGTTGGCATGTAAATACTCACAACTGCGCTGAGTTGTAAGTATTTACATGCCAACTGACTGATACTGAATACTGCGCCGAGCGCATTCAAAGACGGCTGTGTTACTCAATATTTTATTTATTTTGTCTACAAGGTGCATTGTTGAATAAGCTTCGAATCAATTACCGCAGTGTCACGGTGTAAAACCTATTGAGTGCGAAACAATTTTGTCTCTCTCCTGAAAGTGATAGTGTGTTGTGCGTGAAAAGGAAAGATGATGCGATCACCTGACAAGGTCTGTCATTCAAATCCCGACCTTACAACCTCAAATAAACTTGATGCTCCAGCTATCACATTTCGAAAAAGAAAAAGGTCAGAAAGTGATTATTCTCATATCATGGAACTATTGGAACAATCTTTTGCAAGTAAAATGAATTGTTTAATCTCGGAGTTACGTCAAGACTTGGCCAATAACACTGCACCAATTAATCAGAAATTTAACTCCACCATCAAAATTGAATTACCTATCCTTACTAAAACTACATTGGAAATAAAACAAGAGCTTAATGATTTACGCGCTGAAAACTCTAATCTTCGTCATAAAATGTCAGATCTGAACTCCAAATGCAAGGATCTCAGTAACGAAATATCTTTCTTAAAGGAATCCGTTGAGTTTCAGTTTAATGAACAGACTGACTTGAAGAAGTGCATAAACGCGGTAAAAACATCCTCAATCGATCACGTCTCGGATAAAATAACTGATCTCCAGGATAAAATTGATGCAATGGAGCAAAAAGCGCGCCAAAATAACCTAGAAGTGTGTAACGTACCAGAAAAGCGAGGAGAGAACTTAATAACTTTAATCGAATCTATATCAACAATAATTAAGTGAAATTTGGACCGCAAAGATATACTTTCCATACACAGAGTTCCACACGCTCGCAGCGAAGAATACAAACGTCCTAAAAACATAATTGTTAAGTTATCCTCGCGCACACTGCGTGATAACATGCTCAGCGCATTCCGTTTATCTAAAAGGCTCAAAACAGACCAGATTGGAATAGACAACACCTCACGCGACGTTTATTTAATCGAACACCTAACTTTACGCAACAAACAATTGTTTCGTGACAGTCACGAAACTGCAAAGAAATCAGGTGTCAAATATATATGGATTAAAAATGCTACTATATTGGCCCGCAAATCTGATACATCACCCATATTTGCAATCCGTTCCCAACATGATATCGCTAAACTTGGTAATTATAATGATAAAAATTAACTCTAGTGTTGTGTCGTCCGATTTCACTTGTATAACAATCATAATAAAACATAATATGTATATTTTTATCAAAAATAATACTTTATTCTCAGCAAGTATTTGTTTAAAATGTCAGTTTCCTAATTGTTGCAAAATAACCATTATCTATCATAAGAACCTAATACATTACCTTATCATTTGAATAAAAATTCAGTGTCCTAGTTGTTGCAAAATGACCTATTTCCATGTTAAAAACCTAACCCATTACCTATCTAAATATTCAATTTTAAATATATTTAAATTTGTGATTAAAATAGTTAACTTTAAACTTAAAAAAACCCAATGTATATGTAAATTGAGATGCACACTTAGCAAAATAAAACATAATTTATGCATTAAATGTTCCTTGTTGTTTGTGTGTATGTTGACTATTATCGAACCTCGATCAGACGTGTACACTTATTATTACTGGCGTACTCCAAGATGGCCCATAACAATATTTTAACAATATTTTACCAAAACTGTGGAGGCATGCGTACTAAGTTGCATGCATTATTCATGAACGTATTATCACAGTCATACGACATAATTATTCTAACGGAAACCTGGCTCACTTCACAAATTAATGATAACGAATTTATCGATAACAGATACATAACATTTAGGTGCGATCGCGATCGTTCACTGACAGACAAGCTGGACGGAGGAGGCGTTCTGGTGGCCGTGCGCCGGGAGCTGCGCCCGACAAGTGTGACCATCCCCGCCACCGCGGGCCTCGAGCACATTATAGTCGCCCTATCTGCCGGCCGGCATTATAATAAACAACATTTAATTAGCGCTGCATACATACCGCCGCGTTCGTCAGAGGACCCACACAGATGTCACTTCGAGATTGTGTTGAATAATGTATTGCACGCCAATGTCGAATCATTTAGTATACTAGGCGATTATAATTTGCCGCACATAAATTGGATTACAAGTTTGAACAATAGGATGACGAGTGTTAGAGGGAACAATCTTGATGCACATTTAATGGATTTCATGGCACTTACGAACTCATTTCAATACAATTATTTAAAAAACCAAACAAACCGCATCCTTGATTTATGTATCTCAAACCTAGACAAATGCAGCATTTTACCATGTGACCCTCTTCTACCTCCTGACAAACACCTTACTAACTTGACTATTAGTTCGTACTTTGTACCAATGAAATACCAACGCTCGACTAAATTCAAATACAACTCGGCTAATTACGAACTTATAAATAAGAAATTTGACACGACTAATTGGTCTATTCTGCGCGAACTAGGAATCGAAGAAGCCGAACAAAATTCTATGAAATTATTTATAAAATCATAAGAACTCATATACCTATCATGCACATAAAAACCCCTTCTTTTCCCAAATGGTGTTCGCCAGCATTAATTCATATTTTTAAAATTATAGAAAGAGCATGGATTAAATGGAAGACTTATAACAATATCAGTGATTATGAAGTTTTCTCTAATTACCGTAAGGTATTCAAGACAGAGTGTTGTCTTTGCTACTCTGAGTACATTAAATTAGTTGAGGACAGCATACCTATTAATGTAAAATATTTTTGGACATACATCAGTAAACGTAAAAATGTTTCGAGTGTTCCAGCAACAATGTATTATAAAAATACATCGACTAATGACCCTACTGAAATTTGTAACTTGTTTTCGTCTTACTTTTATTCAGTATTTGAGCCTTCTTGCCTAAAACCTGATACATGGCTGCCGCATTTACCATATGCAGACAACTGTGAAATTATTGCTAGCATACACATTACCACTGATGCTATAGTTAACGCTCTAAAATGTTTGGACCCATCAAAGGGACCAGGACCTGATGGCTTACCTGTCATGTTTTTTAAATCTACAGCTGATGCATTATCTAAACCTCTCCACATCCTTTTTAATAGATTTCTCAAAGAAGGAGTATTTCTGGTGTGTTAATACTCGATGCAATGACCGTTTAACGCCAAAATCAAAAATGCCTATAATTATTCACACGTCCATACTAAACAAGATTGACTTCTCAGGTCTCAAGATAACTAAGCTTCACGAAGATGCTATGGATGTCATTGCACTTTCACTCGATGCTCACAAAGATCGTATAAGTATTCCTAACTCCATCGGATGGACACACACTGAGCCTAACTATTGCGACTGAAGGGGTGATGCAGGAACTTATGAAAACAATGTTTAGATCCCGGTCTGCATTAATTAATAGATATACACAATATATAGAATATATATACATAATAGATGTACAGATTCAAACATTTCCTTCCTTCTAGTACAAAGATTATCTTAATGCAGGCTCTTGTCCTTCCCATACTTGACTACGCTGACGTATGTTATACTGATTTAGTCAAATTCATCTCAACAAGTTAGATCGTCTCCTCAATAACTGCATACGGTTTATTTTTGGGCTGCGTAAATACGACTACATCTCAGATTTTCGGCATCAACTCAAATTGCTTCCTATTCGGGAGCGCAGGAAAGTGAGAGTTGTTTGTTTCCTCCACAACATCATCAACAATCTACTTGCTCCAGAATACTTGAAGTCTAGGTTTCAGCTTCTGGGTGCCTCTCACCAACGTTATCTTCGCTCTTTCAGCAACCTCCTTCTTGAGACCCCTGCCCACCGTTCTGGATTTATATCCAACTCGTTTACCCTCACTGCAATAAGACTCTGGAACGCCTTGCCCTTGCACATAAAAAAGCTACCAGTAAATATATGTGCAAGAGTACGCGAGCACTTCTTTAAATCAGTGCATTAATTTTATAGTCTGACATTATCTAGTTTATTTTAAATATACTATTGTAAGTATATATTATTATTATATTTCTATATTTATTTATTATTTTGCGTAAGTATATTTTTCTTATGTTACGTATTCTATGTATTTATTTATTATTTTATATTATATCTTAATCCTGTATTATTATGGTCCAAGTAGTGACGTTAATAAATATTTTTTAGATTCCTCACACCTGAGGGTATCCAAAAATACCCCATGTATGTTCCGCGATTTTTTGTAGTTTTCGAGTTATATTTTTTTTGTGCTTTTTTAATGTATTCTGCCAGCGAAATTTCAAAAATTCATATCTTTTTATCTAGTAGGTATTTTGCAGATTTTTTTTGTGACATGATTGTATTGAATGTTGTTTTAATAAAAAAAATTACTCAGCTTCCTGAAATTCCGTAAAGTTACCCAAAAAAGGCTTAAAAGTCAGAACTTTAGTTTTCAGTATGATTTACTCAAACATTCAACTTTAATTTAAAAATACAAAAAGGAGCTTTAATAGCTTCGGGCTCAGTTAAAAACTACGAAACCTCCGAAAACTCCTAAACTACGAAAGTCATAAAAAAAATAGTACATTAATAGCCCTTTTTTTCTTGTAATCGGCCATCGAAGGCGGGTAGGCTAAAAATCATTGAAACACGACTAAAGCATTAAAAATTCAGATTAAATTAGATTCAGATCTCAGCACTAGGATTCAAAATGACATTATCTTTGTGAAATGGGTCTCGGACATGCCATTAAACTCCAAGGCCAGGTAGCAATGGGATGGGTTTTTACCTGCTCCATGACCCGGCCTTTGTGCTATTGTGTTTAAAGCTGCGTTTAGTCTTTTGACTTTTGTTACACACCAAAAGTTTCCCGCTGACGATGTGACGTCACACTCGAGTCACGTGTCACGTTACATTGTCAACCAATCAACGATACTGAGAGGGCGACTCAGGGGTTGTTTATATTATTATTATGGCGTTGCCCAAGGCAACGGTAGTGAAGCTGCCACGCTTTATCGACAGGCATTAGAGAGGTGAGGAGAAGTAATGGAGCGTTACCCGGATCACAGGGTTTTTAATAACACACACATGGCCCTGATGGCTGGACGTATCCCCGGGCGAAGTCAACCTCGCGGAGCTGTACCCCAGGATCAAGATCAAGTGGATGAAGTCTTGGAAGAAGTTCAAAGAGACACGTCTACAAGTTCAAGAAAAATAGCTAGACGAACTGGGATTCCACGAACTACGATTCTAAAAATTCTTAAGCAAGGTGAGCCATAAAAAGTAGGTACCTAAGCTTTTAATTGTGTTGTAAAAAAGGAAGGTTTTATTTAGTTTGTTATTGTACGTATCGTCTAGATAGTGGTAAGCCTATCTCTGATCTAAACAAACACATTTTGTACAGACCACGCTGTAACGAGTTAACTTGTGATAGGCACTTAGCAGTGTTTTTTTTTGTTTGCAGAAGGATTTCATGCGTACCATATCCAGCGCGTCCAGCAACTCCAAGAATCCGATTACCCAAGAAGAGTGGCTTTTTGTCAAACAATGATACAAAGATCTGAAGAGGATCCTGATTTTTTCAATAAAATACTGTGGACCGACGAGTCCCGATTTGAATGGACTGGAGTGTACAACATTCATAATTATCATAGCTGGGCCATCGAAAACCCACATTCGGCAAGGGCGTCAAAGTTTCAAACACGCTTTAGTGTCAACCTTTGGTCTGGGGTCCTAAATGGGGAGTTGATTGGACCCTTTGAATTACCGGCCAGGTTGGATGGAAATGCCTATTTAAATTTTTTACAAAACAGTCTTAATGGATTGTTAGTAGATGTTAATCTCCAATTACGGCGAGAAATGGTTTTGCAACAAGATGGTGCGCCCTGTCACTATGCGGCACAAGTCAGACAGCACCTGAACACCACGTTTCCTGGAAGATGGATTGGGCGTGCAGGGCCGATCGAATGGCCTTCGCGTTCGCCAGACCTCAACCCCATCGATTTTTTTGTTTGGGGTTTTTACAAAGAGCTGGTGTACGCGACGGAAAGCAACAACGAGACAGAATTGGGACAAAAACTTACAGAAGCAGAAAGAAAAATAAAACAAGAACATTCAAGTAGTTTTAGACAATTAAAACGTAACTTTTTAAAACGTTGTCGATTATGTGTTGAAGTTGGAGGGAGAAATTTTGAAAATTTACTTTAGTAAATAATTTTTTAGTAATTTGTGTCTTTTATTTCTTATCCAAAAACAAGTAATTTCACAACTAGCAATTTTGACACATGCTTACATTATTAATCAGTGGTGAGACCAAAATAATTGTAAAAATTACACGAGCTACAGTTATTTTACAGGAATTTCAATAAAAATTAATTTAAAATCATTTTAAAATTTAATATTAACCATAAGAATGGTAAAAAGTAGAAAAATAACTTAAAATCGGGTTTCAATGATTTTAAGCCTATCCGCCTTCGATGGCCGATTACAACAAAAAAAGGGCTATTAATGTACTATTTTTTTTATGACTTGCGTAGTTTAGGACCCCGCGAAGTTTTTAACTGAGCCCGAAGCTATGAAAGCTCCTTTTTGTATTTTTAAATTGAAGTTGAATGTTTGAGTAAATCCTACTGAAAACTAAATTTCTAACTTTCAAGCCTTTTTTGGGTAACTTTAAGTAATTTCAGGAAGCTATGTTTTTTTTTTATTAAAACAACATCCAATACAATCATGTCACAAAAAAAAACTGCAAAATACCTACTAGATAAAAAGATATGAATTTTTGAATCCTCGCTGGCAGAATACATTAAAAAACACAAAAAAATATATAACTCGAAAACTACAAAAAATCGCGGAACATACATGGGGTATTTTTGGATCCCCAGGTGTGAGGAATCTAAAAAATATTTATTGACGTCACTACTTGGACCACTCTGTATATGTAATTATATTTGTCTACAAATAATTAGGTTTTTAGTCTAGTCTTTTTTTGCAAGTTTGTTTTTCTCTAGACACCCTTACTGGTCGACTGGCAGAGAATGCCTAAGGGCATTAAGTCCGCCTTTTGCTGTAATTTTGCAATAAAGAATAAATAAATAAAATACACAACACAACCTGACTGATGAAGTAAGAAATGTACTTAGTAGCTTTGCTGTGAAAGATAAAAGACGAGAGATAGGCTGGACAGAGATCAAACGAGTTGAGTGGTAGAGCCACGCTGCGTTGCAGCACACATTGGGCCGGCTCGCCCGGCGTAATACCACCCTCTCACTAATATTCGGCGTGAAATAATGGCACTTGGTGCTGTTGTTTCGTCCGACCAGTGAGGGTTCCGGAGGCCCCTTTCCCCCCCCCCCCCTCCTCCCAATTCCTATTCCTTCCTTAAACCTATTCCTCCCTTAAAGGCCGGCAACGCGTCTGCCATTCCTCTGGTTTTGCGGGTGTCCATGGGCGGCGGTGATTACTCTCCATCAGGTGACCCGCCTGCTCGTTTGCCTCCCTCTTTTATAAAAAAAAAAACATTTTAATACAGAGGAGATTACAGCATTATTAATGACTACCGTAAATTTCATGATATTCTGGTATCTAACATGGTCAAAAGAACATGACCTATCTAACCATCTAGGATTAATTCCGACTAAAGAGTTACCTTGGTATGAACTCGTCAAGTATTTACGTTCAGCTGTAAAGATGTCAGATATATCTAGATGCCTATCTAAAAATTACAGATTCCAATAACAACAACATTCAACAAAGATCAATGCTCGTTAGTAATAGGATTCCATGCTATAGTGAATCAGGATTATTTCTTACGGAACAATCCCATCATTTTATTGAACTGACTAATTATGATATTCCTCAGATCAATGTCCATATTTCAAGACAATTATTTGTCCGCGCTTAATTGACATTAAAAAATGAATTCGGTGCATATTTACCTAAGCTGGCTAATGACACCAAAATATCTACGTCTCAACCTGACTATACTTCACATCAGAAGACATTATTGTGCTCTGCAGTAATATTCTGGGCCATTCCATTCTTGGACCCAGATCTAATTAATATAGATCATGAGAACATTGGTGAGAAAGAATTCAACATTAAACAATTACTGACATATGATATTGATGGTATAATTGCAGAGCTTGAGCAAGTTACAGAGCAAGTTACAAAAGATACCCAGGATGAAGTGTTAACTAGTCATTCCAGGTATATTATAAGGAAATAAAAATTGAAATACTCTGACATTCCTGAGTGGTTTGACCTCTACAGAACTGAGATTGTAGCATTCTTGACACCAATGTTAGATAGATTCAACATCAACATCGTACTAACAACATTGTCTGATTGTATAGGGAAAGTAAGAGAAGTTGTTCTTGAAGATAATGCTTATGATCCTATATCAACTACGATTAATCGAAATAGAACCGTTAAATGCACACCAGTGGTTCCTAGCCCATCAAACAGAGTACAACGTGTTGCTAACGCACACCAAGAATGATGGATAACAATTGTATCTAACACAACTAGGGTTCCGTTTGTAAAGTTTGTAAAATAAAGTAAAGTAAGCATTTATTCGGCGTTTTATATACATAAACAGTTACAACAGCAACAAAACAGCCAAAAGGGCTGACCAGCTCAGCAATGCTGAAAATTAGAAATCCCCAGAGCTGGTTTTCAGCTGGACCCGTATAATTCATAAAAAACACTTGTTTGTAGTGATAGTGGAACCTTTCCGACATGTCGAATACATGTCAAGACCTTTTGGAAACTCGAACTGCTCAATGTCTTCCTTGTTATATTGCTTCAACCTGCTTGGGCTAGTAAGAGGAATGCCATTAGAACCATTGCATATAGAATGCATTGCAGATGGAGTGGGTGGAATAGCTACTACTCTAGCTCATTGGTCCCGGCTCTAAAATATTTTACTCGACACTTCACACAGAAGTAGGATTTTCATTTAGGGCCACAGACCTTATTACAATAGCTGAAGATAATAAATGTCAATTAGACATGAATACAATAAAAACTAGTATGACTGATCTGTCAAAAGAACATGTAACGGAATATTATAAAACACTCATAGCACGAACAGATGATGATGATGACATAGAATAAAGATTATGGTCAGAAGATGTATTGAAAGTCTACAAAAATGTCCTAGATTTGTATCTCAATATCAGAACAGAGAAAGGAGTACTACTAAATCAAGATTAATCATGATTATCCTGAAGAAAATGTGTGCACTTTGCATATTCTATCAATGTACTGTGAATTTGTATATTTAATACATCCGCCTACAATAAGATGCCACAAGATATCTTATATAATTGCTTGGGGATCTAAAGTGTCTTATATACTCGTAGGTCAGTTACCTGCATATCCCCTGAGGAAAATGTCAGCTATGATTAAATAATTTGATTTGATTGAATTATTGAATTAAATACATAAAAATATTAAGCCTGCTGACTATCGCGAATCGCATATTATTGTTGTTTTTTTACAAGAAACCCAAAAAAGAGAGAAAGGTTTTAACTCTCTTTCTCAAAAAAAGACAACAATAATATGCGATACGAACACGAAAACACGGAATAACTATTCGTCGCTCATTCTTTGTTTATTAGTCATAAAAGACTAGGCAGGTAACATTAATATTTAATGCACTAGGAATATACTTAACCCTAGTTAACTTTGCGAAAGATTAGCTAGGTAAGTACCTACTTATGAAGTTATACGTATTACTCGACCAACACAATTAGGTGCATGTCAGCTACACGTTTATCACAGTTGTTCAATAATTTACAAACTAAACGTATCTACTACGATATTCCATTTTAAAATCTGACCAATCAGCATGTACAAACTAATTGAAGTGCAATATATTTAGATTATGCTCCTTGTTGTCTCGTCCTCTATGATGGAAATACTACTTGTTAGTATCGAGTCTTAGCACTCGCCGACGCCACATAAGTTTAAAGTATCTGAAAATAAAATATTTCCGAACGCAGCCGCACGTCACTAGACTAGCCCGCGTTTTGAACTGTCATTCGTTTTTTATGTCACTGTACCGGCGCCACTTTTTTCTCTTACTTTTTTGTGAAATAATCTTTTTAATAGTTTTAGTCAGTTTAATTATGATAAATAAACTGTTATTATGAGTAAAAGAAAGAGACGTGAAAAATAAAAATGAAATTCTGGGTTTTGAAATGTGCACTCAGGCCCATCTTTGGGATGAGGCGGTGTTGAAACATTCAAAACTTAAAACGGGCATAATAACTCGTACTTACTGCAAAGCCGAGTTTTTACCACCCTGGGTATTCGCAAGGAATATCAGGGTCTTACATTTACTGCAGTTTGCTTTGCCATTTGGGCCTAGATCTGCATGACTATGTCTGACATTCCTAATGTGTCAATGATGGCCCTGGATCCGGCTACTACTTCAAGTTCTGTGGAGGAGGAGGCACTGCCCGTGCCAATACAGTGTAGTAGAGGCCTTACCTGTGGAAAAAACCCAGTGTACAGACCCGGAGACCGAGACACCTGCCATAGACGTAGAATTGTTATTTGCTTTGGGGGAAATTGAGGAGGTGCTTAAGGGACCAATTGCTCATGATGAAATTGCACAGAGGTAGACTCCTATTCTCACAAAAGGATTGCAAAAAGAAATTAAACCAGAACTTATGAAAAAATACATCCCATATGAAAATATCCCAACGTTGCTCCCAAAGCTCAACCCTGAAATACCTGGCTGTCACTCCATTTATTTGTCCTAAAAGGTGACAGAATTGAAATTATTAAACACTTGACCGTCATTAGAAGCTTATAATATTGAGATAGGCATCTCCGTTTCCCGTCGTATTTTCCTTCTCTTTCTTCCGGTATATCGCTGTCTCTCTCGCTCATCCCACTCAGTGGCGTCACCAGGTGGCGCGGTGGGGGAACCAGGAGATTTCACCCCCGTGCCCATTTGTTCATCATTGGCGTGAAATTTCCCGTTGGCGTAACTTGTGCACTACATAGTGATCAAGTGACAAAGAAATAGAATTATTTTTATTTAAACTGCAACACAGTTCTCGTGAGTTTCTACAATACACGTGAGTACTTCGAATAGTTTCTTAACTTAACGGTGTTACCGTTCGCTGAATTTATAATTTAAACTTATCTGGTATATCAAACTTTTTATTTTACCCGCCAGAGATGTAGATACACCTTTTCTTTTAAGATAAGAAAGCATTCGAGTAAAGATAGTATTTTTACGAGTGTTTTTTGTGTTTAATACGTGGTATCTACCCTCCAGGCACTTTTTCTTTTTATTTTAGATAAGAAACCGATAATTAGTGCTTACATTAGATAATGAGAAAAATGAATTGTAGCTAAGCGGCTATAGCTAGTCCTTCTAACAATCCCGATCGCATCGGCGAAGGTTGAGTTCGAGTTAGTCGTCATCGTTCAAAGAAGCATGGTCATCGTACCTACCCGCCTTTCATGACGATAACGACAATGTGTCTGCTTTATCGGCCATTAGAGGAAATCTTACAACGATTGTTGCACCTCGCAGGTGTTACCAATACTGACTAAAACAGTAAAACAATTTAAATATTCCGTGTAGTGATCTAGATTTGATTTTTGATTTTAAAAGTAAACTAAAAGAGCCAGCTAGGCCTTAAGCACCAATATTCTGATAAATTGGTGCACTACCAATAACTTTTGGTATTTTAAAACTAAAAAGATATTTTTAATAATTGTCTGCGCAGTTTACTAGTTGGTCGCAAATATCTGATGCCCCTCATAAAGGTCTTATTTTCAGTGGTGATTAGGTTGTAGACTGAAACTATAAATATATGAAAAGAGGATAGGTGCTCATAAAAATGTAAAATACCCTCTAATGCTTGCTACTTTGAATAAGATTCTACCTTCAAACACACATTTGTTTAATTCTGAACAGATTACAGTTGCATTAAAAAAAAAAAAAGTTGTCCTGTTAGAAAACTTTTTGGCCAGTTATTAAATACTAGTACTGGGAATGCCTCGCAAGCAAAACCTGTACTAACAACAAACGGTTACCTTTCGCAAGGGCAAACTTCTTATAGTGTACCATTGCGTTGTTCTTCTGGTTCATGGGACAGACACACGCACAGCATGCTGTGAACCGCCCTCGCAGGGCGCTTACCAAAATTAATGTCCTCCGCAAGGACATACTTATGGCAGCCACGAACCATATCGTGGCTATAATCTGCCCGCCCTCGCAGGTCGCTTACCAAAATCAATGTCCTTCGCAAGGACATACTTATGGCAGCCACGAACCATATCGTGGCAATAATCTGCCCGCCCTCGCAGGGCGCTTACCAAAATCAATGGTTATTACATGAGTGTTCGCGGTTTTGCGAGAAGATGCATATATGTTAATATAATGCTAAATGTACCTTATTTAATTTAATTTGATTTTGAATAATATGTTTAATTATTGTAATTGGTATTTAACCGTTTTAATAAAATTTAATAAATAAATGTCCTCCGCAAGGGCATGCTTATGCGGTTATGCCAGCACGAACCATATCGTAGCTATAAACCGCCCTCGCAGGGCGCTTACCAAAATCAATGGTAATATTACTTGAGTGTTTGCGGTTTTTGCGAGAAGATGCATGTATGTTAATGTTATGCTAAATGTCCCTTATTTTATTTGGATTTGAATAATACGTTTAATTGTTGTAAATGGTTATGTAACCGTTTTTAATTAAATTAAATAATAAATGTCCTCCGCAAGGACAGGCTTATGCCAGCCACAAACCACATTGTGGCTATGAACCGCTTTCGCAGGGCGCTTACCAAAAACAATGTCCTCCGTAAGGACATGCTTATGCCAGCCACGAACCACATTGTGGCTATGGACCGCCCTCGCAGGGCGCTTACCAAAAACAATGTATTCCGCAAGGACATGCTTATGCCAGCCACAAACCACATCGTGGCTATGAACCGCCCTCGCAGGGCGCTTACCAAAATCAATGTCCTCCGTAAGGACATGCTTATGCCAGCCACGAACCACATCATGGCTATGAACCGCCCTCGCAGGGCGCTTAACAAAAACAATGTCCTCCGCAAGGACATACTTATGCCAGCCACGAACCACATCGTAGCTATAATATAAATAACGGAGGCTGTTCTTACTTTCGATCCCCAGGATCATAGGCTTGGCAGCTCTATCAATCAGGACAAAAACGTCCATCTTCTCTGCTAACAGAAGTAACAAAAGACGTAGACAATGACGCTCCGAAATTTCGAGCCGGTCAATTTGCATTTTATCGACACCGTTGGGACTAAATAGGTGCTCCAAGTTTTCTATCATAACACAAAGGTATCGAATACCGTTTTATCTGAAGCCATCGCTCAAGGTTCCAAACGTTACAATCGACAGTTGTTACACGCTTGTATCGGACAAAATGTCTGCAATGCTGACACAGATGAAGGAACAGGTTTCTAGAAACAGTAAGTTTTTTTTTCCAAACTTCGTTTTAACCCAGTTCTTAGTACCAAAGAGCACTCAAGAAAGGTCACTCCGTCCAAATTTTTAACCTGAAGTCGTTAAATTATTATATGAATTCTGGACTGTGTATGGCCAAGAGACGAGATGTACAAATTACTTTTCTCAGACCTAGGTACTACCATCTGACTATAGCCAAATCCCACAATGGTTTCTTCGTCTGTTCTACAAAGGCGAATTACTAAAAATTATATGCCTTCCATTTGAGATGAGCACGGCAATGTTTTCTTAGACTATTATCTTATAGACATAAAGACCAGATGGTTCTGTCCAGACATGCCAACATTGTAATAGAAACACTTACTTATTTTGGTGTCCACATAAACTTCAAAAAGTCTGTTTGACCGCCCTCGCAGGGCGCTTACCAAAATCAAGGTCTTCCGCAAGGACATACTAGGATACATGGAGGAATCACAAGCGTCCATACATACCTACATATACTCACGACTGTTATCCCCGAAGGGTTAGTCAGAGACCAAGCAATGAGGACCGCAAAAGCAGTCCTCTGCCATAGTCTACGTTTCACCAAATGATAACTGCACATGTACGTGACAAGTGATGAGCCTATCGCCGCTCTATACTGTTGGATGTATGTGCAATCTATGGTCCGTTAGTCGCCTTTTACGATACCTAAGAGAAGAAAGTGGGCGGTAAAATAGACTCTACCTTACGATGTAGTTAAATGTATTGGTAGCTAAAAATTATCAGAAACACCAATACATATACCTCCACCAACATTCTTTTTGACAACCGTTGCTTCAGGATTGGGGGGTCACAACTCAACAATTCTGCCCTATCGGGAAGGTGGAGTGCATCCGAACAAAAGCTGCACTGCAATCAAAAAGAAAAGCGGGCTGTTCTAAGTCTTAGAATTACAAGCATCGAACACGAAGCCTGCGACAATTTTATTTTAATCCTCCAAATTGCCAACCAACAAATGACCACCAACCAAATTGTGGTCAAAATTCATTACATTCCAGGGAAATTGAACAGCCATGCAGATGAACTGTCTCGACATAGCCAAGCTCTAGAGTGGCATCTACTGCCAGAATTCACACAAACGATATTCGCGAAGTGGGCCTGGCCAGTAATTCACCTGTTTGTATCCAAGAACGCTCGAGTAGTGGGTAAACTATGCAGATTTATCTCAATGATTACGAATCGATGTTTCACAATGCTTTCAGCCTGAAGTAGAACGCTTCCCTCTGGCTTGGAAATTTGCACCACCTTCCCTCATCCCCCGGGTGCTAGCACACCTCAACAGGAATTTATCTGATTGTGGTACCCCTTGCTGCCTCATTCACAGTATGGAATTCGAAACGTAGACGCCTGGTAGACATAACCACAGGCCTGCCAACCCCCAAGGTTCAAGACATGACGTTGAAATTGGGTGTGCTTAAATGATATATCGTTATGAAACCACAAGCAAATTTCCCTACTCAAGCGTCCGGTTATTATAAAACCATATGAGCACTTGTGCTTGGTCCAGTAGTACAGGAAGGGCGTTAGCAGCAGCAGCGGCGCCATCCACACGCGGAACGCGTACCAAATGGGTCCAGTCAGTCCAGTTTTTGGCAGATTTACACTTAATATTTTAAATCTTTCTTACAATACTATACACTACCATAAATTGTCGTGTCTACTTTATGCAGCGCACAATTGTATGGGAATCTTAGTGACGAGGTAATAGTTAAATATGTTTTAAAATCAATCTCAATTAAACATTTAAAAACAACAAAACCTCCTTTTTCCAGGTTTTAGTAATATTAGTCTGTAGACCTTTGTAATGTATTTCAAACCTAGAATCAACTAGATTTCAAACAGTTCGTAACACTGCAATATTATTGTCGCATTGCTCCTTTGTTACCTTGCTGTGGACACCAAACATTATTTTGTTCAGGACAATGCAGTAATATTAAGGCGACAGTTTGGGTCAAAGACTTACTGTAGGGACTACAGACAAACACGCTGGAAATTGCTACTGGTTAAAAGGATCAATAAATATTGTACAAAATGGCTAAACTAATTTATTTAAAACTTCGAGTGGTTCACCTACACCTGTTTCAAGCACTGTGGTAGCTATAGATGGATATTACAGCCACACCTGGTTGTGTTTTGCTCCGCTGTAGCATCTACAAACTAGATTGATATGATTTACCCATTGAGGATATACTAACTATTGCTAATTGGAGATTAGTTAATACTTTTCACAAGGTTTATTGTCGTGAAATATTGATTCAGGCGTCACGAAGTTTTTCATTTTTTATTTTTACCCTCTAAAGTTATTGAAATCAAATAGTAAACAATACTTATTTCCTAATAATAATAATGTTTACATGGTTTACAAGCTAAATTATTTGATTTTTCATCAAAGACTGGCCAATTATTTTCTTACATGACTTAAATTGTAAATAATGAGTACTTAATTAAATCTCTTATTATAACTTTTTGTTTAAACCATAATCATATGATAAACTCTCTCGCACTTATAGTTTAATTTATTTCTCACATTGGCGTTTTCACCAGGCGATAACAAACAGGTCTCAATATTATAAGCTTCTAATGACGGTCAAGTGTTTAATAGACGCGTTTTACCTGAAATAAAACGCATATTAAATACTTACCTCATTAGAAGCTTAATTTTTATTTCCGCCTGGTGCTTAATGTATATTTCGACGCAATGATGAACAAATGGGCACGGGGGTGAAATCTCCTGGTTCCCCCACCGCGCCACCTGGTGACGCCACTGAGTGGGATGAGCGAGAGAGACAGCGATATACCGGAAGAAAGAGAAGGAAAATACGACGGGAAACGGATATGCCTATCTCAATATTATAAGCTTCTAATGAGGTAAGTATTTAATATGCGTTTTATTTCAGGTAAAACGCGTCTATTAATTAAATAATTAAACACATCAATGATGCTGCCAAAATACTGTGTGACGCTGTGCACATAGATACAAATCGTAGAAGGTCGCTAATACCAACCGTCATTAACCCCTTGAGCACCATAAAACCAGACACAATTGAAAATCAATTGTTTCGCGACTGCCGGCGGTCTCATGATATTTGATCTATTAATAAAGATATGAAAGATTCCCTCACAGGGGGAGCAGATCTAGGTTACAAAGGCTGTTCAAAAATCTGTTAAAGACCTGAAGAACACAAGCTTCATTCAAAAACCCCCAAATAAAACAAAATCTTTAAACTGGAGGGGCCCTCCTCGTCCAAGTGCCCGGACAGGCACAGGAGCGAGATCCAACCAACCTGCAAAGCTACGAAGCTGCAAAGTTAGAAGTTCAGGTATGCAGACTTCCTTTTTTTTTATAAATAATTGGAAGAAAATAACCAGTGATACTACTATTCTGAAATGGGTATCTGGGTATGAAATCCCTTTTATTTTGTATAGAAACCAAATGGAGAGTATAGATTTATTTTAAACATAAAGAAATTTAATAGTTTTTTTTACTACAACTCAAAGTCTTATGATAGACTGTATTATGGCAACAATTGACAAAATGGATTCTTATTACATGTGTAACATTAATGCAGATTACAGAAAATATCTAAGGTTTTTATTTGATGGAAAAATATATCAATTTAACATTCTTCCATTTGGCCTTTGCACGGTTCCATACATGTTCACATAATTAAACCCATAACAAAACTTAGAGGTTTACAGCCTGTAAGTACAGTATATCGATGCTTGTAGCTAGCAGTATATTGGTAGTGATCATATTGAGTGTCTTAATAGTGTTAACCAGACCATAGGTCTGCTTACTCAGTTAGGCTTCATCATCAATAAAAATAATTATGTCAACTTATTCCATCAAAGGAATGTAAGTTTCTTAGCCTATTGTTTAATACAAACACCATGACTATTTCAATCGATTCTGATAAAAATAAAAGATGCCTTAACACGTTGCCTGCCATGAAACCAGACACAATAGAAATTTAATTGTTTGTCAGTCACAGGTGACCACCACGGCGCTCAAATTTTTAAGTACCTCTTCCATCAGGTTTTTTGTCAAAAGTTCTGGGAACTCTAGTGTCTGTTTGTCCAGCTAATCAATATGGGTTACTGTATACTAAAGCACTAAAAAGACATAAATATTTAGCTCTTTTAACAAAATAATAATAATTATGAAGCATTTACTTCCTTGCCCAAACATTGCTATCCAGATATTGAATGGTGGATAAAACATGTACTTGCCTAAATCAATTTCTTAGATAAGAAAATATAAATATATTCTAGAAATAAATACAGATGTCTCACTATCGGGGTGGGGTGCTTCTTGAGACAAACATACAGCCAGTGGTGTATGGAGAGGAAAAGAATCAACAATTCACTTTAATACTTTAGAAATAAAAGCTACTATGTGTGGTCTCAAAAGCCTTGCTAATAATTCTTCAAATTGTGAAATATTATTACGAAGTGACAATACCACAGCTATACCATATATAAACCGCTTTGGTGGCATACAGTACTCTCACTTACATGTGATTGCAAAAGCTATTTGGCAGTGGTGTGAAGAGAGGAATAATTTTGTATTTGCATCATACATCATACATTAACACAAAGGACAACAAAGTAACAGATTTTGAATCTAGAAAACAGTTAGGTCATACAGAATGGGAATTAAATATTAATAATTTTAATAAAATAGTACAAGCATTTGGTAACCCTGTCATAGATTTATTTGCATTTAGAACAAACACAAAATGCAGGAAATTTGTTTCATGGCATCCAGATCCTTCAGCTTATAAAGTGGATGCCTTTACAATGTCTCGCAAAGGGGTTTATTTTATGCTTTTCCACCATTTTCTATGATTTTAAAATGTATAGAAATAATCGTGTCCAATGAAGCAACACGGATCCTTGTAGTTCTCTTCTGGGACACCCAACCTTGGTTTCCCTTATTCAAAAAACTATTGGTGACAGAACCCATTGTATTTGAACCAAGTAATAACTTACTGGTTTTATGTAATTCCAACTCACCACACCCTCCACACCGCAACCTATCACTACTGGCAGGCAGATTGTCCGGTAGGCATTCTTAAAGCCTGGCATCGACGTACAGGCAGCTGAAATAATGATATCTTCCATATCAAGTAACACCTATAAGCAATACTTACTTTGTATTTGGTTTTCTTACTGCCACACCAAACAACTAAATGCTACTAAAGCACAGATGGCAGACATAATTACTTATCTCACAAATAAGTTCCACAGTGGTGCATCTTATGGCACCTTGAATTGCATAAGGTCCTCGCTGCCACTAGTGTGATAGGGCCGCAGGTGGGAGCAGACGAAAAGTTTTCGTTTCTATAGTGCTTAATTTTTTAGAGTCAAATTACAATGACTCAAACAACTTACATTAATGTTCATTAAACACAGTTACTTTATTAACTTTACCTACAGGGCAAAGATTACAAAGCCCTAGTTTCTATTGTTACTGACCAGATTAAAATAATTGATAATAAAATTGTTACTATAAAAAAAAAAAATTAAGACCTCAGCACCTAATCGTCATCAGCCAATTGTTTAAATAATTATAAAAGAATATCCTCTGAAATTAGGAAAATGTCCTAATTTATTTATATCTATCAAGAAACCACATTTGGCGGTATCGGTCAGTACACTCAACCGTTGGATTGACGGTCCTGGCTGCAAGAGGGATCGATACTTCCATTTTTTTCTACTCATAGTACCAGGCACGCTACGACATCAGCTGCCATTATGAAAGGCGTTAGCATTGATGAGATACATAGAACGGCTGGTTGGACTGACTCATGGACAACTTTGCAAAGTTTTACAACCGTCCGATTTTAAATAATAATTTCGCTGAAGCGATTATATTGTAATAATAATATTAAAAGTATATTGCTATAATCATACCAAAGATTTATTTAAGGCTGAGGACACATTTAAGTTTGTTTTTTTGTTTAATAAGATTCTCTTGGAAATTACCAATTATCTTTAAGGAGTATAAGACTGATTATGCTGTTGAAACATAATATCTGGGATATATTTGTTAACAATAATAAACTTTATGATTCTACAACAGAACTTTGAACATCTAACAAGTAGTATTTCCATCATAGAGGACGAGACAACAAGGAGCATAATTGAACAATCAAACAAAGTTAACCAAGTGCAGTTCGATTGAAATTATGCTCCTTGTTGTCTCGTCCGAAGATGATGAGTCCCACCCACCCTCACAGGTTTGATACCTATTCCCTGGGGTTGTAGAATCAGTTTCATAAATAAATACACAACCTAAAACTAAATGACAGTTCAAAACGCGGGCTAGTCTAGTGACGTGCGGCTGCGTTCGGAAATATTTTATTTTCAGATACTTTAAACTTATGTGGCGTCGGCGAGTGCTAAGACTCGATACTAACAAGTAGTATTTCCATCATCTTCGGACGAGACAACAAGGAGCATAATTTCAATCGAACTGCACTTGGTAAGTTTGTTTGATTGTTCAATTGTTAATCATTGAACAACTATGATAAACGTCTAGCTTTAATGCGATTAATTATGTTGGTCGAGTAGTAAATATGGAAAGTTTTAAATGACTGAGAAAATATCTACCTCACATTAGGTACAATGGCGAACTCCGTCACTTTACCATTCTAAAGGTCAAAATCCCTTGCACACCGCGTCGTCTATTTGGTACGGGCACGTAGGTACCCGGGCGGTCGGTGCGCTACACACGAAAATCGCTGCAAAGTGGTAAAGCGACGGCGACCCCGACCGTACCTAGGTATATCTTTTTTGTAAATACCATAATAGAAAATAAGCTGCGTACCTATAAAATGTAGGTTGTTATTGAACGATTTAAACACTTTCACTTCTGATGCAAATGTACTCACTGCTTACCAATTTCAACACAAACAAATAAAACTTTTCGAGCACCATTCTCGTATCACCGGCTCACCGCACGTAAACAAATCACGCTATCTCTCGGTCGTTCGCGACAGTCGCTCGTCCACCACTATCCGAGACTTTTAATTCGAGTCACTAAAATTACAAATTGCTTGACATAAGTTTCCGTAGAAATAACGTGAAACTGACATTACAACGGTAGATTTAAGTGTAATTTTATGACTTGAATTAAAAATAATTAGACTTTATGTCAGTATCTTAAGTCAATAAATAAAATTGTGCACGATTGTACTTAAAATCGAATGTATGGTAGAAGTTTACATTAGATTTTTGGAAAATAGCAAAGAAGAATTCTTTTTTTATTGATATTGAAAGATTCACAATTTCACACAATTTTTTCATGTATTTATTTGTTTAAAACTTCAACATGTTTCTCTGGAATCGCCATCGCAAGAATCGTCAAGTTGGCAGCCCACTTAGAGACCGTAATATCTCGGTTTGTATTGAAGTACAATTGTTGAAATTTTGCGTATACGATTCACTATTTATGCACAGTTTTTTGACATATAAATCACATTGATACGAACTGTATTTCTTAAGGTGCCTGCTATCTTGACGTCAAGTTAGCAGGCACACCATGATACTCAAATATCTTTTGAACCATAGTATCACTATTTATATGCTATACGTCACTATTTATCACTATTTATACACAATTTTTTGACATAGTCAAAACCGTCTAATTCGGTGGTGCTTACCTTAAGAAAAATAGCTTTTCTTGCCATAAGGGAAAAAGTATTTTTTTTAAATTTTTGTCTGTCACATGACAATGAGCCTACAAAAACGAAAAAGTATTTAGTCCTAAGTAGAATAATCATGAATAAAGACTCGACTTATTACTGTTTACTTAGATCAACAACTTTTTTGAGATAGTTATTATTAAAGTTTATGGTAAAATTAGTAATCATTTGAATCTATGGACAACACAGACCACGCCTACAGTCCACGCTTCAGCAAAAAAACAACTGCACATGTGCTTAGGTGGTGCCTTTAGCCTTTAGCCCGTTAGTCGCTTTTACGACACCCAAGGGAAGAGAGGGATTGGTAGTATTATTTTGATGAGCCCATCGCCGTTCTATGCTGTTGTATGTA
Source organism: Scoparia ambigualis (assembly GCA_963921215.1). Classification (NCBI taxonomy): domain Eukaryota; kingdom Metazoa; phylum Arthropoda; class Insecta; order Lepidoptera; family Crambidae; genus Scoparia; species Scoparia ambigualis. The sequence goes on from OY992516.1 coordinate 31,660,783, forward strand.
TGTGCAGTCTTTAGTCCATTAGTCGCCCTTTACGAGACCCAAGGGAAGGGAGGGGTTGGTAGTATTATTTTGATGAGCCCATCGTCGCTCTATGTTGTTGGATGTATGTGCAGTCTTTAGTCCGTTAGTCCCTTTTTACGACATCGAAAAAAAGTGAGGGGTCGGTAGTATTATTTTGAAGAGCCCATCGCCGTTTTATGCTGTTGGATGTATGTGCAGTCTTTAGTCTGTTAGTTGCCTTTTACGACACCGAAGGGAAGAGAGGGGTTGGTAGTATTATTTTGATGAGCCCATCGCCGCTCTATGCTGTTGGATGTATGCGCAGCCTTTTGTCCGTTAATCGCATTTTACGACACCGAAGGGAAGAGAGGGGTTGGTAGTATTATTTTGATGAGCCCATCGCCGCTCTATGCTGTAGGATGTATGTGCAGTCATTAGTCCGTTAGTCGCCTTTTACGACACCCAAGGGAAGAGATGGAAAGACTGCACATACCTACTATCCAACAGAATGGAGCGGCGATGGGCTCATCAAAATAATACTACCAACCCTTCTCTTCCCTTGGGTGTCGTTAAAGCAACTAACGGGTTAGTTTTTAATAAAATAAACCAATTCATTTGTATTGGATTGTTTTATTTTCTCGCATTCGTAGTGAAAAGCAAAGTGTAACACACGGCGCTAAAAACCCATTAAAACTCGGTTTCTATTTACTCCCTCGCTAAAGCTCGGGAGTAAAACTACCTCGTATATAATGGGTAATTTTAGCCCCTTGTATAACAATCTACTATTAATGTAAGTTGACAATGAACTATCGGTTTACTATCAGAACGTTCGCGGTTTGCGAACGAAGTCTAATATTTTCTTTCGCAACATCATGCAGGCTAATTATGATGTCATGGCTACTACCAGGTATTTACGACTCAAGAGTACTTTGATAGTCGGTATAATGTTTATCGGGTTGACCGGGACTACGGATCTCGCGGAGATAGGCTGGATGGAGGTGTATTAATAGCTCTTTATCGTCAGTTTTCGGTGCGCTCATCAAATAAAATAAATATAAAATAAAAAAATAAAAATAAATAAAAATGAGTTTATTTCAGTTCCTCAATCAACATTATCACACAATTTATTGGGACACTCATTTTGAGTATTTTGAAAACACTTGTGTAAGGAGTATCCGCTCTTCCTAATTCTTGTTTTTAACAAAAGATTGAGTTTTGAGTTTCTTAACATAAGGGGTAACTTAACAATACAAAGCTATAACTAATAATTAAGTTAGCGAGTGTGGTGTGTGTGTGTGTGTGTGTGTGTGTGTGTGTGTGTGTGTGTGTGTGTGGGGGTGTGTGTGTGTGTGTGTGGGGTGTGGATGAGTGTGTGTGTGTGCATGCGTGTCTATCTAGAGTGTTTCAAATGACTAAATTAGTATTTAGAGAGAATATTAATATAACTATTTATGATTTTATTTCCATCAGGGATTCAATATCTTCATAAGATAATTGTTTTAACCAGACCTGTACTTTGCTTTTACAGTCATAAATCTTTAATGGGTAGATATGTAATTTTGTATTTATAATATTGTATAAACGTGCAGATTGCCTACTGTACTGTCTACTAGCAAACACTGTTTTTGTGGGTCTCGATGTTATTACATTTTTTCTCCTCTTCTTAATTAGAGTGAGATCAAATCCGATTGAGCTGTGAACCTTCAGTATGACATTTAGTATACTCGTATATAATTTCCGAACAGAAAGTAGGTCAGCAAATTGGTATAGAGTGTCTGTGGAAAATCGACGAGGTTTAAAATACATTATTTTTAACAATAGTCTTTGAGCCCTTTCCAATTCTAACATTTTCATTTTTGTAGAACCACCCCAAACCGGTATACAATATTTTAATATAGACTGCGTTAATGCGATATATATTTTATTTAAGAGTTCTTTGGTAGTGACGTGTCGTAATTTATTATAAATCCAAATAAATTTACGTACTCTATTTATAATTAGGTCTATATGTTGATGCCACGATAACCTTTCGTCCATTATAATACCTAAATATTTGGTACTACTGGCTTTATTTATAGAGGGACAATTGCAATCAGGTTGTTGGGGACAACATGTATGTATCTTTAGGGAGAAGTTGTCCTGCGGTTGTGTTCTTTTGTCTATTGTAAAGCACGTGTAGTTGGACTTGGTTACATTTAAAGTGAGGAGGTTCAGATTTAGCCACTGTGCTATTTGCCTCAGACCTTTTTCTGCAGAGTTTTGCACGTCTTCCCAAGAGCTGCCAGAAAATACAATGGCTGTATCATCAGCATAACAAAAAACTTGTCCATTTTCAATTGCGAGATTGCACAAGCTGTTTATGTAAATTAGGAACAAGGTTGGGCCAAGAACACTCCCTTGTGGAACTCCGTAGCTTACTTGTTCCTCGTCACTTATATACTAACCAATTTTTACGCGTTGAGTCCTTCCAGACAAATAACTTTCGAAGAGGGCGAGCGAGTTACCTCTTATACCAATAGCTTCCAGCCGTTGTAGGAGGATGGGGACAGAAACGGTGTAAAAAGCCTTTTTCAGATCAATGAAAACTGTAAGGCACTTTTTACCCTGGTCTACATTGGAAATAATCAACGAAGTCATCGCTGTGACTGCATCCTCAGTTGACAAACCTTTGCGAAAGCCATACTGAGCATTAGACAAAATATTAAATTTATTTAAAAAATTAAATAACCTATTATTCACAAGTTTTTCCAATATTTTAGAAAACGCTAACAACACAGAAATTGGCCGATAGTTATTAACATCGTCTCTGTTACCACCCTTGTAAACTGGTGTGATTATGGCTTGTTTAAGAAGACTCGGAAATGTACCAGTGTTGAAACATAAGCGCAATACACATTGAGCCCGCCGGGCCGCCGACAAAGCCCGGCGACACAACCCGGCGGCAGAATCATGTCGGCAACATGCGCCTGCGCGTGTTACCCGCCGACATGTTGGCGGCTTGGGTACGCCTGCGCTCAGTTGCCCGGCGACACTCGACCTGTAGTGACGTGCTTGTTTTTTTTACGACATGGAGTGGGACGACGAAAAATGTCTTACGTTAATTAATCTTTATCATGAGAAGGAGGTATTGCGGAATCCAAAACACCCAGATCATAAAAGTCGACCAAAGTGTTTTGACTCATTGAACGAAATAGCAAACCATTTTAAGACAAATGTATCAGAAATTGAAAGAAAAATTAAAAACTTGACAAGTCAGTATTATAGAGAGAAAAAAAAAGTGACTGACTCAAAAAAGTCGGGTATCGGTACAGATTGTGTATATCAGAGCAAGTGGTTTGCATATAAATCATTTAGTTTTTTGCAAAACAAGAATACTCCTACTGCCATGATCGATTCTGTAAGTAAAAATGCATTTATTATTTTTATCCAAATTTTTTTATTGTACAGAACAGAACAAGTTCAAAAGTGCGGACGCACCATAGTGTTAAATCTATACTAATATTATAAAGCTGCAGAGTTTGTTTGTTTGTTTGTTTGTTTGAACGCGCTAATCTCTGGAACTACTGGTCCGATTTGAATGATTGTTTCAGTGTTGGGTAGTCCATTTATCGTCATTTTTTTTTTTCAAAATTAGGGATCCGTAATAAAATTGCTATTTTGTATCACAAGGTGTAAAATCGAAAACCTATTTTTGCGTGCGCTGCAAAAACTATTGACAATAGAACAAAATAATGTACTACGAGTTTGTAGATCCTGTGGCGGCCAGAGTCGCCACATAATTCATTATCATCACGTATCGGTTAAAGAGTTTGTAAGCACATTCCTAAACGCGTGCAGATCCGATAAAGATATGTCACGGCATCCTACCTCCAACATCTACGTAGTGTTACTGTATAAATAGTCTTGTAAGGTTTAGATAATAACTTAGTCACAATGTAGTCACTGTAAATATACAACATCACTTTAAGAGACGCAGTCGTTATTTACCATCGCCATGGAACTCCATCATTACAACCCCCCACCCTTGGCCCGACGGAACACTGGTGACCCCGCTCAAGCAACAAGCAACCTTCCAACGGAGTACCCCGAAAAATACACGTAAGTCATTTGTAATATCTACACATCAACCATGGCAGCAACATCTATTCAGCGAAGGACAACAAAATCTTCAAGATAAAATCACTACGCCGTGCCACTTCGAGCTGCGACTACGTCATTTAACATCACTCTCACAACCACAACTTTGGCTTCCTTTCCGGCACATCGTAACAAGAACGTTTCATCGACCAAGGCAAAGATTATGGTACCCAGAAAAAACAATGTGAAATAAAATAAACTAACGATTTCATAACTGCACACATTATGTTATAAATTGTGCAGCGCAGCGAACGCGCAAGAATTTACGACGCAGCACTTTTCGCCGTTTGCTCTACGCTTGCGCAAATTCAAGATCACGGCATTAATGACTATACTGCTATACGGAAACAATTTTGTACAGAGTTGTGGATTTTTCTAAAGAAGTAAATAAATAAAATCCAAAGGAAAATAGAATAAATGTATGCAACGAGTATTCACCCGTTTAACCGCCTCACTTTTACCAACTGACAAAGTGGTTTGAGGTATGTTATTTATAATTACGGGAAGAGATATTTAGAAGCATTATTTTACCAGTCGATGGTTTTATGAGATATTATTACACTTCATAAGACACTTAACTGCTACTAGCTACCTCCAGTGCGAATTGATTTCTCCGGTTATCTGACAAAGAGCCAAGGAATACGCCAGTCTGAGGATAATTATGAAGCTATAATGAAGTTGTACTCAAAATGAAGATATTCAACAAGTTTAAAATGCTTTGATTGTGCAATAAGAATACAGTAGAATAAATAAGCTCAAAAATGAACCATGTTTGGGTAACTAATGTAATAATAAGATTTTAGTCAATTTTAATTAAATTTTTTGTTATTTACGTATTTCCTTATAATATATTGAATGCAACATGTCTTATCTCTATGTACTTAATGCTTAATCTTAGTCAAATCTAATTTTTATGTTTTGTTATTATGTATTTTATTAAGTGTAATAGTTCAATTTATTATTAATATGTAATGCGGAATTTAAAGTTCATTGCAAGAATATGTATAATTTAAAGTTGTACTTGTTTATGCCACTTAATTTGTGTGTTTATTATAGTCTTGGTATAACGTGATATAAAAATAATATTATGATGTAACAAACACGAAGTAACAATATTATGATGTTGAGAGGAATTTGATACATTTTAAAGAAAAATCTAGGTTTTTATAAAATTATTCGTGTAATCGATCGTTTTTAAAAGGTATACCTATAATAAGTATTTTGTTCAAATACAAGGAAACAGCTCTCTTAGCAGCATTCAGCAAGCCAGCTAGCCATAAGGTTCCATCGCAGCAACGTAACGCTTCCTGGATCCTCGGCATCACTCGACGGTCAAAATAAGTACCGTCGCACTCCACACGTCTCGACTCACAGCAGACATGGTAGCACACGCTCGTCTCGAGTCACGTAGACCGGAGAACGCTCGTTTTGTCAATGAAGACTTGAGCACGCTCATCACGACTTAACGTAGATTAGAGCACCACTGGCATCTCCAAGCTGAAGACCTGATGGTTTTTTCATTCCCTTTTTCAAGAGGGGGAGTACTGTGGCGGCCAGAGTCGCCACATAATTCATTATCATCACGTATCGGTTAAAGAGTTTGTAAGCACATTCCTAAACGCGTGCAGATCCGATAAAGATATGTCACGGCATCCTCCCTCCAACATCTACGTAGTATTACTGTATAAATAGTCTTGTAAGGTTTAGATAATAACTTAGTCACAATGTAGTCACTGTAAATATACAACATCACTTTAAGAGACGCAGTCGTTATTTAACATCGCCATGGAACTCATCATCAACATCGCTTACTTGGCCCGACGGAACAGATCCCATTAATACCTAAAAAAAGTCCGCGAGAACATATATCTAGCTGTCATGGTTTAATCACAATAACCGATTTTGTGTTCAAAATAATTATTAAATCGTCTGAAGAAAAAAAAAACTACGTTAAATATGTATCGTAATATTAATCTTTATCGAAAATAATTATTCAGTCAGTCAGAAGGGAGCAGGTTCAAATCCTGCTCGTGGAAATTTTTTCAACATTTGTGTTTTTTTTTTTAAATAATTATTATGTTATCAAGAGTATTTATGTAGAAGTAAAATACTTTTTGTCTCATCTCATTCGGATATTTCGTTTAAAAGTTATCACGTGTGTAAGATGTTAATCGATACGATTATTATAAAGAAGTAAAGTATTATATTTTACGTATGCTCACTGTTCATAAAATAACATCCGATTTAAATCTTGACAATATTATTTATCTTTACTTTCTATGTAACACTATACAACAGATTAAAAATATTTTATTTTCAGGAGCCATCAAACGAGAGCAGTGTTGTACAACCCCAGCAAAATGATTCATCTCATTCATTTGCCGATAACACAATTAAACGTCCCAGAAAAAATCAAAACAATGAAATGATTTCACAAGTTCTGAATATTATGAAATCTGTCTCCGATCGACAAAATCAAACACAAGAAAAAGATGAAGACACTCTTTTTGGAGAATATATTGCAGCAAAACTGAGAAAAATGGATAAATCAACAAATGCAATAGTAAAACATCGAATAAATAACATTATTTTTGAAACCGAAATTGGATATCAGACAGATATGCAGATTACGCAAGACCCTCTAGCTCCCGTAGTCATCCAGGGTACTATACAGGTTCTCCAAATGATCAGCCAAATGCATATCCTTCTAACCGCTCATCATCTGTATATTCTACTATTACGAGCCCGGATCATCAGCATTCTACCACCACAAATCCTTATAATCAGCCAAATACAAACCCTTCATCTAAATATCCCATCAACATAAGCCCTCATCCGCAACTTCCTGGAGTTGAATCTTCGGTACCAGTAGCGCTTGATGAAAGTTCTAATAGTGAACGTATAAGCAGCCAAGATATAGAGAACGTTTTCAAATCCATAAATGAAAATTAATTTTCTTTCTTTAAGATCTTTATTATACTGTTATAATTTGAAATAAATATAGCTTAGCATGAGAAAAGTAATCAAGAAATAAATCTGTCTTTTGACATGTTATGATTAAGTAAGAGTCACTAATTGTAAACACAAATTAAAATATAACTACCAATATTATGTTTTTTATTAAATCTTTTTAGTTTTTGATTAAATTGATCATTGATCATACTGCCATTCTAAGCTTCCGACATCGGAGAGAAAATATTCAACCAACTCGTTCCTTGTATCTTCAGGACACAGATTTGTATTGACAAGGAGTTACTGTGCGCCATTCACCTGGTATGATTTCTCCGTTATCATTTTCAGAATCATATTCGATTCGCTGCATATTTTTTTTTATATAATTGAACAAATGTACACAGGCCAATGTCACAATAGCAGTTTTTTGTGGACATAGCTGGATAGGTCTCTTGAATATTTGAAATTTGCTGGTTAACTGCCCAAACACATTTTCAACTACTCTTCGTCCTCGACATATACGATAATTGTAAACTCTTTTGGGAGATCTTTTTGTGTGATTACCATCGTAAGGTTTTATAATATGGGTTTGTAATGCAAAAGCATCATCACCCAAAAAAAAATAAGGCACTGGTACATTTCTCCCAGGTAAAGGTTTGTTGTCCCGCAAATTTAAAGAATTGTTATTTAACATTCTGCATAACGCAGAGTTATTAAACACACCGCCATCTGAAATACGACCCTGACATCCCACATTAGCGTATAAAAACTTGTAATCTGCATCCACTAATGCAAATAGTACAATACTGAAATAAGATTTATAGTTAAACTATTCACTTCCACTTCTTGGTGGACATTGAATTTTTACGTGTTTTCCGTCCATTGATCCAAGGCAATTAGGAACATTCCATCTATCCAGATATCTATCTGCAACTTTTTTCCATTCGTTTGAAGTTCTCGGAATCTAAAATAAAAACATTAACTAAATTATACTTCGAACTAAATCAAAAAGCACAAAAAATGTACATGTATTTAAAATTTATATTTATTAACATTTAGATTTATTTAAAAAAAAATTACCTTTACATACTCCGAAAGGCCATCGATTATAGCTTGGCATACTTCTGGGATAATGTATGAAATAATTTAAGGAGATACTTTGAACACGTCACAAAGGCTAATTAATGATTCGCCCGTACTCAGGTATTTTAATGTTATTGCTAATCTGCCTTGTGCCGAAATTCCAATTCTGCAATTTGTATCTTTTTTAAGTATTCTCGGCCCAACAATATTCAATAAATATTCAAAGTCGGTATTGGTTAATTTCATGAATGTTTGAAAATGTATGGGATTTTGTACAATCAAGTCATCTGCTTTCAAATCTCTTAATCTGTCACGATTGCTATAACAATTGCGACTCAGTAAACTAGGTCTAACCCAACAGCTTCGTTCTCTTTGGAGCGATCCAGCAATAAACATTCCACAAGCTGCTATCAACAGATCACTGCCATCGTCCATTTTTAAGATTATTTCTATTTACTGAATTATCGAAGATACACCACCAAAATTATATGACACAACCACACAACCTTTATCGACACGCGGCAATCACTGACTGCCAAATAAATTTCTCATCTCAAGCCGCCGACATGCCGCCGACCAAATTTTCCGACTTGAGCCGCCAACTAGACCGCCGACAAAAAGTTGCCGACATATGTCGGCGGCCCGGCGGGCTCAATGTGTATTGCGCTATACATTTGCCAAGTGTGTAATAATCGGGACAATAATGTCTTGACATTGTTTAAGAAACACAGTAGGTATATTGTCCCAACCAGGAGCACTACCAGAGTCCAGGCCATTTAAAATCGCTCTAACTTCGATTTCGTCCGTCGGAAGAAGAAAGAATGACGTTTGTGACGCTGCTGTATTCCTGACAGTTAAAGATATATTGTTAGCAATAATATTTTCAGCTAAAGTTTTTCCAATGTTGGCAAAGAAGGCATTAACATAATTTACTGCATCAACAGGCAGAGACTTAATTAGAAGAAGATTTGTGTTTGTTGTTTTATGTGCTTTAAAATGGGTTATACTCGTAGTATTAATGGTATTCCACATTTGTTTTGAATTTTTAGATGCATCGCATATTTTTTTCCTTTGGTATTGCCTTTTATGTTTTTTTTATCAAATTGCTACAGAAATTGCGGAACCTTTTGAATATTAGTTTTAATGTCTCGTTGTATTGATCAGCCCTTAGTTTCTTTTGCATTTTATTCCGTAGCCTAATACATCGTAACACACCTTGTGTAATCCAGGGTTTGAGAGTTCGTATCGATCTATGAGTGATTATGACTTGGGTATTATCTTTGAGCAATTTTTTAATGTTGTAAATCAAGCGGTGGGCTAGTATATTCGGGTCCTGGATAAGTATTAGTTCAAATGGATTGGTCTTCGTAAAGCTTAAATAAGCCTGCTCATAATCAATCACAGTTTTGGCTCTTCTGGGGTTGGATATATTACTATGGGTATTAGAGGTGTTTAGTAATACCATAGAATGGTCTGTTATGGATGTATTCATAACCGCAATAAACGCATCATGCCTACTTTTTTCAATTTTTAAGTTAAAATGATCGAGGCAGTTATTTGCTCTCGTTGGCAAGAGATGCCCTGGTAAGATCCCATGAGTGGACAATATGTTGAGATAGTGAAACCTGTTGTGATGTTCATAAGATGTTTCTTTTTCTTTTGGAATAATATTAATATTTATATCGCCCGTAAGAACTATGTTTTTATGTGTACTAATAGTTTCTAGATGTATGTCTAGAGAGTCTATAAATTGATCTGCGTTGTTGTTTGATGGAGAGCGATAAATACCTAGTATGATAATATCAGTTAATTGAATTTGAAGGCAAGAAGCATGAGTTAACGTAATTTCTCTGACTTGTGTTATTTGTACATTATTTTTTATATATGCAACCACGCCATCATTCTGATTTATGTGCCGGGTTGTAGCATGTGCTGTGTAATTCGAAATATTTGGAGGGCACTTATTTTTATTTAGTCTACATTCTGTTAAGATTAAGATGTCAACTTCAAATTTTAACTCTGATAATGTTATTTGTAGATCGTCTATATTCTTGTGAATACTCCTAATATTTTGAGTCAGTATTGTTAAATTCGATGATTTTATTACAATAAATTTCGACAGATCCTGTATTGAACATTCAACTGAATTCGCAGTCTCGGTGTTGTCTATTTCGTTCATAATATGTATTGAGTTATTATCCATTTAAAGCAAGTAAAGTAATGCATTCTTTCCAGTATGGGTATGTACTTTCTATTGTGTCAAGATCAAAAGTTCTAATATAGATGTATATGCCTAGTGCAGCGGCAGAAGTAATTGAGGTTACAATAAAACATAATTTACACCTCAATTCAAAGGAGCTCTGCATCTATCGTGGCTATTTGCCCCACTGTACTTTACAGTTTGATGTTTTGTCAGATACTATGATCCGTAACCTTGATGATATTTACCTGGTTAGCGGTGATTTCAACATATCATTCGCGCAATGGAATCATAGTGGCAATGCTGCAACTCTTGGTACATCATCATCATCAGGCTATAAACGTCCCACTGCTGGGCACAGGCCTCCCTCGTGGACAATAGCACGTGGGGATATTGGGCCATAGCCCACCACGCTGCACGTAGGGGTATAACACATAAAAAGCTGGCCAAAAGTTTAAAAAGATAAAATTTAGAATCCCTAGAAAAACAGGTTGAATTTTGTTAGCTAATGACCTGTCGCATACTACCCACAAAATTTTTAACCGGTAGTCTTGTCTGGTAATGACCAGTTACTCGTCATCTGTGCGCTTTGCTGAATGTACGTGCATTACGAAATAGTGATTATAAATATTTAATTTTCGTGAGCGTCATTAAAATACGACAGCAAGTTTTATTCAGTGATGGCTGCAATGGATGATAGTCAACCAGGTATGTACTATTTTTTTTTTCCATTTAATTCGATTTCTAATGTCTGGTACTCTCAAAAAGTTAAGTTTTATCAACTACCTTAAAAACTGCTTAAGTTTTTTTATCTTTATTACAAATACTGGTAAAAATGTCATACTTCCGGACGTTTCCCGGCTGTTTTTTTATGACATCTAATAGAACGTGTTGTCAAGTTTTTAATAATATATAAATTAGGTGCCGAAAACCGACGAACTTATTTTATTTTTATTTTTCAATGAATTATGTGTTGTACCAAACAAACTTTGTATTGCAGCCATGGTATTAAACATTGTATTGCAGCAATGGTATTAAACTTTGTATTTTGTTGCCAAAAGGTACATCTGGCATGAAAACTTTAACTTGAGAAGCTATATTTCTCATGACTGAGGACTTCAATGAAAGAGACTTCTCAAAAAAGTTGGATTCAGTTGAGCATAGGTTTGTTTGTGACGCTACGTGCTCAGTACAAGAGATAGATGAATTTCGCCGCAATATTTCTAGATTGAAATCCGAAATGAAGACTAGATGGGCTAATTCAAACAGAACTAAGCATGGGTTTTTAAAAAAGAATCAATGCTGGTTACAAAGGACATTGCAAATTCCCGGGAATCACAAATGTCATTCACCTTCAACTGGTCGTCCGCATAAAGAATTCGATAAGTGAACGCAGTAAACGCCGCAAAACAGAGGGTTTAAGGCAAAATCATGAAGCTGCTGAGCTGCTTTATGCCAGCCAGATGAAACTTCATGAAACCGGCAATCCAAGTGGTTCCAATGTGGTTAAGGATATACTGACATCGCCCAAAAGAGGAGAGAAATACCGCAAAGCGTTTAGAAAAAGCGATAGTCCTAATTCCACATTACAAATAAGCCCTACAGAAGCTCTCTCTATATTTGTGGAAGCTTCTTTAACACGGAAACAGTATGAAATTATACGCACAAGTCAAAAAAAAGCTATATCCTTGTTACAGCATTTTACAGAAAGCAAAGAAGGAGTGCTATCCTGCTCAAGAAGCGTTTAGAGTTACAGCTACTTGTGCAGAAGTGGGTTTACAGGCTTTGTTGAACCATACAGTCGAACGACTTATATTATATATTGTATATATATTGTATTTGGATGAAGTTTTGGACACCTTAACTGTGGAAGAGCTAGGTTCCCTACAATTGGTGGTAAAATGGGGCTGCGTTGGATCGCAGCAAGTACAATATAAGCAAAAATTCGAAAATTCGAGTGATTCCGATGCAAACATATTTCAGTCTTCAATTCTGCCTCTTCAATTAATTTGTAAGACGAACAATAAACTTATATGGCAAAATCCAACACCGTCCTCACCACGATTTTGTAGACCAATGAGGATAAGGTTCATTCACGAGACTACAGATGTGACAACCGAAGAAATAAGTTACTATAACCAGAAAATTGGAGACCTGCAACCTACAAAATCCATAATATTTGACAAGGATATATCTGTGAGCCATAAAATGGTTATGACTATGGTAGACGGAAAAGTGTGTAACGCAGCGAGTGACACTAAGTCAACCTTGAGATGCTACAAGTAGGTAGTTATTGGGCATTCTACCCCACCGCAGTGAGTGAGGGCTCGGCACGAGCCCGAACGAATGAAGGTGGGGTAGAATACCCAATAACTCATATTGGTGATCATAGTTTTGCTAAAGGTAAAAAAACTTTACCTTTAGCAAAACCTTACCAAATACCAACCTTACCAACCGTACCAAGTAGCATTACCGTTTAAATAACTTTACCATTACCTCAGCTACCACATACTTGTATGTAAACTTAGTATGTGATAGCCTACCTTTATAGGATTTGGGATGGGTTGTATTGTATTTATTAATAATTTTATATTAATATTAGTCATACAAACATTCATAAAATATACATTTTTATCTTTTCTTCAACGAGACACGCCGATAGCAGGTTCATCCATCAACATCTGAAAAAAAAAAAACATGTTTAATTATGTAATTAAATATGTCTGATATTGTTCAATATTTATTTATTCAAAAACTTACAAATTATAAGATAAGCTTCCACTTGGTTGAAATATTTGCACATAGGTTGAAAAGATTCCACTCTCCAGGACCTTAAAATAAAACATGGACATTAAAATCATTTGTGACGGACACAAAAATATGGTACTGCAAAAGTAAACTTCCTAAAAGATTTAAATACATTTTATGGGTTTTTACAACAATTTAACTTCAAAAAGCTTGGTGGGAAAATACTCTCAATGCCAGTGAATTTTCTCCTTAGATGAGAATTTTATTATGAGAAATTATTCTTGTACATTATAGATACTTCAATCATTGAAACATCGAGTAAAAGTGAAAAGTAAAAACCATTTTTATATTAAAATTACTAACAAGGCAACGAAAATTATTAGCTTTGCATAATACTGCGACTCGAAGCATTTATTCTTTGAGATTTTTCTAGATTCAATGAATAAACAAAAGTGTTTAAACAATATTTTTGATATGTTAAACATTTTTTAAAACGAAAAAAATTATCTTATTATGTATGTACTTACATGATTTTCTTCTTTTTACAATTCATATAGTTCTAGTTGAATTAGACACTTTCTATATTAATTATAGATTTATAAACACATGCACTTGGAGAGGCATATGTCCATGATGATGATGAAACACACGTAACGTAGCGTAGCGTGTCGGTGCCTTGCGCGTCGCATAATGGTTCAAAACGTGGGAAGCGAATGAAACGAATATGAACCCCACGCGTTGCACTAGAGCTGCTTATATCACTGATTATACATCCGAGTAATCGATGCTCAAACATAAATCGATGTTGTGTAATCTATATTTCAAATTTGAAGTATCAATCAATTAGTATGAAATTTAAAAATAATAACAAAACTAGTCTACATAAAAAGGAGAATCAGTACCTATCAAAATATAGTATCTTTCTTGTTATTTCTATTTCGTTTAGATAAGATAAAATTATAGATACTTACCTTACCTAAAAAAAACACAATTTCATGAACTTATAGAACTGTTTAATAATAAATAACACATAATAATATGTAAGTATTTAAAATTATCGGAGCTATATTTTGAAGTTAACTCCAATATATAACTCAATTAAAAACAATTATTAATATGAAAAGTAAATAGGTATGACCTACATACAAATCGATGTTTATTATCGAAAATAGTTATACTGCAAAGACAGCAATTACACAAACAGCGGCTGCGATAATATTACAAAGAAGATTGTTTAATCGAATAATATTGCAAAGTAGTAAAAAATAATGTGAAGCATTTAAAATGTCAATTATGTATATTTTAATTTCAATATAATAATATTTCCAAGGTTTGCTTCTCTTGTCTATTTGTTCCAGCTAATCTCTGAAACGGTTGGACTGATTTTGATGATACTTTAACTAGCAGATAGCTGATATTATATTATAAGGCTTAATCTAGACTACATTTTTAGAAAGTTTTATGTAGTAGGTACCTACATAGTTACTTAATGTCTACGCGAACGAAGTCACAGTCAACAGTAAGTCATAAATATAATTAAGTTTAATAGAATAATGTGAAGCATTTAAAATGTTAATTATGTATATTTCACTTCAATATAATAATATTCCAGGGTTTGCTTCTCTTGTCTATTAGTTTCAGCTAATCTCTGAAACGGTTGGACTGATTTTGATGATACTTTGACTAGCAGATAGCTGATATTATATTATAAGGCTTATTCTAGATTACATTTTTATAAAGTTTTATGTAGTACCTACATAGTCACATAGTTTCTACGCGAACGAAGTCACAGTCAACAACAAGTCATAAATATATTTTTAATTTATGATTATATTAATAATGACTAAGTGCTGTCTTATTTCTTAGGATAAAAATACACATTTTAAAAATACAATAAATATTATTTTTACGTCATTAGAACTCACGCTTGACCACTTTTTGCTGACAATGGACTTTTTTCTGCATAAAACCACTGGCATCGAAAAAAAATCATTATAATTTTCATGAATTTGGGTGTGCTTGTTACACAGTTATAATTTTAATTCGATTTTAGTGATAAATATAAAGTCATTTTTTAAACGGTTCAACAGTGTGTTTAAGTGTTATTCTGCGAATATCTTCATCAATTTAACAATGTGCGTAAGTAAAATAAAACCTTTAAATATTTATATTTTTACAGCGAGTTGTGTTTGCGTATAAGTTTGTGTTTTCGATAGTCAATTTGCATTAATTATCAAATATGAAAACTTGTATACCAACCAGTTTTGTATCAGCCAACGAAAACACTTTGTTGTTACGTTTATCCGTTTGAATAGGTGTACCACGCGAAATAAGCTTACAGGTTCGAGTGTAGTCTAAAACATAATTTATTTATTTCATAGGTCTGACTCCGAGTACGAAGCACCTTCCGTGATTTCGGAGGTACCTCCTCCTTAAAAGAAGAGCAAGTCTTCGTCAGCCACAACCAAACGCAAAACTGTTAAAACCTGTGAGACTTCGCCTCATGAGACTGTCTCTGGCTCCCGCAGGTAAATTTGTTATTACTTATCATTATTAACTCCAAGTCTGGTTCTGGTTTAGTAGTAACTTATGAAAACAACTCAACTGTGTTCTTTATAATTTATTTATTTATTTAATTAAAACAGTAAAAACCAATTACTTTAATTAACAAAAAAAATAACATTAGCTACAATCAAAACAATTCATAAAAATAAATAATAATAAAAACAGCAAATTAAATACAACTTTAATAAGTCCAAATTATATATATATTTAGTACCTTGCCACAGTACAGTGTTATGAAATTAAATGTTTCTAGAACAATGCTTTCGTCAACACATCAGTGGTTGAGTGGCAAAGCGCTCGGTTCGATACCTGAATGTTCCGGGTTCAATTCCCAGGTCGGACAAAGTGTGTTTCGGATTTTTCGATGCATAGCTGGGTTTGTGATCACCAACCCACATTTGACAAGCATGCTGATTAAGCCATTACCCATCAATTGTAGTGATGACTTGAGTTTAATGATGAAGGCCTTTGCCTAGCAGTGGGTCATAGACCTCTTCAAGTACATGTCCTTGTCGTCGCTGTCTGACACCGGGCTGAACAATACTTTACTTATATCTAATATACTCATATAATAATTTACAGAAAACAGCCGAAGCGTGACCTCTTCAATATTTTGCGGTCGGAGGAAACTGCTAGCAGCCGACCGAAGCCGAGTGCTGGAACAGCGACATCATCGTTTGCCAGCCGGGTCTCGACGGGAACTTCTCGCCGCACTGCAGTGAGCAGCGGTGAATTTTTTGTAGACCTGAAGGTCTACAAAACGAATGTCTACGTGTCAAACCCCGTCGAGGTTCGATACAAGACAGCGCTAGCGTCGGTAAGGTTGCAGTGTGACGACACCTCTCCGTCCTGGGAAGCACTGCACAGGGCTTCCTGGCACAAGCCTGGGAGGTATTTGAGAATTCGGAACCAGTTTACTATTCTGATAAAATTAATTTTAAATAATATTATAATTTTTATAGGTTATAGGTACTTATTTCATTATTATTAGGTCCGAACTCTGAATGTAGCACATACTATATTTAACCTTTAAGTGCCGTACTGACGTCTGACAGACGTTGTCGTCCCTTCTCCCGCTCATATTTTGAGTGCCGCGCGCGCTACACCCTTGCCCCCCGCAGTACCTTCGCTCGGACCCACTCTTTACCCCGCAGTGTGGCGCAAGAACGCGTGAGGTGTACACGTTTCCCGCTACGGTGCAGCTGACGTCTCACAGACGCAAGGTCGGTACTAGTGTTATTTTCTCTTTACGTCTGAAAGACGCCTGCACAGTCTTTATGTATTTTTTACTTAACGTCTCGTGGTCGTTACGACGGTGTATACGCTATAATGTTTAAATTGTGTTTTCAGATGTCTGAACCTCAGGGATCAACGTCAAAAAAAAGGAAATATCAAAATGACAGGAACCTACAACCTATACCTCTTAAAAATTTAAAAGAAACTGTTCGTGATTTGATCCAAGAGGAAGACACAGATTCAGATTTTAGCCAGTTTGATGACAGTGATGCAGACCCAAATTTTGTTTTGGAACAGGGGGATGACACAAATTCAGAGCAGTCGGAGTTAGAAACTGTCGATATTCCTGACAGGAGCACTGAACACGGTCAAATTCCTCCCCTCAACAATGTAGCGTTACCCGAAGTACCCTCAGACTCAGGTATGCATTTTGATGCTAATATTTCTAATCACCAAAATACTGAAGACAATTATACGTCCCACGACGAAGAACCTCAGCCCGATTCTCAACGTTCCGAGGTCAAACAACGTAAATATTATGGTCGTAATCGCTATAAATGATCTTCTGTAGAGCCGATTGCCCGTAATTCCCGAACACAACTTCACAACATTATTCACATGTCAGGAAGACGAGCACCTTCGACATTTACAAGCCTAACTGAGCTTTGGGAACTTTTTGTTACAAATGATATGCTTTCACTGCTAGTTACTTGCACAAACAAAAAAATTCAAAGCTGTAGAGTAAAATATAAAGACCAAAACAAGTCCGAATTACGTGCAACTACTGAACTTGAAATGAAGGCATTTTTCGGTTTGTTGTATTATACCGCTGTATTCAAATCTAATAGGGAAGATGCTGACTTCATATTTGCCACAGATGGCTCCGGTAGGGAAATATTTCGATGCGTTATGAGCAAGCATCGCTTTCTAGTTCTGTTGCACTGTCTTCGATTTGATGATTCTGATACACGAGCATCTAGACTAGCCACAGATAAAATAGCAGCTATCTCAGAAATTTTCCAGAAATTTATACAGAATTGCTAAAATAATTACTCGCTTGGAACACATGTCTGTATTGACGAGATGTTGATAGCTATAAACTTCATAATTTACTTACCGAGTAAGCCAGCGAAATATGGTATCAAAGTTCTTCTATTAGTTGATGCTCGAACTTTTTACATTTACAACGCTTATATTTATTTTGGGAAGGGATCGGATGGAATAGGACTTTCAGAATCAGAGAAGAAACTGGGGGTACCTACCCAATGTTTGTTACATTTGTGCAAGGTTAATGAGGGTAGTCACCGAAATGTTACCACGGATAATTATTTTTCTTCAATCGAAGCAATGGAATGCTTGAAAGAGAGAGGGCTAACATATCTAGGAACATTGAAGAAAAATAAAAGAGAAATACCACATGAATTTCAAGCTGAAAAGAAGAGGAAAGTTGGACAAGTGCTATACGGATTTACAAAAGATTTTACAATGATTTCATATGTTCCAAAACCGAATAAAGCTGTTCTTGTCGTTTCATCTATGCACCACAAAAAGAAAACAGATCCGGCTACAAAGAAACCGATGATAATCATCGATTATAATCACACGAAAGGAGGCGTCGACGAGGTGGACAAGAAATGCTCTAACTACTCTAGTTCTCGAAGAACTAGACGTTGGCCAATGGCTATCTTTTACCGGCTGCTTGTTATGAGCGGTGTCAATGCATATATACTGCATAATGGTTGCGAAAACGCAAAAAATATCAACCGAGGAGATTTTCTGCGAAGTTTAGCCCGCGAATTAGTGCTACCTCAACTCAAGTTGAGAGTCTACAACGAAAAAATTCCCAGGGAACTGAGATGCACAATTCAAAGAGTTGTCGGAAAATCTGATATGCCCTCGATCCCGTCAACTTCAGGACCACAAGATCTTGAAGTTCGTAAAACGTGTGCCATATGCCCAAGTAAGATGAGAAGGCGAACAAAGTATTTTTGCTGTGTCTGTGCCAAACCAATGTGCCTTAGTTGCTGCAGTCAGATTTGCAATGACTGCAAGTAAGAATTATTTAATTTGATTATTTGTTTTTCTACTTAACCGCGCCGAGTTTATCCTTTGACGCGATATTATTAAAGACAGGGATACAGTTCGAACTTATTGATAATTTAGCTATGGTCCGAATGTTACAGAGTGGTATCAGAGGTGGTGTTTGTTTATGCTCTCATAGATATGCTAAAGCAAATAATGTATTTTTACCAGATTACGACAATTCTGTACCTAGTTCTTATATAACATATATTGATTGCAATAATTTGTATGGTCATAGTATGTCTCAATACTTACCATTGAACAGTTTTCGGTTTCTAGATCAACATGAGATTGATAATTTAGATGTTTGTCAAATTTCAACAGAGGCAGAGTATGGTTTTATACTTGAAGTGGATTTAGAATATCCAAAGCATTTACATAATTTACCATTTTGTCCAGAAAAATGCATTCCATCAGGAGGAAAAAATCATAAACTCGTTCCTAATTTATATGACAAATTTGTATATGTTATACATTATATTTTAAAAACTTGTTTAAAACATGGATTGATACTGAAGAAAATTCATCGGGTTATCACTTTCAGACAAAGTCCGTATCTGAAACAATACATTGATTTAAATACAACACTAAGGCAAAATAGTTTTTTCAAACTTTTGAACTACTGAAAAACGTGTCAAAGTTCATTTAGTTAATCAGTGGTTAGATCAGGACAATGTAACTAAAAAACGAAAAAGTACGCAACAGCTTATTGCACGTCCAAATTTTCATAGCTCCTCGGTATTTACAGAAAATTTAGTAGCAGTGCAGTTAAAACCCGAGCAAATATTTATGAATAAACCAATATACATTGGCTTCACTGTTTTAGAATTATCAAAAAGCCTTATGTATAATTTCCATTATTCTATTATTAAACCTTTTTACAACACCAATGTGCGAATGTGTTACACGGACACCGACAGTTTTGTTTACCACATACAAACAGATGATTTTTATAAAGATTTAAAAAATAATTTTTTACCTTACTTTGATACAAGTAATTATTGTAAAACGAATCAATTTCCCTTACCAATTCAAAATAAAAAAGTTCCAGGTTTATTTAAAGACGAAATGGGAGGAAAAATTATATCTGAATTTGTAGGGCTTCGTTCAAAGCTATACTGCATTAAAACTACAGACAGCACAATTAAGAAAGCAAAGGGTATTAAAAAAAACATCGTACGTAAGTTCAATGTCACGGATTATGAAAAAACACTTTTTAATGGAGACATTGTTCGTAGAACAAATATTCTGTTTAAATCAATTAAACACGAAATTTTTACATGTGCTGTGAATAAAATTGCTCTATCTAGCGATGATGATAAGCGGTTAATATCAAATGACAAAGTTTCTACTAAAGCATGGGGACATACAAGTATATTGAATTTTTAACATTTTTCTAGTTATTAATTTTTTATAAATTGTTGAGTTATATTTAATATTTGTTAATTTAAAAAAGATATGTTATGTCTTAGATAAGTAAATTCAAAGTGTGAGTATATCTTCAATGTTATGTTAATATGTGCTACATGCTTTAATAAAGTTTATAAATTATTAAAAGAATAATAATGTTTGTCTTGCATAAAATATAATGTAATTATGCTACATCATACGTACCTACTAAAGTTCATAAAATATTAATAGAACATAAGTTTGTCTTGTACGGTAAATATCGCTACCCGAGTGGTGAAACCTGGAAATAGACAAGCGCTGTTTAACCTTCCTATACTCGCGCGTTGGTCTGTGAGACAGACGAAACACATTTTCGTAATTATTTTTATGCAGGTAAATCCTGTGAAGTCGAGTTCCTTGCTAGCTGCCGGATTTGTGGCTAACTTCATTTTAGTACACGCCGCGCGTTCGGGCGAAACGCACGTGTTGTAGCATTCGGCGCCAATCGGTCCATGAGACCGACGCGAGTATAGGTGCAACTTTTTGTGTAAGTAAATATTAATATAATATATTTAGTGCGTTTATATATTTTTACAGACTTTGAATACTTTATGAAGTATGTATAGTAAAATGTATGTATGTGTGTTGCTCTATATTATATTTTGACCAATTTTATCATTCTTTTTTGGGTTATACGTCATATCAAAATGGACAAGGATCAAATCAGATTGTTGCTGGACGAATCAAGTTCTGGTTCTAGCTATGAAGACGAAAATGACAGTGAGGTGGAAGACAACGTGGAGGTACAAGAAGAGACATACGACAAGACGACGACAATGACGAGATATCTGAGGAAGAACACAGTGAAAGTTCCCGTGGTTTTTACTTGGGAAAAGATGGACAGACAAGGTGGAATAAATCTCCTGCCTCAAACCCAACTAGGCGACGTGCTAGAAACATAGTCACTCAACTTCCAGGCGTTAGAGGAGAAGCTAGAAATTTGAAGGAACCAGGTGAGCTGTGGCGGCGTTTTTTTTCGGAGGGCACTGTCAACCTGATAGTTAAGTACACTAATGAACAAATTCATCGATTGAAACATAATTTCAAAAGAGACTGCACCGATACAGACAACATTGAAATTGAAGCTTTTTTAGGCCTTTTACTGTTTGCTGGAGTCAGAAAAAACGGTCGTCTAAATGCCAAAGATTTTTTCAAAACTGACGGGTCATCCCCGGAGATATTTTGATTGACTATGGGCTTTAGCAGGTTCTATCTATTGATGCGTTGTCTCAGATTTGACAATAAAGATACACGAGAACAGAGAATAAAACTGGATAAACTGGCACCTATTAGAGAGTTGTTCGATGAAGTTGTGGGAGTGTTCAAAAAATATTAGTGTGTCTCAGTATGTTACGATTGATGAAAAATTAGAGGCTTTTAGAGGACGTTGCAACTTTCGCCAGTACATTCCCTCAAAACCCAACAAATATGGAATAAAAATTTATGCGTTGACAGATGGCAAAATGTTTTATACCCATACCATGGAAGTTTACGTTGGGAAACAACCAGACGGTCCATATCAAGTTGATAACTCCGCTTTGGCTTTGGTTTGCGATTGAGTGAAAATATTCACAATACTGGGCGTAATATTACATGTGATAACTTCTTCACTAGTATTCCATTGATAAATAAGCTTGAGTCTCAACACAAATTGACAGTTATTGGGACGATTCGTAAAAACAAACGAGAATTGCCTAAACAATTCACGGATATAAGAGGAAGAGCAGAAAAGTCCAGTTTATTCGGGCACCGAGGCAATTGCAGTCTTGTATCCTATGTACCGAAAAAAGGCAAAAATGTCCTTCTCGTATCCAGCATGCACGATGATGCCCAGATCAATGAAGATACAGGTAAACCGGAAATTATAATGGGCAACAATAGAACCAAAGGTGGAGTTGATACTGTGGACAAAATGTGTGAGGCTTACAACGTTGCACGTGGGACAAATAGATGGCCAATGGTGATATTTTACAGCTTAATGAATGTAGCGGGTATAAATACGTTTATAACATACTTGCACAACAACCCTACCAAGAAAATTAGCCGTAGGATTTTTCTTGAAGCCTAAGCATACGATCTGATCAATCCGCAACTTAGACGAAGGGCTCTCATTACATCCTTGCCGAGAACCATAAGGCTTAGGCTCGCCGAAATATGTAAATTAGATGGACCCGAGTCTTTAGCAACATCTAACAATAATAAAGTTGGTCGTTGTGGATACTGCTCATCAAAAAAAAACCGCAAGACACGTTACAACTGTGCCACCTGCAAAAAATACTTTTGTTTGGAACATGCTGTAACCGTATGTCCTGATTGTTATGGTGAGGCTCAAAATTAAGCCAAACATAGATAAATATGTACTTTAATATGTTTATTATTATTGTTCAGAAGTTTATTTTGTTTTTAAAAAGAAGTTAAGATTTTAATTTTGTTTTCCTAGTACTTAAGAAAAAAATCTCAAATTCGAAGACTGATTTGTGATAAACTATAAGTCAGTAAAATAATTAATAAATTATGTATTATTCATACTATTTTGTTTCATTACATCCTAAACTTTAAAAAAAAGTAATCGTTTTTGGGCTTCATAGTAAAAAAAATATGTTGTAGGGGTAAAAACTATCGGTCTGTGACACCGTGCGCGAGTATAGGTGTTACAAAAATTGGCGCGAGTATAGAAAGGTTAATGATTGTTTAACGGCATAATAGTTTTTCATATGTGTACTTATCTGTACTGTTTAGACCTATTTCAAGTATTTTTAAGCGTATTTATGTATTTCACTTACTGGAAATGTCCACCGTTTCGTAACACGTTGTTGCTAGCTTCAGCAAGTTTTTAACAACATAAAGAACGAGTGAGCAATTATGTAGAATTGTTATTTTTGGCTTGTGTATGGAACGCATTGATTTCTGACCACTAATTGTGAAAATGTAATCATTACGTAATAATGCTAATGGCTTAAAGTCCATGGACAAGAAAACAAAAATGACATAACAGTATTTTTCAAACTACAGTTCATATAGGTGAAGGAGTCTGGTACATTATGCCAATGGTTGTTTTGATTGTCTGTTAGTTTTCTCTATGTATACTTTTATTATTATGTGTTTTATGTAAATCTGTACCTATGTTTTTTATAATCATTAAATTTAAGTTTGCCTTGTATAAAATAAAATGTAATTGTGCTACATCAATATTACGTACCTAATAAAGTTCATGAAATATTAATATTTGTTTTCTTTATAAAACCTTAATACTTCATCATCATCAGCTCATTTTATGTCCTCATTGCTGGGACATGATTCTTCCCTATGGATGGATAGGGAAAACGGGTCAAACCACCACGCGGGTCAATTGTGGAATGGTGGTTGCTGATTATTTCTATTGCAGCCGGGACCAGCGGCTTAACAAGCCTTCCGAAGCACGGAGGAGCTCGAGATTATAAGTTTTTGGTCACCCATCAGGCGACGTACTTTGCAAAAGTTGCTTAACCTTTCTACTTACCTTATAAAATTTAGGTTCTAATCATCATCTACACGATTATTGTTTTTTCATGATATCAAGAATGCTATAAAGACAAGTGCGAACGTGAATTGCACAGCGACACAAACATGCATCATTGTAATAAGAACCACACCAATAAATCTGTAATGATGTGTGAGTCAATAGCTAACAAAACTGCCTATTGTGCAATTAAATTACGATATCAATAATTCACTCTATAGTTGAAAATAGGTAACGAGTTCGAGTCCTGACAAGTTTGTGTTTCATGGCATGCGTTTGCTGCTGCCTCAGCAATAGGAATTATTTTACATACACACTCACACCTAAGTCAATGCCTATATAAGTACTTACTTAGAGTATAAAATAGCATCATATTGAAATACAAATTTATTTACATAAAAACAGCGGAGTAAACAGCAACAAAGCAGCGTTTCAATAACATGGTAAGTTATTTTAAAAAGTTCAACGTGATGATTAAAATGTTATTCTTCTCTATAGTAGATTTACAGTAAATAACTCATTTTAATTTTTTATTTTTTCAGAATTCCCAAGGCAATAGTACCCAAGACATCGTGCCAAGCCAAAGCTTGCTCCATGTGACAAGCAAAGGCCTTGAACGATCACCTTCTCCGGTTTTGCAAGATTTTGCAAGATGCGCAAGACCCGCTAGAGGGATTCAGCCAAATGTTCCCGCCTTGGTTAGTAGAACGACAGGATTCGCCGTTACTTCATAAGATTCACAAAAAACAAACGGCTTCCAAAAGGCAACCGAAGAAAAGAAGCTTTTTGAAGAATTTTCATGGACAGCAGCAATCGTTTGTTTTAAAAAGTGACAAAACTAAAAGACGGCGGCTGATAAAGATCCAAATTATAGACTTAGAATCACAAGTGTCTAGTGAGTCGGACGATAATAATACTCTCCTTAGTGCACAATATGTGGTAACCGATGACGTGGACCAAATTATGGACCAAACGGAGAGTGTTATAAACAATATCTCAAAAAAAATGTGTGGGTATAGCTATAGTTTTTAAAACTATCACTAGACAATTATTTGTAAATTAAATTTCTCAAGTAAACGTTATGCGTAACAATTTTGTTACGTATAAGTCTACAGAGATACATTTTATTAATAGAGTTATGATATATCACAAAATAGATAATAAAAGTCGGCTATAATTATGTTTAATGTATTAGTTTAGTAAGTTTTCATGTTTTCATGCAATTCGATAAAGGCAGTGCATATCGAGCTCGTCACGGCGCTATCTACTGAAGCATACATAGCCGCATTAAATCGTTTTGTTTCCCGTCGTGGAAAGTCTAAAAGCATCACGTCCGACAACGGAACCAATTTTGTTGGCACTAATAACGAGTTTTCCAAATTTATAGCACAATCTAATCTTGAAGGTTTAGTAGCTCAAGAGGGGATAGAATTTAAGTTTGTTCCTGCTTACACCCCCCACTTCAATGGCTTAGCGGAGGCAGCTGTTCGCTCCACAAAGCACCACCTTAAACGGCTCCTAGATACAACGCACTTTACATACGAGGAGATGGCCACTTGTCTCACCCAAATTGAGGCTGTCTTGAACTCTCGCCCCCTGACCCAGCTATCCTCTGATCCACTTGATTTTTCCGCTCTGACTCCTGCACACTTTTTGATTGGACGACCGCTGATATCCATTCCACATCCACAGGTGGCTGACATGAACATCACTCGCCTTAATCGCTTCGTGAGGATAGAATACATAAGGCAGCACTTTTGGAGTCGATTTTCGCTGGAGTACATCAACCAGCTGCAACAAAAACTGAAGTGGCATAGCACGAGCGGAGAACTTAAACTGGGATCACTTGTGATCATAAAGGACAAAGCTCTACCGCCCCTTCTTTGGTCGCTAGGACGCGTGACCAACGTCTATCCTGGCAGCGACGGCGTCATCAGGGTGGCTGGGCTGAAGACCAAGAGAGGCACTATTCGGAGGGCCTTTAATAATATATGTCATCTTCCAGATGTTTGAAGCCCTCGATAGACTTCAACCCGGGGAGCATGTTAATGCCTACATACGCACGGGAGGAGACGCGAGGGAGGAGGGCGTGACATCATCGCGGCGAGCATCGAACCGGTTGCCGCGGTCGCCCCCCGCTGCCTGCGAGACCGGCGCGGCATCGACTACCGAATAAGACACTCGGCTTTCGGACAGCTCCAACGACATTCGCGACCCTCTTAAATTTACGATCTGTTTGTCCGGGACCTATCATTTTGTAACTAGTTGGCATTAAACCAACCCTATGTTATACAGTCCGCCTTTTATTTAAGTCTCAGGACCCTTACAATAATGAATTTATCGTTTTATGTGCTTTAACTAATTGAATATGGTACGGAATTAATCATTGTATGTGACCTAACTAATTATCTTTATTATACATGTAAGTGGTCGTATTACGTAGTACCATTAGTTATTCTGTGGTATTATTTTCAACAATATGAAAATGAATTTATCAATTTATGTGTCTTGATTAATCACTTTAACTAATTATCTTAGTTGATTAAGGAAAAAGTATATTATTACATATATATTAAGTACTTAACTTTATAATCATAAAAATATGATTTGATATGGAAATTTTGTCTTCGCTAGATACAATCGAAACCGCATTGTGTAAAATAAACACAGATCTAAGAAAATTAGGACAAAAAAGAATAGAGCGTTTTACCTACGTTAAAAGTAAATACGAAGAAGCTGTAAGTTTGTATAGTAACTACGAAATTTTCATACAAAAAGTTGACCTATCTGAAACAAATTCAGGAGTTGTAGTAGTTATAGAAAAAATAATTTCAAATTACAAAAAAAATACGGAATATTTTCACGAAACAGAAAAAAAACCGGTATCCAAATCTTTAAAAATGGAAAAATATAACATAAAAACCGCGACTTTTTTGATCCCAGAACTAGATGGAAAACAAAGTACGATTCACAGACTAATTAACTCATCAGAACTATACCGTTCTTGTATTGACGATAAGGATGAGCAAATGTTGATTAGTTTCATAATTAAGACCAGACTTGATCAAAATTCTAACGACGACAGCAGCAATCAATGACCGCACGGCAAAACTTCTCAGGTGAGTTTTCAAAACTTGCTTACAGATACCCTAGACCACAATATACGTTTTCGAGAGGACACAACTATCCACGTAGAGGACAATTTAGACAGTTTGGAGGACATTACCACCAGCCTCCAAGACAGTATTATTATAACGCGAATTATGAGTTCATACCACGTTTTCCTAGCAATACACAACAGGCACAGTACAATAATCATAGAAACAACAACTACAGGCTTATGAGAAACTCTAATCAAACACGAGGTGCATTTACCCAAAATCGTTACAAAAATAAACATGTCAACGTAACAACACAAAATCATAGTTCGCAACAAGATTCAGAATTTTTTCGTCCCTCAACAGAATAAGCAAAATTACATATGTAGTACTGACTCCAATTTTATTATAAAATTGTTTGTACGTAATCGAGTAAAAACATTTCTTGTAGACACAGGCGCAAATCTATGCCTTCTGAGAAAAACCTCAGTTCAATATCAACATCATAATAATTTAAACACGACAACAGTCAATGGTATAGGAGGAAATATAGAAACTTTAGGTAAATTGTATTTGAACTTATATATACCCAATTCTAGAATATATTTGAAACAAGAGTTTCAAATCGTAAACAGTCTGCCAATAGACGTGGATGGAATCCTTGGTACTGACTTCATTTCAAAATACATGTCTTCAATAAATATCTCTAGAAATTACATTACTCTGTGCTATAAGCGCCATAGCTTCAAAGTAAGGTTTAGGCATTCGTATCGTGATGAACATAATGTAAACAATAGCACGGTTCAGGCGACTCGCTCGCAAGTGAAACACGATAACAAAAGCAAGCCGCCCGCGACGTTTACCGAGAACCGGAGTCAGGTGAAAAAATTCATTATAGAGCCACGGTGTGAACATATCTTTTTTGCACACGTTAACATGTCGAAATGTAACAAAGACAATGAGTATGTATTATTTTCATCAGAGTTGAAACCAGATTTGTATTTAGCAAGTTCGATAGTTAAAATAAGTAATGGAAAAATTCCAATTAAATTATTAAACACACGCGAAAAACAACAGACTTTAAAGAGCTTTGAACCCGATTTGGAACTTTTAGACAACTACAATATATGTAACTTTAGTAAAACAGAAAATAAGCCATGTAGAACGGAAACTATTTTAAAACAATTAAATTTACATCATTTAAATACGGAAGAAAAACAATCAATAGAACAAATATGTTCAAAATACTCGGACATATTTCATTTAGAAGGTGATAAATTAACTACAACAACTATCGGAACACAGTCAATTACATTAAAAAATAACACGAAACCAATATATACTAAACCATATAGATTACCAGCAGCGTTAAAACCGGAAATAGACAAACAAATTAGAAAAATGCTTGATGATGACATTATAGAACCCAGCAACAGCGAGTGGAGTAGTCCTATTTTGCTAGTCCCTAAAAAAACAGATAATAGCGGAGAAAGAAAGTGGAGACTAGTAATCGACTATAGAAAATAAAATAATGTAATACAAGATGATAAATTTCCCTTACCTAACATTACCGACGTACTAGACTCCCTGTCAGGAGCAAAATTTTTCAAAAATTGATTTAAGTAACTCATTTTATCAGGTACTATTAAATGATGACTGTCGTGACGTCACAGCATTTACTACAAACACCGGACAGTATAGACTAAAGCGTCTACCGATGGGACTCAAGATATCTCCAAGTTCTTTTTCACGACTAATGTCGATTGGCCTCTCAGGGCTTACACATGAACAATGCCTTGTTTATTGTGATGATTTATGTGTTTATAGCCGTAACCTACTTATGCACAATAAAAACCTAATAGATGTTTTCGAAAGGTTGAGAAAGTTAAACTTAAAAATTAATCCGTTAAAATGCGATTTTCTTAAAAAACAAATACTATATTTGGGACACCTAGTAACAGAACACGGCGTGCTGCCGGATCCACAAAAAACTGCAACAGTGGAAAACTACCCAAAACCCAAAAACGCAGACGAGGTCAGGAGATTCGTAGCTTTCTGCAATTATTATCTATATTATAGTAAATTCATTCCCAATTTCGCAACAATAACAATACCTCTTAACTACCTATGCAAAAAGAATACAGCCTTTGTATGGACAAAATCATGTGACGATTCTTTTAATTTGTTACGACATTGTATGACCACCGCTCCGATTCTTGACTACCCAGACTTCTCGGAACAAAACGAGTTTGTGTTGCAAACCGATGCATCGCAATTCGCTATAGGAAGCGTGCTAATGAACAATAATTTAAAACCAATTGCTTATACAAGCTGTCCACTAAATAAGGCCGAACTTAACTATCCAACAATCGAGAAAGAATTATTATCAATTGTATGGAGTGTAAAATACTTTCGACCGTATCTTTTCGGAAAAACTTTTTCAATAAAAACTGATCATAAACCGCTAAAGAGGGAGGCAAACGAGCAGGCGGGTCACCTGATGGAGAGTAATCACCGCCGCCCATGGACACCCGCAAAACCAGGGGAATCGCAGACGCGTTGCCGGCCTTTAAGGGAGGAATAGGTTTAAGGAAGGAATAGGAATTGGGAGGAGGGCGGGGGGGGGGGGGGGGGGAAGGGGCCTCCGGTACCCTCACTGGTCGGACGAAACACAACAGCACCAAGTGCCATTATTTCACGCCGAATATTCAGTGAGAGGGTGGTATTACACCGGGCGAGCCGATCCAATGCGTGCTGCAACGCAGCGTGGCTCTACCACTCAGTGAAAACTTATTTAATATGAAGGAAACCTCCAGCAGACTAATGAAATTTCGTCTGGCTTTAGAGGAATATGATTTTAAAATATTATATGTAAAAGGCTCAGACAACGTCGTTGCTGACGCTCTATCACGAATAATAGTAACATCAAAAGAGTTAAAACAAATGAATAATACTGAATTATGTAATGTAATGACTAGAAAACAAAGATGTTTAGAAGAACAAAATAAACAATTTATGCCTAGCACCGGTTCTCAAAATATTCTTAAAGTAAGGGAGGACCCGCCCATAGTTTCAGAAATATTGAGAAAACCAAGCGACAGCATAGATTTAGTATTTAAAGGAAAAATAGATATAGATAAATACCATAAAAATAATAAAATAAGTGACATGGAAAAATGTTTATTATACATACCTAGCGTAAGCATAATACTTTTTAATATAGAGTATAAACAACGTTACACCCGAGCGGATTTCGTTGATTTTATATTAAAATTTTGTAAAAGGCTTAATATAAACTATATAAATATAATTAAAGATAAAGATAACGTTAATTTTATTAAAGAATTACAACGTGAAATATATAGAAGAAAAAACTGGGACTTTCCCAAAATATCTATTCTGCCTAATGTAGACAGAATAGCAAATGAAAAAGATAAAATCCAAATATTACATGATTTCCATATCTTGCCCAGCAGCGGACACGCTGGAATGCGAAGAATGATAAACAATATAAAGAGAAAATACACATGGCCTTCTCTAAATAAAGATGTAATACAATATGTAAGCAAATGTCAAAAGTGTCAATTCTTAAAACATTCTAAACCAGTTAAAATGCCTATGGAAATAACGACCACAGCACACACACCCCTCGAAAAAATTTTTTTAGATATTGTAGGACCGTTAGTAAGGAACTCGTATAATAACTGCTATATATTAACGATACAATGTGAGATGTCGAAATTTGTAGAGGCTTATCCACTACAATCCAAGGATACAGTATCAGTCGCAAACTCTTTTGTCAGTAATTTCATTTTAAAATACGGAATACCAAAATGTATAGTTACAGATAAAGGTACAGAGTTTTTATCATCCACAATGACAGAGGTCTGCAAATTACTAGGAATAGCAAAATTGAACTCAACCGCATACCACCATGAAACATTAGGAGCATTGGAAAATACACACAAAAATTTACGATCTTTTCTTAGACAATACTGTACAAGCAATTTACACGAATGGTCAGCATGGTTACCCTACTGGACATTAGCATTTAACACTTCTGTACATACACATACTAAATTCCAACCCTATGAACTCGTGTATGGTAAACAGTGCAATTTACCAAGTAACATCATTAATGAACCTCTAGAACCGTTGTATAACCCTTTAGATTATTCTAAACATTTAAAATATAGATTGCAATTAGCGCATAAACAAGCCCGTGATAATTTAATAATGAGTAAGCAAAATATGAAAAAGCAATACAGACCTACAAACAGGGTGACCAAATACTTATAAAAAATGAGACTACAGATAAAACGAAAAGCATTTATTTAGGTCCGTATGAATTTGTAGAAGATCTAGATTCAAATATAAAAGTTTTAAAAAATAACAAACCACATATAGTTCGTAAAAATAACACCAAACTTTTTAAATAAAAAAAAATATGAGAAAAAAAATGTGTCCGTTAATGTATAAGTAGGTATACCTATATATATATTTTCTTAACTACAGGTACCTGTACTTAAATTTAATTTTATGTAACCTAATTTTCCTAATGTATGAATAGTTTAAGTAAGCTAACATTAAGATGTTATGTAATTTCTTTTTGAACTGAACTTATGTAATTATGTCAGTTTTTTTTCCCTTTTTTTTTTTGTTGCACCCCGATGGTATTGTGTACAACATTATATGTACTTACTTATAACGTGTATCAATTATGTAAGACAGTAATAAAGAGTTACTCAAAGTAAACAGTCGTTTGTTCTTGTCGTCTCCCGATAATAATCGCCTTTCAACTCTACGCACTTAGTTCAGCGATGTTCCAACCTCTTCAACCCATCAAAAAATATTTTTTGTCAAACCTTGAAAAATATGCCTCAGTTTCGGCTACCACCTCTTCGTTTGACGAAAATCTTTGCCCGCCAAGCCATTTCTTCATGTTTGGGAAGAGTAAAAAGTCACAGGGGGCTAAATCTGGCGAATACGGAGGGTGTGGCAATAATTCGTAACCTAATTCGACATTTTTTGATGTCGCGATTGCAGACGAGTGGGCCGGTGCATTATCCTGATGAAATAGAACTTTTTTTTTGCTAGATGCGGTCGTTTCTTGATCAACTTTTTATTGAATCTATCTAACAATGCAGCATAGTAAGCTCTAGTTATTGTCTTGTCTTTATGCCAAAAAAATCGATGTAAATAACCCCTTGGCGGTCCCAAAAGACTGTGGCCATCACTTTACCAGCCGAGCAAACAGTTTTTGCCTTCTTTGGGGCACCCCGGTAAAACAGTTGCGTTGTCTCGTTCTCTCGTGCGTCGACCGAATAGCACTCGCGTCTTATGAGCACCTGGTACTTGGCGATCTTTTTAATAGAATTTGAAATTTAAATAAATTGATTTAAATAATTATCGCGAGAGGATGGTTAGGTTTTGATAGAAACTTGCTCAATTTATTTAACTGACTGATAATTGATTACTTTGTAGTTCGTTTTTATTCACCCTTATCTTATCTACTGTAGTTCTCTTACCATTGTAATATCTTTATATCGAAAAATGATATGTTTTTCAGTATAAAATACATTTCAAATTAAATTTATTGTATCATTAAATACACTTTTTGTCTGTTTTTAGGATACATACTACATATGGTGTCAAATACCAGAGCAAATACGAGATAGACCCGCAAAAGGTAAACTAATAGATAGGTACAATAATCAAAGAATGCTATTACAACGAGAAGGAGTACTTGGCCGGAAACGAAAACTAATATTCCGGAACATTCAGGTACATTTTTATAGTCAACAACAAATAAACTTAAGAGCAATGTAATCGGGTCACTTTGTAGGATGGAAAATCCCATACAAAGTGGCCTGATTTCATTGCTCTTGAGTGTAGGATGAGAGCAGATAAAGTAGCCAAATGTATCGTAAGCCGCAACACATGTTAATTATTATAAGAATAAGGATGTGTTGCGAAGTATTTGGCTACTTTGGCTGCTCCTACGTGTTTTATGTTGACTTTACATGTGCTGTTTTGCATTCTGAAACATCAGTATCATCAGACATTGAAGAATACGAGGACACCGTTATATGGCTTCAGTATAACAAAGAGCCCTTTCATGAGGTCAAATATCGCATTGAAACTGATTACAGGACATTTTAAAGAAATATCCATTATTGAAGCATAGTTTTTGATTTCAGTTTGTAAGTATACGTTTTTATTAATGTGATTATTACATTATGATGACTTATATGTTAAAGTCCCTATATATACCTATGGTTTGCAGATACAGTTCGACTTTGAATACAGTCATCCAAAAAAGGACGTCTCCTTTTTGTGAAGTTCCCACAGTTTTTAGAAAAAGCTACTGATGCTTTTACTGACGTAAAAGTGTTCCAAGACTTGAAGATTGCCTTCAACGAAACGACAAAAGAAGGTAAATTTTGCCTTTGTTATTGAGCGATAGAGATAGAATTGTCTTATGTGGATTAATCGAGAAATCGGGACACAGTTTCCATCACCCCAGGAAAAAAACATTATGTTTCTTTTACCCTAGCACCTGATCTTATACATAATAATCGTCTTAATTGTTTAACGAATGCCTACATTACCATATATAATAAGTTCTAGTTTATTATAATAAAATAAAAGTCACTATTACAATTTACATTTAATTTCAGACACGAAAGCATTTATTGCTTTATCCTTACTACGCGGGAAACTGGTTCCAACCGTGGGCAGATCAGAAAGAAGAGATAAAGACGAAAAGGTAATAATTAGTACATTTATTATTATACTATATTTTTTATTTATTTACACCTGGCAATAAAGTACCAATAACCGCACGCTAAGCATTTTGTACTTACCAAGGGTGGTGTTATGAGTGTCACATCA
Organism: Scoparia ambigualis; assembly: GCA_963921215.1. NCBI lineage: Eukaryota > Metazoa > Arthropoda > Insecta > Lepidoptera > Crambidae > Scoparia > Scoparia ambigualis. The sequence goes on from OY992516.1 coordinate 31,694,726, forward strand.
CTAGTGTCATGACACATCACTAGCGCAATATGGCGCGCACCCTCTGTACTGTAAAGACACATGTCCATTCCAATTTAATACTAATAAATAACCACGTCTGATTGATTGAAGTCGTCTTATTATTCACTATCGTGCACCGACCAATACATGGTGTCAGAAGTGGGATCGCAATCTACATTTGTGCAAGTCTCATGTAAAAAGTACATGTCTTTGGAAAAGTGGAAGTCTTTGAGTCGGCGTCATGTCTGAAGGAAAGTCCAAGAAACTTTCTGGAATGTCCAGTCCACAGCCCATGATCATGAGTGGGAACATGGCTCAACAATGGAAAAAATGGGTGCAGTCATTGAGGAGTGTCTGTTCAAAAGGTCATAATTCCATGATAAACAAATTTAACAAGAAACAACAAAAAGTATTTTAATTTTTTATTGAAATATAATGGTAATTGTTATTATTGTATTAAACGCAAATTAGACTTTTTGATATACATGTTCATTTTAATTTTAGTTTTTTACTGTATTTCTTTTTTTATAAATAATTTTCATTTGGAAATACGACTTTATGATCGGAATTACCAAAAAGAAGTCTTTTTGGTCAGAATATTCCAGAAATAAGTCTTTTTGATCAGAATATTCCAGAAATACGACCTTTTATAGAACATTCTTTTCGCTTCTTTGTTCTAGTTCCCATATTTAATGTATGTACGATTCCGTAACCTTCATCCATTTAAAAAAATAAGCGATTTTACTCTGTATTTTCAAATAATACACCCAAAACAAAAAAATCATAGTGTTAAAATGTTCCACATACCAATAAACTTCTACTAAATCTCATTTATTTTTCTTTCACAGTTGACAATCAATAAAGCAATGGCTATTTAGAGTATACATACATCCAAAACATCGATTTTATTAATCGAACAAACTCGATTTTCGGCAGGCAATAATATATGGCAAGATTTAATTACCTTTTGAACAAAATTGTTTCATAAAACATATTTTTGTATGAGAAATAAGACTTTTTGATCGAAATATGTTTTATACACAGAAATAAGCCCATTTTGGTCGGAATGTCAAAGTTAAAGATTTATTTTATATTGGAAATACGTGTTTTTCGATCAGAATTTTATCAAATATGGATAGGATATACGTAACAGTTTAGGGAAAAAAAATAAAAAACATTTCTTTCTACTGGGAAATATGACCTTTTGAACAGACACTCCTCATTTAAATTCTATTTACGTGCGTCAGGTCTGGATGAAGAAAGCGATGGCAGAAAGGTAGCTTTATTTTTACATGTTATTGGTGAAAAGGGCGTGGATATATTCAATACATTTGGAAAAAACGAGGATAACGTTAAATACGACGAGCTTATAGAGTTATTCCAAAATTACTTCGCCCCAAAAGCTAACCTCACTTATGAATGTCATAATTTTTTCACATACAAACAAGGTGAAAATGAAACCTTAGACGATTTTGCTTGCACTTTAAAATTAAGGTCACAGAACTGTGAGCTGGGACAGCTGCAGGAACGACTAATTAAAATAATGTTTATATGTAACATGCATCAAAAGTACAACTATATTAGAGAAAAATTATTGCTTGAAGACAAGCTAGATCTTGATAAGGCCTTAGAGATGGCAAAAGCCATGCTTGCTTCCAGACATCAAACGGATGAATTGGCAGCAGAACAAAGTTCAGTATTGTATAATAAAAGTCAGTTGCGCTCAAGATCCAAGTCTAACTCAAGGAATGTCAATCAATATAGTCAACAGTCACAGAAGGAAGTTTGTACAAGGTGTGGTCAGGTGCATCGTCAAAAGTGTTCAGCATTAGGTGTAAAGTGCAGAAAATGTGGAAAAGTGGGTCATTATGCAGTCTGTTGTCGGTCTAAGTCAAAGTCAGTAAAATATGTACAGTCTGATAGTGATATGCAACAGGTACAGACGGAACTAGATGAAATGTTCATTGGTCATATTCAGTCATCCAAGTCGTCAAGTGAATGGACAATTAATTTATATATAAATAATTCACAGATAAATTGTATTATTGATACTGGCAGTGATGTCAATATTATGTCAAAAAATGTTTATGATTCACTGCATGCTAACAATTTGTTGTCTAAAACTGATGTAAAAATTAGGTCATACACTAGTAATAGTCTAGAGGTCTAGGTCTAGGACTAGGTCAACAAAAGTTACAGTGTAAATTCCAATTTAATGATTCCTATATGACAAAAGAAATTAATTTTATAATTGCTAATGTGAATTCTCCGACTGTACTAGGTAAACTTACTTGTCAAAACTTAGCTTCGACGATAAAAATTAATTTTAATAAATATTCATTGCTAAATAACTATAAAATTGTGTTTAAAGTATAGCGATTTATATAAAATATAAGTACGAGTGTTTGCATCAGTGTCTATGCAATAATATTTGAATTTCGTTATATTGAAATTTTCGACTATACCGGCTGTCAACGGCCGGCAAAACTATTTATCTTATTTGAAGAAAAGTATAATTTAAGAAGAGCTGCAGAGCTGAAGATCTCCATCTAAAACCCGGGGAGTATTGTTTTCATAATTTTTCCATTAGTACATAGTTTAACTAATAAAATCATTGACCTAAATAACCTAACACTACCTAAGTACCTTCAAATAAGTTATCAATGTGAAAGTTAATTCCACTACATATTGATTGGTGTTATTCTTATTTTATGTTTCCATTATTTGTAACTACATGTTCCTCACACTAATACATCTAACAACTTTACAAATCTCACATAATAGTGAGTATCGTCACTCCTCAATTACGATTTGGCTTGGTTAACCTCTCTTGACTTGACTATATAGTGGAAGTGAAGTTGATGGTGACATTGTCTTGCTACAGACCTTCACACACTACAACACTTTACAATCAGAACTTGACTGCACATTTAAAAGTTGTTGTTTTCTTATTAAGTAAATATTTTTATAGAAGTGACCTACCCACATCATAACAGCAAATCTTTCTTTAAGATTGTTGTATCTTTTATTTTAGTTTTTATATAGTTACAGCTGTTTAATGTTATAAAATACTAAAAGTCTCCTTGTTACAAGTATGAATAGGTATTACAAATTCGATTTCAATGTGTTAATTTATTATTATTAGTTTCTGAATTTAATTTTGGATAGGATACATTTTAAACAAATATCATTGCTTAGCTTAAATGATCTAGAATACAAGTCTTTTTTTTCCTACATAAAGTTTGATAAGTACAACGAAGAGAAAAAAATTGTAAAGTGTTTTTAACGTTTCATGTATGTTTAACGTTTTTAGATTAGTTAACTGAGTTAACTCTAAACTAGCTACATAGATTCTTTGTTCAACAAAGTTGTATTAGGCAATAAATTAATTAATCTGTTTTCAATTAAACTTATTGACTCGTTTACCGTAGGTAAGAAATAAACAAAATAACAATAACAGTATTCTTATATTTGCTCCTAATATTTCAGGTGTAAACAAAAAACTCAATATGATGACCCGCAAGACGGTAGCACAAAACACAGAGGCGAAACTTCGGCAAGTTCTCCATGAACTTAAACTATCCAAGGATACCTGCAACCAGCTACTCCGGGAAAGAGATGAAAGTGAGGAAGAAATAAAAATCATCATAGGGAAGAACACACAATTGAAAACCGAGCTTGCTACACTGCACAATGAACACTCCGAGGTGCTTCATCAACAAGACCAGCTGCAACGCACTATTGAAGCATTTGATGATTGCAACACCACCTATGAGAGGGCCCTGAATCGCATCACTGAGCTGGAGCAAGAGTTGGCAAGGGCATACAAACGCATATCTCAGCGGGATGAACAAACCCAATATAATCAAGCGGAAGTCACCCTGAACCTTTTTGACGAACTGATGGCATCACCTGGCGGATTTTCGGCTGTTTCTGCAGAGCATCAACAGCTCCCAAACACCAGTTTATCATATGTTTCTCCAAAGCAACGAGTAGTACCTACCAATGATAGTAAAGTAAAATGTAATTACTTGGGTACTAACAAAATTAAGAAATATGTAAAAATTAATAGGTATATTAGGAAAACAGAAAAGCTTATTAAAAAGAATAATTGTTTTTATAAAAATATTGCGCTTAGGAAAGAACGCATGAGTTTGATGGACTCTCTAGACATTTACGATTCTAAACTAAAAGAAAGTAGACAGGTGTATGATCGAGATACCAAACAACTACAATCTGACATACAGAGATTACATGAGTCTCTTGATACTTTAAATAAAAAATACTTGTTGTCGCAAAAAGAAATTGAAGAACACATTAAGTCTGCCACAGAGTTAGTAGATCTGTGCAAGTACAATGCAGAACGATATGACTCTCTTTTGAACAATCAAGTAGATTTGTTGCCATCCGTAACACCCATAAAAAGTGTCATAAATGGTATCCCAGTGGTACCCTGTGCTACATTTGCTAATAATAATAATATATCGAGTGATAGAAAGTTAATAAAACGCAACCTACCTTTAGACAAAGATTCTTCTGTTGAAGGAATGTCTAGAAAAACTCTTATCTTTTCTGACAAGATAGGTCAGGGCCTGGGTCCGCAGCTTAAATCTAAACTCAGCCACGAGCTTATAAACTTTTGCAATCCAGGCCAAACATTCACTAATTTAGTAAGTACATTAAGCAAGCAGGAGTTGAATCATTCAACAAATGCTCTAATACTGTGTGGTGATAGTCTCACAATAAAAAAGCGTGACCTTTTAAAAAGCATAGAGAGTTTAATTGATATACAATCTAAAACTCATTGTAAAATAATAGTTTGTGCATTTCCCTATGCCTGTAACTTATCGTGGAAACAAAACAAACAGATCTTTGATTTGAACTTACTTTTGTATAACTCCACTTATCGTCACAGTGACAGTATTGTATTTTTTGATACAAATAAATTTATATCTAGTTTTAAGTTGACTACTGATTCTATGTATTTAATATACAAAGACAGGCTACAGATAGCATCATTGCTAGCATATAATTTAAAAGACACAGTTATAAGTAGTATAACAATGTCGACCCAAAATTATCGCACTGTTAGTATTTCTACTAATGTAAATTTAGTTGATAAGTCTTGCACAACCTCTAGTTTAAACTAAGAGGTAAGACAAAAGCCAGCCCTATCCAAATTAAAATAGTTCATCAAAACATGCAGGGCCTGGCCGGCAAAGAGTTAGAAATTGAACTTTTTTTATTACATGAAGATATAAACATTTTATGTATAACTGAGCACTGGCTTAAAGATTATCAGTTAATTTTTAATATTAAAAACTTTCAGCTTTCCAGTGCTTTTACTAGAACAAATGCAATTCGCGGCGGATCCTTAATATTTGTTAATTACAGTAAACATAAGATTACGGAACGAAAGGATGTAGTTTCCCTTTCTATTGAACGCGTTATTGAGCTGTCATGTGTCGAGTTAGAGAAATTTATAATTGTTTGTGTATATCGACCTCCTTCTGGTAATTTTAGTGTCTTTGAAGCCACTATGGAAGATGTAATTAAGAAGATTTGTAAATCTAAAAAGAAAATAGTAATTTGTGGGGATTTCAATGTAAATTTATTAGACAGTCATTCAACTAGTGTAAGATTAATCTCGTTGTTTAAATCATTTGATTTGGATTACCAATTTAGAGAACCGACTAGAATTACAGCAACCACTGCAACCTGCTTAGACAATTTTTTTTGTAACTTTGCTCCTGAGTCTAAGTTCATACTAACTAATTTATCTTCAGATCACTGTGGGCAAAAAATAGCTTTTACTGAATATGGACACCCTAACTCAGAAGAAATATCTTGTAGGCCAGTGACAGAGAAACGGGTTAAAATTTTCAAGCATAACATAACTGCTAAACTTGCATGTTTACCATTTATACAGGAAAATCCAGATGCTCTTTACAAGCATTTTTTTGATCTTATAAACGGTGAATTTAATAAAACTTTCTCTATTAAAAAGTTTAAAACTAATATTTCAATGAAATTTAGGGATTGGGTTACAGTTGGTTTGCATAAAAGTAGGGCTAAGTTGTATGACTTATATGAGCAGAAAAAATATAATAATAGTCCAAGTTTTCTAGAGTATATCAAAAAGTATTCGAAAACTTTTAGGAAGGCTTGTGCATGTGCCAAGTCATTATTTATTAGTGAAAAAATTAAAAAGTCTGATAACAAAATAAAGGCAACATGGAACTGCATAAACCGCGAAACTGGTAAAATAAAGCCACGTGATACTAAGTTTTCTTTAAGAATAGGCAATAGCTTTTTAAGTGAAGACAATAAAGTTGCTGATGCTTTTGAACAGTTTTTTACAAATATACCAATTGCCACAACTATGTTACTCAACTCTTCACCAAGTAATGCAGAAATTCTGCTAAAAAAGTATGTACCCATGTGTAATGAAGTGTTCAAATTTAAACACGTAAACTGTAAAGACGTACTTAAATCCTTTGAATCTTTAAAAATAAAAAACACTTGTGATTTGTGGGATATTTCAACAAAAATTATTAATAATATTATCGAGTCCATTGCGCCTTTTCTTGTAGTCATATTCAATAGCTGTGTTGACGAAGGAGTTTTCCCAGATCTCATGAAGCATAGCAAAGTTCTGCCACTTTTCAAATCGGGTTGTAAAGATGACCCGAGCAATTTCAGGCCTATTTCGATTTTACCTACTCTTAGTAAAGTTTTTGAAAAACTTATTTTAGATCAACTCGGCTCCCACTTCGCTATAAACCACCTTTTTCACAGTGAACAGTATGGTTTTACCAAGGGAAGGTCTACTACTGATGCTGGTGTAGCTCTGCTAAAACACATATTTGAGGCTTGGGAGGGATCGCAGAATGCTTTTGGAGTGTTTTGTGATCTCTCCAAGGCTTTTGATTGCGTTGAATACAACACCCTTTTAATAAAGCTAAAACACTATGGAGTGCACTCTGATGCCTTGAAATTGATTCAATCATATCTTAGCGGCAGAATCCAAAAAGTTAGCGTGAACGGATCCATATCATCCGGATCTTCTGTGCTAATGGGGGTCCCACAAGGGTCAATACTAGGTCCATTTTTATTCTTAATCTATATTAATGATTTACCATTTTATGCGGAAAACTTTTGCAATATTGTTTTGTTTGCTGACGATACATCTTTGATATTTAAGACTGATCGAAATAAAAATAGTTTTGTTGACATCAACAGTGCCCTAACAGATGTGTTGAATTGGTTTACTACTAATAATCTTCAATTAAACGCGAAGAAAACCAAATGTATAAATTTTACTCTACCTAACGTAAAGAATATTATAGGAAATAAAATTAAACTGAATGGTGAACTGTTGGACCTTGTTGATTCAACAGTTTTCTTAGGTATTACCTTAGATTCAAAAATACAGTGGTACCCTCATATTAGCACCCTTGCGGGGAGACTTAGTTCAGCTGCTTATGCTGTTAGGAAAATTAGGCATTTTACAGACGTGGAAACTGCTCGATTAGTCTATTTTAGTTACTTTCACAGTGTTATGTCCTATGGTATACTACTTTGGGGTAAAGCAGCAGATATAGAAACCATTTTCATTTTGCAGAAAAGAGCAGTAAGGTCCATATATAACCTAGGATCACGTGACTCCCTTAAGGAGCTGTTTAAAGAAATAAATATTCTTACAGTTGCATCACAATTTATTTATAACTGTATTGTTTACGTGCGTCAAAACATTACTCATTTCAAAAAAAATTGCGATATACACAAACTAAATACTAGAAATAAGTATAAACTTGTAATTCCTAAATTTCGACTTCAGAAAGTTTATGGATCATTTATGGGACAAAGTGTCATAATTTACAATAAAATCCCGAACGATGTTATAATTTTGCCCTTTGACAAATTTAAGACACATGTTAAGGACAGACTTTTAGAAAAGGGCTATTACACTGTAAGCGATTACATCAATGACAAAAATGCATGGAATTAACATTCCTCTAGTTTCGCATACATTGTTCTAATGCGTTCATAGTGCCCGAGTAAAACTTGTAGATTCACTTTTGTTTTTATCTTTTATTTTATATAATTGTTTTATGACTATTGACTGTATAATTTGGTAACGACATATTGTTTTGTAAATGTCGTTACCTCTATATTATTATAAAGCTGTGGAGTTTGTTGTGCCCGTTCTTCTCCACAGCTAAAAGACTTCCTGAATGGGTGGGGTGGGTGGGTGGGTTCCTGTGCCTATCCATCCAACCATATAAAAAAAAAAAAATTGACGATTCAAAACGCTTAATTTAAGCTTACTGAATAAAGTTATTTTGATTTTGATTTTTTGATTTTGCTCAGAAATTGGATTAATTAAAAGAGTTTTTTGTGTAGACACCAGTCAAAATAAGTCAAATTCAAATCGAGTAATATGTCCTAAAGTCACAAAAAGTCAGTCACAGTCATCGCCAGCACAGTCAAGTCAGTCACGAAATATAAATTTAAATAAACTTGTTGAATGTAATAATTCTGTTTTTACCGGTCTTGGTTGTCTTCCTGGCGAGTGTCACATCAGTACAAATTCTGAGGTCCAGCCAAGAGTCGATGCTCCGAGGAAGGTACCATTTGCATTACATCATAGACTTCAACAAGAGCTTGAGAAGATGGAGAAAATGGATGTTATTACCAAGGTCACAGAGCCTACTGAATGGGTGAGTTCTCTGATTCTAGTAGAAAAGAAAAATGGTCAATTGCGGGTATGTCTCGACCCCCGAAATTTAAATCAGGCAATCAAAAGGACTCATTATCCTATTCCATCAGTAGACATGGTCCGTGCCAAGGTGGCTGGCGCAAGATTTTACTCCACCTTGGATGCAAGTAGTGGATTTTGGATGTGTAAATTAAGTGAGAAGAGTTCTTACCTCACCACTTTCAATACACCTTTCGGTCGATACCGTTTCAAACGTCTTCAATATGGTGTCAACTGTGCTCCTGAGTATTTTCACAGAATTATGACTGAAATGTTTGCTGACATACCAGGCGTGGCAGTGTACAGCGATGATCTTTAGTTAGCGGTCAGACACTACAAGAGCATAATGAGCGACTTAATGTAGTATTTAAAAGAGCAAAGGAATATAATGACAAATTTAATAAAGAAAAATGTTCATTTGCCAAGGAGAGTGTTAAATATCTTAGACATATTTTTTCAGCAGACGGAATCACAGCTGATCCGGACAAAGTTACAGCAATCAAAGAGATGCCCTCTCCTACCTGTCTAAAAGATTTACAAAGATTTCTAGGCATGCTCAATTATTTAAGTCCTTTTATTAAAAATATGGCTGGTGAGACAGAAATTCTACGCCAATTATTAAAAAAAACTACTGATTGGCAGTGGACTGCTAATCATGAAACAACATTTTGTCGTCTTAAGCAATTAATATGTCAAGTTCCAGTATTGTCACATTTTAATGTTCAGGATCCTATTGTTCTTCAATGTGATGCTAGTAAAAGTGCTGTCGGAGCGGTGTTGTTGCAAAATCAACATCCTATATATTATGCTTCAAAAACTTTAACAGATACACAACAAAAAATGGCTCAGATAGAGAAAGAACTTTATTCAATAGTTTTTGCTTGCATTAAGTTCCATCAATTCATATATGGACAAACCGTAACTGTAGAGACGGATCATGCTCCTTTAATCACATTGTTTAAAAAGTCTTTAGTCGAGGTTCCAACACGTCTCCAAAGAATGATGTTGAAAATACAACCCTATAGTTTAAATGTAGTATACAAGAAAGGTAGTCACATGTACATTGCTGATACCTTGTCAAGAGCAGCACTTTCTGAAACAAGTTCAGATGAATTAGATGATGATGTCATTTTTCATGTAAATTTGCTGATTAAGTCATTACCAGTCTCTTCAGAACGTCTTCAGTGGTTAATCAAAGGCACTAATGAAGATGAAAGTCTGCAGATTTTAAAAAAATACTGTAAAGAAGGATGGCCGTCAAGTAAAACTCAAATTCACAAAGATTTGCATGAATATTGGCAGTATAGATTTGATTTACATACAGAAAATGATTTAATTTTTAGAGGAAACAGTATAGTCATACCTAAAAAATTAAGGCCGGATATTTTAAAAATAATACACAGTGGTCATTTGGGAATTGAAAGGTCAAAAGCGTTTGCTAGAGGACATGTATTTTGGCCATTTATGTCAACTGATATAAAAAACATGGTGCAATCTTGTCATACTTGCCTGTCACATAGAAATTCAAATGCTCCAGAACCACTTCTTTCACATGATGTTACATTACTTCCGTGGGAAAAAGTTGGTGTTGATTTTATGGATTATAAATCTAAGAAATACATAGTAGTACAAGATTATTTCTCAAATTATATTGAATTAATGTCAATGGCAAGTACTAACGCCAAAACAGTAATTGTTTGTCTTAAAAGTATTTTCAGTAGACATGGTATTCCAGTTGAGTTATTCTCAGACAATGGGCCACCGTTTAATTCGGTAGAGTTTAAGAATTTTATTTTTGAATACCCCATACAACATAATACGTCAAGTCCATACATACCAAGGTCGAATGGGTTGGTAGAGTCTGCAGTTAAGATATGTAAACGTTTACTCACCAAGTCAGAGGAGTCAGGAACAGATACGTATCTTGCTTTACTTCAATTCAGGAATACACCTAGAGGAAACCTACCATCCCCAGCACAAGTGTTAATGTCACGTTCACTTAGAACACAATTACCAACAGTCACAAATAACTTAAAACCAAGAACAGTTAAATTTCAAGAATATGTAAAAACTAAGGAAGAAAATAAGAATAGAATGAAAGATTACTATGACAGAAAGACCAAATTATTACCAGAATTACAAGAAGGAGGTAAAGTTTATTTTAAGAAAATGCCACATACTCCATGGATTACAGGTACAGTAAAATCCAAATGTGATCAGCCGAGGTCTTATACTGTTGAAGGATCGGATGGGTTTATCGGAAGGAGAAACAGACAGCATATTTTGAAGCCTACACAGTCACCTTCAACTGTATCCCAAGATATGAGAAGTCCAGATATCAAAGTATCTCCTAAGTCACATACAATGTCACCATCTTTGGAAGAGCATACAAATCCAGTTCAGAGGCGCACTAGATGTAAAAGAGTCATAAGACCACCAAGACGGTCAGACTTATAAAAGTTAATATTCTGTTATAAAACATATACATAAACATTTTAGCTATGATTGTGAAGGGCTGTTTAATTTAGTTAAGTCTAGAATAATAGAGATAGATCCCTTAGTACAACAAATTGTCTAAGTATTAATTACTCCAACAGTCTCTGTTGTCAAAAGTTATTGATAAGAGTTTTAGTCAATTCTGTAAACTGTGTCAAGCTGTAAAATTAAGTTTAAGTTTTCTAATAAGGAGGATGTTATGAGTGTCACATCACTAGTGTCATGACACATCACTAGCGCAATATGGCGCGCACCCTCTGTACTATAAAGACACATGTCCATTCCAATTTAATACTAATAAATAACCACGTCTGATTGATTGAAGTCATCTTATTATTCACTATCGTGCACCGACCAATACAGGTGGTAAAACAAAGAATCCCTCAGATCGCATATTTATCGCCCTTGCCTTGGGCTCGGGCGTCAAATACAAAGTTGCATATCGTATTGCCTAACAAAAAAAATCTCACACAATTTCAGAAACATTAATAAAGCCTGTGCGCTGGATATGGTGAACTTGTGTGTGGACCGGATCAAAGAAAGAAAGTTGAAGCTGTTCCATTGTCGAATGATGTCATTCATTCGACAATTGTTGAATTGTCGTCCAACGATCTGCAACAGGTCATTGAAGAATTGAACTCATCGCCATTCCCGTTTAGTATGCAATTGGATGAAAGCACAGATGTGCAATAATGTAGTCAACTCTTAGTGTTTGTTCGTTATGTGCATCATACAACGGAAAGAATTAAAGAAAAATTTCTTTTATGCAACTCACTTTTGGATACTACAAAAACGGTGGATGTTTTTGAGATAATCAAAAGCTTCTTTCTTAAATACGAAGTAGATTGGAAGAATAAGCTTGGTATCCTTTGTAAGGATGGAGCACCTGCATGCTGTAATAATCTGCAATACTAGTGCTGAGAAAAACATATATGTAGTTTTGCTGCTTTAGTAAAAAAAGAGGTCCCTAATATTACCATCACCTTGCTTGCTGCATCGACATGCTTTGGCGTTTCGAACTTTACCTAATTTCCTGAATGAGGTAATGTCTACTTGTGGGAAAATAGTAAACTTCATACAAGCCCGAGCTTTAAACCACCGCTTGTTCAAGAACCTTTGTCATGAAATGGATTCTGAACATGAAGTATTGCTTTACTACACAGAGGTGCACAAGGTGGCTTTCACAAGGACAAGTCTTGAAGCTTTTATCTGAGCTACGTACAGAAGTTTCAATGTTTCTGAAAGACAAAAATAACACACTACACGAGTTTAAAAAAAAAAGATTGCGTACAGGGGCTTGCTTATTTAGCCGATATTTAAGATCATTTAAATGAGATAAATATGTCTTTCCAAGGTCCCGCAGAAACATTGTAGATGCGACTGAAAAGCTGAAAGGTTTCTTGAGGACGTTACCGTTGTGGAAAATAAATTAAAAGTAAAAACCTTTTTAAAAAACAAGCTTTTATTTAAATCCGCTAAAAAGAAAAAAAATAAACTTTTACAATCAACTTATGACGTCATTACACAATTTATATGATATAAAAGGTTACCGCGAGATTTAAGTAAGTACCTACTCGTATTTTCTTTTATGTACTTAAGTATAGAAAATTTTAATAGTTAAAATCAATCACATCAATTTATTTAATTTACTTACTTGTTTATTTACACATATAAAGTATAGTAAAAGTAGGTAGTTATTGGGCATTCTACCCCACCTTCATTCGTTCGGGCTCGTGCCGAGCCCTCACTCACTGCGGTGGGGTAGAATACCCAATAACTCATATTGGTGATCCCTTTCAGATTCCTATCAGGTGACGGTGCAAGCCTGTGGTAAGATCACACACCGAACACCTCCTAACTGTTCGGTTGGGGGAAACCATGGTAAGTAACTCCCTGCGGCCCGTGGGCAAGATCACGCACCGAACAGATTCCTATCAGGTGACGGTGCGAGCCCGTGGTAAGATCACACACCGAACACCTCCTAACTGTTCGGTTGGGGGAAACCATGGTAAGTAACTCCCTGCGGCCCGTGGGTAAGATCACGCACCAAACAGATTCCTATCAGGCGACGGTGTGAGCCCGTGGTAAGATCACACACCGAACACCTCCTAACTGTTCGGTTGGGGGAAACCATGGTAAGTAACTCCCTGCGGCCCGTGGGTAAGATCACGCACCGTACAGATTCCTATCAGGTGACGGTGCGAGCCCGTGGTAAGATCACACACCGAACACCTCCTAACTGTTCGGTTGGGGGAAACCATGGTAAGTAACTCCCTGCGGTCCGTGGGTAAGATCACGCACCGAACAGATTCCTATCAGGTGACGGTGCGAGCCCGTGGTAAGATCACACACCGAACACCTCCTAACTGTTTGGTTGGGGGAAACCATGGTAAGTAACTCCCTGCGGCCCGTGGGTAAGATCACGCACCAAACAGATTCCTATCAGGCGACGGTGTGAGCCCGTGGTAAGATCACACACCGAACACCTCCTAACTGTTCGGTTGGGGGAAACCATGGTAAGTAACTCCCTGCGGCCCGTGGGTAAGATCACGCACCGAACAGATTCCTATCAGGTGACGGTGCGAGCCCGTGGTAAGATCACACACCGAACACCTCCTAACTGTTTGGTTGGGGGAAACCATGGTAAGTAACTCCCTGCGGCCCGTGGGTAAGATCACGCACCAAACAGATTCCTATCAGGCGACGGTGTGAGCCCGTGGTAAGATCACACACCGAACACCTCCTAACTGTTCGGTTGGGGGAAACCATGGTAAGTAACTCCCTGCGGCCCGTGGGTAAGATCACGCACCGAACAGATTCCTATCAGGCGACGGTGCGAGCCCGTGGTAAGATCACACACCGAACACCTCCTAACTGTTCGGTTGGGGGAAACCATGGTAAGTAACTCCCTGCGGCCCGTGGGTAAGATCACGCACCGAACAGATTCCTATCAGGTGACGGTGCGAGCCCGTGGTAAGATCACACACCGAACACCTCCTAACTGTTTGGTTGGGGGAAACCATGGTAAGTAACTCCCTGCGGCCCGTGGGTAAGATCACGCACCAAACAGATTCCTATCAGGCGACGGTGTGAGCCCGTGGTAAGATCACACACCGAACACCTCCTAACTGTTCGGTTGGGGGAAACCATGGTAAGTAACTCCCTGCGGCCCGTGGGTAAGATCACGCACCGAACAGATTCCTATCAGGCGACGGTGCGAGCCCGTGGTAAGATCACACACCGAACACCAACCTTCCTAATGAGACAAAGCTAAACTGCTACTTGCTTAAACGAATCTACTTCTGTCTATAGACAGCAATACATGGTCAGAAAAAAAAAAAAAAAACTTTACCTTTAGCAAAACCTTACCAATTACCAACCTTACCAACCGTACCAAGTATAACTTTACCATTACCTCAGCTACCACATACTTGTATGTAAACTTAGTATGTGATAGCCTACCTTTAAAGGATTTGGGATGGGTTGTATTGTATTTATTAATTATTTTATATAAATATTAGTCATACAAACATTCATAAAATATAAATTTTTATCTTTTCTTTAACGAGACACGCCGATAGCAGGTTCATCCATCAACATCTGAAAAAAAAAAAAAAAAAAACATGTTTAATTATGTAATTAAATATGTCTGATATTGTTCAATATTTATTTTTTCAAAAACTTACAAATTATAAGATGAGCTTCCACTTGGTTGAAATATTTGCACATAGGTTGAAAAGATTCCACTCTCCAGGACCTTAAAATAAAACATGGACATTAAAATCATTTGTGACGGACACAAAAATATGGTAAGTACTGTAAAATTAAACTTCCTAAAAGATTTAAATACATTTTATGGGTTTTTACAACAATTTAACTTCAAAAAGCTTGGTAGGAAAATACTATCAATGCCAGTGAATTTTCTCCTTAGATGAGAATTTTATTATGAGAAATTATTCTTGTACATTATAGATACTTCAATCATTGAAACATCGAGTAAAAGTGAAAAGTAAAAACCATTTTTATATTAAAATTACTAACAAGGCAACGAAAATTATTAGCTTTGCATAATACTGCGACTCGAAGCATTTATTCTGTGAGATTTTTCTAGATTCAATGAATAAACAAAAGTGTTTAAACAATATTTTTGATATGTTAAACATTTTTTAAGACGAAAAAAATTATCTTATTATGTATGTACTTACATGGTTTTCTTCTTTTTACAATTCATATAGTTCTAGTTGAATTAGACACTTTCTATATTAATTATAGATTTATAAACACATGCACTTGGAGAGGCATATGTCCAGCAGTGGACTAGTATAGGCTGATGATGATGATGATGAAACACACGTAACGTAGCGTAGCGTGTCGGTGCCTTGCGCGTCGCATAATGGTTCAAAACGTGGGAAGCGAATGAAACGAATATGAACCCCACGCATTGCACTAGAGCTGCTTATATCACTGATCATACATCCGAGTAATCGATGCTCAAACATAAATCGATGTTGTGTAATCTATATTTCAAATTTGAAGTATCAATCAATTAGTATGAAATTTAAAAATAATAACAAAACTAGTCTACATAAAAAGGAGAATCAGTACCTATCAAAATATAGTATCTTTCTTGTTATTTCTATTTCGTTTAGATAAGATAAAATGATAGATACTTACCTTACCTAAAAAAGAACACAAATTTCATGAACTTATAGAACTGTTTAATAATAAATAACACATAATAATATGTAAGTATATAAAATTATCGGCGCTATATTTTGAAGTTAACTCCGATATATAACTCAATTAAAAACAAGTATTAGTATGAAAAGTAAATAGGTATGACCTACATACAAATCGATGTTTATTATCGAAAACTCGTAGGAACACGTCTCTACTAGTTATACTGCAAAGACAGCAATTACACAAACAGCGGCTGCGATAATATTACAAAGACGATTGTTTGATCGAATAATATTGCAAAGTAGTAAAAAATAATGTGAAGCATTTAAAATGTCAATTATGTATATTTTAATTTCAATATAATAATATTTCCAAGGTTTGCTTCTCTTGTCTATTTGTTCCAGCTAATCTCTGAAACGGTTGGACTGATTTTGATGATACTTTAACTAGCAGATAGCTGATATTATATTATAAGGCTTAATCTAGACTACATTTTTAGAAAGTTTTATGTAGTAGGTACCTACATAGTTACTTAATGTCTACGCGAACGAAGTCACAGTCAACAGCAAGTCATAAATATAATTAAGTTTAATAGAATAATGTGAAGCATTTAAAATGTTAATTATGTATATTTCATTTCAATATAATAATTTTCCAGGGTTTGCTTCTCTTGTCTATTAGTTTCAGCTAATCTCTGAAACGGTTGGACTGATTTTGATGATACTTTGACTAGCAGATAGCTGATATTATATTATAAGGCTTATTCTAGATTACATTTTTAGAAAGTTTTATGTAGTACCTACATAGTCACATAGTTTCTACGCGAACGAAGTCACAGTCAACAACAAGTCATAAATATATTTTTAATTTATAATAATGACTAAGTGCTGTCTTATTTCTTAGGATAAAAATACACATTTTAAAAATACAATAAATATTATTTTTACGTCATTAGAACTCACGCTTGACCACTTTTTGCTGACAATGGACTTTTTTCTGCATAAAACCACTGGCATCGAAAAAAAATCATTATAATTTTCATGAATTTGGGTGTGCTTGTTACACAGTTATAATTTTAATTCGATTTTAGTGATAAATATAAAGTCTATTTTTTAAACGGTTCAACAGTGTGTTTAAGTGTTATTCTGCGAATATCTTCATCAATTTAACAATGTGCGTAAGTAAAATAAAACCTTTAAATATTTATATTTAAATTTCATTTACAAAGTTTGTGCCAGTTTCAAATAACGAGTTTTTTCAACTTCGTTTTGTAGATTCATTCAAGTTTTTGGGAACCAGCTTAAGCAAATAAGCAGATACTTTGGAACCAGAAGACTTCAAATATTTAAAAAAAAACTTTCCTTGTGAACTTAAATTAAAGCTGCTCACTCGTAAGGGCATATATCCATATGAATATATGAACTCGTGGGAACGATATCAAGAACAGTCACTTCCAGAAAAAAAATATTTTTATAGTTCACTCATTGATCAAGATATTTCTGAAGATGATTACCGTCATGCACATTTAATTTGGTCAACATTTAATATTTCAGATTTAGGAAGTTACACGGATTTATATTTGAAAACTGATGTGCTTTTATTAGCAGATATTTTCGAAAAGTTTAGACGGACTTGCAAACGTCACTATCAATTAGATCCAGCTTTCTACTTAACCGCGCCGAGTTTATCCTTTGACGCGATGTTATTAAAGACAGGGATACAGCTCGAACTTATTGATAATTTAGCTATGGTCCGAATGTTACAGAGTGGTATCAGAGGTGGTGTTTGTTTATGCTCTCATAGATATGCTAAAGCAAATAATGTATTTTTACCAGATTATGACAATTCTGTACCTAGTTCTTATATAACATATATTGATTGCAATAATTTGTATGGTCATAGTATGTCTCAATACTTACCATTGAACAGTTTTCGGTTTCTAGATCAACATGAGATTGATAATTTAGATGTTTGTCAAATTTCAACAGAGGCAGAGTATGGTTTTATACTTGAAGTGGATTTAGAATATCCAAAGCATTTACATAATTTACATAACGATTTACCATTTTGTCCAGAAAAATGCATTCCACCAGGAGGAAAAAATCATAAACTTGTTCCTAATTTATATAACAAATTTTTATATGTTATACATTATATTCATTTAAAAACATGGATTGATACTGAAGAAAATTCATCGGGTTATCACTTTCAGACAAAGTCCGTATCTGAAACAATACATTGATTTAAATACAACACTAAGGCAAAATAGTTCATCAACTTTTGAACAAGATTTTTTCAAACTTTTGAATAATAGTGTGTTTGGAAAAACATTAGAAAATACTGAAAAACGTGTCAAAGTTCATTTAGTTAATCAGTGGTTAGATCAGGACAATGTAACTAAAAAACGAAAAAGTGCACAACAGCTTATTGCACGTCCAAATTTTCATAGCTCCTCGGTATTTACAGAAAATTTAGTAGCAGTGCAGTTAAAACCCGAGCAAATATTTATGAATAAACCAATATACATTGGCTTCACTGTTTTAGAATTATCAAAAAGCCTTATGTATAATTTCCATTATTCTATTATTAAACCTTTTTACAACACCAATGTGCGGATGTGTTACACGGCCACCGACAGTTTTGTTTACCACATACAAACAGATGATTTTTATAAAGATTTAAAAAATAATTTCTTACCTTACTTTGATACAAGTAATTATTGTAAAACGAATCAATTTGCCTTACCAATTCAAAATAAAAAAGTTCCAGGTTTATTTAAAGATGAAATGGGAGGAAAAATTATATCTGAATTTGTAGGGCTTCGCTCAAAGCTATACTGCATTAAAACTACAGACAGCACAATTAAGAAAGCAAAGGGTATTAAAAAAAACATCGTACGTAAGTTCAATGTCACGGATTATGAAAAAACACTTTTTAATGGAGACATTGTTCGTAGAACAAATATTCTGTTTAAAACAATTAAACACGAAATTTTTACATGTGCTGTGAATAAAATTGCCCTATCTAGCGATGATGATAAGCGGTTAATATCAAATGACAAAGTTTCTACTAAAGCATGGGGACATACAAGTATATTGAATTTTTAACATTTTTCTTGTTATAAATTTTTTAATTGTTGAGTTATATTTAATATTTGTAAATTTAAAAAAGATATGTTATGTCTTAGATTAGTAAATTCAAAGTGCGAGTATATCTTCAATGATATGTTAATATGTGCTACATGCTTTAATAAAGTTTATAAATTATTAATAGAATAATAATGTTTGTCTTGCATAAAATATAATGTAATTATGCTACATCATACGTACCTACTAAAGTTCATGAAATATTAATAGAACATAAGTTTGTCTTGTATGGTAAATATCGCTTTCCCCGAGTGGTGAAACCTGGAAATAGACAAGCGCTGTTTAATGATTGTTTAACGGCATAATAGTTTTTCATATGTGTACTTATCTGTACTGTTTAGACCTATTTCAAGTATTTTTAAGGGTATTTATGTATTTCACTTACTGGAAATGTCCACCGTTTCGTAACACGTTGTTGCTAGCTTCACCAAGTTTTTAACAACATAAAACCAAGGAACGAGTGAGCAATTATGTAGAATTGTTATTTTTGGCTTGTGTATGGAACGCATTGATTTCTGACCACTAATTGTGAGGATGTAATCATTACATTACGTAATAAATGTTAAGCTTAGAGTCCATGGACAAGAAAACAAAATGACATAACAGTATTTTTCAAACTACAGTTCATATAGGTTAAGGAATCTGGTACATTCTGCTAATGGTTGTTTTGATTGTCTGTTAGTTTTCTCTATGTATACTTTTATTATTATGTGTTTTATGTAAATCTGTACCTATGTTTTTTTATAATAATTAAATTTAAGTTTGCCTTGTATAAAATATAATGTAATTGTGCTACATCAATATTACGTACCTAATAAAATTCATGTAATATTAATATTTGTTTTCTTTATAAAACCTTAATACTTCATCATCATCAGCTCATTTTATGTCCCCACTGCTGGGACATGATTCTTCCCTATGGATGGATAGGGAAAACGGGTCAAACCACCACGCGGGTCAATTGTGGATTGGTGGTTGCTGATTATTGCTAATGCAGCCGGGACCAGCGGCTTAACAAGCCTTCCGAAGCACGGCGGAGCTCGAGATTATAAGTTTTTGGTCACCCATCAGACGACCTACTTTGCAAAGTTGCTTAACCTTTCTACTTACCTTATAAAATTTAGGTTCTAATCATCATCTACACAATTATTGTTTTTTCATGATATCAAGAATGCTATAAAGACAAGTGCGAACGTGAATTGCACAGCGACACAAACATGCATCATTGTAATAAGAACCACACCAATAAATCTGTAATGATGTGTGAGTCAATAGCTAACAAAACTGCATATTGTGATATCAATAATTCACTCTGTAGTTGAAAATAGGTAACGAGTTCGAGTCCTGACAAGTTTGTGTTTCATGGCATGCGTTTGCTGCTGCCTCAGCAATAGGAATTATTTTACATACACACTCACACGTAAGTCAATGCCTATATAAGTACTTACTTAGAGTATAAAATAGCATCATATTGAAATACAAATTTATTTACATAAAAACATCGGAGTAAACAGCAACAAAGCAGCGTTTCAATAACATGGTAAGTTATTTTAAAAAGTTCAACGTGATGATTAAAATGTTTTTCTTCTCTATAGTAAATTTACAGTAAATAACTCATTTTTATATTTTATTTTTTCAGAATTCCCAAGGCAATAGTACCCAAGACATCGTGCCAAGCCAAAGCTTGCTCCATGTGACAAGCAAAGGCCTTGAACGATCACCTTCTCCGGTTTTGCAAGATGCGCAAGACCCGCTAGAGGGATTCAGCCAAATGTTCCCGCCTTGGTTGGTAGAACGACCGGATTCGCCGTTACTTCATAAGATTCGCAAACAACAAACGGCTTCCAAAAGGCAACCGAAGAAAAGAAGCTTTTTGAAGAATTTTCATGGGCAGCAGCAATCGTTTGTTTTAAAAAGTGATAAAACTAAAGGACGGCGGCTGATAAAGATCCAAATAATAGACTTAGAATCACAAGTCTCTAGTGAGTCGGACGATAATAATACTCTCCTTAGTGCACAATATGTGGTAACCGATGACGTGGACCAAATTATGGACCAAACGGAGAGTGTTATAAACAATATCTCAAAAAAGTTGTGTGGGTATAGCTATAGTTTTTAAAACTATCACTAGACAATTATTTGTAAATTAAATTTCTCAAGTAAACGTTATGCGTAACAATTTTGTTACGTATAAGTCTACAGAGATACATTTTATTAATAGAGTTATGATATATCACAAAATAGATAATAAAAGTCGGCTATAATTATGTTTAATGTATTAGTTTAGTAAGTTTTCATGTATTTCTTATTTTTCAGTAATAAATCTAATTAAATAAGATTGTATTGTTTCATTAATGATTACCTAGTTAAGTTTAAAAATAAAACACAAAAACAAAATTAGTATTTTTTATTTAAATTATTATTTATTACAATTTTTCAAACGATAACTGTGAAAAGGTACATTTTGCATTTTAAAATTAAATTAGTCTTATCCTATGATTTAAAAAATACTTTTTTATTTTTATAAAAGCAAATTTTATTTAAACTTATAATTACATTTTAAAGAACATTATAGTTATGAGAATACCACATTTTTAGACACAACACATTTTTTAATGCACAAATTTTTTTATGATGGACACAATTCAAAGTTTTATTTTCCTTTTCACAATAATCATTAAATAACGTTAAAAACTTGGGACAACCTTTTTCTCCTAGTTCTATTATTTCACAATCTTGACATAGCTCTCGAATCCACTCAATTTTTTCCAATCCTTTGATTAACACTTTTTTTCCACTTAAATACGGAACAATTAGCCTTCGAAATTCATAATAATCGATGAATCCTTCCCTCCAAGTGAGTCCACGATTTTTTTCCAACCATCTTACTTGCTTTTTTTCTTCAACTATGAGTTTTTTAAAAGTATAGGGAGGTTTGATTAAGAATGTCTGTGTATGATCTTTAGTTGCTATTGCTAACTCTTTAATAATAAATTTATTTTTAAAATCTTTAAATCCTTGCAAATCCACGATTATCGTATTACCGTTCATGATATCTTCTTCACAATATTGCTTAAAGGTTTGTATTCAAATATACAATCGTTCAATATCAGACAATATGCTGCGGTCTGATCAGGAATCTCTTGATCTGCTTCGATTTCAACTCTCACATCAATTGATCCTTTTAGCGTTTCGTGTTGGCGAGAACAGTCAACAACAAATAAGGGTGCAATATCTTTGAATTCTTTTGGGCTCATCAACGGTTCTGGCCGACGTCCGTGATAAGAATGCTGGAATCTAGCATACTGTTCATATATTAATGAAAACTTATTGTCTGCAAAATTGATATTCAGTCCTTCATAAGGGTAATATGATGAATTTAAAAATACTCTTACATCACGTATTAAGCAATGATCAAACTCTGCCAACGACATTACCGCATTATGTTTACGGTTCGTTTGTAAAGCGATAATAACAAATCGTGGTTTCTCTATTTGTGACGAAGTTTTAATAGACCAAGTGTGTTTACGGGTTTTGGGAAGTAATGGATACTCATACAAGTCCCAATTACGAAATGCTACGGTTATAGGACGATCTTTTTCTAAATACTTTAATAGATTTATTCTTTCACGATCTGACACCTTAATGTGAGGAACTCGCCAAACGATTTTACTTATTACAATATCCTCCACAACTTCACCTGCATTTAATTTTAAAACATTAAGATTTGTATTGCTTCTCAAAAGTACTAACTCATGTTTACAGTTCATTACAATTTTGTCATAATCTT
Source organism: Scoparia ambigualis (assembly GCA_963921215.1). Taxonomy (NCBI): domain Eukaryota; kingdom Metazoa; phylum Arthropoda; class Insecta; order Lepidoptera; family Crambidae; genus Scoparia; species Scoparia ambigualis. The sequence continues at coordinate 31,717,599 of OY992516.1, forward strand.
CTGCAAAACCTAATATTTTATTCAATGGTATAGATGTGGAAAATACTCCATTGTTGTCAGTGTTTGTACCTGTAGTAGACCATCCCCAAACTTTTGCACATTTGGACTCATTTTCATTCAACGAAAGATAAGACTTGATAGTTGTAGTAATTCCTGCATTTTTAACTTTATCTATTTCTACTCCGTTGAGTTCATATCGGATGTCTTGAAAAAGAAATAACGCTGGGTTATTCACAAAATGCACACTCGTCGCACTTTCTTTTTCTTTAGTAGTGCTGTTGTATTTGTAAACATCCGCTCTGCCCTCAATATACAAACTGCTGAGTGCAGGCAGAACGTATAAATCTTGCTGATTAATGGGTATTCGTATTTCATCGTTCTTGTTGAAACTTGTCACGTATGGTTTGTACGAATGGTACTCAAAACTTTCAATACGGTTATCATATGACGCTGGTTGACAAATATTTAAAATATTCATTTTAACAAGCCTATTAATTTAAGGAATTCCTTATTACTTTTAGTTAGCTTCTTTTTTATACGGAGCGTTGTTCGTTTAGGAGATGACCTCTTAGAACTGACTTGAACAGTAGATGGAGGTAAGTTTATATTAAAATTTATCATTTTTTTTTAAATGTAAATACAACTGTACTTCTTCACCACGCAAATTGATTGGCTTATTTTCAGCGTCTAACAACCTTATATTAATTGCACTTATTGTACTTTGGTTGACTGGAAAATAAATTAAGTTTTTAGGTATTTCGATAATACTATAACCTGGTGGTACGTTTGGTATAAATTCATAAATTATATGACTTGCTTTTCCGTTCACAAATGATCCGCTGATTACATCGCATTCGATGCGCACGATAGTTGTTGATAAAATGCTGACAGGATACCGAGAACCAGTACATAATTATAGTTCATAGACATGTTTCTTAAGTAATTTATCAATTCTAATGGTGGCTTTAAATTACCAAAACTATCATAATCTTCACAATAGTCATTTTGCTTAACGTAGGCTACCTAATGAGTTCCAGGATTATCAGATCTATCTAAATTTATTATAGCACACTCTATTTTTCTTGGTTTCAAAGGTAATTTATTTCTCATAAAAACTCCTCGAAAGTATGGAATGTCGGTAGCATGTTCTAAAATATCTAAATTAGTGAGAGCTCGTTTAGGTAGCCGATGAATTAGTTTTTTGAAGGATTAAGGTATAAACCAGCTCCTTTTTTATGAGACTTGATATACAGTCCTTTTCCGAGAGCAACAGCTTCCATCATCTTGTTATGTCGTTCAGATTCTTGCAAGATTTTTTTGAGCAACCTTGTAATCATTGACAGCTTTTGCTATACCTGCCGCACCTCCAGCAAGTGAACCAAGGGCTGATAATCCAGCGAAAATTGGAATAAGAGGCAAAATGCCTCCCCTTTTCGGAATAGGAATACATCGCGGCAAGCGTGTACTTTTTTTATTAGTGAATAGTTTTTTTGCAGCAGTATATGCGAAGTTTATAGCGATATGGTTGTCTTTAGATTTGATTTTTTTTAATTGATTTTTTATTTTTTTCACCTTTGACATAAACGACCGTACTCCAGAACCAGCTTTAAGTTTTGCTTTCATCGCATTTTTTACAATCCATGATGCAACTTTTTCTCCTTTTCCAGCATTCTTTGATTTCAATCTTTTCTTAGCCATATTTAAAAGTTCTAAATCTGCTTTATGTCGAATATTCAAATCGTTGTTATTGTAGGCAATGTCGTGGTGCATACAAGCTTGATCCAACTTATTTACACCCCGATCACCTCTCAGTAAGCGTTTCTGAAGTTTTGTGCCAGGACCACAAAATTGGTTTCCCGGTAGATGTAACTCAAACGGTAGATTATTTATGAGGTTATTAATAATACCACTTCCTTCCTTCATCGAATTTTTGAAACTGATTGCATACAGATAGAATGCCTAATTTATATCATAAAACCAATTCATTCTTGTAAATCCAACTATTCTCTTTGTCACTAAGACCCAACTATTTCACAAAAAGCTTATTTCCTTTTCTCTTTATTACTTTTTCGATCAAATAAAGATCTGGAAAATTTGTTCTCTGTAATTCATATTCGTAAAAAGATCCCAAGATTTTCTGTTTATGTGTATCTTCTAAATGATAAGTCGATGGGTTCGTATGATTCACTCTCACTATCCTAAATATTTCTGTGGACCAGTTAGGAGTGTAACCTTTGTAAAAATCTCCTTTGTATTTACTAACACGCACATGATCACCAATTTGAAATTTCGGTTTCTTATTTATCTTATGTCTTTGTGATTTAATAATATTAGATTTAACAACCATCTGGTTTGCTCTATTAACATCAATAGGTTTAAATTTTGTGATACGATGAATAGTATTATTATAACATTGCACCACATGATTCAATTTTTTTTCAATCCATTGATATCGACCACATAAACTAAATAGTTTGTAAATGTTACATTTCAATGTCCTTATTACTCGTTCTACTATAGATGCTTTTTTTTGTAGAATAACTGGAATAGTGATTAATATTATAATTTCTCATTAATTGTTCAAAGATAACATTGTAAAACTCTTTGCCTTGATCTGTTTGTAAATTTTTAGGTTTTCGAGATGAATTAGTTAATATATTTTGCATTGCATTCGAAACACAATTCATCGCTTTTGATTTCAGAGGATACAGCCACACATACTTTGACAATGCATCAATTACTACTAAAATGTACTTGTATCCTTTATTGAAATGTGAATATTTTTGGAAATCTATAAGATCAGCTTGCCATAAATCATCTATTCCTTTTATTATTGTACATCGACGACTAAAATTCTTTCTTGTCGCTCTGTGGAGTTCGTCGACTATATCCTTTTTACTCATTTTTACTTTGTTTTGTCTTAATCATGTAATCTATTTCAGACTTTGTATAAAACGTAGTAAACAAACGTTCTGAACTTGCTGTTTCTAAGTTCTATATGTAGACTTGAACAAGACTATGAACCTTATTTATTTCATTTCTGAGCTCTTGAACAGTTTTATCCATATATGCTTTATTTACGGCTTCATCGTCCTTCTCTGGTGACGTCAGACCTTTCAATTTTGAAGATTTCAAATCGTAATGACCCGTTTCTGATTTTTTTTAACGCATCATTCAAAGTATCAATGTATTCTGTTAGTCGTAAACGCTTGTGAACGTGATGGCCAAATTTGTCTTAATTCATTACCGTGTTTATACGCTGTGTACTGTAATTCAACTGCTGAAATTTAGAGTTGCATGCTACTTATATTTTTTTTTTGTTAATGATGCCAGCTTCGTAAAGCTCTTCGATTATTGCAATAACTTCATTATCCAAACCAGTGTTACCTGCATTTCGTGATGCAAATAATAGTTTTAACCGGTCAACTAGCTCATTTGGATCATCCCAATAAACGTAATCAGTGTATTTCATAACTTTTTTTAAAAGCTTAATACCTTTTCCCTGTGAAAGACTTTCGAGACTAGTAGCTGAATTTCGTGTGAATTTAAACATTGGCTTAATAATATTCATGTATTTAAATCCTTTGTTGCTAGTTAATTGTTTTGATGGATCAAAATTACGTCTGTGTGCATTGGTATCGACTAGTAGCATTTTGTAATTTTGTAAGTCATTGTCTGTGATAACATCTAAATTAGGTTTCTTTTTGTACAATAATTCTTTTAAGCCAGGAGTTTTCTTAAAGCTTTGGTTCCCAATTTTCAAAATGTCGCCATCGTCGTAAACGCGATTTTTTCCAAGCATCAGTTTTCCTCGATCGTTTTTAATCCCATAAGGTACGTCTTTCATTACTTCAGATGATGTAGACCATGACAGTGATTGATTTTTATCGTTCGGTGATGACTGAAGAGATTTAAACGATCCTTCGCTTACATTGTGTTCATCACAAGGTACACTTAGGCCCAGAACACACGGTGAAACGCAAAAGCAACGAAACTGCAACTTCTAGTTACTTTTGAGTTGCATCTGAGTTTCTGCCATAGACTGCTTTGAGAAACCACACATGACGCGACCAGTTTGAAACCGGTTTGAAACGTGTTTCAAATCAGTTGCATTGAAACCGTCGTGCAGGAAACTCGCGCGTTGCGTTTCATTCACCGGGTGGCTTCTTTTGTATAAAATGGCTGACGACAAACAAAAAAACATTGCATTTGTGTTAGAAGTGGAAAAATATCCTTGTTTGTATAATACCACACTATCAAGCTACTCTCGCAGGACTGAGACTGATAAAGCATGGGCAGAAATTGGAAAAAAAATGAAAATTACAGGTAAGAGCTGATTATTCTCTTTATTTAATAAAATAATTCTATACACAATAAGCCCATTGCCACGGTAATGCTGTCCGTGGAGTCAAAAAGTAATTATTTAAATATTTTCTTAAAGATAACGGAGAGGGATTGGGGCCTAGGTTCAGATCATGTGGCATTAAATCAGCAGGGCGTTGACTAATTCCTTCACCGACGTTAGTTGTGCGATATGGTATTCCTTCCTTGGATCTCACAAAATTGTGCAATACACAGGCACTTTTAATTATATTATTGACTACCTCAGGGGTTCGGCAACGTATTGGTGATTCGAATATCATAAATTTTTCCGTTAACATGCCAAAAGCACACTCGACACTTTTTCTAGCACGGGATAATCTATAATTAAAAATGCGTGAGATGTTGGTGGCAGTTCTTCCTGGAAAAGGTCTCATTAAATATTTTTCCAAAGGAAAGGCTTCATCTCCAACAAAGTAGAATGGAAATGAGTAATTATTTTCATCTATTGGCAACGGTCCTGGTGCAGGAATATTTAGTGCATCTTCCTCAATAAGACGCTTCATAGATGAAACTCTGAAAATACCTGCGTCACTATTTCTACCTGCATATCCCACTTCTATCATTGTAAACAGACCATCAGCATCGGCACATGCCATTAAGATTACAGAATGATAATTTTTGTAATTAAAATTAGTAGATCCCGTATTTGGGATTTTTTTTATTCTAAAATGTTTTCCGTCAATCGAGCCTAGACAATTAGGCATATTCCACAAAGTATAGTATCGTTCAGCAATTCGCTTCCACTTATCATGATCTGGAACCGGCATAAATCTATTCTTTAAAGAATCCCATATTTTTTTTGTAGTATCAGCCACAATCGTTGCAATTGTGGATTCTCCTCTAGCGAAGTATAAGCCCAATGCCACATATGTACTAGATGTACCTCCTAAATACCTGTAAACAAATAAAAAACAGTGAGAGACAACATATAAAATAAATTATTTTAATAGATTTTAATAGACAGGGGCTTGGATGTTATCTACCTCTATATACGTATTTATTGTATTAAATCTATCGTCGAGTTAGCACCTATAACACAAGTCATTAAGTTGTACTTAGTATGGGGTTAACAAGATCTGTGTGTTATGTCCATATGTATATTTATTTTTTATTTTTTTTCACAGGTGCTGCTTGCAAAGAAAAATGGCGAAATCTACGTGTTGTTTATATGAGACATCTGAAACCTTTGCCAAGTGGTTCTGGAAGAAAACGGAAAAAACCGTACTATTTACTTGATTATATGCATTTTTTAACGCCATATGTAAAACCGACGAATCCACCTGAAGCAGGGAACCTGCCATCCACTTCATTAGAGAATACATCTGATATGTCAAACGATCTGCCACACGACGTGCCCGCCGAGTCCGGGCAACCTACTGAGCGCTGTGATATAGAACCTACACCATCCAGTACACAAGATAATATTCAAGATAATCCAACCCAACATTCTTCTAACCCAAAACGGAAGAACTATTCATTGCACGAGACTGATAAACATTTTATTAATTATTTAAAAAAGAAATCTGCTGTATCTCAGACTTCCGCGGACTCTGTTATGTCGTTTTTGAATAGTCTTGCACCAGAGTTAAGAGAAATGAATCTCGAACAATTCAAAATATTCAAGAGACGTGTGCTAAGCCTTATTGATGACATACTGAATCCATCTTCTACTACGCCTGAAAGTGCAGCAACGAGTCAATTTATTACGTTAAGTAATGAAACGTCCCATCAAACAGTATATTCTCCAATATTAGTAGTCCATATGTGCAACCAGTAGAAACACCTAATCCTCTGGACTTCAGCGGAATATCTACAGGAACTCCATCAGACTCTATGCAACCAGAACAAACACCTAATCCTCAGTATTGCAGCGGAACATCCTCTACAGAATACACTCCTGTAAACCAAGATGTGAATTTCAGAAACTTCGTATGACAGCTTTGTTTACATACCTAAAATGTTTAAGTTTTTTTTATTCTTTAATAGTACCTAACATTTAATTTTTCATAAATATAATAAAAATAAATCTTTAAAAATACTTACATAAGTGTTATTAATAGCCTTTCTTGAGGACTCACACATTCTCTCATATTAGTATTCTGTTTCTGCAACTGAGGAGTCATTATTTCAACAAGCTCAAGATATGTAGTTTTGCTCATACGATAACAATCCAAAAACTTTCTATCAGTTTCTTGTAATTCTTTAGCAGCCACAAACATACGACAGTTGATATTCTTCTCGATGTAGGGATGTATCCACATAGTTTTTCTTTTGCGCCTTCTTCTTTGTCGAAGATACAAATACATAACCACAATTTCTTCGTCGCTCGAAGAACTCATTTTGCAGACGTCTGTTCTCAAAGAAAACCGAAATGATTGTGGTTGCACCGTGTGATGAAAACGGTTGAAACTGGTTTCATACTAATAATTTCAAGAGGGTTTCGTTGCAGTTGCGTTTCACCGTGTGTTCTGGGCCTTAGGGTTTTGTTAGATTTTTGATACAATTCATTATCAGTATCATCTTCTTCTTCAGTGCTAATTTCATTAAAATCATCGCTAGAATAGTGTAATGCCTCGCTTTCATTACTTTTACTTTTTTTTGGAACAATTTCATTATTTAAACCTTCTTCTTGATGCTGCTCATTGTTTTTGTTTGCTAACAGGTTAAGCGGTTCAACGATGGGTTTCAATATTGTTTTCAAGGTCATGTCACTTGTATTTTTTAAATCCTTTATCATTTCAACCTTTCTTTTTACAGCCTTTGCAGATTTTACAATTTTTTGTTTAAGATCTCTTTCCATTTTAGTAGGATTCCACTCGGTTCCAAATCATGAATGAAAGTGGTGCAATATCAGTACAACAGCCATTTATGTATTTTAATCTGGCACAATAAATGTATCAAAAGCCATTCTGTAACATCCATTATTTCGTTCGCAGTCCTTATTGATTACAAGATAACTGAAAGGTTTATTCCAAACAGTTGAGCACATTTTACGGAATTGAGACCATGTCATGTCTGACCCTACATGTTCATCATAAACATCTTTTTAAGTTAATATCGTCTTGTTTAAATAATATTATTAGGTTAGAATTGTCCCTTACCAGTTCCTTAGGTATTTTGGTATAAGTTTGGTTAATATAGAAACAATCAATGTTCTGGTGACGCCCCATCGCAAAATAATCTCTAATATTATTTTGATTTTCACAAGCAACATCGTCGAATAAAATAATTGAATTTGGCATAGCTTCGTGTGGACTCAAAATTTCGTTGTTATTACTGTATTTGTTATAAGATGTGCCTGCAACCATACCCAACACCTTTTCTAGGTATATGTATTTAGGTTGATATAAAGATTTTAAATACACGTAAAGGTTACGAAAGCGTGGACCATCTTCAAGTAATAGCAAACTTATAACTAAGTTGGTCTTCCCACAGTTTGATGGACCACAAACAATACAACGTATAGTGTTTGGTAATAAATTACCATGACGCTTTGGCTTATTTGAAACCGGAGGACATATACACTCTAATTTTAATGATTCCTTTTGTTTCACAAATTTCATTACAAAGTATGAAACCGACCGCAGTGTTTAGTGTGTTTCAATATAATGAGCTTAAAGTATATACAATATTTAAACAGTCCTGTATATAAGAAAGGGATCACCAATATGAGTTATTGGGTATTCTACCCCACCGCAGTGAGTGAGGGCTCGGCACGAGCCCGAACGAATGAAGGTGGGGTAGAATGCCCAATAACTACCTACTGCTACATTTGCCAGACAACTGCCAAAGATTTCAATATGCTGATCAAGCATAATGAGTCTGATGTTGGTAATTTGGAATTCGGTTTATCGATATTGCATGCGCGAATTCGGTTTTTTGAGACGTTATTGCACCTTTCCTACAAGTTACCGATAAAAAAGATGGCAAAAAAGACTGACAGAAGAGGAGAAAAATATTATCAAAACCAGAAAACAAAACATTCAGACACAGTTCAAGGAGGAGCTAGGTTTGTTAGTCGACTTACCTAAGCAGGGTTTTGGTACCAGCAATGATGGGAACACAAGTAGAAGGTTCTTTGCTAATGCTGAAGTATCGGCACAGATAACGGAAATAAACCCTAATTTAATCAAAAGGTTCGCCACAGTTTTGGAGGTCATATCAAACGGCCAAAAGATTGAATTGAATAAGTTTGAAACTTATTGCGATGAAACAGCAAGACTGTACGTAGAGCTTTATCCCTGGTGCCCAATGACTCCCACTGTGCACAAAATATTAACTCACGGCCCCATTGTAATAAAGCATGCCATATTGCCAATAGGATGTTTGTCAGAAGAGGCATCAAAGGCCCGAAATAAACATTTCCGGCAATATAGACAGAGCTTCTCCAGGAAATTTTCTAGGGAACAATGCAATATGGACATTTTAAATCGATTGCTCATTACTTCTGACCCATACATTAGTAGTATCAGACCCAGGTCACGCAAATCAGCCAAGACTTTTAGTCAAGAAGCTAGAGAACTAATGGTTCCGCCTGAAGTAGCCATTCACAGTGACAACGACAACGAAGAGACTTCCGATACAACATTTATTATTATATATTTATTTATAGATATTATTATTAAAATGTCCTGAAATGGCCCGTATTATATTCAAATTACTCTAAAATAACGTTTTTTTATTGAAATCAATAATCCAAGTGACAATAATTTAAAAAATAATAAAAAATAGTTTTGGCCAGCTTTTTGGGTGAAATACCCCTACGTGCGCTGGCCCAATGCGGGTTGGTGGGTTTAACGACTGTCATCTTACGACAACAACCGGGACCAACGGCTTAACGTGCCTTCCGAAGCACGGAGGAGCTCGAGATGTTTTTAATTTGGTCACAAATCCAGCGACCCGGCATTGCGAAAGTTGCTTAACGGACAAGATCGCAAGCTGAACGCGCTAGCCGCTGCGCCATCGAGCTCCTCTTTTCCTCAACTCTTGGTACAGGTGTTGGAATTAATTCTGATAATTTAGTACCTACAAGCGTTGCAATATTTCTTAAGTTTCACAGCTCTAAAATAGTATACAATTAGACACAATTGTCTTGAACGCTAAAAATAGATTGCTGGATCTCGTAATGAGTAATTGTGAGTGTACTGTGACCCGTAGTAATTAACCTTTGATCGATGAGGATGCTCATCACCCGGCACTGATCGCACGCGTGAAGTGTTCACGTCCCCGTATTTTACAATCTGCCTCTCGTACGGTGCGTCTGTTTCGAATAGCTGATTATGAACATATTAACAGTAAAATCGCATCAATTGACTGGCAAGATAGCATTAATTGTAGTGATGTCAATGTAGCCGTTGGTAGGTTTTACGATCAAATAAACAAATTAATAATTAAGCATATTCCAAGTAAAGTGGTTAAAGAAGACGGTTGATATCCGCCCTGGTTTACGCCAGCTCTGAAAACGATTATCAGAGGGAAATTGAACATTTATGGAAGGCAAAGTGATTACGATACATTCGCGACTGCCAAAAACGCGTACAGCGTGAATGTTATGATAAATTTATTGACAATGCAGAAAATATCATAAAGAACAGCCGATTTTTCTAGTCGTTCGTGAAGTCGAAGAAATCGACTTCAGAACTTCCAGATACTATGTTTTTGAACCATGATTATACGTGTGACGGGAGAGAGTTCTGTACTATGTTCAATAGTTACTTCGGCTCCGCTTTTGATCCTCCTGTACAGGGCTCCTTATCTTCACCCATAATACACAAAACTAGTCAGACTACGGCTTCTATCGGATCTATTGATGTCACAGTGCCACTGGTTGAGAGATATCTGAAGAAGCTTGATGTTGCGAAAGGATGTGGACCGGACGGAATTCCATAATTTTTCCTAAAAATGTGTAATAGGTCACTAGCATTTCATTGCATTGCATTGTATCTGTTTTTTTAACTTTCTTTAACATCTGGTATAATGCCTATTGTCTGGAAACAGTGCCATGTTGTCCCAATCTTTAGGTCTGACGACAAACACAATATACAGAACTATAGGCCAATTTTTAAAATTAGTATTATCCCAAAATTATTTGAGAAAATAGTTTACGACTCTGTTTTTCCATTACTTAGGCCTGTTATTGTGAATCAGCAACACGGATTTATTAGTAAAAGATCTACTGAGACTAATTTATGTAAGTTTGTGCACAGAGTCGCCTCATCAATGGGTAGGGGTTGCCAAGTGGACGCTGTGTATACTGACTACCCCAAAGCCTTTGATAAAATCCCACACTCTATATTAATACATAAACTTGGAGAAGTCGGTATACATGACGATCTGTTGCGCTGGCTTGACTCTTACTCGTACCTCAGAGATCGTAGTCAGGCTGTTACGGTAATGGGTTTCTGCTCTACATTTGTCTCGGTATCCTCGGGGGTGATTCAAGGTTCTCATCTCGATCCCCTCTTGTTCAATTTATTTATTAATGACATTGTCATGATCTTTAAAAATTCAAATGTATATACAGGGTGTCCCAAAACTCAACGTCAACCCGAAGCCGGGTGAAAAGGCAAGTCAAGCTGGTTGTCAGAAAAATATAAAAAACAATCTAAGTTGTATGATTTCAAAATTATAGGCATTTTTTTAAAAATCGCAAAATTACACACCCTGTGACAGTTTTTTTACTCCTGTTGCCACAAATCTTTACTTTTTCCAATTATTTTTTTTGCTGTGTAACCCTGAATAATGCTTCTCTAAACTGTAATCAAAATTTTGAAACCAGCTGCTCTAGCTTGCATAAAAAATAGGACTTATTTCCTAGAAAAACTTTCAAAATAAAAAATTGCCTAGTTTTAACTGACTGTATTGAAAAAAAAATGTACTACGCGAGTTTGGCAAGTTATGTCAAAAGTTGGCGCATTTAGTAAAGATTCCAAAATGGTATAATACTTGGTAAATTGTAGCTGATAACATGGATAAAAAAAATTTTTTCCTGTAAAACCCAGTTTTTAACAAATTTTTCTTACTTGGTTAAAAATTATTCTAATGGGCGCAAGATTTTCCAAAGAGTCGTAAATTGTAACTTGAGATGAATCAGGCATTCTAAGAAGTATAAGCGAGATAGGTATTGACGCTTAAGTGACTAAGACGGAAAGAGTCACCTTATCAAGTGCGAGAGAGCGAGATAGGTATGGACGCTAAAGTGACTGAAACGGAGAGAGTCATCTTACTAAGTGCGAGCGAGACAGAGAGTGACGCCAGGTATTCGCTTTTGTACTCACACATCACAATCACAAATCAGTACGTTGCGCTCCTTCGTTTACTGCACTTGTTTTCGTATTCGTTTGTGTTGATTTCGTACTAACTACTTTTGGCTTCGTTTATGGACTTGTGATTGCTTGTGATTTGGATCCGAACTGTTTATTTTCCCTCAACGACGACCTTTGCTTTCTCCTGGACTATCGTGTGACTAGTGCCAAGATGTCTGCGTATACCACTCGCGAATACGCTAATATGCACCTTATTTATGGTGAATGCAGGTGTAATGCCAGTGCTGCCGCCAGACTTTACCGTGAAAGGTACCCAAACGCTGCTCGTTACCCTGATCATCGAGTGTTTACGAATGTGCATCGTTTACTCTTCTCAGAGGGCCACCTCCCAAATCAAGAGCATGGTGGAGGAAGACCCGCCAACCCGATGGAAGACGAGGTGCTAGAAGCTGTCGAAGAAGACCCAAGCACTTCAGTTAGGGCTATTGAAATAACCACCGGAGTGCCCAAAAGTACAGCCCATCATATTTTAAAAAGACATGAATTACACCCATACCACGTACAGCGAGTACAGACGTTACTACCCGGGGACTACCAAAATCGAGTAAATTTTTCCCGGACAATATTGGAGAGGTACAGGGATGACCCGCTTTTCTTAACGAAAATTTTATGGTCTGATGAATCGACATTCAATAAGGACGGCTACATGAACATGCATAACTTGCATGAATGGCATGTAGAAAACCCTCATCTAACGAGGCAGGATCGGTCCCAGTACCGATTCAAAGTAAACATGTGGACCGGAATTTTAAATGGTCAAATAATTGGTCCTTTTGAGTTGCCTGATGCGTTGAATGGCGAGGTCTACTTGGACTTTCTACAGAACCATCTACCAAGTTTACTAGAAGACGTGCCATTAAACATTTACAGAGAAATGTGGTTCCAGCAAGATGGATGCCCAGCACACTATGCTCGCTCCGTTCGACAATATCTCGATGAAGAGTTTCCCGGGAGATGGATCGGACGGTCTGGCCCAATCTCGTGGCCGGCCCGTTCACCGGACTTGAATCCATTAGACTTTTTTTACTGGGGAGCAAAAAAGTCAAAGAAAAAGTGTATTCAAAGCCAATTGAAAGTGAATTTGAACTACGGCAAAGAATAGCAGAAGCAGCTGAGTTCGTAAATAATGGACGATTCGCTCGAAAGATAGCTCGATCATTTTTAAAGAGATGTCGGGCTTGTATTGCCGCCGAAGGAAGACATTTCGAACATTTGTTGTAGTAAAAATAGTTGTATTGGTACATTCATGAAACATTTTAAAAATTATTGTAAATTTAATAAATAAACCTTAGTATTAAAAATTTTGTGTCAATTAAAATTTAAACTTTTACAAAAAAATGGTGCCTATTTCATACCACACACAAAGAGAACTAAACTAAATTTAGTGGACAATCTGTTTTTTCAATCGGTTTATGATAGACAAGCACAGGTACAATTAAGTTAAATTTAATCAGTGTGTGCATTGGAATCGGCTCCAATGTAAAAAGCAATAAGTTTTGCCATTTTCACCAAGTAAGAAAAATTTGTTAAAAACTGGGTTTTAAAGGAAAAAAATTTTTTTATCCATGTTATCAGCTACAATTTACCAAGTATTATACCATTTTGGAATCTTTACTAAATGCGCCAACTTTTGACATAACTTGCCAAACTCGCGTAGTACATTTTTTTTTCAATACAGTCAGTTAAAACTAGGCATTTTTTTTATTTTGAAAGTTTTTCTAGGAAATAAGTCCTATTTTTTATGCAAGCTAGAGCAGCTGGTTTCAAAATTTTAATTACAGTTTAGAGAAGCATTATTCAGGGTTACACAGCAAAAAAAATAATTGAAAAAAGTAAAGATTTGTGGCAACAGGAGTAAAAAGACTGTCACAGGGTGTGTAATTTTGCGATTTTTAAAAAAATGCCTATAATTTTGAAATCATACAACTTAAATTTTTTTTATATTTTTCTGACAACCAGCTTGACTTGCCTTTTCACCCGGCTCCGGGTTGACGTCGAGTTTTGGGACACCCTGTATATACGCGGACGATATGAAAATTTATAAAACTATTTCCACGTCCTTGGACTGTACTTTACTACAGAATGACCTGAACGCACTTTTATTAAACCTTAACCCTAAAAAATGTAATGCTATCACCTTTACCCGTAAATCTAGTCATTAAATTTGAGTACAAGTTATACAATAAAAAAATTGATAGGGTCACCGAGTTGAGGGACTTGGGGTTATTTTAGACAGCAAATTAACGTTTATAGCTCACATTGACCACATTAACTTAAAGGCGTTCCGCATACTTGGATTCATAATGAGAATAGGTAGAGATTTTAAGCAGCGTTCTACTCTTGTGATCCTATACAACTCTCATGTTCGAAGTGTCCTGGAGTATGCATCTGTAGTATGGAATCCATATTATAAGGTACATATATCGTCGACGATACTGCAATAGCGCTGAATTACGATTTGCAATACCGCGGAATTGCAAAAAGTAGCGAAATTCAAATTTGCGCGCCACGCTGCCCTAGTCTCCCATTGCCGCGTTTTGTTGAACACACCACTTTGAATAAGCTAATCAGAAGCTCTCTGACGCTTCGCTGCAATGGCGCGATGCGCGCGCCGCGTTTATTATTGGAAGTGAATACCGCGTATTTGGGTCATTTACAAAAAAATTGTACATTGGTATCTCAGTATGTCCCGTGACTTTAGTGTTTTTTTTTTATTTAACTATTGCGTTTTTGACAAAAGTACCATTTAAATTATAATCTGTGATAAGTTTCTTATTAACATTTTAAATATTACACAGATAATAGTTAGTTAACATACCCTAATTTAAAATCGTTTTGGTAGATAGTAACTACTTTATGCTGTCCCACTAAGGATACAGCAAGTTACATGTAATATTTCATGATATTCATAAGTCTTTTGTAATCATAGATATATATATTGTTTTTTGGCATTTCACAATTTATTTGAAAGCAAAAAAAAACACATAATTAAAGTAATAATATATTTAATTAATTAAAATAGACGAGGACTTATTTCGTTTCGTATGGAAAATTCCTTTCCGAAACCACGTTTTTAATTTATAAACTCCCATAAACAACTACCATTTTAAATTTATATTTTACCACTGGCTACTACAATTCTTAATAGCAACGGCCTCCATCTTGAATTCGTTCATTTTGACAGCGACCAGCAAACAACAAAACCTGTGTCTAGTAACGGCGTGACGATCATATTCCGCGAACCGAAACCAATACCAAAGTAAGTTCAATAGTATACATCTTACCAATTATAGTATTGCGTTCTATAAGTATTAGCGATCTTTGTAGATTATCAAAATTTCTTGATTGTTTGGTTGTCATAAAATTATTTAAAAAATATTGTCGGGTGCTAAGTGTCTGTGACTTCCGTTCCGAAACCAAAATATCGGTAACGTAGAAGAGGAATTAAAAAGTTTCGGAATGGAACCCTTAAGCACAGTGCTCACTGGACGATTTGTTTAGCTACCTATACAGTCTACAATTTTATATTTAGCATAGTAAAACGCTAATGAGGTGTGCTGAAAACCACATGACTAGCAAAATGTGTAAATTTTTTGGGAATATCATGATAGGTGTAATAATAGGTCTTTACCTATGAAATTGGAGATTTGTATGGAGATTTTTATAGAAATTTATTTTTCTATACTAACGTTTTCTGAGTTTATTTCACGATCAAGAATGCTAACGTTATGAAACTTTTACGTAGATAATATCTATAGACACTAAGTTAATTAATGATACAAGTGATACGACACAAAAATATTTTTTGGAAATTGGATTTTTGGATTCTGGAAAGAAAACAATACGCTTTTTACGAGTTGATTTTTTTCATGCTAAATAAATTAATATCCAGATTTTACTCAATTAGAACTTGCTACATATAGGTAGTCATAATGTCATGTAATATTAAATAATTTCATTTCATTTTATAATAAAGAAGTTATGACGTCAAAGGTGCGTCAGAAAAAAACTCCAATTTCATAGGTAAAGACCTATTATATACGGCAATATCATGATAGGTGTAATATTTTGTTTCAGATTTTATAAAATGGTTGTTGTTGCGGACGTAGATGGATTTTTAAGTAAAAATGATTTTTTATTACTGCACACATCAGAATGGCCCTGCCCCGTCACTCATTTCACTATTGTGAAGAAATGCTACAGATGTAAATTCCCTATAAATTTATTAAACAAACCATATCATTTTATCGTGTCCGATAGCAACAAAGTAAAAAACCTAATTGCTTATGCCTTCTTTTGGTGTCCGCAATGTAAACTTCATGGTATATACGATCATTATTGTGAAGACGAATGTGATTATTGTCATTAATTTTTGTACTTATGATGGGCAAGTATATTGAAGATTGATGATTTTGGTTACTATTCATTTTGTGTTTGTAAGACATTTATGTATGCTGTTATTAAAAAAATAAGAAGTAATATTATATTGGATCGTTTTGCTAGTTATGTAGACAAACTGCCGCACTCAGAGGCGTCAATTAAATTTAATTGGCATTAAATTGTGTTGTTTTGTATAATGTGTAGTGAAGGCAATAATAATATAGATTTTATATGTCGAAAATGTTTTGGTGAAGAATATATTTTGTGAATGTTTTAATTTTTTTGTCAGTGTATCATAGGCTTAAGAATTCTATTCCGTTACAAGAACAGTCCATTCCGTGACTGTCCTATTTGTATAGTTTTATTTTATTAAATTCTAAGCACTTAAAGGAATAAGATTGTGATCTCATATTGATTTTGTGATACTAAGTTAATTCCTCTTATTATTATTATTTAAGGTTCCAGGTGCTAAGACACACCATTTTTTAGGAAAAAATATTTTTGGTTCCTATTTTGTCCAAAGAGTAACGTAATGGAAATTTAAAAGACGACTACGTAAATTTGTCATAGTTGATTTTGAATTTGTAACATTTTTAAGGAACATCAATAAAAGCAAAACTAATTAAACATCTTAAATTTGCAATGTTTGTTTTATTTCATAAATTTACAATCAAATATTATAGGTTTCGGAATGGAACAAATTCATCTACTCTAATGCATTAAAATATTCATATTTTATTAAATAGATCAAAATTATTGATTTCAATACTGTTTTATCATAATTAAATAAATACTTAACATATTTACGCCCACAACAATCGCTTTTCTGAAATCAAAAATATTTACATCATTTTTAAATCATGGACAATTTTTTTGAAAATGACCCCTTTTAACAAAACGTAAACAAATTGCAGTAATAACATTGCGCTGCGTGAAAAATATTGTGAAAAAGTGATTATTTGTGCATGGAAAGTACCGGTAAGTCATGTAATCTGTTGATTTATGTATAGGTTTGCTATGTATAACAATGGATTGTACATTTGCATCGTATTTTAATAGATAAAATAGATTTTGATGCGTATTTGTAATTACGCGGTTTTGTTTTTGGGAAAAGTAAAGCAGTTTTGTTATTTACGCGGTTTTGAGTACATTTGAAATTAAACGGTTTTCAATATTTTTTTCAGAATTTGTCAGTATGGATGATGTCTGCCAACACAGAATCGAACGAGGACTTAGTCAAACGACGGGAGGAGTTGCTAAGGAAAAGGCAATCAGTTTTAGCCAGACAAACACCACCAGGCACAAAGTTCAGCAGTGACACTGACATTGTTCTTAAACCTTAGACCTCAGGTGCCAACCAGGATGTTTTTCTTGAGTCTATCACCACGACAACCTGCGAAGGTACTATTGAACCAGATTTTAGCGACTTTTCATCTGACGATTCAGTAGCTGACCCTAATTTTGTGTTACCAATTGATGAACTTGTAGGTAACATTCGTTCTCCGACAATGCAGTCTCCTGTTATAGAATCGTCCCTTCTCCATTTAGAAGATATCGACAATTTCCCTGAAAGAACTATTGAAGAGGAACGAACGTCGACAAGAAAAAGAAAAGCAACAGCAGACAAAGATTCATGGAAAAGAGAAAGTAATCAAAGACAGAGAATGATGGGGAAGGAGTACTTAGGTTTTAGAAAGATTGATGGAAAGTATGTGCAAGACATCGCCAAACCGAACAGAAAGCTTATGATGCCATGTTCTTCTGAACGCTGTACTTCGAGTAAAGTTTTCTATTGCAACATTTTTACTGAAGAAATGCGGATGAAAATATTTGATGAATTTTGGGCGATGACATGGAAAGAAAAGAAGGTCTATGTTTTGACCCTGATTGACACCCAAGACACACAACGAAAGACTAAAGGTGCGGCAGTAATAGTAGACGCAGTGGGAGCAAGATTTACCACTTAAAAGCTGCCAATAGTGAAGTACGTGTGTGTCAAACTATGTTTTTGGGCACGCTCGGAATCAAGGAATGGACTTGCAGATATTGGTTGGGCGAAAGAGGAAGTAGGGGAAATTCTCAAAAAGCTTCAGAAAAACTTTCTGTTTTAAATTTTTTCCAAGAAATCCCCAAACTTCCATCGCATTATTGCAGGAAATCGAGCCAAAAGCTGTATTTAGAACCCATTATTCAATCCAAGGCCCATCTTTACCGTTTATATATAAACCGTGCAAATTCTCTATCCTCTTCTGTTGCAGGTCGAAAGTTTTTTGAAGATTTGCTATCTCAACAAAATATTTCCCTTTTCAAGCCAAAGAAGGACGAGTGTGATACTTGTTGTGCTCATAAGACTGGCAATCTAAGTGACGAAGAGCACAAAATACATTTAGCTTTCAAAACAGCAGCTCGTCAAGAGAAGAATAAGGACAAAGAGGCAGCGATCAAAGGAGAAGTTCACGCAACAACTGCTGACTTGCAAGCCGTAATGTTGTGTTCATATCTAAATGCCAGTGCGCTGTACTTCAAAACGAAGCTTTGTGTACATAACTTTATAGTTTATAATCTGAGTAACCACCAAGCAACATGCTACTGGTTTGAAGAAACCGTTACAGATTTAAAAGCCACTACGTATGCTTCCTTCTTTGTTGCCTACATCACGAACTTACTTGAAAATGATCCTAAAGAAGTGATAATTTACACAGATGGTTGCACAGCTCAGAACCGTAATAATGTGGTTTCAAATGCTCTCTTGCGGCTCGCCGTCAAATATAATGTAACGATCACTCAGAAGTTTTTAGAAAAGGGACACACACAAATGGAGGTAGACTCGGTGCATTCCGTAATTGAGCGAAAATTGAAAAATCGCGAGATTCACCTCCCGAGCCAGTACGCGACGATATCAAAAGAAGCCAGAATAAAACCTTTTCCCTATGATGTGGTGATGCCTGATTATACCTTCTTCAAGGATTACAGCCGGAAAGATTATCTCGTTTATGAGTCTATAAGACCAGGACGAGTTACTGGTGACAAATGTATAACCGATATAAGGGTGCTAAGGTACAACACGAATAGTACTATTGATTATAAACTTTTGTACACAGATGAATACATGCGTTTACCCCGGCGTGCGAAACCAATAGAATCCCTCTTACCCGAACCTCCACAGCTACATAACGGCCCACAAAAAATTGCTAAAATAAAATTTAATCAACTACAAGAGCTGAAAACTGTCATACCGCCCGATTGCCACGAGTTTTATAATAATTTAATTTTTGACGATTAAAATGTTAGGTGTTCTGATAATGTAGAGATCTTTATGTTCCTGATGATGATAATTTATGATTGAGGATAATTTTTGTTTGTTTTTATTTCGAGTACTTATTTTTGTTTTTCTGCAGATTTTTGTTTTTTGTGATTATGATGCGGGTATTGTGAAGACTGAACAGTTAAAGGAGTGTTGTACCTCCTTAATATGTTTTATTAATGTTGAGTTAAAAATTGTTTATTTTCTATATTTTTGTGACTGAGATTAGTGCCATTAGTTTGTGTTTCAGATGAATAAATAATTGTTTTGTACCTTTATGATTGTTTCAATTACGCGGATCTATTAATTTTATTATATCGTGAGGCTGATATTGGCACAACAAAACCGCGTAGGTGCCGGAACACCCGCATAAAAGCAATTTTTTTATCTCCTGGAAAGTAATCAACCTTGTAGTTACGCACTATTGCAAAAAGTAGATTAGCGCTTTTGCAGTATCGACGACGATATATAGTCTACAGAAAGAATTAATAGAAAGATGCAAAAACATCTATCCTATCGATCGCTTCGAGATAGACAACAAACTATTAGCATTCCTCCTTTGGTAAATCGTCGTTTTGAAAAAGACCAAGTTTTTCTTTTTAAAGTTTTGAATAACATCATTGACAGTCCATTCCTATTGGAAAGTATCGGTATAAGATGCCCTCAGACAAGTTCTCGCCTTAATAAATTATTTTCATTACCAACTACCCGCACTAGATATGCAGGTAATACATATTTATTTAGGCAGTTATCACACTGCCACGCATCACGCTGCATCTTGCGTGTCGACGCACCTACGCGCGTGTGTTTTCTATACAAACGGAGAAACACGCAACATGCAGCGTGGTGCGTGGCAGTGTGTTAATCGATGCATTCACGCGCTACGCTGCGTGGTGCGTGGCAGTGTGTTGACTGCCTTAGATCTTGTGATATATACAATAAAAAATTCACATCAATAGATATATTTAATTATAATGTTTAAAATTTTAAAACAAAGTTCTGTGAACTCTTACATAATCAATTAGAATAATACTTTAAATTCTTAATTAGTACCCTTAAGAACTTTAAGAACTGTCTTAGAGTCCTAATATTTTTAAATGTGTTAATAAGTAGTGGAAACTTTACTGATTACTGTGTAACTTTTGTATTTACATAATTGTATTGTTTGTTTCACAAATAAAAAAAATAAAAAAATACTTCCTACAACCTGGATTTCGAACTTTGGAGTGCTCGAGGGGTAAATATAGAATTAAAGCAAGCAAGGAAGGACTTAACACAAAAGCAATTCAAAGAGCAGACAGGGATGTTGAATGACATTGTGAAACAAGGCTTCGGAACACGACAAGAAGATTTTTCAGAGACTTTGAAAAAACTGCTGAGATCGCCAAAATCGATTTACCTAAGAATAATAAAACGCTTTGCAGTTGTCATACAAGCAATATCATCAGGGAAACCAATTAACAATGCGACTTTCAAGAACTATTGCAAAGAAACAGCGAAGCTTAACGTGCAGCTTTATTCTTGGTATTATAATACCATATATGCCAGCGAGCGTGCATTTTATTCATGGTGCGGACATTTGCAAGTACTATAGACATTTCCCTATAGGAGTCAGGTCTGAAGAAGCATCCGAGGCAAAAAAAAACGACCTCAGAAATACTAGGAGATGCATTCTAGAAAAAAAGGAAGGGTACAGACAAACAAAGACTTGTTTCAAAATTTTCTGATAAGCTCTGATTATTACATATCCCATATTCGACTCATAATTTCAAGGACTAAACACAGAAAGTGACTTCCATAGACTATTGAACTTCTCATTCAAAAAGAAAACGAAGAGTATGATGAGGTCGAAGTATTCATATTAGAATCAGAAACAATTCAAGATCCTTTATCAAAAATATTTTTATTTAAAAAAAATAACTTGCATGATTCGATAGTACTACTAAAGGTAAATCGTTCTGCCGCGGGAAAGCAACCACTCAAATGTCTCGGTGTATATCTGCCATACCAATATACAACAATTTACCGCAACATCTATATTCTTTACCAGACTTTAAGTTTGTAAGCTCATTAAAAGAATAGTAATAAAACGTTATACATTTTATAGTTTGAATGAAAATTTTAATAACAATTAATTTGATTAGATCATAATATTATGACTACTACTGCATGGCCGTTCAGGGTAAATGTTGTTCTCATTTATGCAATTATAACTAGCGTTATAAATTATGTAACAGATGTGTAATAAAAATTTATTCTATTTATATATTTAAGGTTTCATAACAATATTATGAAACGTTTAAACTTACATTTTTCTATATTATATTTTTTTCAAGTTCATTTTCTTATTTTTCAACATTACAATTAACAACATGAAATAAAACTTAAAAACTAACTACCCATTGATTTGTATTTTTTTAACAATATTCTCTTACAACACGAAAAAACTGTATGAATAGTGTGTCGCACATGCGCACTCGGACTATTCAATAACAACCAAGCCCCCTCCCCAACGTACCACGTGATGCCCGCCCGTAATCTAGCTGAGCACAATCTTTGTATGAGACGGGACATTGTAACTCAATGTTCGTCGTACAATGCGCGCGCGCTGCTTTTTTTTCGCAAGTGATTAGCACAGTACATGCACACACAACAGTGTACGACGAATCACGGGCCAACGAAGTTCGGATGCGCTTAGAAAGTAGGACCTCTAAACCTTACTGGGCTTAAATATTTTTTTTCACGACTCTATTACCAAACGCATTTTTTTTTTTTACATAAGTAAATTGTTTAGTAACGGCATCACATATCACAATTGTGCGGCCACCTCGGGAATGGCAACGTGTCTTTTATATTGCCGACTCTACACAGTACTTGCAAGAGCCTCTCTAGGCCGAGGCCAAAGCCTCCTGTAGGTATGTTACCAAACTTTCTTAGCTCCAAATACCAATTGAGTCGTTCAGATGGTAATTTCGCCTTTAACCTTTCATAATTGTCTTCTCTGAGACTGCCACCGACTACTTCCCCTGTAATTGGCGTCAAGAGATCCAGTGCGTCTACCTGTGCAAAGAAACATTTTGGTATTATTCATATTTTTCAAAATATAGGAACAAAAGGTATAATTCAACAGTATATAGAACAGTATAAGTGAATAAAACCAAAGGCAGTATGGATGTGGTACTCTGCCTGCCACAAAGACAGAGAAAATATATAAAAACAAAACTGTCAGTTGACATTGACATTCGCATGTCAGTTCACTTCGATATCGGTTCGGGACGGAATGGCGGAACGGTCTGCTTACGGGACGCTAGTTAAATTCTGTCGGTAGAATAGCGTCAGATCTTCGAAAATCGGTTCGTAAACCCCGCGAGAATCGGTTGCGTATGGAGTCCTGACGACAGGACCACGCGCTCTCGTTTATTGTGAATTCGATGTGTTTAGTTGGGAAAACTCACCACATGTGTCGGGCGTGAGTTGTGCGGACAAGAAAATCGGCTTATATCTTACTAATCGCCTTGCGAACAGCCAGCGGAGGCTCCTATGTGTAATTGGCCGGGGTGCAACGGATGTGTGCGTGTGTGATTTGGACTGGCCTACGAGGATTCGGCAGGCGAGGTACGCTACCACGAGGCAGTCGTCACACCGCATCACGGCAGCTGGGCAGCGACCATCCTTTCCTTCCTACCCATACTACCTCCACATCCTCAGGTTGCAAGGCGGTTCAACCATCGCCGCACCACCGGTGAGTTTAGGATTTAAGTTCTTCCGCCTGAGTCCTGAGTTCCACGTAAGTACCTTCATCCTACTTACCTATCATTACCCACAACGTCGAGTATTCGTCAGACCATCAGACCAGCGTATAGAAACGCAATGAACTGTTAAATAACGGTAGACACAATTTTGCCGCAACGCCGTGTTACGTTTCGTAAACTGTAAAAATTAAAGTAGTGCTGTCATGTGTGGAGTATTCTAGTAATTATCGATATTTATTATCAGTTTAAGTTACTAATTGTCGTTAAATAAAAATACTCCGTAGTATGGATGTATTCTTTTAAAGTGGTGTTTATAAAATAACTTACAATGTTACAATTATGCTCCTTGTTGTCTCGTCCTCTATGATGGAAATACTACTTGTTAGTATCGAGTCTTAGCACTCGCCGACGCCACATAAGTTTAAAGTATCTGAAAATAAAATATTTCCGAACGCAACCGCACGTCACTAGACTATCCCGCGTTTTGAACTGTCATTCGTTTTTTATGTCACTGTACCGGCGCCACTTTTTTCTCTTACTTTTTTGTGAAATAATCTTTTTAATAGTTTTAGTCAGTTTAATTATGATAAATAAACTGTTATTATGAGTAAAAGAAAGAGACGTGAAAAATAAAAATGAAATTCTGGGTTTTGAAATGTGCACTCAGGCCCATCTTTGGGATGAGGCGGTGTTGAAACATTCAAAACTTAAAACGGGCACAATAACTCGTACTTACTGCAAAGCCGAGTTTTTACCACCCTGGGTATTCGCAAGGAATATCAGGGTCTTACATTTACTGCAGTTTGCTTTGCCATTTGGGCCTAGATCTGCATGACTATGTCTGACATTCCTAATGTGTCAATGATGGCCCTGGATCCGGCTACTACTTCAAGTTCTGTGGAGGAGGAGGCACTGCCCGTGCCAATACAGTGTAGTAGAGGCCTTACCTGTGGAAAAAACCCAGTGTACAGACCCGGAGACCGAGACACCTGCCATAGACGTAGAATTGTTATTTGCTTTGGGGGAAATTGAGGAGGTGCTTAAGGGACCAATTGCTCATGATGAAATTGCACAGAGGTAGACTCCTATTCTCACAAAAGGATTGCAAAAAGAAATTAAACCAGAACTTATGAAAAAATACATCCCATATGAAAATATCCCAACGTTGCTCCCAAAGCTCAACCCTGAAATACCTGGCTGGCTCTGACCTGGTTAAGAAAAGAGATTTGATAATTGCTGACAGGCAAAAACAGATGGTTGCTGCACTATCAGCCCTGGGCCAATCACTCCATTTATTTCTCCTAAAAGGTGACAGAATTGAAATTATTAATTAAATAATTAAACACATCAATGATGCTGCCAAAATACTGTGTGACGCTGTGCACATAGATACAAATCGTAGAAGGTCGCTAATACCAACCGTCATTAACCCCTTGAGCACCATAAAACCAGACACAATTGAAAATCAATTGTTTCGCGACTGCCGGCGGTCTCATGATATTTGATCTATTAATAAAGATATGAAAGATTCCCTCACAGGGGGAGCAGATCTAGGTTACAAAGGCTGTTCAAAAATCTGTTAAAGACCTGAAGAACACAAGCTTCATTCAAAAACCCCCAAATAAAACCAAATCTTTAAACTGGAGGGGCCCTCCTCGTCCAAGTGCCCGGACAGGGACAGGAGCGAGATCCAACCAACCTGCAAAGCTACGAAGCTGCAAAGTTAGAAGTTCAGGTATGCAGACTTCCTTTTTTTATAAATAATTGGAAGAAAATAACCAGTGATCCTACTATTCTGAAATGGGTATCTGGGTATGAAATCCCTTTTAGTGAGATACCATTTCAATCTTACTTGCCTATGAATAATTCATTTACAAGTAGAATTCTGTCAAGTTCAAATTGAAATTAATAAACTTATTCAGTCACATGTTATAGACAAAATATGTCATGAAACAGATGGACAATTTTGTTCACCTATTTTCTTGGTATAGAAACCAAATGGAGAGTATAGATTTATTTTAAACATAAAGAAATTTAATAGTTTTATTACTACAACTCAAAGTCTTATGAAAGACTGTATTATGGCAACAATTGACAAATGGATTCTTATTACATGTGTAACTTTAATGCAGATTACAGAAAATATCTAAGGTTTATATTTGATGGAAAAATATATCAATTTAACATTCTTCCATTTGGCCTTTGCACGGCTCCATACATGTTCACATAATTAAACCAATAACAAAACTTAGAGGTTTACAGCCTGTAAGTACAGTATATCGATGCTTGTAGCTAGCAGTATATTGGTAGTGATCATATTGAGTGTCTTAATAGTGTTAACCAGACCATAGGTCTGCTTACTCAGTTAGGCTTCATCATCAATAAAAATAATTATGTCAACTTATTCCATCAAAGGAATGTAAGTTTCTTAGCCTATTGTTTAATACAAACACCATGACTATTTCAATCGATTCTGATAAAAATAAAAGATGCCTTAACACGTTGCCTGCCACGAAACCAGACACAATAGAAATTTAATTGTTTGTCAGTCACAGGTGACCACCACGGCGCTCAAATTTTGAAGTACCTCTTCCATCAGGTTTTTTGTCAAAAGTTCTGGGAACTCTAGTGTCTGTTTGTCCAGCTAATCAATATGGGTTACTGTAAAGCACTAAAAAGACATAAATATTTAGCTCTTTTAACAAAATAATAATAATTATGAAGCATTTACTTCCTTGCCCAAACATTGCTATCCAGATCTTGAATGGTGGATAAAACATGTACTTGCCTAAATCAATTTCTTAGATAAGACAATATAAATATATTCTAGAAATAAATACAGTTGTCTCACTATCGGGGTGGGGTGCTTCTTGTGACAAACATACAGCCAGTGGTGTATGGAGAGGAAAAGAATCAACAATTCACTTTAATACTTTAGAAATAAAAGCTACTATGTGTGGTCTCAAAAGCCTTGCTAATAATTCTTAAAATTGTGAAATATTATTACGAAGTGACAATACCACAGCTATACCATATATAAACCGCTTTGGTGGCATACAGTACTCTCACTTACATGTGATTGCAAAAGCTATTTGGCAGTGGTGTGAAGAGAGGAATATTTTTGTATTTGCATCATACATCATACATTAACACAAAGGACAACAAAGTAACAGATTTTGAATCTAGAAAACAGTTAGGTCATACAGAATGGGAATTAAATATTAATAATTTTAATAAAATAGTACAAGCATTTGGTAACCCTGTCATAGATTTATTTGCATTTAGAACAAACACAAAATGCAGGAAATTTGTTTCATGGCATCCAGATCCTTCAGCTTATAAAGTGGATGCCTTTACAATGTCTTGCAAAGGGGTTTCTTTTATGCTTTTCCACCATTTTCTATGATTTTAAAATGTATAGAAATAATCGTGTCCAATGAAGCAACATGGATCCTTGTAGTTCTCTTCTGGGACACCCAACCTTGGTTTCGCTTATTCAAAAAACTATTGGTGACAGAACCCATTGTATTTGAACCAAGTAATAACTTACTGGTTTTATGTAATTCCAACTCACCACACCCTCTACACCGCAACCTATCACTACGGACTCCTGTGCGGACGCAGCGATTGCAATTTAATTTAAATCGTATACCAGACACGTAACGCGGCGCGAGTCGCCGCGCGAACCACCACCATGAGCGACAAACTGGTGGTTAACGAGCTCCTCGCCTTCCTGCAACAGAAGCTGGACGTGATGGATGAAGTAAGTGCGGTGCAGATATGCAAGTCCAGCTTCAGCGAGGACGACATATCTGCGGCCAAGAAGCTTCTGTTTGCATCTGTAAACAAGAGTGACCAGATGGTGTCTCATCGCCGTGATGGGGCACCGAAGAGCCTGCAGGAAATAATCACGCTGCTGAAGGAGACCGACCCTGACGACGTGCCGACGTTTGTGGCGAGGGACCTAAACAAGCTCCCTCCCGTCACGTTCGACCACGTCGACGTAACCTGCTTGCTGAAGGACATTGTGACCTTAAAGGCGGGCTTGGCGGACGTGGTGCTAAAGTTCGAAGCATCACAGAATACTGTGAGTGAGTTGCGCAAGGAAGTGGATAGTTTGCGCGCATCACTCGCAGTAAGTAGGTCAGTCGATGACTCAAACGTCAACACGCGGCGCGGTGCATTCGTCAACGCGCCGCGGCTGAGTTTCGAGTCAGCATTTTCGACGCCGACCTCGTCGCCGTGCAACGCTGACGCAGCCGTTGCCCCCGCGCGCACGCCGGCTCGGTGCGCCCCGCAGACGCCGGCGCCGGCCCCCCGCGCCCTGCAGTCGCCGGCCCCCCGTGCCGTGCAACCCGCTGTCGTCGCGCCCCTCGCGCCGCCTCCGCCGTCCACCCGCCCCGCGCCTTCGCCCGCGGTGCCGCACGTGACAGCTGAGCCTGAGCCTGTCACCATCCAAACGAAGCCCAGCCGACGTGACTACGCCTCTGTTGCTGCTTCCAACCTAAGCGCTCAGAGAGTGTCAAAGCATGCCGCCGTGGAACGAGACGACGACGGTTTCGTCAAGATCCAAAGGAAGAGGGCACGCCATCACCGGCCGAATCAGAACCGTTGCGGTACCGCACTGACAGGGCCCCAGTTCCTGCTGCGTGCTGCGACGCCGACTACGCCGATGTACCTGTCGCGCCTGCACCACACCATCACAGTGCAGGATGTGGTTGAGTACATTAAGACAAAGACCAACTTCCTTCTGAGGGTGGAGCCGCTGGAATCGCGACATAATGTCAGTTTTAAGGCATTTGTGGTGCGAGTCCCAACAGCTAAGCTGGACGACACCTTTATGAAGGAGGACTTTTGGCCGAAGGGCGTGGTGTACCGGCGTTTCCGCGGGAGATTGCCTACCACCACCGAAACAGCACAAGCCAGTGCTATGTAAATTACTAACATAGTTTTAAATTATTATACTAACAATAAATGTTTATAAGCTAT
Source organism: Scoparia ambigualis (assembly GCA_963921215.1). NCBI lineage: Eukaryota > Metazoa > Arthropoda > Insecta > Lepidoptera > Crambidae > Scoparia > Scoparia ambigualis. The sequence goes on from OY992516.1 coordinate 31,745,732, forward strand.
GTATATGTTAGTTTTTAAGGTATGTATCTATGGGCCTGTTATATTGTAACTTTGTTGCCTGATAATAAATAAATAAATAAATAAATAAATAAATAAAAACTACTAGCAGGGAGATTGTCCGGTAGGAATTCTTAAAGCCTGGCATCGACGTACAGGCAGCTGAAATAATGATATCTTCCATATCAAGTAACACCTATAAGCAATACTTACTTTGTATTTGGTTTTCTTACTGCCACACCAAACAACTAAATGCTACTAAAGCACAGATGACAGACATAATTACTTATCTCACAAATAAGTTCCACAGTGGTGCATCTTATGGCACCTTGAATTGCATAAGGTCCTCGCTGCCACTAGTGTGATAGGGCCGCAGGTGGGAGCAGACGAAAAGATTAAAATTTTATTTAAAGGGTTCTTTCGCCTACGATCAAGTAAACTCAAATATAAGTATACCTGGAATGTTTCTATAGTGCTTAATTTTTTAGAGTCAAATTACAATGACTCAAACAACTTACATTAATGTTCATTAAACACAGTTACTTTATTAACTTTACCTACAGGGCAAAGATTACAAAGCCCTAGTTTCTATTGTTACTGACCAGATTAAAATAATTGATAATAAAATTGTTACTATTAAAAAATAAATAAATAAATAAAAATAAAAAATTATTAAGACCTCAGCACCTAATCGTCATCAGCCAATTGTTTAAATAATTATAAAAGAATTACCTCTGAAATTAGGAAAATGTCCTAATTTATTTATATCTATCAAGAAACCACATTTGGCGGTATCGGTCAGTACACTCAACCGTTGGATTGAAGGTCCTGGCTGCAAGAGGGATCGATACCTCCATTTTTTCTACTCATAGTACCAGGCACGCTACGACATCAGCTGCCATTATGAAAGGCGTTAGCATTGATGTATGTATCTCACATAGAACGGCTGGTTGGGCTGACTCATCGACAACTTTGCAAAGTTTTACAACCGTCCGATTTTAAATAATAATTTCGCTGAAGCGATTATATTGTAATAATAATATTAAAAGTATATTGCTATAATCATACCAAAGATTTATTTAAGGCTGAGGACACATTTAAGTTTGTTTTTTTTTGTTTAATAAGATTCTCTTGGAAATTACCAATTATCTTTAAGGAGTGTAAGACTGATTATGCTGTTGAAACATAATATCTGGGATATATTTGTTAACAATAATAAACTTTATGATTCTACAACAGAACTTTGAACATCTAACAAGTAGTATTTCCATCATAGAGGACGAGACAACAAGGAGCATAATTGAACAATCAAACAAACTTACCAAGTGCAGTTCGATTGAAATTATGCTCCTTGTTGTCTCGTCCGAAGATGATGAGTCCCACCCACCCTCACAGGTTTGATACCTATTCCCTGGGGTTGTAGAATCAGTTTCATAAATAAATACACAACTTAAAACTAAATGACAGTTCAAAACGCGGGATAGTCTAGTGACGTGCGGCTGCGTTCGGAAATATTTTATTTTCAGATACTTTAAACTTATGTGGCGTCGGCGAGTGCTAAGACTCGATACTAACAAGTAGTATTTCCATCATCTTCGGACGAGACAACAAGGAGCATAATTTCAATCGAACTGCACTTGGTAAGTTTGTTTGATTGTTCAATTAGTGCATATATCTTGGATATTTTGTTACCTTAATTGTATTAATCATATTTCAGTTTCCCCAAAGATGGAAAAATCAAAGTCAAATGGATAGAGGCTGCGGCAAGAGGACCTGTCTGGTTGTCAACGACAAAAATGCATGGAATTAACATTTCTCTAATTCCGCACACTGTCTTGTTCTTATGCGTGGATACATAGCGCCCAAGTAAAACTTTTAAGATTCACTTTTTCTTTTTGTTTTATCTTTTCATGTTTATAATATGTAGAAACATTTTAGATGTAAATTGTTAATTGTATAATTTGGTAACGACATATTCTGTTGTAAATGTCGTTACTTCTGTATAAAGGGTGAAGTTTCTTGCGCCCATTCTTCTCCACAGCTGAAAGACGTTCTGAATGGATAGTAATGAAATGAAATATCTTTTATTTGCTTCAATTTTGGGTACATAGTATGAGGTGTTCTTACAAAAACAATTTCCTTCAAAATCTACTTATTATAGTGTAAGCATGCAAATATTTTTAAATGTAAGTAAATAACAACAGCGAGCACAAACAAGCCAATACAAAGCAGCCCCTCAACAATTACTGTTTAAATATTCTTGTATGGAGTAAAAGCATTTTTCAGTGAGGTACCTATGTAGTTTACTTTTGAATTTGGTGCCATCCAACAGACGTAGATCATCAGGCAGAGCATTAAATATTTTAACGGCCATCCCGCAGACATTTTTGTCAGGCAAGCGTAGTTTGAATTTTGGTATTTCTAATTTAGTAGTAGTAGGCAAAAAATGTTTAGACTATTCAAAAGCACTTTTTTCAAAGTTTATTTAAATACATGATTTATTGGTTGATTGGTTGTTTTTTTCCTTTTCTGATATCGATATTTCAAAACTATAAATTAACACCTACCTAAACAGATCGATATTATAATAATTTATCGATATCGTGTTTGTAGCCTATCACAGACTCGCATTTCGTGTGTGCGTGTACTGTCGAGTTATCCTGTGAATGTAGTATTTTGAAGCTCTGTAAGTAAGTGGCGACAACGGTATCCATACAACGGCGCTACATAACATTTCACTTTATTTAGTGTTATATATGTGGGTAACTATAAAAAGCGGGCTGCGCCCCACTCGAGAGAATGTACCATTAAAGCAGTGTGTAACGGACTAGCTAGTTTGATTGACGCGTACACCCCCACCTGCAAACCCAACACGTGGCGACGAGGCGAACTTGAAGCAAATTTAAAATGGCGTCGGGAATATCTTTTGGCGTACTCTCCACCTTTGACCATCTTTCGAACGAGTGGAGCAGCTACAAATCGCGCTTAAACCAATGGTACATTCTCTCGAGTGGGGCGCAGCCCGCTTTTTATAGTTACCCACATATATAACATCTAAAAACAGTACCACTGATAAGACGCCGGCCGAAATAGTGTACGGTCGGGCGTTACGTTCCCGGTTAGATCTAATAAAACCCACCACATCGCCCCCCCTCGTCCACAGACCTGGCTTTAACCGTCCAACGCAACCAGTATTCACAGGCTAAATATTACAAGGGTACCCACAGACCGGAATTTAGAGTAGACGACAACGTCTGGCTAACAAAGAATACGAATAATAAACGATATTATTGGATACAAGGTATAATAAGGAAGAAGCTCGGATCGGTTATGTACCTAATTTATGTTCCCCAACTAGATTGTGAAGTCACTAGACACATCGACCAAATTAGAGTACAGAAATTTTCGCATCCCCACGACAGCGATTACTGGGATCCAGACGTGGTTCCGGACTTGGCTGACTTGGCGCCTACTACCGGTGGCACTAGCGGGCACCAAGAAACTACAGAGGGAGGGAGCCGGGAAAGCGAGATACAGGCGGCGGCGCCGCCGGGTAATAATACACCTAGCGAGGCAGAGGGCCCAGCGACCCCGGCCGCCTCAACCGCGCCCCGGCGGAGGCAGGCTATAAGTCCTGTGTTTTCAACGCCAACGATGGCTGACCACAGTGATGACAGTGACACTCAAAATCTATCGTAGAGATTTTCCATTAATTAAGTTAGAGTTAAGTGAATGTATGTTATCCTAGCTATAAGGGGGAGGGATGTTATACACTCGGCGTCAAAAAAATCGCACCTCTTAGAAAATCACTTTCAAATGTCATTTACTCTTGATATGCACATGCAGTCGCATTAATTATGATTTTATTTACAAGGTTACTTAATTAACTTAATAAAAAACATTACTTTTCATTATCAAATAAAACCTAATGCAACAAATAAAGTGTCACAAAAATTCGATGCAAATTTTGCTACCCGTGAGAGTTGCTAGTTGCGCTCCTTTGTGGGTATAAAACGGTCAACACGGGTTCAATGTGGGTCATTCGCTATTCAACCGTTGAAGAGGACACACGCACAGATTTTGATGGATACCACAGCTGATAAAGCCGCTCAAGTGGTTGCACTACTGCAATCAGGGGTGCGGCAGTGTGATGTCGCCCGGCAACTGAACCTGAGCCGTTATTCCGTTCGAAGAGTGTACCAGCGCTTCATAGAGACCGGTGGCTATATCCGCAGACACGGTTCGGGTAGACGTCGCTGCACTTCGGAAAGAGACGACCGGTTCGTTGTGTCGAACTCTTTGAGAAATCGTTTCTCCAACGCTGTTGAGTTGCAACAGCAGCTCCAGGCAGTTCGCAGACGCACCGTAAGCGTATCTACGGTTAGAAGAAGATTGAAGGAGAAGAAGATAGCGGCCCACAGAGCTGCTACGGGTCCAAAATTGACTGCAGCGCATCGGCGAGCCCGCTTGCAGTTTGCTCGTGACCACGTCGATTGGACCCTTGAGCAGTGGAGAGCTGTTCTCTTCTCAGACGAGACGCGAGTGTGTCTTTTCTGCAACGACCGACGGAGAAGAGTATACCGGAGGCAGGGTGAACGTTTCGCCCAAGCCTGCATCCAGGAGACGGTGGAATATGGTGGCGGATCCTGCATGTTCTGGGGCGGTATGTCTGCTGCCGGCAAAACCGACCTTGTCTGCGTCTCCCGGACTGGAGGTGCTCGCGGACAAGGGTCGCTGACTGCTCGCCGCTATGTCACTGAGGTCCTGGAAGTGCATGTGGTCCCCTTTGCCGAATCTTTTGGCGAGGGGTTCACATTAATGCACGACAACGCTCGCGCTCACACTGCAGGCATCGTGAGCGATCTTGCAGAGGTCCCAAATCTCTGTGATGCAGTGGCCAGCGCGAAGTCCGGATCTGAATCCTATAGAGCACCTCTGGGACCATCTTAAACGTAAGGTTCGATCTCGGGATCCAGCTCCTTCGACTCTACAGGAGCTCCAAGACGCGGTGATTGAAGAATGGGGGCTTATCCCTCAAGAAGAGCTCCTGAAGTTGGTGAGGTCCATGAGGGACCGTATGGAAGCCGTGATCAGGGCAAGGGGGGGTAACACTAGATTTTAAGTTAATTTTAAGACACTTTTTGTACATTTTTCTTTGTAAATTATCTGTTGTTAATTAGGACTTAATTAAGGATTTTTATTATTTTATTAATTTTAATGTTGTTTATTTATTTATTTTATTTATTTAATCTTCATTGCTTAAACAGCAAAAGGCGGACTTAACGCCACAAGGCATTCTCTCCCAGTCAACCGGTAAGGATGTGGGAGACTTGAAGTTGGGCGATATTAAATACAGTTAGATTTATAACAACAATTACAAACAGCATAACAAATGAATATACAGGGCTTACATAAATACTAATTAAATTACTTACATAAATACTGCAAAATACTAATATACATACAATACATACATAAACACATACATAGATAAATACATACATAACAAAAAAATAAAAATAAAAATCAGATTGTGTGACTTCTAAACAGGGTTCAAGTAGTGTTCACGCACCAGTCCTTTAAACACTACTTTGCTCTGAGCACGACGGATATGCATTGGCAGAGCATTCCAGAGACGAATAGCGGAAAGAGTGAAAGAGCTGGAGACGAAGCCAGTACGATGAGCGGGAGTTTGGAGAGTAAGGTTGCTACTGGAGCGAAGATCACGCTGATGAGAGGCTCCCAGAAACTGAAACCTAGATTTCAGGTAACCGGGGGTACATGGATCATTTAAAATATTAAATAGCAAACAGACAACTCTAAGGTTCCTGCGCTCACGGATAGGCAGCCATTTAAGTTGACTTCGATAGTGAGAAATGTGGTCAAACTTACGTAAACCGAAGACAAATCGGATACAGCTGTTTAGCAAGCGATCCAATTTATTAAGAAAATTTTGATTAGTGTCAGAGAAACAGACGTCGGCGTAGTCTAGGATGGGGAGGACAAGAGCCTGTACCAGCGCGATTTTGGTGCTGGATGGGAGAAAAAATTTCAACCTGAACAAAGACCGTAACGAATTGACCACTTTGCGAGAAATCTCGTTAACATGATCTTCCCAAGTGAGAGAGCAGTCAATAAGGAGGCCAAGGTTCTTGACTCGGGCCTGATACGGTATGCAATTCCCATTGAACACTAAACCAGACACAGAGCTCAAATCAATAAGGGACAGCTGCCGGGAACTACCAATGATAATTGCCTGACACTTAGCGGCATTGACGGAAATGCCATAACAATTGGACCAGTCGGCAATAACAACAAGATCTTCGTTGAGGCCAGCGACGGCCCGATTTAAATTATTTCTATCGACCTGAATGTATAATTGGAGATCGTCAGCATACAGATGGTAAGAGGAATGAAGTCGAGCAGTGAGAGAGTCAATGAAAAGTGAAAAAAGAAGGGGAGAGAGTATGCCGCCTTGTGGGACACCAGCAGTCAGTTCGCACCAGTCAGAACAAGACTGTTCGACCCGAACGGCTTGCTGACGACCACGTAGATATGAGGAGAACCAAGTCCGTGTTGAAGAAGATAGTCCAATATGGGAGAGGATAGCTAGGAGAATGTCATGGTTGACAGTGTTGAAAGCGTTGGAGAAGTCTATTAGAACCATCACAGTCAACAAAGAATTCTCCATGCCGTTGCGGACGTCTTCCAAAACATTAACCAGAGCAGTGGTGGTGCTATGTCCAGGTCGAAACCCAGACTGGAAAGGACTAAGGAGATTGTGTCGGAAAATAAAAGAGGAGAGTTGGCTGTGGACAGCAGCTTCAAGGATCTTAGAAATGAAAGGTAAGATGGAAATTGGTCGAAAGTGGTTTAAACAAGTGGGATTAGGGATTTTAGGAAGGGGGATTGCAATAGCTTTATGCCAAGCAGAGGGAAACATACAAGAGGAGAGAGAATAATTAAGAATGAACGTGAGAACAGGGAGTATGGAATCAAGGATCAGCGTGATCATGGATCTACCTACTTCATCACATCCAACCGCCCTGGATTTAATGGAGAGAATAATTTTTCGAACATCTTCTTCAACTAACGGACGGAAAGAAAATAAATCACTAGTAGGAGGTGCCGTGGAAGTAATAGACAAAATAGTAGAGAGAGATACGGAGTCAGATAGGGAGGTAGTTGACGTAAAGTGTTTGTTGAGGTCGTTAAGTGAATAAGATGAAGTATTGTGAGTCGGCGTTTTACCAAAGCCCAGAGTACGAAGAAACTTCCATGTATCGGCAGGATTAGAATTTAAAATATGTTGATGAATGTATTGGCGTTTAGCAGCTCTTACCATCCGATTGCAACGATTCCTAGCGGCCTTGTAAACATCCCAGTTAAAATCCGTTCGGCACCTTTTGAAAATATGGAAACATTTATTACGCCTACGCATGGCCATTCGCACACCAGGTGTAATCCAAGGCGCAGGTGGTCGACGCAGCTTGACGAGCTTTTTAGGTGCATGCTTATCAAAGAGATTTAAGATTGAGCTGTTGAAGTACGCAACCATGGTGTCGACAGAGTCAGCCTCAAGAACAGGAGTCCAGTCCATTGCGTTTGCGTCACTATTGAGTTTCGCCACATCGAGTCTAGCAAGATTACGCATTCGTATGATAAGGGGTTTAGGTTTAGGAGGCTTAGCCCTATAAGCTAAAAAAATTAGGTCATGCCTGGAGAAGCCAGGAGCAGGAAATTGGCCATGCTTGATAACATGACCAATCGAAGAGGTTAAAATGTGATCGATCCAGGAGTCAGAAGTAGACAGATTATGGTGGGTTGGATCAAGAGGAAGGATTTGGAGATTTGCTGACTCAACAATGGATCGATACTTGCGAGAAGATACTGACACCTTTAAAAGGTCAGTGTTGAAGTCACCCATTATGATGTGGTGGGAATAGTCTGTTGCAAAAGAGTTAAAGAGAGAATCTATGTCAGAATGAAATTCAATGGAAGGAGGGCAATAAATAACTCCCAGGACCACCTTCATACCCTTTGCATCAATTTCAAGCAAAAGATATTCCATGCAACCGTGGCGGGAGGCGGAGGAGGCTAAAAGCTTGTAAGAAAAGGAGTGAGATAAGTAGATAGCCACCCCTCCACCACCTTTGCCAACGCGATCATTGCGGATAAGATTAAATCCTGGGAGACTATATGATGAGGAGTCTAGACACGGTTTAAGCCAGCTCTCCGACACTAGGACGGCGTGAACCGTATCCGAAGAAAAGGAATGAAGAAGATCCGTATAGTGTTGTGGAATGCTCTGAGCATTTATGTGACATACGTTTAGAGTCTCGTTACAGCAGCCGAGTTCACGTAAGAGACAAATGTTTAGATCACATGATGTGTCATCACTGGCATCGTCAAAAGAATGAAACGAAGAGCTATCACTAGCTGATACGAAATCATCCGAATCTGACATTTAAAACATATAATATGAAATAAGATATGAATAGATAAAATAATAATAAACAAAAATACTAAGCTAAAAATAATAAAATACAATTAATCTATATAGGGAAAAAAAAAACTACCTATCTAGATGGGAATCCAAACAACTCCAACACATCCTGCCAGTAGACTGTTTACAAATATATTAACACTAAACAAAACCAAATAAAATTTATCATACAAGTACAGGGGATAAAGAAAAATATCATTCGAACAAACAAAGGTATTTACACTGAAACTAAAGCAAGTAGAAAATAACCACAAGGTGGCAGTATGAACTGAAACCATTGCCTACGGTACTTACTTAAAAAGTTTCTTGCCAGTGACATTATGTCACTTGACGCACTGACATTTAGTGTGTGCTGACATTTAAATTGTCAAAGTAAAAAGTATTAAAAATAAGGTTATTTGCAAAATTAAATTAAACAGCGACCGTCTTATATTGTTGCGCAAAGTGCACAGTGAAACGATTGCTCAGCAGTACAATCGACCAACATAATAGAGAGTACCTACTAAACAGGATAATAATGAAACTAAACTGCTAAAAACACTGTCTCACTTGGCATTCTTGTTCCCGCGCCTCGATCTTGTTTGCATCGTCTTAGATGATAGAGAGGGGTCCACATTCGATCCAGCTGCTGCAGAAGACGGTTTTGGAAACTTTGATGAGATCTTGCCCAACTCCTCAATCGAAACGATACGCACTCTGTTATCGTCGGGTGTTATGATGCAGACGTTCCCACTCGAGGTCCACACATTCTTAACACCAAAATGTTCACGTGCGGCTTTGAAGGTGGCCTGACGGCTTTTTGTCAAGAACTCATGCAACACTAAAGAGGAACCTTTTAATTTGGTTTTGTTCCTCCACACTGAAGATCGACAAGTCAGGTTCGAAAAACGTATAACTATTGGCCGCGAACGTCCTTCGATGAAGCGACCAAGCCTGTAGGAAGATTTGATGCTATCTGCTGTGACATCTGAGAGTCCTAGATGCTTCTGAATGAGGGAGACAGTTGTTAAAGAGAGGTCATCTGTAGATTTCTCTGGCACCCCACTCAATAGAAGACATTTCTGTCTATGTCGTGTCTCCATATCATCGAGCGATCTGACCACTTCGCTGATCTGTTTACGCAGCAGTGCCAATATGTTGAACACAACATCCTTAAAGCAATAAAACTCCTCCTGGATCCGAGTAACCTTGTCCACATCCTTTTTGGTTGATGAAGACTGCTGCAGCTGTGCCTCCAAATCGTTCATCTTCTTGAACAGCATTGACTCCAAGGATTTCTGAGTCTCCATAATCGCCGTAACATTGTCCATGTTGCCAAGGAGTGTAGTGGAATGACTCAAAGGAGTGTCAATAGTGTACTATTGTGAGAGTACAAGTGGTGGCAGGAATGTGAAGTGTTGACCCCTAATTAACCATCCGAAGTTGTTGCCTACACACTATGTAGTATTATGTAAGTTTTACAATGAAATAAATTATAAACTAGTTAAAAATATACAGAGTTATTAATTTTAAAAAATAATTTTACGAGCAGGTGATGTGACTAGTTTTTACGCCTACCGCCGAAAAAAGTTGTTTGTATAATTATAATTAAACAGAAAGTTAAATTTAATTGTTTTTTGATACTCCTTTTTGTTACCTTTCTAATGATACCCAACACTATCCTCTACATAAGGTTTAAGAATTTTTAAAGATGATTTTTAAAAGGTGCGATTTTTTTGACGCCGAGTGTATATGTGGGTAACTATAAAAAGCGGGCTGCGCCCCACTCGAGAGAATGTACCATTAAAGCAGTGTGTAACGGACTAGCTAGTTTGATTGACGCGTACACCCCCACCTGCAAACCCAACATTTAGCACCAAGGGATCATAGTCCTTGGTATTGGTATTTCAACTTGACTTTCCCGAGAAAAAGTGTCTTGGCAGACATACAAACGGACAACAAAGTAATCCTATGGTTACCTATCATTAGTTCGAAAAATGTTTGACCGAATTTCTTTAAACGGAAAACTTATCAGACTATTTTCGTTCCGTCGTTTTTTACTTTGTCGAAATCACGTTTGCCATTGTATTAGCTGACCTATTATCAATTCGATCGTTCGGACAAGTTATCGGTTTCCTAATCCTATAAAGGCTCCGTTTTTCTCCGTATATGGTACGAAACCCTAAAAAATTGAGGTCACTTTCTTCAATACTGACAACGGACTCGTGTTCGAAGTCTATGGTGATCTTTATATATCTATTTAGAACATAAACGATGATCGACTCATAAACACTCTTCTATACAGCTGCTAATACTAGTTACAAGTTGTTTGGAAAAGATCGCTATAAGCGATAAGACCGCCAATATTGTGCCACGAATTATCTAATTGAGCAAATGTAAAACAATAATTATTTAGTATTGTTTTGCACAAAAGTTACAACAAAAATGATAGCAGAAACAGTAACGTGCGAATAATGCGAATGGCACACAGCACCATATTTCACACGAGATTGTGCAAATTATCATCTACGGCTACACTTTTTTGTTTACAAGAGCATAACACATTGACAGTGGAATCGCGTCAAGCATAGGGCCGATGCTCCTACGGCCCCCACCCAAGATTCGGCACTGTATTCTATTTCTGTCGATAACAGTGACTTAGTACTGTTTAGGCATAGTGGGTATTTTTATTACAAAGTTTACACCGATGGGTAAATAAATTTAAAGTATGGCAACACTTATTCGCACCGCTGGCAGTCAGTTGTCACTAGAATGAGTGCGAGTGCGCACGTAGACTAATTTTCTACAAAATTGATACTTTCCGAGCCTCAGTTGGTAAGTAATAATTTAAGTATCATAGTACTTAAGACTTGTTATTGCAATGTAATAGGTTCTGCATAATATTTAACATCATTTTAAAGTGATTTACTACAATTTAATGGGTATCATTTAAGCTATCGCCAATTTAATTAGTTTTGTGTTTCTTAAATAATAGGGTTTGCCCGCAAAATAGTAGATTTGTCACCAAAATGTAGTCACCAAACAACATAAAATCAATTCCACAATAAATCACCTAAAATCATGGAGATATAAGGTCTAGTACCAAATAAATGTTTTTGTATGTATTATAATAGGTTTGTCCTATTATGTATTTAAGCGAACTAATTTAAAGAGATCACCAATAAATAATATATTGTCAATAGAAAACATAAAGTTCTAAAAATAATTTAAGGTTGTCGCCATTATCCTTTCAACCAAAAGAGTCTACTACTTAACTGGACATATGCCTCCCCCAAGGATCTTAATTTCCACAGGTAGTATAAATATATTTAAATAAAATTTCTAGCAGAATAGTAAATAAAACACTTCATTAAGGTCAAAATTTATTGTTAAAAATAATAATCACTGCATAAATAGAGCTGGTTTGGATTTTGAATGGCGCCCCCTTTTTCTTTTCTGACCGATAAGCACATTTTTGCTTCTGGTGGGGGGTTGGCCTGCTTTAAGCGTATGGCTAATCCGATAATATGTTTGCACATATAATTTTTGTAAAACGCACGGCAGTTGCATTTCCCATGCATCCAATCAATATTGTTAAGAAAATAATTAAAACAACAAATTATCCACGACGATAATAAAATGCACCCACAACAATGAACGTGGAATCGACACGAATGAAGTAAACTTGCATCTCGCTGCCCGCGCCGCGCATCGTATGATCGTACCTACTTACGACCCATCGTTGAGGCCGGATTTGGTCAATTTATAAAAGCGCGCAAATTTGTCACCGTCTCTTTGAACATATTTTTATTAAAATTATAAATTGATGTATTAAATTGGTAACGAATACAATTATTTTAATAACTGAACGAAATAAAATGTAACTACTGTATTGGTGACAAAATAACAAATAAAAAGGAGTCGCAGTCAGGGATCAATAATAGATTTATTTGGTGACAGATCTACCATTCTGAGCACAAAGGTATTATTTAAGTAATAAAACTATTATTATAAGAACGAAGTTTATATTCATCTAATGCACTACAATTTTTTTGGTAATCCATATCTTATTTTACACATTTATTAACATTAATTTGATAATTCATACCTGGGAACACTTTTTGATTATCTGAGAACGAAAATATTTCGTAGAGATAGATCTATTTATTAGGTGATACAACTTGATGACAAATATAAATTTTGGTGACAAGAAATATAGTCCCCCAATTTAATTGCATATTTTAAAAGAAAACAGAGGTGCCGAACTAAGGAAAATAGTTATGAGTTCTTGAGGTCGGCAGGGGGTGCCGACTTTTGAAATTCATTTATCCTTAAGTCGGCAGGGGGTGCCGACTTTAGAAATTCATTTATTCCTAAGTCGGTATTATCTATATAAAAAAACTGTCTGACTGTTTGTAGGACTAGCCACAATTACCTATTTCTGCCGCCGAGTAACAGTACTTGCATTGCTATATTTTGGTTCGAAACGTGTAATTACTGAGTACTGTGACGCAGTGTAATAATTGGGTACTGTACTGTGTATTAAAAAAACTCTGATGTTTAGGTTAACCAATTAAATGAAAACAAATGAGAAATCCATTCGTTTTATTTTGAGTAATAGGTTCAATTAATTTTAGCTTTGATATCTTTGTTTAAGGTTTATTTTCAAAAAGGTGAAGAATATTCGTTATGGTCAAAACAAAAAATAAAATAACCGCGTCTATATCGAAGAGTCGTCGCCCTCTTATGAATTACGACAGGAATAAGATAGCACTTGCTATGGCAGACATATCAGACAATGGTCTCAAAATCAAAACAACGGCAAAAAAAATACAACGTTCCACGCTCTAATCTACAAGACTACATAATAAAGTTCCCATAAATATTAAAATGGGAAGATTGACTATTCTTACACCAAATAAAGAAATGGTCTGGTTATTTGGTTGATTAAATTAGCTAAATGCGAATTCCCTCGAAAACGTGACAATTTATTATATTCAGTCCAAGCCATCATTAAAGAGGATCATAGGTTTACCCCGTTTAAAAATTAAAGACCAAGGCGTGAACGGTATGAACTTTTTATTATACGCCATCATGAACTAAAGGAACGGGCTCCAGAAGCTATATCCAAAACACGGGCTGTTGTGACTGAAGAATACATATGAAAATGGTTCAGAGAACTAAAAAGCTACCTCACTGAAATTAAAGCTTTAGATTTTTATTAGCTTTAGATTAGAAGACCCTAATCGGATATTAAACGGTGATGAGACATGTTTTAGCATTACCCAAGTCTGGAAAAGTTATAGCCCGGTAGGATGGAAAAACGTTTACGAAATTAAGGCAGGAAGTGAAATCACCGTACTTCTGGTTTTCTCTGCTGCAGGAGGAATGATTGTTCCGATGGTAGTATTTCCATATATACGCCCACCGAAAGAAGTAATGAACAGTAAGCATCCAGATTGGTTCTTAGGTCGTTCCAAAACCGGTTGGATGCGCAGCGAGATTTTTTTGAATACGTTGCCAATGGTGTAAACCCATGGATTAATAAAAATATATTAGAAAACCAGTAATTACTGTTAGTCGATGGACACAAATCTCATCTGACGCTAGAGCTGAGTGATTTCTGTCACAAAACGATATTATTTTATATGCGCTACCGGCAAACACAACCCCCATGATGCAGCCAGCTGACGTCAGCGTTTTTCGACCTCTTAAAGTAGAGTGGCGAAAAACAATGAATCAATGCCAGAATCAAGAGCAAAATATTTGTAAAGCCCTAAATAAAATAAAACAACATTTTGCCCATTATTGGAAAAAGTTCTACAAAAAGACATGACCAGTACCATAAAAAATGGATTCCGAAAATGCCGATTATACCCATTTAACCCTAATTCCGTTGATTATGCAAAGTGTGTTAAAAATACTATAGTAAATTTCCATGAACATAACAACATGACTAATGAAGAAATTGACACGGCATTAAGTCATAAAAAATTATGAAGCAAAAACTTAAAGAAATAGGGATTGATACGGATTTGGTAATTAATGTCATGGCTCAGTATTCAAAAAGGAGCCATCGAATTTTGAGGTGATTTTTTTTTGCGTAAAGAACTCATAATTAGGAACTAGTTACACGAATTTTTATTGCTCGGAATCAATTAGGGACTCTTGCAATAAATTATTGAAAATAATAAATTTTTAAGTTAACATTTAATCGGATAGTGAAGTGACAGCTCTGCTGACAACTTTTCAACATAAAAACGCTTTGAAAGTAATCGTTTAAAAAAAAAACCTAAAATCCAATGCCATAAAGCAAAATAAAAAACCGCCATTTCGTGTGTTTTGACGTTTCCTATACGTCAAGTCAAGAGTCAGTCATCGTTTGTGTCCATCGCAGTTGAGATCATTACCGTACTCCTGTTGATATTTTACAACGTTTGACTACTATGGCGTCCCCGAAGTCTCAGTCTCCGAGTTCTGCTGGATCTTCGCCTGAAGAGTCGAGTGTAGTGCGAGTTTTGGACTCTAGTGAGCCACTTGTGTCGAACTCCTCTTCAGTGCCTTTGTGTGTGCAAAAGGGTAGAACAAAAAACTTTTTTCTAAATTATGATTTCTAATAGCGATAATTAGTTGTCATTTGATGCTAGTATGTCGTGTATAAAATATTTTTACAATCGGTGTAGTATAACTGCCTCCGGATCGGGTTTTAAATTTCGATATTTTTGATAAAAAACCTGATGTTTTAAAAAATCACATTAACAATTATACACCACTCAGTCTTAAAATTACGTTTGTTTGTATTAAAATGATGTCTTCTGTTACAAACGATACCGAAACGTAAACATTTGATGGTAATTACCACGTAATTACTTAAAAAAGTTTTGTTTACATTTGAGTAAAGCGAGAGCCGCAAAGTGTTTTGTTTAGTGATTCAGTTTAGCTGTGTTTTGCTACGACAGAGGTGTGTTTCTGTGACTTTTAAAATGAATCGTACTAGAAAAGGTTTTAAATGTTCTATATTGGTGACACAAGTGACTTAAAAGATAATATGCTTCCGACTTAC
The DNA here is from genome assembly GCA_963921215.1 of Scoparia ambigualis. Lineage (NCBI taxonomy): Eukaryota > Metazoa > Arthropoda > Insecta > Lepidoptera > Crambidae > Scoparia > Scoparia ambigualis. The sequence goes on from OY992516.1 coordinate 31,761,277, forward strand.
GAAGAAGTAATGAAGTGCTACGAGTGGACGAGATTTGAAATTAAAATCACCAAAAATACTAAAAAGGAGCCAAATTTTCAAGAAGTTGCTGATACTGTCATCGAAAAAATAGAAAACATATGGAAGAAAGCATCGCTGCCAATTTTATCACATCTAAGAGTGCAACAAATGCTAAAAGTTTATTACCTAAAATTCAAAAATTTGTTGAAATCTCATCCTAAAATACCACCAAAACGATTACAAGACTTCCTTGCTTCCAGTAAAGTTTTATTTGATATTTCTTCTTGCAAGAGCTCAGATTTTACATAATAGTTTTGCCCTAAAGAAAAGAAAGTTCCATTTAGTGAGCAAAGTTTCTTCACCGACCAAAGATCTGCAAGAAAAATGATGATAGGAAACGCAGACGTTGCGATAACAAGAAAAAATTAAAACCGTTTACAAAGAAAGCTAAAAGAGGAAATATCACAGAAAACTTGTACAAATCTCAGTTCTGAAGCTTTAACTACTATTGCTCATGAAGAAGTCGGTAACACATCACATTCTGTATCGGATACATCGAGCGATAGCGAAGATTTTCAACCACGAAAAATAAAAAAACCGAAGATGGAAACTGCTGTCTCCATGAACTATTCTACGTTGTCCCAAACCTGCGATCGGTACGGAGTATCAGACAGAGCAGCCGCAGCTATCGCTTTTGTTGTTTTACATGAAACTAACATGCCTATTATTGATAAAAATAAATTGAGAAGAGAAAGAAAGAAAACCAGAACACACATCATTGAGAAACAGCATCTTCGTTTAATACCTGCGCTATACTTTGACGGTAGAAAGGATAAGACGTTGATTACCACGAAAAAAGGTGGGAAACTCTATAGGGAACTCATAGTTGAGGAACATATCTCGTTAATTAAAGAACCAGATAGCACATATTTGGGCTATATCACTCCTGCAGCTGGAACAGCAAAATTTATAGAAAGAGAAATTTATAATTTTCTTTTGACTGAAAATGTATTTCTTGATCAATTGATGGCTATCGGATGCGATGGTACCAATGTGAATGTTGGGAAATTCGGTGGTATTATTCGATTAATAGAGAAGAGATTAAACAAATCTTTGCAGTGGTTGATTTGCTTGCTGCATATGAATGAACTGCCGTTTCGACATTTATTTTCTTACGTGGATGGTTCGACTATCGGTCCAAGAACTTTTGCAGGTGAAATTGGAAAAGCTTTCGAAAAATGTCAAGAAAAACCTGTTGCCAGTTTCCGAAATATTCCAGGTCAAGTGCCACCGATAGATGCGAAAGATCTCAATACAGATTGTATTTGCATAGAATAGTATCGGCTGTTATAGCTGGAGAATGTCCTGAAGATTTAGTTTACAAATCCCCTGGAAAAATGTCTCATGCAAGATGGCTGACGCGTGCTAACAGAATTCTTCGCCTCTACATTGCAACGTCAAACCCATCTGATAAACTCGTTAGTTTAGCAACGTATGTCGTCAAAGTATATGCTCCGACATGGTTTGACATTAAAAGCCATCCAACTTGCAAAGACGGAGATAAACATCTATGCCAGTTAATCTCGAGGTCTCGATACTTAACGGCAGAGTTGAAATCTGTAATTGATCCAGTAATACAAAGCAATAGTTATTTCGCTCATCCTGGACATCTACTGCTGGCAATGTTATCAGACCCTGAAAAACAAATAAGAGAAATGGCATTGCGTCGTATTTTAAAAGCACGTAATGAAGCATCCCAAAATTTGAGGCTGTTTGAAGTTCCAGAAGTAAACATGGATGCAAAAGTTTATTACGACCTGATAAACTGGCAAAATCAAGTTACTACAGAACCACCTATCTTAAGCAAATCCCTACTGAAGAACTAGAATCTCTCATTGCTCAAGAAGAGAATAACAAAATAGATTTTTTGCGTTTACTTTGCCACACTCAAGCTGTGGAGGTCAGTAAAGACTGTAACTAAAGCTTCAGGAAGTCTGTGCTCGAAATCAGCTCGTGAGGGCTTCATCAAAGCCAAGATACAATCTCGTAAACTTATGTCAAAATTTGATAGCAAAAAGATTTTTGTGTAGATTAAATAATACTTCTTATCTTTTAAAAACTTAATTACTTGTACTTCTATTTTATAATTAATTAAAATTACTATTCTAACAATAAGTTTAATTATACATATATATATCCTACTATATAAAAATATCAATTTAAGAAAATTTTAAAAAACACGTTTATTTTTTTAAATTTAAAGGTCAATCCGGAGGCAAAAGATGTTACCCGATTGTTACCATTTTTTCTGTATTTGCTCTTACAACCCTAAGACACGTTTTTATTGCTATTACATGCCAAAAGAAAAACATTTTTCTTTCTTCATACAGAAGTGACTCACCCTAGTGTGCAAGTGATAGACTCTAGTGAGCCACTTGTACATGCTGTTAGTGGGTGCTCTTCGTCTGTGCCTAGCGTGCAAGTGATAGACTCTAGTGAGCCACTTGTGCACTTAGGTGGTGATGTGGAGCCCATTGCTGGATGCTCTTCGTCTCTGCCTAGTGTACTCTAGTGAGCCACTTGTGCACTTAGGTGGGGATGTGGAGCCTATTGCTGGGTGTTCACGTGCCATTTCTCCAGTTGGATCAACTGTGTCCTTAGGTTATTATAATTTGTTTATTAATAATTAACAGTAGTAGTGTATTATAATAAAAAAAATGTTTCATACCCGATGAAGTAACAGTAGGTCAAAGTTATTCACAGAACCGAATCAGTCTACCCCGATTCCACGTGGTACTAGTCTGCGGTACGCTAGTGTTTTTATGAAGCTGGAGGCGCGGAGGGAGAGCAGCCCTCACCCGCTGTAGCGATAGGCGAGCTTGTGATGCCTGCGTTTCGCTACGCAAGGGTGGAAGGGTTGCTCTTCCCGCAGCGCCGAAGATGTTTAAAACCTATGGTTGTCAAATATCTGAGCGGTTTGGTTAAGCTCTGATGTAATTTTGACATTTTAAGAGATAAAAGATTAGCTAAAACATATAAGTGTAGTTAACACATCAAAAATTTCTACACTACATATTGTTCTCTATTTTTTATATTTACATATTTTTTTAATTTCAGATGACGACCCGGAAGCTCAACCTCAGCCCGTAGGCTGAAGATCCCGTAGGATCTTCAGGCAGGCGTATTCATATGTACTCAGAGGAGTTACGTTCTCATTGGGATTTGAGAAAAATTCACAGCACTTTCACCACCATGGAAAATTGCATTACATTTGCAGAAGAAAGAAGAATGGTTCCTACGTCAAAGTTGTGTCCATACCATCGGACCCCAATGCATTGCAAAAAGACAAATCGACAATTCGGCAAGTTTAGATGTCGGAAAAGCAATTGCCGAAGCAAATTATACAGGCAATCCCTAGGGACGTGGTTAGAATTGGCACATTTGCCACTACCTTTAATTTTCGAAATTATGTATTTGTTTGCTTACAATGCATCTTACCAAGATGTAAGACGAGAAACGTCAAGTGAAAACAGAGACACTGTAGTGTCTCTACGCACAATTACCGATTGGTATTCTTATTGTAGGGAAGCAATTGTTGTTTACGTATTAGAGAAAGAGGAGGAAAGACCAATGATCGGTGGCCCCGGGAAAATTGTCCAAATTGATGAATATAAGTTTAGAAAACGTAAATATAATAGAGGACGTCACATAGAGGGCCATTGGGTCATTGGCATGGTTGAAGATGGCAGTGATAACCTGCGTTTGGAAGTGTGTCCCAGTAACGAGCGGTCAGCAGAAGTTTTAATACCGCTCATAAAAAACATGTTCGGGAGGGCTCTATAATACATACAGATTTTTGGAGAACGGCAGCCTTCCCAAACATGGCTATATTCATCGAAAAGTAAACCATAGTGATCCAGAGAAAAGGTTTGTAGCACCTGATGGGACACACACCCAACGCATAAAAAGCCACTGGCGCAGCTTAAAAAGAAGATTTCATATGTGTAATTGTAGAGACTCTATGGAGAAGAGAAATATCTATAAATCATAAAGATGTGTTTGAAGAATTATTAAATGTAATATGCTATGTGTATAAAATATAAAAATGTATACCATAAAAAATTGTTTTATTTGCACCTGACCTTTTATGGAATCTTATAAACTCATATTAAAAGGCTACAATGGAGGAGTAGTCCTCCTCATCCCTAAAGAAGGGGGTACGGTAATGGTAACTTGGTAGAATGATTTTTTTATATATTTTTTTGAAAAATATAAAAGTAGGAAAATATAAATAGGAGTAGGGAGGGGTAGGGGTATACCTTCCAGTCGGCAACCCCTAATTTTTTCTAAATTAAAGAAAATATATAAATAGTATTATCTTCCGATTTTTGAGCTTTGGGTATACCCATATAGGATATGGGGGGTTCCCCCCCCCCCCCCCAATTCGACGGTCCCCTTTGGAATTTAGAACCAATGTCATTCACAATTCTCAAAAAAATGGACAAGATAATTTAAAAGCAACGGAGCAAAAAGAATCATCAAAAGAGAAGCCAAATAAGTCAACAAACGTTTGAAATACAAGAAATATCATGCATTACACCACAAAGAGTAAAATCAGATTGAAAAAGTCAATGCTATGAATTCAACAAATAAAAAAAATTATCGGATACAATAAAAATAGCCAAAAATAATGACGTAAATTCGTGTGACCAAGAAGAAAGAAACTTACTGCATAGAAATCACGACAGCTAAAATTCATACAGATAAGAATTTTATGAAAAATGAATCTACAATTTTAAGAGAATTCAAACTAAATAGGTCTCCGGAGAATGAACAGATTTTCGATTTAGACAACATGCCTATTATATTAGACAACAGTAACAATGATAATGCAAGTTTGTATGACGATACTGTTATTACTACTACTACTGTTGAATTTAACGAAGCATCAACGACAAACGACATCATCACAACCAGCTTGATAGACAATGTGATGGAAAATGGTAGCGATGTCAGCGTTAATTTTATCGAATCACCAGATTCGAGCATAGTTCGAAAAATAGCCGCATCGTCCAAAACTCCGCCGATTCGATCTGGTTCGAATACACCTACTGACAGAGATCGTTTATCACCCTTCTATAGAAATCATCTATTTTCACTTAAATCACTTAATTTTAGTAAAGCGCTGAAAAAAGGTCACTCTTCCATTTGCTATTTCTTCAAGGCTTGGCGTGACTACATGAAAGAAAAAGACAGAACAAAGGAAGATAAGGAAAATGAAAAACAATTAAGAAAAATTCGAATCTAAAAAAAGAAAGACGCGAAGGTTAAGAAAATAATAGAACTAACAAATAAAAGAGCCGAAGCTAGACAAAGAACGACAAATAACAGAAAAACCAAAAAATTTACCATCATTCCCCAAACCCCCAAATGAAACAATATCACATATAGGTTTTTCTTCGGCTTCTTTTGTAGTTTCATCAGGCATTCCTCAGGACTCCCACTTGGGTCCTTTGTTTTTTAACATTTTTGTCAACGATATTCAGTCATGTTTCCGCTTCTCTAAGGCCTCGGCCAGACTGCACGCGCGGGCGCGGCGCGTATGTAACACATATGTTTGAATACGCCGCGCCGCGCCCGCGCGTGCAGTCTGGCCGAGGGCTAAATGATACCTATACGCCGACGACCTTAAACTTTTCAGGCCTGTCAATTCAAGCTCTGATGCTGCCTTGTTGCAGGCTGACATTGACGGTTTGGTGGCCTGGTGTAAGTGGAATGGTATGGATCTGGATCTTATCAAGGACAAGTGTTTCGTGGTTAGATTTACAAGAAAAACATGTACACCTGATAGATCATATAACATAAACGGTTCAGCACTCTCAGAAGCCGATCAGATTCGTGACTTAGGCGTTGTTCTGGATACCAAGCTCCGCTTTCACATTCATATTGATAATATAGTGAAGAAAAGTTTAAAAATCCTTGGCTTTCTTTATACTTAGAAACTGCAAGCAATTTAAGAACCCTAAAACCAAAATTACTATTTACTCGGCTCTGGTTCGCAGTAACTTGGAATACGCCAGTGTTGTATGGAACCCCAACTACGATGTTTATGTGAAGAGAATTGAAAGAGTTCAGAAACGGTTTCTATGGCATTTATCATACGGATGCAATATGGCCAAAAAGTTACCAAATTACATCGACAACTTCGCTATTTTAATTTTCACTGGAAGATCGCATGCGTTTATTGGATCATGTGTTTTTATATAAATTGGTGAATGGCGTCTTTGATGCACCGGAGCTGTTATATAAAATCAATGTTCGCGTGCCATCACATCTTCCCCGGTTATCAGCTTATACGCCCGTTTTGGAAATCTTTTCTCGGTCGCGTCAGGGTCGCTTTTCCCCCTGAACAGAATGATGATAGCCTACAATAGCTTGCACAAGAGCATCACGCGGAAGCATTCTGCCAGACCTCCGGGCGGAATGCTGCCACCGCTTGTCTCTGATCCATTTGATGTAGACATTTTTTCTGATTCTTTGTTTAGATTTAAGAAGAATGTAAAATTATCATTCGATTTTTAAATGCAATTTAATTCTTTTGATTGTTTTATTTATTACTATTTTTCTATTATAATAATGTTTTATTGTTTGTTTTTTTTTATATTGATGACATTTTTGACATTTTATAAACTATTCAAAATTTAATTACTTATCTAATAAATGTATTAATTTCTTTACAAAATCATACGGGATAAATTTGCTAATTTTTCTAATTTTTTACTCTCTTTGAATGTTTTTATTGCTAATGTGTAACATCTATAATAAGATTGCATTTGGAATGATTAACTGTTATATTTAAGTACTTATAAATGATTTTAATGTTAATCTTGTTGATGTTAATAAATAAATAAATATTCAATGTGTTGGTTGTGAAGAAGACTTAATAAAATTAGTGATGTTGAAGAGGACAACTGGCCCCGTTGGTTTCACCTGAAGTGCATGGTTCTACGAGGATGGCCATACGCAGAAGTGGCTTCTAAAGAGTTTGTTTGTGTGCCATGTGTGTTATATTTAGGCAATTGTAATCGTAATGTGATAACATAATGCCTTTGCAATGCCATATGCCTTTGTTGATTTATATTTAATTTTTAGCATTTAATATTCCATTTAATAGAACTTGTCAAGGAGTCTTGTTTCAGAAACTTATAGACACATTTTAATGAAACTGTTAAATTTCTATAATTAATTTAAATATATATTAGATTGTAAGTGTAAGTGAAGAATATATATTTTTTTGCAATTATTGGCAACTGTTTTTTGCGTAGTTTACTAGGCTTATTGAGAAAGCATCTTCAATGATCCATGTTCCTACATTTTGTGAAGTAAAAATAACTTTATTATTACTTTTTATGTGCAATCTGAAACCAAATAATTGATAAATAAAACTGTTTGATTTTAAAGTGTATTTATTTTTATACTAAGTGATAATTTAAATAGACGGCGACTACAGATATATAATCAAACAAGAGAAAGAGCTTCCTGAAGTCCACAAAAGCTTTAAAGGAACACCCTAGAGAGGTCCACTGCAAACTGTGGCAGGAAATATGTGCCCCACCACCTAACTCCATTGCACCTTCCGAAAACCTTTCCCCTGGCAATGAACTAGCGTGGCCCATATGGAAGTCGCTTAACCGACTCCGGACCCAAGTGGGCCCCTGCAGATCCAATATGGCTAGGTGGGGTTATACTGCTCTGAACTCTGCCTAGTGCGAATGCGGCGCTCCCGAGCAAGACATGCGGCATCTGCTGTCATGCCCGCGTTGCCCTTACACCTGCACGTTGAAAGATCTAAATGAGGCTTCTCCTCCTGGGGTGGCAACAGCGGAATATTGGGCCAAAACTATTTAAGGGTTTGTTGTGTGGATGTTGAACCATCGATACGACGAAGAAGAATAAAACAATGATCTGAATGTTCTTCATGCCCACAAAATATCCTTACTTTAGCTAAAATAATATATATCTAAATAAAATAATAAAATTCGCAAACAAAGTCAGGCCATAATACATGTTTTCCATGAGGCATCATTTAAAAAAGGTAGGGCCGACTTGGCAAACACAAATACCAAAGATAGGCACATAAGTGCCGAGCTTAGGAAAAATGGCACTATTTTTTAATTATTAAAAAAAAAACTTCTATAAACAAAAGCACGTTTTAATTGTGAACCTAAAAAAAGAAAAACATAAGGTTTTATAAAATATTGTTTATCATACTGAAACTAAACTGCCAACCCTTAAAGTGCCGACTAAAGGAATTATTTGGCAGTATGCATAACAAATCGCGTGCCTAGATCTGTGTGGTGAGAATATGATAAATATTATTTTGTGCAAAGGCACCCCAGTGCGATTTGGCGACATCGGTTCTGAAGTAAATATGCAATGACAACACTTCCGTCTTTTCTGTATTCCGTGGAATGAACTGACACTGACAATTCAAAAATATTTTTCGTTTTACCCTTGTTAAGTACTTGCCAAAAGCCACTCAAAACATCTGCTGATAGCCTAAGGGCTGATCGCAAGATAAAATCATAGAAGATAAAAAAAAAACCCTTGTTAAGTATAGCAGTGAATGAATTCATAATGATGAACTATTGTGTTAATAATTCTTTATAACGTCTTGTTAAGCTTATTTAATGCCATGATAAAAATTCTTAAAAATAAGAATTTGAATATTATAATACCACAGCACAGTCCACTGCCATAGACAATGTTTTACCAAGTTACAACTGCACATGTGCTTAACATTACAGGTGGTGAGCCCGTTGCCACTCTATGCTGTTGGATGTATGTGCAATTGTGCAGTCTATAAGAAAAATAAAAACTATCAATACCTAAATTCATCAAAATCGGCTTAGTAGTTTAAGTATGATAGACTTCTTAAACCAACTCAATTCCATATTTATAATATTAGCTAGAATATACCTAGTGAAGTACCTTACCTTTGTATTATCATCTTTACATCCCTTCATGTAGAATGACTTCATATCTTTGGGCCATCTGACCACAAACACGGGAACTCCATTGCAATAATCTACAAGTGCCAGTTCTTGTTCTTTATTAATTCCAACATCTGTCACATTTGAACCTTTCCTGTTCAAAATATCTTTTGCTTCATCATAACTGAGGGTTATAAAGTTACTATTAATCCAGGAAGGTATTTTAGCATTCTCTTTATCTATTTTACACAGGTCATTCTCATTTGTATCCCTTGTCTTCACAAATATATATTTCAATAGATCTTCTATTGCTAACTGCAATTTCTCTAGACTATCACAGAACGCAATCTCTGCTTCCAACATATAAAACTCAGACAGGTGCAAGCGAGATCTAGAATTCTCTGCTCGGAATGTTGGCCCCAGCGTGTACACATTTCCCATTCCCCTGCACATTGCCTCCAAATGCAGCTGCCCGGACACAGTCAAGAAAGTTTTAGAACCAAAATACAATGAATCAGTTTCAATACCGTCTTGCGTCATAGCTTTAATTGTTTCTACATTATCAGGCTGCACCTTAAAAACTTCACCAGCACCTTCGCAGTCATTTGAGGTCAAGATTGGTGTGTGTATGTTTATGTAATTTGCTGAATGAAAGTAATCATTTATATGTTTTGTTACTGCATTTCTTACTCTCAGAATAGCCGACATATAATTCGTCCTGCTTCGTAAATGCATGTATTGACGAATATATTCCGGTGGGTGAGTCGTGCGCGGATTAAATGGGTATCCATCTAAGACCACGCAACCACCTAATACTCTTAAGCTGTCGGCAACCAGTTCTATTTGCCCTCTAGGGCTTTTAGACAGCTTGCCGGTGATATGAACGGAACTGCCGTAAGCTAAAGCATCGTTTTTAAGATTCTTAGGTATCACTACCTGCAAATTTTTAGCGCACGATCCATCAGTAACATCTGCAAAGATAAGTTCCTTTTGTACTCTCAAATTCTTCACCCAACCCTGTAATATTTAAGTACATACTTTTTCACCATGCCAACTAGGTATTTGCAACACGTTAATTATATTTAACTAACTACTTGCAATAAGTTTAAAACTTATCTTGATCTAAGAACTTAAGCACAATGTGATGCAAAATGGCAATGTTACTAACCTTAACCTCAGAGACATCGCCGACATTTGGTTTTTCTAATAAGGTTGTGATTGTACATAAACATTTAGTACATTCAACGGATTTAAAACATAAAAATCTATTTAGTATTAGACGGGAACCTAACATCTTTTTTTATTTTCACAATCAATTGCAATTCACAATTTCATTTCTCCAAACAAAATAGTGAGTGAGGCATCTCTAATATAATAAGTCTGTGGAGCTCGGACCAAAAAATTTGGTCCGAGCTGTGGAGTGAGCGAAACGACCGACCAGTCCAGTGTTGCCAGCGGCCGATAGTCAAAAGTAACACGAGGCTGCTCAAAAAGTAACATTTTCATGAGAAAAGTAACATTACCCTAGTAAATTGTCGAAAAACGATAGAATTCTTTTTTTTTTAGAAAGAGTCGTAACAATTATTATTATTAATCGAATAACGGTAAACCTGATAAAGATAGGCGTATACGCTTTACGAAATCTCCCAATCTGTCTAATTTCTCCAATCGATATTGATCTCTAACATGAAGAAATAAGGTTCAAAATTTATTAAAGAAATTTGACAGTTTGACAGTTATTGTCTTATTGGAAATATCATAGTTTTATTAATTTATGATTTTTATAAATGAAAAAATAAAACGAAATCTCATAATTGTTAGAGTAATTAAAAACATTTTTTTAAGTACACACGTACGCCAGCAGCAAATCCGTAACCTGGGGTGCGTTCCGTCGTTTTGAATGTAGTCGTTTGGGTAAAGTTTACCCCGTTTGAGTTGCAACCGAGTCACGGAACGATCGAGTTGTTTTTATCTCAGAACAATAATAAGCATATTGTTCTGAGGTTTTTATAACCGCTTCTGAAGTATTCCTGTCCAAAACGAGAGAAAACTCTTCTTTTGTCTACATTTTTTCCACTTGGTAGATTTAGATCAATCATATTTAATTACATTCACATCACTATCAATCAAATTAGACTTGTACCGATGCTACGTCCCTAACCTAACTTCTACTACCCTCATCATTTTTTATCCTCGATCCTATGGGGGTAAACCAATATCGCATCGTGTCGTGTCGGCCATCTTCACTTCCGATCACAGACTATATAGTGAACAAGTTCAGACGGACATCTATCGTACATTTCTATGAAGCTTTAGAGCTGGCCGCCATCTTAGCTCAAGATTGATGTATGACATTTGTAACTTTTTAATTATGAATGCTTAATATAAGGCAACAACATTTTCTACATTCAGCCAGAGCCGAAGCGACATACCAGGCAGTTTGTTTTTCTTGGGTAAATTAGGATACATCAGAATCTACCAAGGTAACTATTAAGCATGATATTTCGTAATTGCTAATAGTTACCTTTTAAAATAAAAACAAATATTTCTTTAGTAGGCACATTTATTTTCTTTTTAACTTTTTAGTAAGTAAGTATATTTTATGAAAGCTTTATTTTGCATCATTGGAAGACTTCTCTTCTGCAATCTGCGGATGTCAGTGCCTCCTGATATTGCACCAGTGCCTAATAGGCGAGATTTGGAAGTTATAAATCTCTTCTCAACATTTTTGTAACAAACAAAGCCTTTCAAGTTTAAAGTTCATCAACATTCAACGCCCGAAGAGTTTCACTGTTTATGCACTCCATCCAGCCATTTATTAAATATCTAATAGCATTAACACATGGAAATACATGTAATTTAACGGTCTGGTGTAAACACTATCACAGTTGAGAACACTGCAATGATTAAACATCGTAGAAAGCACTAAAACGTAACTTAACACGAAATTATCTGAGTAATACTCAAGTTACACTTAGAAGTTATCTGGAGAAATAGATATGTACGGAAATAAAATCAAGATCGCCTCGACACAAAACAACAAGTGATGAAAGTGACGCCATTTTCAAAGATTTTGACAGTAGTGACATTCGCATCGGGGAGAAACTGTCATACATCATTCTTGAGATGCGTTCTCTATAGCAACTTTTTTCAGTAGGGAACATTTCCACCCGTGCTTCCGATCTAGCCTGCCTACGCGACAGGGCCTTTGAGTCGAGCTCTCGTGTTCCTCATTTATCGGTCAAGTCATACCATCTTCCAAGTGATCGCCGCGAGTTTACTACTGTGATCACGAACTTTTGCCGTGGAAAGTCAAGCAAGAGTGAGACGCGCGTCCACTACAGCCAGCACGCGGGAGCAACGTCGAACCAGGTTAGCCCCCTAAAATCCCTCTTCTTTGATCGCCCATGTTTTGGTCCTTCGTCCCGATTCCCATCTTTTCCGTAAGCATCGGAACATATTTTATTCAAATTTCATTAATTGCATAAAAATCTATTTTTAGAAAATATTTTTTTGCATACCTTCAATAATACCTTCAATTCGCATACTAGCAGCACTGAACATCGTTCAATTAAGCTGTCAAATGTCAAGTGTCAGTCATCTGTCAACTGACATTAATAATAACCTCTAGTTTGTTTTGTTTATTTTTACTTGCGAAATAAAATAACTTATCAATTATGGCGAATGAATTGAAAATAGCCACTGTTAAATTCAACATGGCTTATGATTTCGTATGCGAGCTTTATAAACTGGCTACAGTGCTTGTGCAAACTATTCCTACAACACCGCAGGAATTGAGTAAATTTCATGTTCGTTTCGTTGATCTAAATCAGATGCGTGAACAGTTTGATACTAATTTTACGTTGTTAGTTGCTGCTTCACAGCCCGAAGAACAGAGAGGAACTATAGAATCTTGCTTTACAACGTTTTACGAGAAATATTACTCAATTCAAAGTATTTGGTCTGACTTAGGTGTATTGGATTCCAAAACAACTAATGCTCCTGTGACACAGGAAGTAGTTTCCAGGTCTAGTTGCGAATCAAGTCGTTTTCATTTACCTAAAATTACATTAACACATTTCAAAGGCATTCACACTGAATGGCCCAATTTTATATCAATATTTGACAGTTTAATTCATCAAAACAATGAAATATCTTCAATACAAAAATTCCATTATTTATTGAGTGTTTTAGAACAAGAACCTCTTAACTTAATTAAACATTTAAGCATAACTAGTGAAAACTATGGTGTGGCCTATAATCTCTTACAAGAACGTTATGAAAATAAGCGCTTGATAGCCGACAAACATTTAGATTTGTTACTATCAGTTTCATGTTCCAACTTAAAGAATTTAAAACGTTTTCTCAACACCTTAAAAGAAAACACACAAGCATTAAATACTCTTGGATTTGATGTCAATTCTTGGAGTTTTCTTTTATATCATATAATATCTAAAAAGTTACCGTTGGACTTAAGAACTAAATTTGAGTTTACTTTACAGCAAAATGAGATACCGCGTTTTGGTAACTTGTTGACATTTTTAGAACACAATTTAAGGGTTTCAGAAGCAACTAATTTCACATGTGTAAACAATAATCCCAAAGCGTTAATTCCTCATGCATCCACCTTACATGTAACTAATACAACTTGTTATTATTGTAGTGGTGATCATGCAATCTATCAATGTTTAGAGTTTGAGAAACTGAAAGATAAGAAGTTATTTTTAACTGAAAAAAGACTTTGTTACAACTGTTTAAGGCCACATAGTATTTCGCAATGTTTATCTAAGCGTTGTTGTCAAGTATGCAAGAAACGTCATCATACAAAATTACATAATGAGTTTAAAGCAGCGGATTCCTTTGTGAAGCCCGAACCCTCCTCTTCGAAACAGGTGTTACTTAACATAGAACCATTGTCTACCGGCCTCTTAGGTACTGCTCTTGTTGGAGTCCAGGATGTTGATGGTCAGGTACATGTTGTTCGTGCGTTAGTAGATCCTGGTGCTCAATCATCTCTTATAACTGAATCTTTAGCACAGCAACTTCGACTGCGACGTCGTAAGTCCTGCGATCTGTTCGGTGTCGGTGAACACCGGCAAGCTACCCATGGAAGGGTAGATTGTTCAATCTTGTCTCTCACAGACGATTCCGTTCCTGGTTTGTCCACTGAAGCCATTGTACTTAAGCGCATCACGGGATATCAACCTGCAGCAATGGTCAATCCGATTGTGCCAGAGAAATGTAGCGACCTTCAGCTTGCTGATAAGACTTTCAACATTCCGGGTAAAATCGATCTACTTTTGGGTGTTAATCTTTTCAGTGACATTTTTAGCGGTCCAAAGTTAAAATTAGGTAATGGTTTACCTACAGCTCATTCAACCATCTTTGGTTGGGTCATCATGGGTTCGACCCCAGTGACTACAACTCAGTATCAAAATATTAGCCTACTTACCAACGAGTCTAGGTTACAACTTACTATAACTAAATTCTGGGAATCAGAAGAGTCTCCTTTGCCGCCGATTCCAGATCCTGATGACATCTTATGTGAAAAGCACTTTGTTAACACACACAGTAGAGATCCCAATGGGAGGTTTGTAGTTAGGCTGCCGTTTAAGGTAGAGTCCTCTCAGCTTGGTGATACTCGGTTAATTGCGTTAAAACGGTTTCACAATTTAGAGCGTAAACTTATAAAAGAGCCTACACTTCGTGAGCTCTACATTCAATTTATGAAAGATTATGTAGAGTCTGGACATATGAAGTTAGTACCTTCTCATAGTGCGGTTGACAGATATTATATTCCTCATCACGGCGTGCTCAAGGAGAGCAGTAGCACTACAAAGTTGAGAGCTGTTTTCGATGCATCTCTACCCAGCTCTACCGGTGTTTCCCTCAATCAAATTTTGTTGTCAGGCCCTAAGCTACAACAGAATATACAGGATATCATTTTAAGGTTTAGAACTTATTTAGTGTGACTTCACTTGTGACATCAAACAATGTTATCGAATGGTCAGGTTATATGATGATGATCAGCGGTTCCAAACTATCTTCTGGCGCGAATCTCAAGATCAACCGTTGCAGGAGTTCGAGTTAACAACCGTCACCTACGGCGTCACTAGTTCTGCATACCAGGCTATCAGGGTGATTCATGAGTTGGCGAATCTTAACGACTCTACATATCCTGAGGCTGCACGTGTCCTACGGGAGGACACCTTCGTAGACGATATCGTGACTGGGTGTGACACGCTAGAGGGTGCTAAGACGCTACAGCACCAAGTCACTGACGTGTTGGCTCAAGGTCGTTTCCTTCTTAGGAAATGGTCTAGCAACTCTGGCGAGCTACTCAAGGGTTTACCTGCAGATCATTATGAAACACCTTATCGATTCGAGGATTCCGGTGACAATATTTTCAAAATCTTAGGTATGTATATGTATGTATAAATGGAACCCCTCATCCGATAACTTTCTCTATCACGTCTCTAACATGAGTAAGACTCTAACCAAACGAGGTGTTCTATCGAACATCGCTCGTCTCTATGATCCTTGTGGCTTTATCACGCCGGTAACATTTTTCGCTAAATCTTTTATGCAGCGTTTGTGGCTTTTAGAGCTGGGTTGGGACGATACTCTCCCTTTCGATGTCCAGCAAACTTGGCTGAAGTTTGTTGACGACTTCAAATCTTTAAATCAAATACGGATTCCACGCCACGTTATGGGTGATTCTCATTCTAAATATCAACTTCACGGTTTCAGCGACGCATCGGAGCGCGGATATGCCGCATGCGTCTATATACGCTGTGAAAGCGGTGACGGTGACAGCGTTCAAGTTCATTTGTTAATCGCTAAATCTAGAGTCGCTTCAGTCAGGCAAAGGCAAACGATCCCTAAGCTCGAGCTCTGTGGAGCAGTCCTGTTGGCTCGCCTTATGGACCATGTGTGTAAGGTCTTGCACTCCAAATTAAAATCCATACCAATAATTGCATGGTGCGACTCTAGCATAGTGCTAACTTGGTTACGAACTTCACCGCACAAGCTTCAAACTTTTGAAGGAAACAGAGTTTCCCAGGTTCAAGGCATCATTCCAAACGCTACCTGGCGGCACATTCCTTCACATCTCAATCCCGCGGATTGCGCGAGTCGAGGCTTGCTTCCTCGCGACTTAGTAGTTCATCCACTTTGGTGGAGTCCTTCTTGGCTCAAATCTGATTACAGTTCATGGCCTTCCACATGTCAACTGCTTGACCCTGTGGATTTGCCAGGCGTGAAAGTAGGTCCAGTTGCTGCACATGTCGTGCAAACTGTTGACACGAAAACCCACACGGACTCTACATTTATATTTACTCCTCCTGTTGCTGCACACTTAGTGCAAACAGCCGAGACGGGACCGGATAAGCACTCTACATCGACTGTTGCACCTTCCTCGACTTTGCACTTCAGACGAAGTTGTCCAACACGTCATTGTAGAGTACAGCTCTCTATCTAAAGTTACACGAGTACTCGGTTGGTGGCTTCGTTATATGCATAATGTTCGCTCACCAAAGGATAAACGAGTAGGTAATTTGACGATATACGAATTAAAATCAGTGTTGTCAACTTGTATCAAATCGGTTCAATCGACAGCGTTTGCCGATACTATAAAATTGTTGCGTCAACGTAAGCCTATCAAGGGCAGCCTACGTCGCCTCCATCCCTTTCTCGATGATCTAGGTTTTCTTCGAGTTGGTGGGCGACTGGTCAACGTCAAGGATTCCAGTGCTCGCAAACCTAAAATCTTTAAGGCTTACCTATGTGTGTTCATATGCTTTGCAACCAAAGCGATGCATTTGGAGGTAGTCTCCACTTTGTCTACTGACGCGTTTTTGACATGTTTAGATAGATTTGTTTCGAGAAGAGGGTTACCTTCTGACATATATTCCGACTGTGGCACAAACTTTTTAGGCGCACGCAACTATCTTAAGGATATTTATCTGCTTAAAGCTCAAATCGATAGAGACTCAGATAAAGTTCAATCTCATCTAGCATCTCATGAAATTCATTGGCATCTTAACGTTCCCTCGGGACCACATCTTGGTGGCCTCTGGGAGAATGCAGTGAAGTCTTCTAAAACATTACTCAAGCGTATCATAGGCGAACGTGTATTAACGTTTGAAGAACTAAATACAGTGTTCTGCAAAATCGAATCTATACTAAATTCACGACCTATCTGTCCATTTGGTAGCGACCCAAACGATTTAGAAACTCTGACGCCGGGTCATTTTTTGATTGGACAACCGCTTCTTGCCTTACCGGAGCACGATCTAGAGCACATTGCTACTCATCGTCTGAATCGTTGGCAATTGCTACAGCAAATCACCCAACATTTTTGGAAACGCTGGCACAGCGAATATTTACACACGCTGCAGCAACGTGATCGTTGGCTAAAGCCTGAACGTAATTTACAGATGGGTGACTTGGTGTTGTTGATGGAGCCTAATACACCTCCGTTACTCTGGAAAAAGGCTAGAATTACCCAACTCTATCCGGGGAATGACGGTATTGTCCGGGTCGTAGACATTAAAACAACCAAAGGAGTTTTCAAGCGTCCTGTAGCCAAGTTATGTCGCTTAATTCCCGAAACCTAGATATTTCAACATTTATCAATTCATTTAGCATGTAAGTAGGTAACTAGAGTAAGATAACATTTACACTTTTTCAATCAGCTTTCAGTTAACTTATTATCAATTTGTCTGTTTCAATTAAAAGAGCTAAGCCGCTCTTTGGGGGGCGGTATGGTAGATTTAGATCAATCATATTTAATTACATTCACATCACTATCAATCGAATTAGACTTGTACCGATGCTACGTCCCTAACCTAACTTCTACTACCCTCATCATTTTTTATCCTCGATCCTATGGGGGTAAACCAATATCGCATCGTGTCGTGTCGGCCATCTTCACTTCCGATCTAGCCTGCCTACGCGACAGGGCCTTTGAGTCGAGCTCTCGTGTTCCTCATTTATCGGTCAAGTCATACCATCTTCCAAGTGATCGCCGCGAGTTTAC
Organism: Scoparia ambigualis; assembly: GCA_963921215.1. Classification (NCBI taxonomy): domain Eukaryota; kingdom Metazoa; phylum Arthropoda; class Insecta; order Lepidoptera; family Crambidae; genus Scoparia; species Scoparia ambigualis. The sequence continues at coordinate 31,779,310 of OY992516.1, forward strand.
TACTGTGGTCACGAACTTTTGCCGTGGAAAGTCAAGCAAGAGTGAGACGCGCGTCCACTACAGCCAGCACGCGGGAGCAACGTCGAACCAGGTTAGCCCCCTAAAATCCATCTTCTTTGATCGCCCACCACTTTTATACAATATTTAAACCTAATTATTAAAAAGTAAAACACTACGAAACAAACAGGCCGAATTTTTCGAGACGTTTTGACATAAATTGCAAAATTTGACACTTTAACAATGATATAAACGTCAAATAGCTGTCAGAGTGAAAAACAACCATCCGATTTGATGGTTGTTTGGTTGCTGCGCTCTGAGCCACAGAACGGATGAAACTACGCTCTGACAGTCGTCAGAGTAAAATTTCACCAAGCCACGGAACGGGTAGAGCGCGCGCCGGAGTGCGCTCGAGTGAAGCACAGACCTAAAAATGTCTTTGGAGTGAAGCCACGGAACGCAGCCCAGCAGGTTAACTTTCTCTAATCGATACGATCCAATACATCTTACTTAAAGTTCAAAAATGTTTGACGTAGGTAATTTTATATTTTGTGGTAGGTTAACCTGCTTTTGTATATGCATGAAACATAGAATAATATGCTTTAGTTATTCTGAGGCATGAACCTATAAAAACTTCATGTCTGTAAGTACTATGCCACTCATCGCTTTGGGTTTGAGGTATTTTGACTTTTTTAGCCCACTCTTTTGTGTAGGTTCTTACTGTTAACATCACGACAACTTCCCTGAGCTTAGGTCGTATGTCGTATTATTGGAGACCGCAAAAAAAACAATTGGTTGCCTGTAAAGTCGGTATACGGGCGAAAGTTTTACGTGACAACGACTTTGAGTGGTAAAATAATTTTAATGTGAATATTCATTCGTATAGTAGGAAGAAGGATGAAATAATAGTAACAATTTAAAACATTTATTTATAAAAAGAATTATATTTAAAACAAATATGCAGACCGATCATAGTTGAGTGGGAGAGAGACGCAAGGCATTCGGCGGGCCTCTCTCTCGTTCGGTGACTCATCGTAACGTTACCGAGCGTTACACTTTTTCATAAGTGACTCCCAGCCGCAACCTAATTTAAGACGTTGTCACGTCAACAAAACCAAATAGGTAGGTAGGTACGTACTACGCTACGCTACGGCTAGGCTGCCGGCCGGTAAGTAGGTACTCCGCTTACTCGTTACTACTGTTTGTTTACAAATGAACCAAGTTTCTTGTTTCATATCAATAAAAATCTAGTAAAAAGTTTATAATGAACCCTTATGAACGTTTTGAAGCTAATCTGTTAAATAGGTAATAGGGTATTTGATTTAGTTATATTTACTTACCAACTTCTTACTTAGTCAAATTCAAATAACGGGGCGCCGCCCTTCGAATGAAATCCTACGAAACGGCGCGCGGCAAAGAGACAAGTCGACAACAAGAAAAAACAAACCGAACCGACCGAAACCGTAGCAGCAAAAACAATACAATCTTCTGATATTGCTATCTTCCTCATTATTCAAGTGTGAGAAAGAGAAAGAAAATAGACGATAGCCTAACTAAGGCTCGTATTCTTTAACCAAACTCGCACTCAAATCTCTGCTTGAGTACAGTTAGAAAGGTTGGCAATATATGCGATGAATAGCACCATCCCTTTCTAACTGTACTCAAGCTACGTTTTTGGTGCTACGGTTTCGGTCGGTTCGGTTTGTTTTTTCTAAGAGCCTAAAATCAAGTTCGCACACGACAAACGAATTAACCTTGCGTTCCGTTTTACGATTTATTTTTTATTCTGAAAAATATTTCTTATTTCAATATTTTACTTTATTATTTCCTAAAAGTTACGTAAAAGTAACATTTTGAGTCGTGTAACGTGAGAGGGTCAAAAGTAACGTAAAATGTTGCAAAAGTAACATTCTGGCAACACTGCCGACCACAGACTTTGGGATAGAGAAGAGATGGAGATGGACGGACACACCCTCGGACCAAATTTAATATTTGGTTGGTCCCCAAATGTAATATTTGGTCCGACAGGATACACCCTCAGAACAACAAACAATAACTAAAGCATAGAAGTAGCGCTATATTGCATGAACAAGCTGAATATAGCTACGCTTTGTACTCTTATAGGAAAATTGTTAGAGTTAGAACAAGATAGATATACTTTGGACAGGAAGGCGAATTACAAGGTTGTACCTGTTTCCTGATTCACTAGGCATGGAGGAGATGTAATATCTATCGATATCGATTTTTTTTTATAGCAGAAGGAGTTAAACGAGCAAGCGGGTCACCTGATGGAAAGTAATCACCGCCGCCCATGGACACCCGCAAAACCAGAGGAATCGCAGGCGCGATGCCGGCCTTTAAGGAAGGAATAGGCTCGTTTCTTGAAGATCCCTAAGTCGTAACGGTCCGGAAATATCGCCGCCGAGAGCTGGTTCCACAACACTTACAGTGCGACATAAAAGAGTAGAAATTAAATGAGGGCGCTGTTGTCGTTCACATAGCAACCCTGATAGGTCGAGCAAATTGGTCTTGATATTTGTTTTTATTTAATATGTTCATATAATTGGAAAACATCACTTACACATTGCTCTGATATAAAGGAAGTAGCTAAGGCACTTGTGTTATAGAAATCAGAAACAACGACGGTACCACAACACCCAGATCCGAGACAATATAGAAAAGTTGGTTTACTACATTAACCCAACCGGGAATCGAACCCAGGACCTCAGAGATGGCGACGCCAAGTCCGGAGTGCTCTACGAGAGAGGAGTACCCCCCACTTACCCCTCCTGCCACAGACAAGTAACTTTGAAGTTATGTAACTTTTTAAAAAATATGGAAAGTTACAAAAACCTCATTTCTGGCGCTTTGCCGGCCGCTACCGCGGCACGCTCGCTTCGCTCGCTCGGCTCGCGCGTTTTTGGTCAACATCCCAAGTAACACATCAAAGCAGTATAACAGCCGCATTACAGCATTCTGTATCGTTATAACATTTAGTGTTAGGTTGTATAGTAGCATTACACACGTGTATACGGCTACTGTAATGCTTATTTGGGCACAAATTATACGGCTTTAGACCCTATATAGGTCTGCGAATAGTTGTTTAATTGCATTACAGAGGCATTATATTAGCATTATTGTGGTCAAGGAAGGTAACAATGGCATTATAGAAGCATTATTATGGTCAATGAAATTGCTAATCGCATTACAGAAGCACTACGCTAGCAATATTTTTGATAATGAAGATGTTCAGAGCATTACAAAAGCATTAGACGAGCTATTTAAGTGTTCACGGTTCGAACTTAATAAACCCTACATCGTTGCAAAAACATCTCTAACACCACGGTACAAATGTTTATAATACATTGACGTTGTAATTATTAAACTATACTTTGTCTCGCAGTATTTAATAGACGAAGACATGTCAAAACGCGTGATTGTGAAAACAACACTTTATAATACTGGGAAAGTTTTTGACTTTTTGTTATTTATGCCATCAAATATTAATGCGCTATGCAGTTTACTGTAAATGTCTATAAAAGTTTCATTGAAAATTTTCACGCGCCTTCGATATTTTGTGGTTTTGGTCTAAAATGTTAATTAAAGATATTGTGTGGAATAACCAAAACATTTGTGTATTTCTAGTCTGAACGTATTTTGCGTAACTAACATAACAGTATTGGTTGGGCAGTATATTAAATTAGGTTTTATCCTTGTTTTATAGGTTTATTGCTTATATAAATAGGTTCGAATGATAATATTTTAGGTTATAAAATATTTACAAAATGGTGTCTGTCTAAAGCAGCCCAGTGAGTCTTTATAAAAGCTATTTTATGCCACCAGCAGTATAAATACTCACACGTGAACAATTATTAAGCCAGAGGCCAGAGAGCAGACTTTTGATGTATCACGGTAGTGTCAATTTCAGAACGTTTATGCTACCTACCTACCTACTTGAATAGACACATCATGATGATGATGATGACCTACTTGAATCCGATTGCCAAAATAATTTTCGGCTGTTTCGTTGTGTTAAATAATTTTCTTTCTGACTTCTTGGCGGGAAATTTAAGCGTCATGTCAGCAGTTTTGTTTTATTTTTTATAATTTGTGTTTTGTCGAACATTAATGTGAAATAATGGTGGATTATTTACTGTTAAGTGTTCGTGATCATGCATGAGTGTTGGCAAATAAAACAAAACAGTGCAACATCACTTTTCAAATTCTCTCAAAAAGTCCGCGTAAGATCTCAATAAAGTCCCACACTTAGAATAATTTATTCTAAGGTCCCACAGCTATATTAAGTGTCAAGAGACTTGGGGGAATATCATTATATTATTACTGTTCAATCTCATTATCATCTACTTTATTCAAAGAAAATATGCAATTTAACCTATTGACCTTCAACGACCGACGTCGTAAAATTAGACGACAGATTTAAAATTTCTGCCTTTTTTAGTTTCAGTTAAGAAAAAGTATAAAAAGTCGATGTTTTACCTAGGAGAACCATTTGAATCAACTTAGAAATTTTAAGTAAAAAAATATGCACCATCATCGCCATAGACGTCTTAAAGAGTCGACTAGTGAATATAGAACTGTAGGTGGGTAGATTTTTTATTTTATACCTACACCTAACTAAATTCTCAAATGTTCTGCAATTTCCAGTGTAGATTTAATAGTAAATATTTCTAAATTTCTTCATTTGTTAAAAAAGTGAATCATGTAATAATTAAGTAAAATTTTAAACACTGAAAAAAGACGACAACCTCAGGCGGGAAAAAGCGGTTGTCGTCTTTTTTCAGTGTTTAAAATTTTACTTAAGTATATTTAAGCGTTAATAAAAACGCTAAAATATAAAACATTAATCATGTAATAATTTTATTTTAATTAATTCTGCTAGTACATCTAGTAAAAAAAATATTCGGCCACGATAAAATCCCTACTAATACATATTTAAAATGCGAAAGTAACTCTTGTCTATCTGTTACGCTTTCATGCTTAAACCAGTGAACCGATTTTGATGAAATTTGGCACAAATATAAATTAGATCTTAAGAAAGGACATAGGCTACTTTTTATTGTTTTATTTATTAGCACGTTACAATATATAACTTGTGACGTCATAAGCGGACGCCTTTACGAGTCCGTGGCGTAGGAATGTCAGTGATTATTAAAAATCTAGCAATGTATAAATGAATGTACCAATTGATAACAATAATTAATAGTTACCCACAATTTCTTGAAATTTGTTTTTTAATGACAGTAATTTCTCGTACCCATGATGTTTAAGTATTTCTAATTCATTTTAAGTGTCTGCGTGTGTCACCATGACTACTGAAAACTATGCAGAGGCAATCGAAAACAGCCAGGAAGACGACGACGGCTCAAGTTCTAAATCTCTTTTGTATGGCAAAAAAAAGAAGCAACATCAAAGCAGTCCCACCAAAAAAGACAAGGGCATACAAACCGAGAACATTCTTGTCCAATATATTAAAACGAGTGAAGATGACTTCCATGTCCTTCGTTAAATATGGACGATTTCCAGTTTTTTAATGAACACCTTTTGTGAATTAAAAAGTAAAACATCATTTTGCTCTCTGAAATATTAATTATCGATTGCCCTTTGAATGCATATGGCATATCACTAGGGAATCGAGCGAAAATATCAAACCTGAGCGGTATTCGCTGCCGCTGTGGGTAAAGGTATACCTTTACCCACAGCGGCACGGCACGGCATTTACTTTACCGCGCGGTTGCCGCACGGGTTTCGCTCAGGTATTTAGTATAAAGTTCCGCGGCTAGATTGACTTGAGCGGTATTCGCTGCCGCTCTACCCACAGCGGCAGCGAATACCGCTCAGGTTTGAATAGGCCTTAAAAATAGGCGCGGCGCGGGGGGCACGGACGCAAGATATTTGCGCGGCGCCAAAAGTCCCCTATTTTTACGAAATGAAGAATATTTTACATATTTATCAATATCACTGTCATCTTCACTTTCGTCAGAGCTCTCAGGTTTTACACTTTCAGCATCAAGCGGACAGGAATAAACACGACTTAGTTGAATATTCATATTATTCACAATAAAATATTTTTCAACACACGAGGATTCCATGTTGTGTCTATTTCCGATGTTGGCAGGTCTTTTACTCGTCCTACGGAACCTTCCATGATATCGCTACAACTCGCTTCACAGCAGTCTTCGCGCGAATCATTTTATTGTCGTGTAGGTATTGTCTGAGATCGGATTTGTAGACATGAAAGGAACCTGCATAATTCTTGCATGTTCCTTTAATATTTTTCGCCTCATTCCACCAGTTCTTACTCTTATTTTAAAATATTTTTTCAACATTTTGTGCTGCACTTATTTTTACCTGTAATAAATGTAATGCATGCTGATACACGACAATGAATTCGCAAGTCAAGTACAAAAGAATGATAAGAATGCTTTTGTACATCCAAATGCACTAATTACAGATAAAAGCTGTATAGCGGCGTTAAGGTTTGCTGCGCTAAAACTAAAGGCTTTACAAAAGCATTTTGATATACCATTAACCAACCGTTATACAGTGTAAAGCATCATAAAGGTTTTGACATGCCAATATGAGGCCTTAAGATGCTCGGTGAACTTATATAAGAGTTTATACGGGCCTTAAGTTGTACATAAATTCACTATTTTCTTGTGTTACTTGGGATACTTACTAACCTAACCTAACCTAATTAACTCTTTAGACTTTTTTCATGGCGGGGGCTTAGCCCCCCTCGCCCCTCTCGCAGGGGAGCTGCGCCTCGCCCCCGTCCCCACACTTCGGTTCTGTTAATATGGTATTGTATTACCTAAAAACGTGTAATTTTTCGTGATTATAGCCGATTTTTACAAAACTTTAAAGTGGTTTTTTAAATATTTTACCACAACAGCTGCAGCTAAAATGTTAATAAGCCTTTATTTAAGAACCCCTTAGACCTCCCACAGTGTTAGTTTCTTCAAATTCAGGCGACTCGATTCAAAAGCCAACCGACATAATTTACGATACTTACCACATTCTACCCTTAACACTTGATAAAATGTCCCAATAAATTCAAAAGTTCAAGATTCTCGAGTCGAACTATAATAACCAACATTTTTGTTTGTAATATCATAACCCCAAAACTTTTAAAAATATTTAAAAATACTGATTGTTTCACGGAATTTAGGCGATTGCGCATAGGCAATTTTAGATAATTATACTTTCAACATATTTTATAACTTACTTACCAGTATAATCTGCTGTACGTTGGTAAATATCCTCCAGATTACGTAACGAAGTTCCGTCTTAAAATTCTGCCAAACTTCGCAAAAAAAACCTTATATATTATGTTATGAGAACCGCCATGGATGGTCATAATCATGTTATCAGTGTTTTAAATCCAGGAATGTAGAAATATCACTAAAACAACAATTTATATCGTAACCACGGACAGAGTTGAACAACCACTTGACATTAATGACAGATAATCAATGTTGCCAAAAAATTAGTGAATTTAGTTCTGGATTATTTAATTTCTACTCTTTTATGTCGCACTATAGTTCGAGGCAAGAAATTTCTTGAAAATCGCACAGTAGTAGACCGCCATCCATCAAGGTGATGTGGATGGAACGACTGTCGATTGCGTGTAGTGCGGTGAAGGAAATTAGCGGCAGGGATCAAGCCGAACAATTCCTCAGAACACTCCCCATGATATATACGGTACAATATACAGAGATATCGATTATATCAAACGAGTCGGATTGGGCGGGAACTTTGTTTTTTTCTTGTTTTTGTTATTAATTATTCCCTTAGTAGAATAATGTTTATAAATTTTAACTGTTTCGATAGGCCAGGGGCTCAATACCCTTAACTATCAAAAAAACCCAATTGATAGACTGAAATCTATGTAATCGAAATTAGGTAAAAAAAAATCAGGATAAGTCGATGTGATGCTATCTGTAAAGTCCAAAGCAGTGAGACTATACAGTCTGAACGTACAATGGTAGTGCAAATTTAAATTTGATCAAGGATAGAGCGACATAATAACATCGGTACTTTGTACGTGATGCTCCGGGGCGAGACCAACTTTACCTAAGCTAGGTAAATTTTATAAACATGAAAAAAATGAAGATAATATGTACACAATTGTAGACCCAATTTAAAAAAATATATATCAATAGTTTCGTTGTAATATTTAAAACAAAGTGGGCGCGCTGGAGAGAATACTCGCCAGCGAGCCCACAAGGATAATTCTATCAGAGCGTTGGCTTGATATGTTACAATTTATTAAGTTAATGAGAATATTCAACTGGACTATTTATTTTCTCGCTGGCGAGTATGTTCTCCAGCGCGCCCACTTTGTTTTAAATATTACAACAAAACTATTGATATACATTTTTTAAAATAAGGTTTGCAATTATATACATATTATCTACATTTTTTTCATGCTTATTAAATTTACCTAGCTTAAGTTGGTCTCGCCCCGGAGCATCACGTTACTTTGTAGCCAGTGTGGCAGTGCTAGCATCTGAGCGTAGTTCAGCTAAAGCACTGCCAATGGGTTAGGTGTATAGTATTCAAATAAAACAACCATTATTACATTAATTTATATTAATGGGCGATTTTCCGATATCAAAAAAAAAAAAGAAATTGATTCGTAAATGACTTCATAGATGGCGCTTAGCATAGATTAGTATGGGGCTTAGTAAAAGGCGGGTTCATGAAGAGCACGTGTATGGCTGCGTAATATTTATTCTATTCCAAAATAGAAATAGGTTCTGGATGTCCTGAATATAAATAGGTAAGTAAATACCATTTTTTTATTCTTTTGGTAGATTCTTAGGTAGGTACGGCTTTCATAAAACGACATCTATCGAGTGTTTTTGAACTAATTTTTACTTTTTAATTTGGGCTGTCAGAAAATCGCCCATTGTGTTGAATTTAAACAAAAAAAACCCTTTACTTACTAAAGAAAGTAATTTGTAATTTTTACCCGACTAATTATTAGTAGGTACTTAACATAAAAGTGTAAAATAAAAAAAATTTGAAAGAAAACAAAAAATGTGACTGCGTCAAAAATATTAACTGAAAAGCAAAACAAACAAGCTTTAGGGCAATTACAAGAGACAAGACATAAAACTTAGTGCTGCCACCAATTATTATTGTTTCTGGTTGGGCTAATATTTTGTGGCCTCAAAATTTTCTATTGTAATTTAGCGATGGTGCTGTCACGCTCAGCATTTTGTTAATTGTGGTAACAGCAAAGTTGCTGAAGTCGTAGTGCTTGATAGCTCACTTGTGTGTGTGTCCTGGAAAGTAAAGAATATCTATGAGTATACAATTCTTTAGTTTTCTGCCTGCCTAGAAACGGTGAAATGGTAGGTATGTATGTACAGTGGAGAACGGCCATGGCCAACCAGTTGGGAAAAATATTACTTGCAGTATACGCCGATGGTTTAGGGGGTGGAGATTATCCCATCATTTTGAACACATTATGTTATGACGACTTTAAGAAATTCCAAAATTCCAGTTGATTAATTTTTAAACGAATGATCGAAAAAAATATTTTAATGATTAGAGGCTAGAGGCAACTTGGAAACCTTCAAGCAGAACGTGTAGCTGAGGTAAATATTATACGACTTTGTTTGACCATTACTCACCAATTCATCATCTCTCAGTTTACGTCATTTGTCGTCACTGCAGTGCGAGCATGGATCTTTTATCGACCGATAAAGTGACATTAGACGTCGACAAATTGACATCCGCAGTACTTAAACTGTCAGATTTTATCGTCTAATGTCACTTTGTCGGTCGATAAAAGATCCATGCTCGGGGGGCTGGTAAAACACCCGACAGTAAAATGTTTTGAACAAACTCGATGGCGTTTTTTTTGGTGTCCAGTCATCTTCGGGAGACACTGCAGCAGTCCACTGTGCACATCGAATTTCATCCAGAAGAAATCTAAAACATTGAAGTGAACATTACGATTACTTTTTGATTTATCAATACTTAACATTTTTCACAACACTCATAACATCTACGACGAAATTGTAAAATGGATTTTAAACTCTTAAGGGCTGATTTTTCAATCCCAGGATAAAACTTATCCGTCTGATAAAGTTAACACGATCAAACTAAAATGTCACCTGTAAAGAAAGAAAAGACATGATATGACAACACATTTTGAAAATGGTTGTGTTATACTTTAACCGACAAATAATTTTTATCTGCCAATTGAAAAATTGGCCCTAGTGAAGTAATTTAACTATTTATTCCAATATAATATAATGAATGGTAACTGGTAATACTTAGTCAAACGAAGATATAACTATAAAAACAAAACAACGGTATATAAACATAGAAATATCACTTACCAGTGGAAGCCGACTATTTCACCGTTATTTTATTTATTTCCTATGCGAAATTAACACTTCTAAACGACGCACGTCATAGTTCATTGCTTTATCACTCAGTTGTTATAACAGTATTTTGCAACAAAATTTCAGTATTCACACAATTATCACTTTTCCAATATAAACAGAAACGCACGCCAATGATCCATGTATTATACGACAAATTATATGTGTCATTGTTGGCTGACAAAGGCGATGGTTAGAGCGAGTAACTTAATTTGGTAGTATTAAAAGGCTCCACTGGCTTCACTTTTGACAGATGATGACAGATTGCCTGGTACGCTTTTTTTGTACTCAGACGGTTTCTTTTCTATGCTTTAGTTATTGTTCTGAGGACACACCACACACGACAGATTTTTTTATTGCCTCCTAAATAATGGCTTTGTGCGATCATTTACCAGTGTAAAGTAAATTTCCTAAGATATAGTTTAAATAAACAGAATAATAATAATAATAAAAGTATTTATTTGTTCAAAATTACAAGTTTTACAACTAACAATATGGAACAAAAAGGTAATGTGGCTCAGCATCAAACAGCTGAAACGACAGCTGTAGCTGATATTCTGCCACAACTTATAAATAGCGTGTTTTTTTATACTTTTTTAAGAAAATGTGACAACAGCTAAGTTTTATGAAAATAATTTTAATGAAATCTTCCCTACTACATTTTATTACAATTATAATTTAAACATTATCATAGCCGCTTCGTTTTGTTTTTTTAGTAACCATAATTTACATTTACGCTTGAAACCAATTTTTGACATTCCAACACCCTCCCGTAAAGAAGGGGGCAGGTCGTATCATATTTTCGAAGCGGCAAATGAAAAGCATCCCCTCGTAACGTTGTTTTTGTGTAAGGGCGGAGACAGGAAGTTACCAAGGTGCCTTAACCGATTCGTCGCCACTTTCATTTCCCTAGCCATTCCGGCCCGGCCCCATACAAAAGTTAATGACGCGCCAGTCGCGTCACCGGCCCTTATAAATGATGACGCACCTCGCGCGTTGTTGGCTCCTCAATATGTTTTTACACTTTTTTCATGCAGTATCACGTTAATTTCACAAGCAGAGACTTGTTTCCGCGTAATAAATTTAATATCTGTTGAATTCTAACACGATATGGAGTCTAAAGGTAAGAATTTCATATTTTATTAATATCTGACAGGGATTGTAAGCAATTGGATACTCAAACAAAAGTTTATCATGAGCAGTTTTAAGTTTTATGAAAAGGGAAGGGGGAACAGCAAAAGTATATCAAATAAATATATAACTATTAGTTTCTTAATTATAATGAACTGACATTCACCTGTCTTGAATTTAGTCTCTAAAATTAACCAAAAAGATAAATAATTTTAGAACAGTTTTATCTTAGCTAAGGGGTAAAGTAAAACGCTACAAAAATTTCTTAAATTACCTGTTTATTTGCTACATTCATAATTTCACCGTGTACAATTACATAATATAATCACAAATTACAGTATGTATTAAACCAATAACTATAATAATAGTTGTTTGCGCCACAGCGCAACGGCGAATCGCTGCCGCCCCTTCGGCGGCCAATGAGAAGCGAGCGGACCGCCGCGGGAGACGCGCGGCGCGTCGCCTGACGGCGCCCGCGCCAAACCACAACCAGTGCCCTTCGAGATCTCAAGGCGAACCCACGCGTCGCGCGCCCTTGAACTCAGCCCGTGACCACGTCACAGATGTGTACAGTGTGTGCAGTGAGAGAGCTACGTTTACCAGCTCAACTACCCCTAACACTAAACGACCAGTGCCCTCAGTGAATTGTGTGTGTGTTGCCGCCCTCAAACCCGCCGCCCGCGCCTAGAGCGCCAGCCACCTTCAGCTCCAGTACGATCCATTGACTACAGCCCGGACCCCGGTAAGTTCCTTTCCACCTCCCGCCTAACCTTCTTTACTCTGCTGTATTCGGCGGTGTCTCCTGACCCGCGAGTACATTTTGGTCCTTCGAGCCGGATACATACCATACAGTCCACTTAATATCACCCTACCCTACACATTTCATTTTTTTTTGCCTCGACTCGTGCCGCCACCCATACACGCCTACACAACTACACATAACACCCACACAATGCACACGCAGGCCGGGCCCAGCCCAAACACCCCTTACTGCCCTTACTGCAGGGCTAGGGGGCATAAATTGATAGCGTGCGCCCGCTGCAATGCCCAACCGACACAAGGTCGGTGGGACTTTGTAAAGGCGCGCGAGCGGTGCCAGAAATGCCTGGGCCCACATTACCCACAGGAGTGTAAGTCGGTGAAGGGTTGTAGAGTGTGTGGCAACGCCGAGCACCACACGTCCCTTCGCCGACCGGACGACGCCACGCAGCACTACCAGCCGGAATCGGCGGCGCGGTGGCTCCCGCCCCATCTGCGGGACACTCCGGCACAACGACCCATCGACAGCCCGCTGCATGCGTCCGCGCACGCACAGCAGCCGTCGCAGCAGTAGGTACACGTCACCTTAGGTATTTAGCCCCACATTATTTATACAGTCCACTATTATATATATATAGGATAACTATTTCAGCCCATTAACTATTTCATTACATTTTGGTCCAATCGAGCGCCAAGGTTCAGCCATAATCAGAACCTAACTTTATTTTAATTTTCAATTTAAATACAGAATGATACATTGTTCGGTAACTTAGTAGTTAAATTATTACGTTACGTAGGGTAATATAACGAGAGAAGGTTTCCCGTTTTATTGCGTTGCGTGTGGTATTATGACGAGAGATTTATTTTCCCGTTTTATTTTGTAATGAATTTTTTATGTTCTTGTCGTGTTAAATCGGCTCAGATCTCGTGCATGCTCACCACGCGTGCCAAGTAGCGTGCTTTTATTTTTCGCTCGTGTTAATTTTATATATTTTTTCTGTTTTTAATTTTTGCCTTGGCAATCGGCTCATTCTTGTGCGTGCTCACCACAAGAGCATAATACTTCTACACACGTGCACCCACACATCAGCCTTTATTGCGCTGCGCCACAGCGCGCACGCCTGCGCTTTTTTGTGCCTATATGCTATCATGCTCAGTGCACGACTCACGTGACTACATGGTAGCATGCCCAGTGTACAGCCTTTTTTTGTTGTTGTTTTTGTGCCTATTTGTTGCTATGCTCAGACCACGATTACGTGTCTACATGGTAACATGCCCAGTGTACAGCCTTTCTTGTTGTTGTTTTTGTGCCTATATGCTATCATGCTCAGTGCACGACTCACGTGACTACATGGTAGCATGCCCAGTGTACAGCCTTTTTTGTTGTTGTTTTTGTGCCTATTTGTTGCTATGCTCAGACCACGATTACGTGTCTACATGGTAACATGCCCAGTGTACAGCCCTTTTTTGTTGTTGTTTTTGTGCCTATATGCTATCATGCTCAGTGCACGACTCACGTGACTACATGGTAGCATGCCCAGTGTACAGCCTTTTTTTGTTGATGTTATTGTGCCTATTTGTTGCTATGCTCAGACCACGATTACGTGTCTACATGGTAACATGCCCAGTGTACAACCTTTTTTTTGTTGTTGTTTGTGCCTATGTGCTGCTGTGCTCGGTGCACGATCTTACTCATACAGTCACACACGTGCATTCCTCTCAGCTCATCATATACACACCCACTCGACATTAACTCGACACAGCACGAATCGAGGCTGTAGTCTCCTGTTACTTCCGTTCCTTCCCCCCCCCCCTCCTTCTCCCTGGGGCCCGGGAAGATGTTTGCGCCACAGCGCAACGGCGAATCGCTGCCGCCCCTTCGGCGGCCAATGAGAAGCGAGCGGACCGCCGCGGGAGACGCGCGGCGCGTCGCCTGACGGCGCCCGCGCCAAACCACAACCAGTGCCCTTCGAGATCTCAAGGCGAACCCACGCGTCGCGCGCCCTTGAACTCAGCCCGTGACCACGTCACAGATGTGTACAGTGTGTGCAGTGAGAGAGCTACGTTTACCAGCTCAACTACCCCTAACACTAAACGACCAGTGCCCTCAGTGAATTGTGTGTGTGTTGCCGCCCTCAAACCCGCCGCCCGCGCCTAGAGCGCCAGCCACCTTCAGCTCCAGTACGATCCATTGACTACAGCCCGGACCCCGGTAAGTTCCTTTCCACCTCCCGCCTAACCTTCTTTACTCTGCTGTATTCGGCGGTGTCTCCTGACCCGCGAGTACATTTTGCCACCACGCGTGCCAAATAGCGTGCTTTATTTTTTCACCCGTGTTAATTTTGTATCTATTTTTTATTTTTTATTTTTGCCTTTGCGATCGGCTCATTCGTGGTGCGTGCTCACCACATGACCGTAGTGGTTTTCATTTAGTTTCATCAGTTTTTTTTTATATCGCTTACGGCTATTTGCGTGCGTCGCCTTCGCTTCTACACACGTTAAGTTTAATTAAATTTTTATGATTAGTTTATTTTTATTTTTTTTGCTTGCGACTGACTCATTCTTCGCGCCAGTGTCGGCAACAGGTCTGCCCGATTGTGAGCGCCTTGCCGAACAGTGGGCTACGGATAACGTGATTCTTTTGTTTTTGTTGTTTTTGTTTGTTTTTTGCTTGCGGTCGGCTAATGTTACGTACGCGCGTTCAATAAGCATACATACATATACACAGACATACCGACACATACACGCGCTTGCCCACCCGTAAGCCATATACAAGGCGCCCCAACTTAGTTTTGCTTTCTTTATTGTTGCGATAATTTTAGCCCATTTGCTCTTACCTTAGTAAACAAATACCTCCAGCCCAACTATAGAATATATACAGGGTGTTGTTCTTTTTACTGCCTTTAAATTTGTTTAATTTTTTATTTTTTTATTATTTTTGTTGTCTCCTTTTATTCATCGCAATGCCGACCAAGTCACAAGCCGCGATATTTAGGGAGGCCGCCAAAGCTTTACACCAGCTCCTAGAGGTGGGATCAATGATCATTGCTGGCGACACCAAACATTCCATAACGGAATTTAACGTGCGTTTCGCACAGATACAGGGTATAAAGGAGAAGTTGGACTCAGTGTACTACAACATTCTCGACGAAGAGAACTTAGACGAGGGGGTTGAGAGGACATACACTGAGAACCACACAAAAGCCTCCGGAGCATACCTGGGGATACTTGTGGCTAGGGAGGAAATCTCACCCTCTTCCACGTCGTCCCCAACCCATAGCGCTCAGCCCAGTTTCGGCGTCAATACGCCCACCGCCGTCCTCCCCAAGATAGCGCTGCCCAGGTTCAGCTCAAAAGTGGAGGACTGGCCTTCCTTCATTGCGCTGTTTAGAAGTTTGACTGACGACATGGCGACCCTGTCGGACGCAGTCAAGCTCCACTACCTGTTCTCAAGTCTCAGCGGTGAGGCATTAAGTATGGTGTCCCACTTAAAGGTCACCAATGGAAATTTTGCCGTGGCCATGGACATCCTTACAAAGCGATACGAGAACCGCCGGGTTCTCATCGATAGTTTCGTCGACATAATCCTGGGGCTGCCGAGCATCCACACGCGCTCTAACATACGCACACTTTTCCTCACTCCGCTGGTATCCGCCCAGTGTGCTCTTAGTAATTTGGATCTGCCCATAGGAGACGACTACGTGTTTGTGTCGATAGTGGTGCGAAAGCTTAAGGGTGAGCTCCGCACGTTATTTGAGCGCAGACACGGGTCTAGCAGCACCCTGCCCACGTTGAGTGACCTCATCTCCTACCTCGAGGAGCACGCGCGCTGTGTGGAGACAGAGTTCTCCAACGTAGCCCAGCCGCAGCCCATTCACGCCCTGCCCGGCCCTTCTCGTAGCCGCGCGCCTCCACAGTTGCCCCATCGCACTTATGCTCAGATGGCTCAGCAACAACCCGACCATTACCGTGGCCGCTCCTCAGCTCCATCGCCTCACCGCGCCTACGATCAGCCTACTCACCAACCGTCACGCCCAGCGCAGCAAATGCGTCACCGCCCATCCACCTCCCCGGCTCGCAGTCAGCCCTTCCCCGTCTACTCGGCCTTCCATCAAAGCTGCTCCTCGTCATCGTCCTCGTCCTCTTCCTCACGCTCGACGCCCTACTGTCCCTATTGTGCCATTAGGGGACATACGCTCATGACGTGCAGCTGGTACAATGCCCAGCCAACACAGGGCCGTTGGGACTTCGTACAGGCACGCGAGCGCTGCCAGCGTTGTCTCGGCCGTCACTACGAGAGCGAGTGCAGGTCAAGGGGGGCATGCAAGAACTGTGGGAGTACGAACCACCACACGTCCCTCCATCGACCAGACGGCCCAACGCACTCAGCTCATTCGTCGTCTGTACATGTGCCCCCACCACAGCTGACAGAGCACTCGAGGGAGCGTCCCAGAAACAGCAGGCGGCACAAACCCGCACATGCCAAACAGGCGCAACCCAGCTCTGCTCACAGAGCCAGCCCGCCCAGGTCCGGTTCGCCAGGTAGGCCCCGCGAACGCCGCCAGCAATTATGACTCCCTACTATCACAGAGCACCCTAGCGAAGAGGTAGATTTAGCCCATGCCCAGTCAACCCATGCCCACACAGCTGATACATACTCAGCTCATACAATTTCAGCTGATACTCAATCAGCTCACTCACCTTCTGTGCCCACTAGCACACCCATTTTGTTGCCAACCGTCTCACTAAGAGTCGCGGACGTACATGGCCATCTTCACACAGCTAGAGCTTTATTGGACTGTGGCAGTATGCTGACGTTAATAACGTCACGCATGGCACGACTTTTGAACCTGCCATCAAAACCCACTTCTTTAAAAATTACAGGAGTTGGGAATCAGCACAAACATGAGTCAAAGGCGGCAATAACAATAGTATGCCGACCCACTCACAATGATACTCCTACAATCACTGCCACAGCTCACATTTTAAAAAACGTCACTGGCTACCTTCCCTTAGAGAAGGTACCAAACATTTCCCACGTACTAGGCCAGCCACCCGTGCCATTGGCTGACCAGCTTTACCACACACCAGCCCCGATCGACCTCTTATTGGGGTCGGACGTTCTTGGCCAGGTGTTGGACGGGACTAAGGTCTCGTTGGGCCCGGGCAAGCCCATAGCCTTCGGCACGATTTTCGACTTCGCGTTGATAGGACCCATTGAGGACTTGTATGCGCAGCCGGCGCAGCAGGTTAACTCAGCTCACGTCGTCAGCTCACAACCAGACTCAGCTGAATCAGCCCAGGACATACGTCAGAGTCTGGAAAGGTTCTGGGAGTCTGAGGAGCCCCTCCCTCAATCCCACACTCATAATGATCCCCTGGAGGAACAATGCGAGGAAATCTTCCGCTCTACCACTACACGCGATCCCTCAGGCAGATATACGGTCGCTCTGCCCTTTCTAAAGGACGCCCCTCAACTAGGCAAAACTCACCCTATCGCATTACGCAGATTCCTCAATATTGAGAAGAAGCTAATGGCGAACCCGTCTTTGCGTTCTAAATACGTCGACTTTATGGCCGAATACATCGACTTAGGGCACATGGCTCCCTGTCACCCAAATACATTCGCCCATAAACCGCACTTCTACATCCCTCACCATGGCGTATTTAAGTCAGGGTCGGACAAGCTGCGCATTGTTTTTGATGGTAGCTGCAAAAGCTCCAATGGTGTCAGCATAAATGAATGCCTACACACAGGCCCCGCCCTTCAACAGGACATTGTGGACATCATCATGTCCTTCAGAACGCATCCAGTCGTTTTCAGCACTGACATCCAGAGGATGTTCAGAAATGTGCTGGTTGCCCCAGACCAGAGACGGTATCAGCTGATACTATGGCGGTCCTCACCAGATCACCCTCTGCTCACCTACGCCCTCAATACAGTCACGTACGGCTTAAGATCAAGCCCATATCATGCAATCCGCACCCTGCTCCAGCTGGCTGATGATGAAGGCCATCGCTACCCTGGAGCCGCTCAGGTTCTTCGCAAGTCTATCTTCGTTGATGACATCTTGTGTGGTCATGACACGGTTGAATCCGCCCAAGCACTTCAGGACGAGTTGATAAGTCTGCTAGACCTAGGCGGCTTTCAGCTCAGTAAGTGGACATCTAACTCGCCTAAGCTGCTCGAGAGATTTCCCGACAACCAATGTGACATGCCCAAGGACTTCGACATGAACCCAGAATCCACGTCCATTAAGGTCTTGGGTATACAGTGGAGCCCTCAGTCAGACGAGTTCACTTACCGCATCTCTCTGCCCCCCATCACACATGTCACAAAGCGGTCTATTTTAAGCACCGTAGCCTCACTTTATGACCCAAACGGCTGGGTTTCCCCCGTTATCTTCCGCGCAAAGCTGCTGCTTCAGCAATTGTGGCTACTGAAGCTGGAATGGGATGAGCCCACTCCCTCTGAAGTGCAAACGGAGTGGCACCACATCTCAGAGGATCTGCCGCTGTTGTCTAGCATTCGCTTCCCTCGGCACGTTTGTGCAAGCAAAGGCTCAGCTGCATACTCGCTTCACGGGTTTGCAGATGCCTCTGAAGCCGGGTTTGCCGCCGTTGTTTACCTCCATGAGCTCGATGCCTCCGGAGATACTTTGGTACACTTGATTGTCGCCAAGTCGCGAGTCGCACCAATCAAGAACCGCCTCACAATCCCCAAGTTAGAGTTGTCGGCCGCCACTCTACTCTCCCAGCTCATGATCCGTGTGTCGGTTCAGTTATCGGCCCATATCAGTATACAACAACACATATGTTGGTCAGACAGTACGATAGCCCTGGCCTGGCTCAATACACCGCCTCACCGTCTTCAACCCTTTGAAGCCAACAGGGTAGTCAAAATCAGCTCAGGCTCACCAGAATGTACCTGGCGACACGTACCTTCTGAGCTCAACCCGGCAGATTGCGCAAGCAGAGGAATGTCTGCGCAATCCCTGTCAGCCCACGACCTATGGTGGTCTCCCACGTGGCTTGGACAGCCTTGTGAGTCTTGGCCTGCGATGCCCTTAGCTCTGGGCCATCACGCCCTGCCCGGCCTTAAGCCCAAACACGTCCCGTCACTGGTCACAGTGCCCGGTCTTGACTTTGACCTGCTCACTCGGTTCAGTTCACTAGACAAGCTCGTCGGAGTGACAGCTTGTCTAAAGCGCTTTCTGCACAACTGCAGACACCACCCAGATTCGCGACGCTCAGGCCCCTTGTACGTCAGTGAACGAAGAGAGGCCCTACTTTACTGGGTGCGCAGTGTCCAGCACAATGAGTTTGCGGAGGACATCCACCGCCTTCAAACTGGCAAAATCTGCTCCGTCAGACTCCAGCGGCTGTCACCTCTCATTAAAGATGAGCTCCTTAGAGTTGGTGGACGACTGTCCCATGCGTCTATCCGATATGACGCGCAGCACCCGCTCATACTTCCCAGCTCTAGCCCACTTGTAGACCTTATCATTGACCACTACCACAAAATACACTGCCATCCTGGCGCTGACACTTTACACGCTATCCTACGCCAACAATTTTGGATATTGTCCGCGCGCCGTATTATTAGACACCGAGTTTTTAAATGCATTAGATGCTTTCGATGCCGGGCCCAGCCGCAAGCGCCCTTCATGGCCGACCTGCCAGCCGATAGAGTTACGCCTCAGCCAGTATTTAGTCAAGTCACGACCGATTTTGCCGGACCATTCCTCGTTAAATCTAGTACCCTACGTAATGTTAAACTCTTAAAAGCGTACTTTTGTATATTCGTGTGCCTCTCGACTAAGGCGGTTCATTTGGAACCGGTCTCGGACCTCAGCACGGAAGCGTTCCTCGCGGCATTACAGCGTTTTATAGCACGCCGCGGTGCCCCGGTTCTCATCCGCTCGGACTGCGGTACAAATTATGTAGGCGCTAGAAATCAGCTCATCGAAGTACAAAACTTTCTTGCCTTGAATAATGACACGATTGCGCACAAGCTCGCTGGTCAGCACATTACTTGGTTGTTGAACGTCCCTAAGGGACCATGGTTCGGTGCGTTACATGAGATCAACGTAAAATCAACAAAGCAACTTTTATATCGCGTAATTGGCGAACAACACCTCACATTCGAGGAATTCTCCACACTTTTAGCTCGAATTGAAGCGGTCCTCAACTCAAGACCTCTCTGCCCACTTTCGTCTGATCCTTCAGACTTTGAGCCGCTTACAGCCGGACATTTCCTTATAGGCCGCCCACTAACGGCCCTTCCCGAACTATCCGTGGAAGATAGGCCGATCTCCACACGTAGGCGATTCCAGATGGTACAGGCCCTTTCCCAGCGCTTCTGGACGCTGTGGACCCAGTCCTACCTGCATACCCTTCAAACCCGCTCCAAATGGTTGTCCCCATCCTCCCCTCCCCGAGTCGGCGAGCTCGTCCTCATCAAGGAGGACAACCTGCCTGCCCTTCAATGGAGACTGGGGCGCATTACTCGCACCCTGCCTGGGAAGGATGGCGTCGTGCGGGTGGTGGACCTGGACACCGCCAATGGACACCTCCGGAGGCCTGTGTTCAAGATTGCCAGGCTCCCTCTGGATGAGACCACCCCTGGGCCCCGGGAAGATGTTTGCGCTACCGCGCAACGGGAAACAGCCGTCGCTGCGCCGTAATAGAGTGCATATCAGAATGCACTAAGCCGTCGCGCGGCCATGTTAACTGGTCGCCGCCGGCCCGCGCCGCGCAAGAGTCAGTAGCCCTTGACATCTCAAGACGAAATCACGCGTCGCGCGCCCTTGAACTCAGCCTTCGAAATAAGCAGTACATAGTACATAGCATATGTGTAAGGTTACGCCTAACGAACCGCCCCTAGTGAATAGTTTCGTGTAGTGACTGTGCGCCAGGAAACCAACCAACATCGCCGCCCTCAAGCCTCGCCGCCCGTGGTCAGCTCGCCCGCCGGTTCCCGACTCATCATCCCGGTAAGTCATTCCTTCCTTCAGCCTCTGCCTTCAGCCTGTAACCTCGCCGCATGTTGGTGCCTTAAGCGCCAACAATAGTTAAATAAATCTATAGTACACTTAAAAATAAGTACACACGCCTGCGGATCAACCTATCTAAAACTGTCAAATTTCTCTAATCGATATTGATCCATAAAACGAAATCACAGAAATTTGACATTTTGCGGTAGGTTGATGTGCAGGCGTCTATACCTATTGTAAAATGGATGCAAAGTAATATAATTCTGATTTTAGGTAAACGGAGCCTATCGCCCAATCTTTTTGATTCTGAAGGTTGGTTAAAAAAACAGAGGGATGCTGCTATGGCCGTGACAGTAAAAAACAACATGAAAAAAAAAAAGGTAAATAGTGATTGCGACACGCAATGTCAATGGGAGAATTATTGTAAGGAAGAAAACGTCAAGGAGAAGAAAGCGGTTGATAAAACATGTTCAGATTGCGTTTCTGTACTAAACAAATATGATGGCGGACATGACAAAAGGAATGATTTATATTCGCAAGTAATTAATGAAGAATTAAAATTGGTTCCACTGTGCATGCGAACACGCGTTTTCATACGTATTATGAATTTTTTGGAATCCACAAAAAATTATCACAACAGTGAAATAGAATTAACAGAGTCGGAGAAAATTAGTGCGTAGGCCTGTTGATCTTCTACAACGTCAGTCGGAAAGGGGGTACTAAGCCGAAAGGAGGGGTAAAGTATACATGATAGTAAATAACTTTTGTCTAAGAACTTTTCCTTAAAAATTGATAATTTTAAATTAACAGATTTTTTAAGATTTCAAAAAAATTACGCTGTGGTAGCCCTGGCGGTCAGCTGTTTTGAGAGAGAGAGACAGATTTGAGTTCATTGAATTTATTGCCGGGGTTAACAAAATGGCGTTAGCCCCGCCCCTATTCAGGGTTGTACATTTTTTAAATTACGTAACCAAAAGTTCATTTTGTATGGTATGAACGTTTTTCGCAAAGCTTATATTTCCAATATATTAGTTGATAGTAGCACTTTCAGTTGTCCGCGGCTTAGTACCCCCTTTCCGACTGACATTGTATATCCTTAGGATTTTTCTATCTAAAATGATTGATTTATGATAATGATTGTACCTGATTATAAGAATAAGTGATTAAAATATAATTTGACTGATTAATGATTGTACCTGATTATAACAATAAGTGATTAAAATATAATTTGACTGATTAATGATTGTACCTACCTGATTATAACAATAAGTGATTAAAATATAATTTTAATATTATGCACCTAACCGTTTTTTCTTCCTGACTCCGTGGTATAGTAGCTAGAGCATTAAGTCCTTACAACCCATGGTCGTGGGACCGATCCCCGTGGGGAGCACCACCATTGGTAGAAAAAAAGCAAATCAAAACCATTGTTTTACACATGATGTAGGTATTTGTGATTATTTGAACCTCAAACATATGATTTGGATTTTACTCAGGTTAAGATCAAGGTCAAAAGACAAGACAAGACAAATATTTCTGCATCAATTTTCATCAATAATTGTGATGTGTCCTAAAACATTCCAGGCATAGCCCAGGAAAACCTGAACAGTCTGGGCAGCCAAACAAGACTTCTACCCTTTTTTTGTTAATGGTATAGCAGTGCCTACATCTTTTTCTCATGGTTTTTCCATTTTTTTTGGGTAAATGTGCTGGTAAATGAATTTTACCTGGAACTGAAGGCCGATTTGTCTCTGTTGACTGTTTAGGTAACAAATGTTCAATAACTTTCAGCCTAAATTCATACAAACTTGCCTTCTTTTCTTTGTTCAAATTATATAAAAAAAATGCATTGATTAGTTGTATTTGCATGATGTGTACAATTACTTTTTTGTACCATCTTAATGTTTTGTGTTCGGCACAATAATAATTTAGCATTTGGTCATGCTTGTCGACTGCTCTCATGTGTTTATTATATTTGACCTGCACTTTCGGTTTAAAAGAAACCCTACCATATTTATTTTTAGTCTTAACATATCCGCTGTCGTGTTCAGAGCTAATAAAGCAAACCTCCCTCTTATCTTTCCATTTAGTTACTGTTATATTTTGATTATTATGCATAATACATGCCTCATTTTGTTGTAATTTAGCATTAACTACAGTTTTAGGATTATCTTTTTATTTTGTCTTAAAGTGCCGGTCAAATACGTATTTTTGATTAATAACTCTTGAGCTATGCCAATGCTTGCATAATAATTATTTACATAGATAGAATGACCAACACCTAAGTATTTTTCCGTTAGTAAACGTAATACTTTTTTCACATGGTCTCTTCCACCTACTACAGCGTCTTGAGCCCCAGCATATAAGTGTATTTTCATACATATACCATTAGTTTCTGCTAATATATACAACTTAATACCGTACTTATGTACTTTGTTTTTTATATACTGTCTGAAACGTAATCGGCCTGTCCATAAAATCAAAGACTCGTCAACTGTCAACTCTCTACTCGGATAGTAAAAGTTTTCCATATTTTTATTAAATAGTTCTATTAACGAGCATACCTTTTTTATGCTTTCTGGACCTGGTCTATTTTGAACATTTAGTGCTCTTAAAATCATGAAAAATCTATTTCGTGACATATATTTTTTTAAACTAAAATCAAATAAATAATGTTGTTTCCAGTAATCAGATAACCTGTTAAGTTTAATTATACCCATTAGCATAATTACTCCAATGAATATTTTAAATTCTGCCAAAGTGATTGGCTTCCACCTTTTAAATCTTGAATGCGGGCCACTACTGTTTCTTTTAATTTTTTCGCCATTTGCATTTGTGCAAGTTAATAAAAGCTCGTAAAAATCGTCATTAAACAATAAATTAAAAAAATCTTTTGGCTCGGTTCCTGGCATGTTTTGTTTGATGCCAGGGTTGCCAGTAAATTGAAAATTGTTTACATATGCTGGATTTCCTTGCTGCCATTTTTCCTCTACTCGAGGTGTTTCCACTTCTGGTTGTTGAGGTTCCCGATTTTCGGTAGTAATTACCTCTTCCTCAATTAAATCTATCCAATCGTTTTCCAGAGTGTCTCCCGTAAGCATTCCATACAGATCTTGGTCTGTAAATGTAATTTCGTCTGGAAGTAAATCATCTCTTGGAGATTCGAAGGTCTCCAAAATGTCCTCTATTTCAAGCATCGCTTGTTTAGATGTTGACGGTTGATCCATAATACTGAAAAAAAAAAACAAATGAGAGTTGTAAAAAATACTGCAACTTTTTCCTCAAAAATAATTTAAAAAAAGACGATGTTCTGTGGCAAAACCACCTTAGCTTGAAGAAACATAAATATTTAGGAAAATATCTATACATATAGTCTATAAAATTCTAGTACTATTTAAAAAAAATCTACATCCCTAGTTTTGTCGTAAACTTCAATGCAAAGTGAGATTTTCTTTATAGTACTAGAATTTAATAGACTTTGTATACTTAAAAGTGAAATTCAAACACTGAAAAAACACGACACCTCAGGCGGGAATTAAACCCAGCACCTTCCGCTATCCGTGCAGACGCATTACCCGCGTTACCCTGTAAATGTACAACATGAATGCAATAAAGAACTTGAACTTGAACCCACTTCACTACCGAGGCTTGGTTTTAACCGTCGAAATTTTTCGATGCTTGATGTTTGCAAACATTGCTTTATCACATCTTAGAAGTATTGCACCTCTAAAGACCCGAATGAAATATTTTAAACATTCAGCTAGAATTAAGGCTGCTTATAATTTCTTAATTTATAAATAATAAAACCAAGCCTATAGCGGAAGGTGCTGTGCTGGATTCCTGCCTGAGGTGTCGTCTTTTTTCAGCATTTAAATTTCACTTATGTATATTTCAGCGTTATAAATCCTAAAATATGAAAAATTACAATTTTTCATATTTTTAATTTTCATCTTTTAATTTTTCATCTTTATAAGACTTTATAAAGATATTTTCCTATATATTTATATTTCTTAAAGCTAAGGTGGTTTAAAAAACTTTAAAAATTCACATAATCAGGAATTTATTAAGATTTATTTTGTAATATTAATTATAGCACATAACCTACTTTATTTCAAAGAATAATATAAAATAAGTATGCGCTTGGCTGAGGCGTGAGTCGACACGACCTTATTATTTCGATGTAAGGTTTTGGTTGGCGTTTGTTCGCCTACATTTGCGGCACTAAATTCAACCATTGCTGCTCAATACACAATTTCTTGCAAAATGGCTCTCGCTACGATTTAGCCAGTCTAGTTTTAGGGCAAAAACTGTTCGTAAACTGTCCTCAACTGCTGCTGTCTGCACAAGGCACGACAAAGTTTGCTGTTGATTAAAATCTTTGAGTTTAAAAAAATAAAATACCCTGGGCCAGACTCCTTTTGAGAAATTAATGGTTTTAATACTTTAAAGCACTAATGGCACCCAATCAATCACAAATTAAATATAAATTAAGTTGTGCACTTACCTAAATCAATTTTTTTCTTATTTTTTATTTTTTCAACACAATTCTGCAGTCCATAGAACGTAGCCAGATCACAATAATAACGATATCAATAATTTCAGTCCAGAGGAAATAACCAGATCACAATAACAATGTCAAACAGTTCAGTCCATAAAACGTAGCCAAAATCCAGATCACTAAGAAATATGTGTCATAATGTCATTGCACTTTTTGTTACAAATTTAAGTTGAATAAATGAATATGAATATGAAAAACAACACAGAGAGCACAGAAAAGAAACGCGACGCAAGACAAAATAGATTGAATGTTTTTGTTTAGTTTGTCAGATTAGTTCACGCACGCTACCGCAAAACTCACGCGCATATGGCGCTACTGGCGTGCACTGTGGCCTCTGAGTACTGTGGCACTGTGGTATCAGTACAGTGTTGCTAGACGACTATCTCGCGTTCTCCCCAAATCTTCCTCGAAAGTAACGTAATAAAGAATTCTATTAATTTAAACTGTTTAAAAATCTTATTTACTGCATTTTTGTGACGACGCTCTGGCACGTCATGATTTGTGGTTGACGACCTCTGAAAATTTTATTTTATAAAAAAATACAACGGCCATGCGTTTCACTGTCTATGATGTGTTAATTATAACGTAAAAGAATTCTATTGTTTATTTAAACTGTTTAAAAAACGTATTTACTACATTTTTGTGATGACGCGCCTGTCGCGTCATTGGCCTCCTTGAAGGTTTCTTCATGACGCGCCAGACGCGTCATGGGCGACGAATCGGTTAACTTTGAGCAACGCGTCTTCCATTTTAACTTAGAATACAGGTATTCTGGCGTAGGTACCTGTTTTAAATAAAGTTTGTAGAAAAAAAAAACATATTTCAAGTTCCTGACCCTGCCCATACACAGAATCTTGTTATGTACTAAGTGAGGGGTAATATGATCCCTTTTTGGTATTGGGAAGCAAAATCTCATACAAGCATTTTGTATCCTCTGGATTTGATGTTCCGTCTTTTTGAGCAGACAAGGACCTTACACAATATCACAATAATGTAGATGAGATTACACTAGGGAATTGCATAATTGCACTTTAACATTAGTACTCAAAAATCTGTGGAGCTTAAATAAAGTTTGTAGGGAGCCAAAACAAAGACCGACCTTTCGCCTAACATGATTCTCAAACCTAAGATTTTCATCAATAAACAAACCTAAGTTAGGAACGCATTCCTCACGAGGTATAGGAACATTGTCTAAGATTACGTTTATTTGTACAGTTTTAACGGATGCGACTTGTTTTCTAGTGCCCAAACTATTTGCCGGATTTAAAACGAGAGAGTGTTTACGAGACCAATCAGCAATGGCCTGAAGATCCCTGTTTAATTTACACACAGCTGATAATACATCCATCGCAGAAGGCTTGGTGTGAACATAAAGCTGTGTATCATCCGCATAAAGGTGGAAACGGCAGTGTTCAATTACTTCACTTATATTAGATGTATACACCGAGATTTTTCATTGGTTTTGGAGCCGAAACCCTTTTCATGTTTATCATCAGTAGAAGCTATTTAGCTTGTAAAACTAAAAATATGAGCATAAAAATCATTAAAAAAATATCAATAAAAAATTTAGGAATCCTTAGTACCGGACGATCTTATCAAAGTCAACGACCGAGGCGCTTCAAACGCGCCGTCTACCCCCCGGCGGGGCGGGGCGGGCTCTCCCGCCCCGCCGCCGGCGCAGACCGTTGCATTAGTGCAAAGTGCATTTTTTTACCGGCCGGCTAGTCCACAGAACAATATGGCTAGTCTCGCGAAATTAGGTCAACAGGTCGTACGTAATTTTGGCTGTAGTCAGTGTTTCGCCGCGAGTGCACCGTTGTAATGGATCGACACTATGAATACTCAAACATTGAGTATTTAGCGATGATTCGATTTTATGCCTTATCTGGCGATAACATTAACGAAGCCCGAGCCACCCGAGCATCTGCAGTCGCTGCGCATGCAAGGGATTCGCTCTCCTCAAGTCGCGATAGTGGACGCTTTTAATGTGGTAAAAAGTGACAGAGACACACTAAGAAGATTAAAAACCAATTCCATAAAACGTGCGAGAATGTGCATCCAAGTTAATGGTAGACATTTTGAACAATTGTTACGGTACAGAGAAGTGTAAAGTTGTGTTTTAGTGTTTATAAAAGACTCACCAAAATAAGGTAATTTAAATGATTATTAATTATTGTAAAAAAATTTGAATCGACCTACGATTCAAATTTTTAAATACGCCGGAAATAAGTAACTCGTTTAGTACCTAAATAATGAATGTAATAAAAAGTAGTTACGCACTTATTTTAGTTAATTCGTATTTTTTAAAGTAATTTAGTACTTACCTAATTTATTTCTGACGGTCCCAAGCCCGTAAAAAGTATGAAGGAAAAGTTTGAATCGTATTTCAATAGTGATTAGAATAACAAATAGAACAAAAATCAGCTGTTCCACAACGCGCGTGTAAGTAGGTACACACGGCAGCACATCACGCTACCCATTATACATATCTATAACTACGTTGTGGTATGGAGTGTTAGAAAGAAAGTGTCTTGAATTTAATTGGTGGAATTCTCTAGTTTATCAAAATTCCCGAATGGCGAATACAGGCGAATATGTCAAAAACTATCGGCCAATAGTAATTATTCACGGGGGTTGGCCACGCCCCCTGCGCGGCCGCCACCGGGCCGGAATTTTTCTTCTGGAAATTTTAGTCAGTCAGTCCAGTCACACGTCACGGCAGCGACGCTCGCGTTTTGTAAACACTATCTCTAAAGGTGGCCACTGACGATCAGTTTTTCCCATCAGTTGAACTTACGTCAGTCCAAAATTTGATCGTGAATGTCGAATCGTCACTCCAGAGTTTTAACTGACAGCGCGACACGTAAAGCCGGCGCGTCGCGCCAAACTGACCGTGAGTGTGTGATCGTCACTCCAATCGAGTCGGTTCGAATTTCTCCAATGAATAAATTGATCCTTAGCACCATACAATAAAGTTCAAAATTGATTGTTTCGCGTCAGTTCGAACTTCTCCAATGAATATTGATCCTTAGAGCCAAACACTAAAGTTCAAAATTGATTGTACCGGCCGGTCGAGGCTGACGAGCCGGCGTGACGCCAGTGAATGGGGAAATCTGTTTGGCGTAAAACCATTTGCAGTGACGCCACAGTTTTACGCCTGGACTGACGCGCAAAACTGATCGTCAGTGGCCAGCTTAAGTCTGTGGTAAACACAAAAATGGCACCTACTTTAAGTAGGGTGGAGTGAGAGCAAATAATTGCTCTAAGACGAAGTGGATGCCGAGTCAAACATATATGTGACCAAACTGGAGTAACGGTGAGTAATTTATTTTCATAATAACCTACTACAAAATATAATTTGTTAGATGTTTGATGTTAGGTGTTAGAAAAGACAAAACAGTGCCGCAGGAGACCCGGCTTAACAGTGTTAGATTAATGTTTATTTGTAAACAAAAATGGCGGTTAACTTAACTCGTAACTTTCATCTAAATAGGTTCTGCTTTTTTATTTAGTTTCATGCTATATTAAAGGAAGAAATTTTACTGTTTATTTGTAAACAAAAATGGCGGTTAACATAAGTCGTAACTTTTATCTAAATAGGCTATCATGATTTTTTATTTAGTTTCATGATAAATTAGAGGAAGAAATTTTACTAAGGGATGAATTATATTAAAGCGGGCCGTGCACGGGGCGCGTCCGGGCTCCGTCCGTAATGGCGGCTCCACATTATTAGTGCCGACACATAATAAATAATAAAGTGCCGTGACGCTCCGTAAACAGGCGTGAACGTGAATGTGGACGGTTTTCTTGGGGTTCAATCAGTTTACTCCAGACTATACTTCGATCGGTTACGATACGATGTATTTCAGTCATCTACCATTTTCTTTTTTTTTCTCTACGTCCATTTCGCGGCGGTTTCACGAACGATTGTGAGCATCCCGTGAATCTGGAGGGCACGACTTGTGCCGTGAATTCGCGCGTGAATTCACGGCACTTAAAGCCTGTATACACTTTGATTAGTGATTAGTGCTGGTGACGAGTGCAAGTGCTTAGTGATTAGGAGTAAACACGTGTGGACTGGGCTGCGTTCTGTCGCTTCACTCGAGCGCACTCCGGCGCCCGCTCTAACCGTTCCGTGGCTTGGTGAAATTTTACTCTGATGGCTGTCAGAGCGTAGTTTCATCGGTTCTGTGCTAGTATATGTGTTCTGTGGCTCAGAGCGCAGCAACCAAACAACCATCAAATCGGATGGTTATTTTCACTCTGACAGCTATTTGACGTTTATATCATTTAAAAAGTGTCAAAGTTTGCAATTTATGTCAAAACGTCTCGAAAAATTCCGCCTGTTGTTTGGTTGTTTCGTATTGTTTTACTTTTTAATAATTCTGTTATTTAAGGTATAAAAGTGGAAAAAATGGAGACAGAAGAATGTTTTCTCGTACTGGACAGGAATACTTCAGAAGAGGTTATAAAAACAACTTGATTGTTCCGTGGCCTGGTTGCAACTCAAACGAGTTAAACTTTAACCAAACAACTACACCCAAAACGACGGAACGCACTCCAGCGATTGATTAGTGCGAGTGGTTAATATAATTTATGGGGGGTCAGGTGTGTGGTGGTTGATGGACGTTGTTGTGGTACAAATAAGGTTCAAACTCACATATGCAGGAAACAGTTTATTTGTACGGCACAGATTACAGTTTTTACACACAGCACACAACACCAAATATTATAGAAGGAGTGATAGATGAAAGATGAAGAAACAAGCAACAGTCAATAGCGATAGATCACATACAAACATTAAACAAGCAACACAAATTAGTAACGCGAGCTACGTAAGCGAGCGGTAGGTAGTCGAGCGACACGGGTTCCACGTTTGCCAATGAATTCACGACTGCCGGCGCGGCCGCATCGTCCTGCGCAGGCGCCGACCAGATGATTGCAAACAATAGAACGTTTTTTGCATTGCGCTTCTCCATTGTGTACGACCCAAGATGCGTGTCGATTTAATGTTGATTACCAAAATGTTTTTCTGTAAAATTGTATTTTGTGTATTTGTCATACGTAAATATTTGTTATTATTATTACATGTAATTAAGTGTTGTGTTCGTGCAAATAGATTTTAGTTTTAATGTAATATATTTAAGTAAGTAAATTAGGTTAATGTTAAGTTTTGTATTAATAAACATAAATGTAAATAAATAACTTTAATATAAAATGTTGATTATGTAATATATTTATATATAAATGTAAATAGAAATATAAATATAACATGTAGGATCCCTACATCACTCCCCCCCAGAGACCGTCACTACGGGCGATAGTAATTGGGAAAACGTACTACGCGGCCTGACTTAGTTTTTCTGGGATTTTCCTGTGCTGGTGTCGTACTTGGCAAGGAATGAGAACTCGTTACAGGGGTTGGGGTAGGAGGTGGAAGAGGATTGGGAGTAATAGGAATTGGTGTGGGGATTGGGTCAGCTAGTATGTAGGCCGGCTTAAGGCGGTCTATAGATACAGTGACAATTTTACCCTTAAACAAAATTTTAAAAGTTTTATCATTACGTTCAAGAACCTCGTACGGGCCGGTGTATGGAGGTTGTAAGGAACCTCGCAATGCATCGTCCCTTAAAAATACGTGGCTCGATGATGTCAAATCTTTATAAATAAAGATTTTGTCTTTATTATGATGCGCAGTGGGAGACGGGTTAAGCTTCATGGCAAAATGACGTAGGCGAGTGGTAAAATCCGAAATATCGGTGGAACCAGACGTAGCTGCATGGAAGAATTCGCCAGGCAGACGTAGTGGCTCGCCATACACCAATTCGGCTGATGAAGCTTTTAAGTCTTCTTTAAAAGCACTGCGTATCCCAAGAAGTACCAACGGTAATGAGTCTACCCAGTTACAGTCAGCATGGCACATTATTGCAGCTTTTAATTGTCGGTGGAATCGTTCCACTAGCCCGTTACACGCTGGATGATACGCGGTTGTCTTGCGATGTTTGAATCCGATCATTTTTCCAAGATATTGGAAAAGTGTGGATTCAAACTGTCGGCCGCGATCAGTGACAATATCAGTTGGACATCCAAATCTGGATACCCATGATATTAACGCCTTACCTACGGTTTCAGCAGTCATATCCGTCATCGGTGTAACTTCCGGCCAGCGTGTGAAACGATCCACGACGGTGAGGCAATATCTATAACCTTGAGATGGAGAGAGAGGGCCAACTATGTCCGCATGGATGAACGCAAACCTAGCGCGAGGTAAATCGAACGTGCCAAGAGGAGACGACACGTGACGGTTTACCTTGGCGCGTTGACACGCCAAACACTTACGAGACCACTCACGACAGTCTTTGCGCACACCAGGCCAAACAAATCGCTCGGAAACCAATTTAGCGGTTGCGTTAGCACCTGGGTGGCTGAGGCTATGAAGAGTGTCGAAAACTTGCTTTCGCAATGGCTTCGTTATGAAGGGTCTGGGTAAAGGAGTGCTGACGTCACAGTAAATGTCTGTGTCGCAGTTGGGAATTGGTAACTTTTTGAGACGGAGTGACGATTCACCGTTTAAAAGTTGGGCCAGTTCTTGGTCTGCTGTTTGGGACGAAGCAAGAAGACCAAAATCGATTGGTATCGACAGTTCTTCGACGCGGGACAATGTATCGGCAACGACATTGTCTTTGCCCGAAATGTGTCTGATGTCGGTCGTGAACTGCGATATGTAATCGAGGTGGCGATACTGACGAGGCGAACAGTTACTTTTTCTTTCATGAAAAGCGTAACTGAGCGGCTTGTGGTCGGTGTATACCACGAAGTGTCGCGCTTCTAGCATGTGGCGAAAATATTTCATGCTCTCGTAGATGGCCAGCAGTTCGCGATCATACGGCGAGTATTTTTGTTGGGCAGGGCTCAGCCTACGAGAAAAGAAGGCGAGGGGCTGCCATTCGTCATCCTTTCGCTGCTGCAATACTGCACCCATGGCAAGGTCCGATGCGTCTGTCACCAGAGCAAGCTGGGCTTCGCTGTCGGGGTGCGCAAGTAAAGCTGCATTGGATAGGCTCTCCTTGCATTGTTCAAATGCAAGTAGTGTATTGCCAGTCATATCGACGGGATGGGATGCCTTAACTGAACCTGCAAGCAAAGAATTCAGTGGTGCTTGAATTTTAGCAGCGTGCGGTAGAAATCGCCTATAAAAATTCAGCATCCCTAGAAACCTACGTAGCTGCTTCACTGTTTTTGGTGCTGGGAAGTCATTGATCGCCTGCACCTTAGAGTTCAGCGGTTTTGTGCCGGCTTCTGAAATGCTGTATCCTAAAAACGTTACCTCGCTAACTCCAAAGACACATTTAGAGGTGTTGACAAGGATGCCGTATTCCTTCATGCGGGTGAAAAGCTGCCGAAGGTGAGTAACGTGATCTTCTGGTGTCCTTGAGAACACCAGAAAGTCATCGAGATAGCAGTAACAGAAATCAAGGCCTCTGGTCATTTCGTCGACAAACCTTTGAAAGGTTTGTCCAGCATTTCGCAACCCAAAGGTCATATACGGAAATTCGTATAGACCAAAGGGGGTTGTGATGGCAGTCTTCATAATGTCGTCCTTAAAGACCGGGATCTGATGATAAGCCTTTACTAAGTCTATGGTGGAAAAGACTTTACACCCTGATATGCTCTGAGCGAAGTCATGGATGTGCCTAATAGGATAACGGTCTGGAATTGTACGTGAATTAAGCAATCTGTAGTCGCCACAGGGCCGCCAGCTGTTATCTTTTTTGGGTGCTAGATGTAATGCCGAAGACCAAGGGCTGTCAGAAGGACGCGCGACGCCGCTGTTAAGCATAAGCTGGAACTCCTGCTTAGCGATCTTAAGCTTATCAGGAGCTAATCTGCGGGGAGTAGATGAAATGGGAGGGCCAGGTGTTGTGCGTATGTAGTGGACGGTGCTGTGCTTTGGTGTGTGAAATGTGCCTGAAGGGCGGGTAATTTCAGGGAATTCTGAAAGAATTTCGTGGTGCCTGGTGTTGCCCGACGAGACCTTGATAGAAAAAATATCAACAGCATTAGCAATACAAGCATTGGAATATAAAGCAGTAGTGTTATCAAGCAAGCGCTGATTGCGACAATCGACTACTAAATTATAAAAGCTTAGAAAGTCTACGCCGATGATCGGTTTCGTTACATTAGCCACAGTAAATCGCCACGGAAAATTACGCCTTAAGCCTAAATTTAAATTTA
The DNA here is from genome assembly GCA_963921215.1 of Scoparia ambigualis. Classification (NCBI taxonomy): domain Eukaryota; kingdom Metazoa; phylum Arthropoda; class Insecta; order Lepidoptera; family Crambidae; genus Scoparia; species Scoparia ambigualis. The sequence goes on from OY992516.1 coordinate 31,813,407, forward strand.
ATTCAATAAAGCCATAAGTGTCTATAGCACTACCATTAGCTGCACTTAATTGAAAGTCTGTTTTTACTCGTCCTTCGCGAAGCACAGATCGAGGGTAGACGCAAAGGTCACTACCGGTATCGACGAGATACTGAGTCTTCGAGCTGTGGTCGGTGACGAAGAGGCGACCTGAAGAGGCGAGGCAACCACTAGTCGCCATCAGCGACTGCCTGCAGAGTTTCCCGCCTTGTGAAAGTCGCATGGCTTGATGCAGCTACGAGCTTGCGCTCCGAACTTGGCATGGTACCAGCATAAAGGGTACTTGCGGTAGCTGGAGTTGGATCTGGACCTTTGGCGTGCAGTTGAGGTACGTCGCTGAGGTCTGGATCGGATGCTGGAACATTGTGATCCGCGAGTATGCTCATCAAGCTTCAGCGTGAGACGCTCCACCATCTTCTTCAGCTCTGCTATTTCGCTGGACGGAGCATGCGTGGCATGAGACGATGTTGCTACAGCTGCGACGTTGCATGGCGAAGTAATTTCCTGAATTCGGTCAGCGAGGTCAGACAGCTGTTCCAAGGTCTGAGAGGTCTGTGATGCCAATACGGTTTGGATGTTATTAGGCAACCGGTTACACCAGATCGTCTTGATGAAGTCTTCCGGAACAGAAGGGCCGGCCAAATCTTGTAGATGACGAAGGAATTGGGAAGGCTTACGGTCACCAAGTTCCTCGTGGACCAGTAGCTGGCGCACTTTCTTTTCTCGAGAAGCAGACAGGCGCTTGATTAGCTCGGATTTAATCTTTTTATAACGATTCTCAGCCGGTGGATTGAGTATAATGTCCTTCACGGCTTTGGAATGTTGTATGTCTAAGTTGTTTATGACATTCGTAAATTTCACCAAATCACTAGTAATGAAATTACTTTCGAACTGACCTTCGAGAAGAGCAAACCAGATCTCCGGTTCCTCGGGAGAAAAAGGAAGCACTCTTAAATTTGTCCGCTTTAATTCGGTCGGTGTGTCGGAAACAGTGGAAATGCGCACTTTTTGCTTGTGCCGTTTGGTGACGTTGCTGCCGTCGTCGTGTGCAATGGCGGTTCTAGCACTATCACTGTCACTATTTGTACTCATCTTTGAGTCTTCTTCGTGTTCCAGGGGTCACCAGTTATGGGGGGTCAGGTGTGTGGTGGTTGATGGACGTTGTTGTGGTACAAATAAGGTTCAAACTCACATATGCAGGAAACAGTTTATTTGTACGGCACAGATTACAGTTTTTACACACAGCACACAACACCAAATATTATAGAAGGAGTGATAGATGAAAGATGAAGAAACAAGCAACAGTCAATAGCGATAGATCACATACAAACATTAAACAAGCAACACAAATTAGTAACGCGAGCTACGTAAGCGAGCGGTAGGTAGTCGAGCGACACGGGTTCCACGTTTGCCAATGAATTCACGACTGCCGGCGCGGCCGCATCGTCCTGCGCAGGCGCCGACCAGATGATTGCAAACAATAGAACGTTTTTTGCATTGCGCTTCTCCATTGTGTACGACCCAAGATGCGTGTCGATTTAATGTTGATTACCAAAATGTTTTTCTGTAAAATTGTATTTTGTGTATTTGTCATACGTAAATATTTGTTATTATTATTACATGTAATTAAGTGTTGTGTTCGTGCAAATAGATTTTAGTTTTAATGTAATATATTTAAGTAAGTAAATTAGGTTAATGTTAAGTTTTGTATTAATAAACATAAATGTAAATAAATAACTTTAATATAAAATGTTGATTATATAATATATTTATATATAAATGTAAATAGAAATATAAATATAACATGTAGGATCCCTACAAATTAATTAAAGTAGCCCGCGTAGTAAAGTGATACGTGGGTTCTAAAGTTTCTTCATTTTTTCTTGCAATTGCAAGTGCGCTTCTTGACGTGCGTACTAAACACAGCCACTTGACAAAATGGACACTACTCGCACTACACATCCTGCACTAATCACTCGCAACTAATCACCTGCACTTGCACTGTCGCACTTATCAAAGTGAATACAGGCCTTAATGTGGAGCCGCCATAACGGATTTTGTGAGAATGCAGATTTTTCATTCTTCTTTAACCGTAAAGTGTAGTAATACGAGAAATAGTTAGCCATAAAATTATAATTTTGTAAGGTAATCACTGTTTTTACACGGGACGAACAAACTAACACCAACTTGTGCTGTTGTTTTATTTGATAGTAGGTGTTACCAATGGTGTATTAAAACAAACCCTAATTGACGTTTTCTTTCAGCGAAAAACGGTATATTTTTGGCTTCGCCGATGGGAAGAGTCTGGGTCCCTAGAAGCTCACCACCGTCAGCACTACGAGAGGGCTACGACGTCTGAGGAGGACGCGGCCATAGTTGCTTCACACTCTGCTGATCCCTTTTTAAGCACAAGAGTGTCTTCTTCTAATTATAGCGTGAGTATATCATAACAATTACCTACCTTGTTTAAACTCTATTGAAATTAACACCTATTAAACAAAAGTGGGATTTAACTTGCTATTCTTTCTGCCATTGACTTGGCTGACCAAAAAACCACTTACTGCATGTGTATTTGATGAATTTTTTGATGAAGGTTTTAGTTAAATTATTAAAATAATAAGCTCAAATGCCTTCGCACTTCTTGAGAATGACTTTTTGACAATGAGTAGTCATTGCATAATCTTAATAATTTATTAAGATCCTTTTAAACACGTTTTAAATATCTTTACAAATAAATTAAGTAAAGAATTCAATTTATTATTTACTATGACTGTAAAGTTATATTGAACATGGTTTGTAGTAGGGTGATAATGTTGAATTTTTTTTTTTAATATCTTGATAACAGAAGCTATGGCTAGATTTAAATAAAGTTTGAATAAGTATATTTTTCTAAACAAAAACAATTAAGTAAGTACTAGAATTGTTAAGAGGGTTTACGCATTTCGGTTTCCCATACAAACTTCCAAGTCGAAGTTTTTAAAAACCATTAATCCAATTTTGATGAAACTTTGTATGCTAAAGTAAAACACAGGGATCTAAATAGTTTGTTGAAAACATTTTAAAAAACGTTCATTTAGCTGAGTTATTGCGATTTAAAGTCTACTCTAGAAAGTTTAAAATCGCAATAACTCACTTAAGTAAACGTTTTTTAAAAATGTTTTTAACAAACTATTCAGATCCCTGAATTTTACTTTAGCATGCAAAGTTTTATTAAAATTGGCTAAGTGGTTTTTAAATATTTCAGCTTGGACTTTATACAAATATAGGAAACCGAAATGCGTAAACCCTCTTAAATCAATGTTTCCATAAATAAAAACCTCCAAAATTTGGGAAAGTTGTGAAGTGCCAGCTATTTCTTGCATAATCATAATAATCAATTGAGGGGTCCCAATTGCATGTTTACTACCTATAATATTCTTTAAAGTTTAAAAAATTAAATTGATTAATTACTATGTGTAGACATGGTTTGTATAGTAGGATGATCCGAAGAATATATTTTTATCAAATATTTGGCTTTGGATACATTTAACTACCTATAATATTAACTACATGCAGTAAAATAATTCAATCAGTGTTTCCAATACCTATTATTTTAAGCCAGGTTACAGACTGTGTGCCAAACTTCATGTAAATACATATTCAGCCTTTTTAACCAACCATAAAATATTTTACATTTTTAATAGAAATATAATTTTAGAGACCGTTGGATATTTTATGTCTACAATAAAAAAGAAACATTGACATAAATTGGGTGAAATCACTAAAAGTCACACACAATCCTAAAGTTGGTCCTCTGATTCCTGATTAAGTTTTTAAATTTAACATATTTACTGTATAGTTAAAATCTTTAGTTTAATGAATTTACTTTACTTTTTTCTTTGTTTTAGGTTTCCATGGACACTATCCGGAGAAGATTAAAAGAGGCCGGGAAGAAATGCAGCAGACCTGCGAAAAAAATTCAATTATATGAACATCATAAAGAGGCAAGAGTTAGCTTTTGCTTAGAATTTTACAACTTTGACTGGGATAATAATATAGTTATTTTTGTTGACGAAAAAAGGGAAAACGGGAAATAAAGAGGACCCCAGTAACTATCGACAAATTTCAATACTACCAGCAAGTAAGATTTATGAAAAAATTATTCTCAAACAGTTAGTGGAATACTTTATTTTAAATAATCTTTTACATAGTAAGCAAGTCGGTTTTACTAAGGGTCGTTCCACTACTGATGCAGGTGTTGCTCTAGTAAAACATATATTTGATGCCTGGGAGGAGTCTCATAACGCTCTTGGAGTTTTCTGCGACCTGTCCAAGGCTTTCGATTGCGTTGAGCACTGGACATTGGTGATGTAGTTAAATTACTATGGTCTCAAAGGTTTTGCGCTTGATTTGATAAAGTCTTATCTCAGTTCTAGAACACAAACTGTCTATGTCAATGGAACTAACTCATCTGGTTCTCAAGTAAAAAAGGGAGTTCCACAAGGGTCAATCCCTTTCTTACTTTTGTTTTCCATTCTTTGTAGAAAACTTCTGTGATATTGTATTGTTTGCAGATGATACTTCACTCATTTTTAATGTGACTAGGTCTAAGAAAAATTATGACGATATTAACAATGCTCTCTTAGAAGTACTCAGTTGGTTTACTGTTAATAATTTACTGTTAAATGCTAAAAAAACCAAATGCATTAATTTTACACTACCAAATGTTAAGACCGAACAAATTGATCTAAGGATAAACAGTGATAAATTAGATTTGGTAGGTTCGGTTGTTTTTCTAGGGATAACCCTTGACTCAAAACTTCAATGGAATCCTCATATATCGAAATTGGCCGGCAAACTCAGTTCTGCTGCTTACGCCATTAGAAAAATTAGGCAGTTAACCGACGTTGAAACTGCTAAAAGGTTTACTTTAGTTATTTTCACAGTGTCATGTCATATGGCGCCCTACTGTGGGGAACAGCGGCTGATGTTGAAACTATATTTATTTTACAGAAACGGGCAATAGAACCATCTATAGACTAAGCTCACGAACTTCTCTAAGAGATATTTTTAAAGAAGTTGGTGTTCTTACAGCTGCATCTCAATTTTTTTTGTGCGCTGCAATATTAACTCATTTGCTAAACACAGTGACGTACACAATTTCAGTACTAGAAATAAGTCAAAACTTATGATGCCCCTGTTCAGGTTACAGAAGGTTCTCGGCTCTTTCTTGGGGCAAGGTATTCACTATTATAATAAAATACCAAGTACTGTACTAGAATTACCTTTACATAAGTTTAAAAATCATATAAAATCTTATTTACTTAAGAAAGGTTATTATACAGTTAAGGAAGAAGAATACAAAACAGCCTGGTAATGATAAAATAATCACATTATATTTTCTTAAGTCCATTTTCTTTGTAACTAGCTCATACCCTGGTATGATAGCCTTTATCAGCAGTGTCTTACAGACAAGAGGTACCTACTCAAAACTTATGTTGTGTAAAACGTTGCCTAAATGTTTTCTTGCTTGCTTCATTGGAGTTGCTCGAGTGTGTCATGCTCTCTCAAAGTGTCTCAGCGGTGGTGGCATGTGCGTCGGGTCGTTACGTTCCCTAAAACGTGGTTGAGCGAAGCGATGGCTGATTCACATGTCATACTCGTGAACGGGTGCCGCCTGTGGAGGCTGGTCTGCTCTTGCTAACTTATTTTTATTATTAGTATATTAGTAGTTATAGTCTTACTTTTTTTTCTGTACTGTAAGACATTGATAACATTGATTATTTTATATTGATGAATACCTGAACTTTTTATTTTTATTAATATATTTTTTATTTTTATGTCCTTGTAGTTGTTTTATGTTTTTATTATTGTAATGGAAAGTGCCCTTCTATGATAGGGAGGGCATTTTTCAATTCTAATTGACGGTGTAAAAGAAAGGGAGAAAGGAAATGCCCTTGCTGAGTTTCTTGCCGGTTCTTCTCATTACAAGGCTCCCGCCCCATAGTTAGACTTACGAACCGATGGCATAAATGACATTCATAAGTGCTGTAACCTAAACATGGCCTAACCTGAATAAATGATATTGAATCTTGAAGTTATGTTATGGAATTGTGATAATGAACCCTTGTTTTGAAGTCTGCTAAAAACGCCCAGTCAAATTGTAATGTTCTAAGAAAATAAACTCTTGCCTCTCATTTTATCCCTTAGCCGGCATTTGACGTAATAAGACGTATTTTTAATTTAATAATTACTTTGAAGTATTATAATTAAGTTTATAACCCTAGAGTTACTTTAGATTTGGATGGTTTATTTAAATAAATTTTATAAATGTTTTCGTTCTATCATTTAATTGTTGGAGAATGTTCAGCTTATTGCTCTGTTTCTTAATTTCTTTTCCATGTATTTGTTATCAGAATAATAATGTGATAGGTTGAACCTTTGATATTATATTAGCTATAAGTATCGATCAAATTCGGGGTAATTAATCACCCTGAATACCTATTTGTGTAATTTATTTAGAGTAGTAAGTTTATTAAAGTTCCTACTATTTTATTGGTTAATAAATCAGAGAGTTTAAATATATTGAAGATTATAATCAATAAATGTTTATTTGTGTTAGTTTATTGTTTTTATTTTTCCAAGTTTAAGTTCGAAACTCAATAAGAGCCTTATTACAATATTTTGACAGTTATTCGTTGACTATTGAACATTTAAAAGATAATAGAAAATCAAAGACCGCGTTGTAAAATTTCTTCTTCTTCTTTATCGAGTGGCTGGTGAGGCCTGGTGTCAGAGTTTTTACAAGCCGCCATTTAGGTCTCTGACTTGACTTGTTGCTATATTTACGACAGCAACTGTGACCAACGGCTTTACGTGCCTTCCGAAGCACGACCAGACCGGAACAAGTATACAAAGATATGTTCCGCTGAAAATTGAACCCAGTCCTCCGGGTACCTATTGTAAGCAGACTTACTAACATTCAACCACGGATAAGTCTGTAAAATTAATAAAGCTACAAGTATGCTCTAAGTAATTATCATTATATCAACACTTTTTGGGACATAACAATTAACCCCACGTGCTATTGTCCACGTGGGAGGCCTGTGCCCATCAGTGGGACGTTTATTTGCTGATGATGAACAATTAACCCCTTGAGTATCGTAAAACCAGACACAATTGAAAATCAATTGTTTCGTGACCGCTGGCGGTCTTATGATCCTTGACCTATTATAGTGTTTCCTTACTTTTTGCATGTTTCATGTTTTGCAGAATTCACACGGCTATTAATAATATTTCCCACATTCACACAAATTACTTAGCTTAAAGTAAGCACTGTAAGGCTTGTGATATGGATACTAGGTAACGGATACACTTACATATACAATACGTAGATAATATAGATATAAATACATATAAACACCGACTCGGTTCAAATTACTCGGTAAAAAATTACCATGTTCATCACACAAACATTTGTTCGTACCAGGATTTGAACCCGGGACCTTTGGGGTTGGAAGGCAGGATCTCTGCCAACGGGCCACATCGGTCTTCGCTTGTGCTTGAGTCACTATGTTTCACTTTATTTATTTTATAAAACATTATGGCCTCAGAGTATCATTTGGTCTTTTATACTTATACCCCAGTAATCACCACCTAACTGTCAAAATAATTTTCGAATTTCTTATCAATTTCTATTCTCTTAATATTATTATGTTGTTTTAAAGCTGGCCACTGACGATCAGTTTTGCGCGTCAGTCCCAGGCGTAAAACTGTGGCGTCACTCCAAGTGGTTTTACGCCAAACAGATTTCCCCACTCACTGGCGTCACTCCGGCTCGTCGGTTCTCGACCGGCCGGTACAATCAATTTTGAACTTTATTGCTTGGTTCTAAGGATCAATATTCATTGGAGAAATTCGAACTGACGCGATTGGAGTGACGATCAGTCGATCACACACGGTCAGGTGAGAGTAGCCTACTCTTGAAACAGAAATGCATTAATCAATTTCCAATCATAAATCTAAAATATGTCAAATGGCACTTTTGTAAGCGACAATAGCGCCGCCACATTGGAATTAAATTGCGTGGAAATTGATTGAACAAATTATTATCGAGATGACGTTCCGGAATTATCTTTACTTATCCCAATATCGATACATATTAATCGCATTGGAATTGTATTAAGATTGAGTTTGCGTTTGAGTGTAACCCCCCAGGGGCCCAAGTCTGCTAATTTACGAATGGCATAATTGAATCGCAATTGGATCGCATTGTAATTGTTTGACACATTTGGTATTCTCTTACCAAATGTGTCAAACAATTACAATGCGATACAATTATGCCATTCGTAAATTAGCAGACTTGGGCCCCAGTTTGGCGCGACGCGCCGCCGCCGGCTTGGATTATGGTAGCCACGGAAAATTCCGTCTCGCTGTCAGTTAAAACTCTTTAGTGACGATTCGACATTCACGATCAAATTTTAGACTGACGTCAGTTCAACTAATGGGAAAAACTGATCGTCAATTTCTGCGATCTAGCAGTCAAAACATGTATATATAATGAGGTAGAGTCGATCGCTATAGGGCAAGTCACACAGACAAGAGAAAATTCTTTCATTACATATTTATTAAACGTTAGGAATCTCCCCTAAATTAAATCCTCACCACGAATTTAAATTTTTTGTTGTCTCAAAAGTTTTCTTATTAGACGATATGATTCGCGCAGAGCGCTGTAGGGTTTCTCACCTTGTGTTCCACTTGTCCCAGGTTAAATTCCAGGTCGGGTTAATTCCTAATGTTGGTTTTCTAAACTCCGAGATACCTACCCAGCGTCTCTACCAACACAAGGGTGTTAAATTCCTTGTTGTCTGGCGCATATACAGTAGGTTATAAACCACATCGCAATACGAGCGAGAATTCTCTAAATTCAGTTAAAGAGTGTGTTAAGCTATTTTAATACGAGCGAGAATTCTCTAAATTCAGTTATAGCGTGTATTACGCTATTTTACATATGAGTATGTTATTCGTTATCAATTTTAAGATTCATCGCAAATGCAAAAATCTATTTATGCTACTTCCCAATGTTTTTCTATTTCAACGCGTCGCTTTATTTTTTAGTTCCTCATACCGAATAACTAGACAGAATCAGTGTTACCTAATACCACAATCCCAGGAATTATGAAAATACTAGAAAAAATTCGGACCGAGAATCGAGAATGTAGGCGGGATTCGAAACCGCGTCCCTCGCTTTCCGGGCAAGTGCGCTGATCACTACGCCACCGCGGCCGGCACAAAGATCGTCGAAATTCTTCTAGTGATTTTACTTACGTCCCAAGCCGACGTCATCACAACAATCTACCCTAACACTCGATAGAAACACTTTTGCAAATATTTCTATCAGATAAGTTCACATTTTGCTATGTAGGTATATTTCATATAATTTAATTTAACATTAAAAATGTTACTTTTTATTTATGAAAATCCAGAATTAGTTAAATGCCCTAGGGCCTACATCGGCAAGGCATCACAAAAATTAAATTAAATTAAATTATTTCCGAGGCTAGGGTAATGAAGATATTATTATTACACTATAATAAAAAATCGATATGAAAATATGGCTAAGATTTTTATTTTTCCATTCCATTAAGTAACGCTTTTAGGAATAAATGAGTCCAAAGTTATTCTAATATTAATAACTAAGATTAATCCTCAAAAATTGTTTCATTTTCGCGATTCACCTACAGAGCGTGATACACACATGCAAAATAACGTATAACGTATGTGTGCGGCGGCAATGCAGCACGACTCATTTGACGTGGGACTGATATAGGCTATTTATCTCTTTCGCACGATTCTCTCTGTTCAACTTTTGAAGCGCTCAAGGTCAAAGTGTGGTAGCCTGATGTGCTGGCGTGTGTACATACGCACACTCGATCGACTGCGACTGCGAGTTGCGACTTGCGCTCGAATGCGTGAGTTCATAGGGGTCACGGTCACGGTGTGTGTGTGCAAGGTGATAAGGAGAACGTTACTACGTGTTTTCGACAAAAAGTCACTTTTACAACTTTTTTATATTTGCCCGTAAAGCGATTATTATTTCTTACCTATTTAGGTACAACACTTTTTTTGTATTATAACGTTTTCGGCTCCAAAACCAATGAAAAATCTCGCTGTATAAAGCGAATAATACTGGACCCAAGATAGAGCCTTGGATCACACCCCGAGCGATAGATAGTGGGGTCGAGACCTCCACAGTGCCGTCGTCTTTTACGCACCGAACCTTTTGTGAGCGACCCGAGAAGTAAGATTTAAACCAGTCACAAGCAGTCGATCCGAAACCAAAGAGATTAAGTTTAGCTAATAGGTAGTAGTTCCAAATTAACGGAATCAAACGCGCGACTAAAATCTAGCAGGACTAAAATAGTCCCAAAACCAGGATCAGATGTAGAAAGTATGTCATCTGTAATATTAAGTAAAGCCGTAGACGTGCATGTTTTGGACGAGACCCCGATTGAAAGGCTGGTAATAAATTTTGACTCTCAATAAATCTGTTGATCTGAGCTAGAGCACACTTTTCAACTACACACATCAAAAGTGTCTAGGGATCAACATATATTTTTGCAATAACTTTTCTCCTGATTGATATTAATTAAAAATTTCTTTAAGGATTCATCAAATAAAGTGTTTTCGTTTGTCCACAGTAACGATAAACCAAGTCACCTTTGCATTAATAAAGAAATTTGCCATTTTCCTAATAAAGGGATTTTTGACATTTGAACCACTAACATTAAAGTTCGAAAAAAAGACTGAAATAACAGTTTTCTTTAAAATTTTATTGGGTAACTTAAACAATTAATAATCCGTGTTTCTACCGCGAACACTAACAACACAAGAACATCGGTTTGGCATACTCAAAATGAGTTCATCCAAATCACGCTGTGGAATGGCCGCCCATGTTCGTTGCAACAACAAAAAAAGGTCTTCTTGCGACTGGATACCCTCCATATTCGGCAGAGCTCTTCTCTGTAGCATATCCCATGCATGCTCAATCGGGTTCAAGTCTGGCGACTGAGCAGGCCAGGGCATGACATTGATGTTAGCTGCGGCGAGAGTCTGTCTTACAACTCTTGCGGTGTGCGGTCGTGCATTATCATGCATTAACTGAAATAAGGGACCGATTTGCACTTGTAGAGGAACGATGACGTCTGATACAATCGTCTCAGCATAAATTTGAGCGTTGAGGTTGCCTCTGATCCAAATCAACTCAGTTCTTCCGCCGATCCCAATACCCGCCCATACCATGATGGTTCCACCACTATAAAGATGGACTTCCTAGCAGGATTTTAATCGCTGTTGGCGTCCAGGGGTTCTCCAGTGTCGTATACGTCTTGTATCCGGTCTCATACCAAAACGAGACTCATCAGAAAAGCACACGAAACGCCATTGTTCTTCTGCCCAATTTCTGTGTTCAAGAGCCCATTGATAACGAATCCTACGATTGTGCATTGCTATAGGTGGTACCCTTAGCGGTCTTCGGGAATGAAGGTTCACTTCATGCAAGCGGTTTCTGACTGTTTGGTCGCTAATTAAGTTCCCTGAAGAGTGATGAAGCCTCACGGCTAACATCATGGCGGTTATTGTTGGAGCTCTTCGAGTTGTGATTTGAATGTATCGGTCTTGTCTCCGTGTGGTGCAGCGATACCGTCCTCCATGGCGCTCAGCCACGGTACCAGTGCTTCGGTAACGTGTCCAAAGACGACTGATAACACTCTGACTTGTATTCAGAGCTAAAGCCACAGTCAGTGGCGTGCCTAGGGCTTCAGATTGGGGCAAGCCACGAAACCTGAAGTTCCTAATCTTGCTACCTAGGTACAATATTGGTGCACATTTGTCCAAATGTTCTTGTCGTTGGTAAAAAAACAGGCTATTACCTTCTATTACATCTTGAATGTGATTTTTGAGAATTTTATTTTGGCCAATTTAGGCGTTCTTTATCTCAGAAACAAAAATACATTAACAGTATTTACTTATTGAATAGTGTAAAATAGCTATTGGCATATTACGTAGCGGCCTCGCTTTTTGTAAATTTCGCTTAACTTTTATTTAAACTCAAAATTGCAGAGAAAGATTTTCATAAATTGCACTTGCATCACTTGCATCGCTAAACAAATGAAATAAAAAAATGAAACAAAACCAAAAAAACTTCGAAAATCGCGTTAAGTTAACTGTGAATTTCTCTTATCAACGATAATATTATTAAGTAAAATTTATACCAGAATAATTGTTACTTCATGAGGAATAAAAATGTTATAATGAATTTATTATCCTATTTCGATGAAAACTATAAATACAACTAAGTACAAAATTACAACAAAATGCGATGCGCCGGCCGTCCGAACTCAGCTTATTCTCGCAGAGTGGAGATTCGTAATATTACGCATGCATTTATTATCCTATTTCGATAAAAACGATAAATACAACTGGAAAATTACTACAAAATGCGAAAATGGGCATTTTGCGCGGGAATCACAGTCGATATGTAGGCCTACACTTAATTTATTAATTATTAGAATGGAAGCAACCAACAATCCAAAGAGTTTTTTACATAGACCTATTATAATTAATGCCCTAGATGACTTTTAATAGTTTGCGAAATACATAAATCATGTGTGATGTTCAAAGAATTTATTTACCTCTGCCTTTCGTATGCCAATCATCAACACGTTTAAGTACACATTTGTTTGCAACACATCACATGCTCAACACATCGTAGTTCGTCACAGAGACCAATAAAGCGACGAACTCAACTCGGAACACATTTTTACACAAATTACGAAAACACTTGTTACTTATAAACAATCCCTCAAATAAAGTGAAGTGTGACAATAACAAAGAATAAAAAATGGCTGGCTGCTGCTTGTGGCTGCTGCACAGCACAATCGCGTATTAACGCTCGCCTCTGATTGGTTCGCCCGAGCTCGAGCTGTCGTCGGTCGCCTCTGATTGGTTCGCCCGCGTTTAAGTTGCACGTGATTCGGTAGAAATAAAGCCTGATTTGGAGAAGGCCTTACTTGCGAACTTCATAACGCAAGCTGGCTTTGACGAAGAGTATGAATTTCTCATAGAATCTATACATACTTACGCAGTATTATGTTTATAGAGTAGCAATTTAGTTAAAGTTAGAAAAGAGCGGATATACTTTAAATCCGAAGCCCGGTTGCAAGCCAACTTGTGCGAGAGAGATGTAAAGCGTCGCACGATTTATAAGCAGCTTTATTCGATTTGTTTGGTAATTCTTAATATGAGAAACTTATAAAATTGATAATTTGAATGCTGATGAAAGAAAATTAACAATGGTAAAAGATATTAAGTGATTTTAATAATTGCGTTTTACCAGTAGTGATATTGAGTTTTTGTTAGGGCAAGCCGGGCTTTTCGGCTTGTATGAAGGTACCGCCACTGGCCACAGTACGTTGCCGGGAACCAGCTTCTATCATTCCCACGGCTCTGAGCATTTCTTCCCTGCTTAAATGACGTCGCCGCTCCATAATAACGTTGGTTTTAATCAGTAGTAGGGAAACAGTAGCACTAATAATGTCTTCAATGCGTTGTATGTTTTTATAGGGAAAATATTGACAGCTGATTTTCATCTTTTACTAGAAATTGATTGAAAGTTCCTGTTTCAAATTATGAAATGCACCAAAAAGGATCCATATAAATTTATAAAATCATAAATTTATTACAAAGCCACATCTCAATCTCAAGAAATCCGCATAAAAATGCTTGATCCCTAGACACTTTTGATGTGTGTATTTTAGAAATAGCTGGAAGTACGCTTATAGGCCTTAAATCATCCGCGTTCTCGATCTTCGATTTCTTTGGAATATTAGTAATTACTGCACATTTCCACTCACTAACAAACACTCCGTCGAGTAAGGGCCATAGACAATAGGGCAGGCATAGAGTGGGGTAGTGTTAGGTACTCAGAACAATAACATTGTTCTGAGGATAAGTATCATCAACATTGATATGGCGTCACATCCCTGAGCTCGGACCAAATATTTAGGTCCGAGTCCCTGAGAGTTAGATGATATTTTGGAAACGATGCGTTCTATTTCTGACTCATTCACAGCACTAAACTCAAATAGATTGTCTCCGAGACGCCGCGAGCACGATTTAACTTTGCCTAATTCTTCAATATGTCCAGATAAGTAATTATTTTCTGTGCATTGGGTAGATGTTAATGAGTGATAATATTATACGTCTGTGGTGATATGAACCATGGACGCATTGAGCTAGTTTATTTAATTCAATGGATGGACCTATTACATAGGTCCATGATCTCAATGCATGGAAGTAATATATTAACAGCACTATGCACTGTAACCAATATTGCGAGGCAAGTGGCAACTAAAACCTTAAAATTAAATTTAGTATTCTCTACCAAGCTCAGTCTAACGCTCGAATAGATAGGAAAAGTAAAAAGTACAGGTGGATATAATTCAATAAGATAATTTATTTTATGCTATTCGTTCCATATTAACCTAAACCTAACTAACTAACCTAAACCTAAGTATTTTTGGGGTATACTTTGCGAAGTACCTGACAATACTGATTACAGGTTATGTTGAAATATTTTTATGAAATTTCCGTATTCAACCAAAAGCACACATATTTAAGACTAGAATTACAGATTTGCAAACATTTATTAGCATTTTGAATAGAAAAAAATCAAATATTGCATGGTAAATTGCTAATAATCATCACGAAACCAGACTAACAAAACTGACGTAAGAAACGATATTCCAGGCACTTCTATTACTGCAATGTTTGACTGAACAACTCATTGTTCAATTAAGCCCGCCGGAATAAAATGTACCTAAACCTAAAATATACACATAATCAACTAAAAAAACATATGTCTGTGAAAAAAACAAATAAGTAATTATTTGGTAGGTAAAATAATGACAGCGATTTGTTTGGGGCCAAGTGTCGCTGGCTCCATGTAAAACGTTGCACAGTTTCACCGACACGGTCCTTTCATCCTATGTTTTGTCTTTGTTTTACTTAGGGTAAACATGATGTGCCGAAACGTAACAAAAGTAGTAACGGATTAAGGCAGAAAGAGGTAGCAAACTTATGCTCTCCCTATAGTTATAGATCTCAATGCGATATTTTTTGTAAAAAAATGATGGACATATTTTGTAAAAACAACAATTATTTACTAAAAAGTCTTTTTAAAAATACTTTTAAATCGTCCAATTACCTTTTCGTCTATCAATCATTTCAGGGCTTCTTTTAGCAGTGAAGAAGAGTTTATTGTGCAAAAAACTCCACAGCTCGGTGGCGGAATTTCCGGACCGTTACGACTTAGGGATCTTCAAGAAACGAGCAAAGTGAACTAAAAGACCGATTTGAACGACCAAAACAGAATAGTTCGTTCTAATTGCGTCTTATTAGTTCATGAACGAGAACGACACAAGCCTAGCGCGTGCCGTGTCGAGACGAGTGGTCACTGTTGTGTATTATTTTAGTGCGAGCGCTGTCCGCGCGACTTTTAAAAATGCCGCGAGTGTATTGCGGAGTTTACGGCTGCTTGAACTCGGCTGTATTAATTAATTAAATAAGTAGCTGTATTAATTTACAAAGAAGTAGACAAAATCTATTTTATAGTGCCGTGTCCATGTTTTCTGATAATTTATTTAAAAAACCACTAGAATGAGAAGTTTTAACACTAAGTATATAAAATTTAACTGTACTTCGACGTTGCATCCTCGAGATTTATATTCACAAGGTAGTCCACTCTTCAATGTACCAGGCATCCAACACATATTAAGAGCTATCTAAAACAAATTTTATTAAAAAAAAACATAAAACGTTACCCATAGTATAGACACAGGCGCCATCTAGTGAATACCAACCGAGTGCACGAGTTTGTCACCCGCGCTGTCATCGTCATTCGTTTTTCGTGTTCGGGCATCCGCACATCGTTACCCTAAAAGTGTTTTGTGTAGCAAAAAACTATGTGCAAAAGGAAGCATGGATAATCATTATAAACGCATGTGGAAAAACTGCGTAAACGACGAATGCCAAGTAAATCAGGTCAGTCAGTGTTTTAAATATTATTTTTAAATAATATCTATCTATTTATCTATCTATCTATCTATCTATCTATTTTGTCGATGTTATGATTAAATTACCCAGACAAACGATTTTTTAAAAACTATGTGATTCGTTAGCGAATATACGACTCAGAACCTCTTAGTGAGACATTCAAAGTAGAAACGTTATTGAAATATATTTCATAGTACGTTTCCTTCTTAATTTCGATTAATACTTTCGCTAGTACCTTTGTGGTTACCCATATTTTTTGACTTTTTCACTATTTATCGATTTTCAAGAATACATAAGACGTTTAGCTTTTTTAAATAATAATAAAAAGTAAAAAACACATAAGTAGTACCGTGAAGTGATTACGGTCAGTGCTAGTATGAAATCTAGTATCGTGACGAGATTACGATCAATATTAGGGGTACCTACCCTATGCTGTGACGCGATTACGGTAACTCAATTCTTCTGTCATTCCTTCCAAATGACTCTTTGTTTGCGCGAGGCAGTAATTCTATTTTATTTTTTTACTAATCTTTTTATTGAAGCGTTTTTTCGTATGCAAGTGTTTTCTACAAAATCCTACAGTGCAGCCTTACATACTGCACATTTATGTATTACCGTGATGTGATTACGGTCAGTGCTAATATGAAATATAGTATCGTGACGAGATTAGGATCGATATTACGGGTATCTACCCTATGCTGTGACGCGATTACGGCAATTATGTTCCTCGGTCATTCCTTCCAAATGACGCTTCGTTTGCGCGAGGCAGTACCTACATTCTATTTTATTTTTTACTAATCTTTTTACTGGAGTGTTTTTTTGTGTGCAAGTGATTTCTACAAAATCTTACAGTTCCGCCTTACATACTGTACACTTATGTAGTACCGTGACGTGATTACGGTCAGTGCTAATATGAAATCTAGTATCGTGACGCGATTACGATCGATATTACGGGTACTTACCCTATGCTGTGACGCGATTACGGCAATTCTATTCTTTGATCATTCCTTTCAAATGACTTCGTTTGCGCGAGGCCTCTCGCCTACCACAAGGCTTAGTGACTCCGATTTCAATAAAGAACCGTAAATAACGGACGTATATAAATCTAATATTGAAAAAGACTTACGATCTGTCATGACCGTAGCACAAGTACACAGTCCGGATCTTACCCAGACCATCCAGGACGCTAGGGATACCTAGTCGTAATAATCCAAGCGCAGCAGAGGAGTTGCTACTTGTAAATCCAATATCGTCGGATTTTCTTGACGTTCTTGGAGTTTCTAAAGTGAAGGAGGTACCATTGGGACCCAAAATACCAGAAGAGGTCTCTAAACGCTAGGAACATCCTCTTAAAAAAACTTTGAATTAAAAAAGCGGTTGATATTTGGTTGAGGCGGTTCCTCATCTCAATCCATTTTAGCGAGCCACAAGTCTTGTAATAACAATAGGCATAAAGTATAACAGGCGCGACTAAACCTAAAACGTCAAATAAGCGGGTTATTAAAAAAGAATTGACGTTAAATTACGTTCGGTTTAGTATTAAGTATTAAAATAATGTTTGGCGTAAAGCCGGACACGAAACGAATTTACTTCTATCGACGTTAACCGACGACGTTGAGCCGACGTGTGCGAGTGCCCTAATGTTGTGTGACATTGATTGCCCTTAAATGGTGAGGATTCAATAAATCGACCAGAAGGGTGGCGCGTTACCGAATATTGGTATGACCTTTTACATTTGCGATCGTCCGAACTTATATTATTTTTAATCGTACGCACTTGCTTGAGTTCTGAAAATTTTAAATTTTTATTTAAATTTTCATTTAGTAAAGGACCAAAGGACAATGTAGTATTAGTCAGTTCCATTGTAGATATTTCTCCAATAACAATATAACCAAGCGTAGTTTCAAGCGCATATGGTGTTATATGAACAGCATTCGTACGATCAGCTGATCGCGACGGCGGCGGCGGTGGCGGTGTGGAAATAATTTTATTTCCAAGTATTATATGTGGAAACAATTGAGCGCCAAGTATAACCTGAATTTCACCCGGAATATTCCACGAATCGTCAGCTAATGGTAAGTTTGCGAAATTATTAATAAAGTCTGAATTAATAATTTGGGTAGGCAGATAATCTGTAATTTGATTAACTACTAAACATAACAAACTGTATTGAGCATCCGTATAGCGCGATTTAATCCTGAGCGGAACGTATCCTAAAATAGGTGTACTAATCAGTCCTACAGTTTTTATGTTAGTGTTATTAAGCGGTTTAATTTTTAAGTTTAATTTCTTACAAGATGCGAGCGTTATGAGATTGTTTTGTGAAGCACTATCTATTAAACATCGTATAATAGCGTTATCATTATCAGAAGTGGGCACATAAACTTGAGCGGTTGGCAAAACAGTCGTATTATTCTTAATCAGAGTGCGCGCGTAACTATCATGAACTGCGAACGCGCCGGCTGTGCCGCCGCTGTGTAAACACAAAGACTCGCGCGCCGTCGGAGCTGGCGGTGGCGAGACGTCGGAGCTGGCGGTGGCGGGTGGGCGCGCAGCCAGTTGGATATCGCGCGGGCGCAATATCGAACCGGTTTCCTTATTAAAATGTAAAAGTGAATGATGACTTTTATGACATATGTTACAAATATTAAGCGATTTACAATAAGACGTTGAGTGTTTTGCGCTTAAACAGTTTATACATAACTTACTTTGCTTCACGAAATTGAAACGATCCTTAACCAGTAATTTTTTAAATGCGAGACAAATAAATAATTGAGAATGATTGGACATATTGCAATAACCACAAGTGGAAGCGGGTGCCGACATTTGACGGTTATGATTACTGGTTAAAGCGAAGGTATGCGACATCTTAGTTACTGATTGGCGAGGTAGACTTCGAACTTTCGACTTTAAATTAACGGCGGTAGATTCTAAATTGTTAACGGTCGACGTTCTCTCGAGTATTTTAATATGATGACGAACAAAGTTAATTAAACCGGAACTGTTAGGAATATCTTTGTCCTTTAGCGATAGTTCAAACGATTGCACAAGCTGCAAGTCTAACTTTTTTAATGCTATATGCGTGACGATAAAATCGGCCAAATCAGAAATATCTAATTGTCTTAAAGCGGATAGTGACGAGTGTATTTTTTCTATAAAATTATTTAAATGAGCGGGTGAATTAGCGGGCGGTTGCGATTCAAAAATATTATTTAAATATAAGGTACCCAACATTCTTTTATCTTGGTACTTAGTTATGAGCGAATCCTAAATTATGGGATAATTAGACTCGTTAGGTATAATACCTGCAAATACCGAAAGAGCTTTCCCACTCAGTTTACCCACTAAGTACTGGACCCGTTGCGCGTTAGACAAACTACTATTAGTATGGATGTTTGCCTTGAATGACTCATAGAAAAGAGGCCAATGTTCCGGGTTCCCATCAAACGATGGCAATTCGATAGGCGGTAATTTGCATTTAAGAGGGGTACTATCTGCAGGCGATGATGGCGACTCATTACTCCCAGACATTAGAGTGCGTGTATGGCTTATACGCGTATATAAGGTCTCAAAAGAATCCCAGTCATTGCAATTAATTTCAATGCCTGGTTTTTTCTGCAACAACAACAGATTGTGTTCATCACACAACGAGCTGAATTGTTCATATGAACCTTTTAAAGTAGATGACATCGCCATAAACTCAGATTTAGTTCTAGTATCGACGGCGCCTGGCACTAATTGCTTAGAAACATCATATAACTTGGTAACGCGTTTATAAATCGATTGCTTTTTTGCAATGACTAATTTTAATTTTGCTTCTTCGGCTGCCATTTTGTAGTCGAAGAAACAATTAATGTGCTATAAGCGCGGTTGATTTAAAACCGTTAAATAATTTAGCGGTGGGTAAGTGCCCACTACCACGAAATGTGGGTAGGTATGTGCGAGAAAATAACGACTATTGAAAATACAGTTATAAATGCGATGGCGTATTTAAAGAGATATATTTAAAAATATATGCGATAAATAAATATAATTATAAGCGGAGCGGGTAAATAAATAAATAAACTGGTTTTAATCCGGGTCATATGGACCAAAAGTTATGGTGTCTCCGTTTTACTGGAGGGCGGGTAAATAATGCTAGGCGCAGTGGACTGTATGAGCGGGGGCGGTTATCACATATATAAATAAATAGAAAGGGGCGTTTGAACGAAGGAAGCGAAGGGCGGCGGTTACGGCCTTCAAGTGTTCCTCTGCGTGAAATAAGCAGCAACACTAACCTGGTAATCGGCGTCTTCAGCACCCTGGATTCTGGCAGCTAGCTACGGCGGCGGTGTGTGACACGGACTTGCGCGGGCGGCGGGCGGTTAGCGGCGGTGGCGGCGGCGGTGTTCGCGGCGACGGCGAAAGGCGAACTAGCGGGAGCAGGCGTTCAGCTCAGCGGTGAATTTGCAACTGTCAGATGACAGTCAGAGGAATGCTGGGGCAGTGCGGACGGTACACCGATAACCATTTATGGTGCTAGTACCCTCTCACACAAGGAAACAAATAAAAGCGCGCAAACAGATGGTATGAACAAAGATAATAAAAAAGAACTGTTAGCAACAACTTTGATTCCTGTTTGAAGTTGGCCAAATTATGCTGCATTTACATTATGAAAATACCATGAATAGAAAAATGCTTACACTACCTGCCTACTCTTGATAAAAAATTCTTGTCAATGACACAAGATGTTAAAAGAGATTGGAGAAAATTTAGGAGAAAAGATAGAAGCTGCTAAGGCCGCTGAAAAATCTGGTTTGCAAATACGGAATACTAACAACATTGGACCGTCAACTTCACTAAGAACTACGTCGCCCAGCAGGGAAAGTGGCAAGACCCATCCAAGCAACAAGGTCATGGGTTGCCAGGCCGGGTGGAAGCAAGCAAAGATTCCCGTATCCACCTCTGAGGCGATCAGCGCAAGCACCGACGTCCGCCCCCTTTCACACCACGACAGCAGTGAGACCGTCATACAGACCGATGTTGCGTAAATAACAACCAAGGTAACCTTACACGCTGGTCGTATATTTTTTTTTTTGTTGACACATGGTGTTCAATCGCAAATGACCCGGTAGTCTGACAGTACGTTACGGGTTACAAAATACCATTTAATAATACTGTAAAGCAAGCTACTGAACCTATCACTCCTAACTTTTCTTCGGCTGAAATAAGTAAGTTAATCACATCTGACTTGTGCCAGTCAGGAGTAATATGCATATGAGAGGATGTCAAAGACCAATTTATTTCTCCCATATTCTTAACACCTAAAAGTGATGGATCGTCCAGATTTATCTTGAACCTAAAATCATAGAATAAAGCTGTCGCCTCATACCACTTTAAAATGGAGGACATACGGACAGCAAGCAAATTATTGATCCAAGACAGTTATATGGCCAATGTTGATATCAAAGACGCATATATTTTCATTAGTTCCTATTGATGAAAACTACAATAAGTACAAAAAAACAACAAAAAGTAATACGTATGAATTTTAGTGCCTACCGTTTGGACTTAGTCCAGCACCTTATTATGTCTTTACGAAACTCATGAAACCGGTCTATCTACCGGATTTACCTTAGAAACAGAGGTTTTTTAATTCTAATATATTTAGATCTTGTGCCTTGGCCATTCTTATGAAGAATGTAAAAGTTTTATTCTCGAATCTGTATGTTTATTACAAAATCTAGGCTTTGATAAAAACTTTAAAAAGGGTAGCTTGGAACCACAAAATACTAGAAAATTTCTCGGTTTTGAATTAAATTCAGAAAATATGTGTTTGCAATTGCCAATAGGAAAACGAAAACGCATTCCTGAACAAATAGATATCAATAGAATGGGTGGAGTACAATAAGTTCCTTTAAATAATATCACTTGTCGTCTATGGCAATGTAGCGAGAAACGCAAATTATTTGTCTTTGCATCCTACTTATAATCTAAAGATAACTTCGAGGCGGATAAGGAGTCACGGCGTATGAATATCGATACAGAATGGCAAATGTCGGCACCAGTGTTCGAAAAAATTGTTCAATTGTCAAAGCGACGACCGCCTTGTTTATTGATACCATTTTTTCTAAATAAGATTGAGATCTGCCCTGCAAAAACATTACTGTCCTACTTAGATATGACTAAAGTTTACAGAGATAAACCTAGAACGGAAAGGTTATTGCTCACCTGAAGCCTATTCATAATGGAACTAGTTCTACATTAAGTCGTTAGTTTAAAAACACCCTATTTAACAGCGGCATTGACACTTCTTTATTCTCAGCACACACGTGTAAGACATGCGTCCACGTCCACCTCGGCAGCAAACAGAAAAGGCCTTTCTATAACTGCAGGGCCCTGATTCTGTATCGCAATGTATAGATTCCACACCTAAACCTTACCGCGCACAAACGTCAAACGCATACGTTTTTGGGAAGATATCGTAACTTTTTAAGGAATTAACGTGGTTTTGAAACAAGGAATCGTTACAGAATAAGGGCCCAGGATGGACTGGTAATTCTCTGGTGTTTGCACGGTTTTACAATCGACCCCTTACCATTGAGAATGACGATAATGCCTTTGCAGCGGCTATTTACATTGATTAATTTCTAGCTTATCATTCATTATAATATATCATACTAATATGATACCTAATTATATTTAATCGGTTATACTCGTAAATAGTCAATTATAATAGGTGAATTAAATCATATAGGTACTTAAATTATTTCGCAAAATTTGTGTTCTAAACATCTACCTTGTGAATTAACGTTTATTTTGGTCAAATAATAATAATAGGTAATGATCAAATAATCAAATGAATTGACTAGTTTACAAACAAAACAGTGTAATTAAAAAATCTTCAACATTTTAAGAAGGCTTTATTCTTCGTTAGTTATTAAAAATTACTTACTGAAAAATACTTTCGCCTGCTACGGCACGTTCGAAAGGCTTTATTATTGATGGTTAAACAAACTTACCTGAAGTGAAGTTTGATCGTAATTGTACGAGACGTTGCATCCGAAGAGATTTATATAAAGATCCCTCCCTTCCCGTACATGCTGGCCCCATATAGATTAATTTTGCAAAAAAGCTCTAAAAGTGAATGACAGCGCGGGTGACAAACTCGTGCACTCGGTTGGTATTCACAAGATGGCGCCTGTGTGTGAATGGGTAACGTTTTATGTTTTTTTTTAAATAAAATTTCTTTTAGATAGCTCTTAATATGTGTTGGATGCCTGGTACATTGAAGAGTGGACTACCTTGTGAATATAAATCTCTTCGGATGCAACGTCTCGTACAATCACGGTCAAACTTCACTTCAGGTAAGTTTGTTTAACCATCAATAATAAAGCCTTTCGAACGTGTCGTAGCAGGCGAAAGTATTTTTCAGTGAGTAATTTATAATAACTAACGAAGAATAAAGCCTTCTTAAAATGTTGAAGATTTTTTAATTACACTGTTTTGTTTGTAAACTAGTCAATTCATTTGATTATTTGATCATTACCTATTATTATTATTTGACCAAAATAAACGTTTAGATAAATAATAAAAAAATACTTTTTAATTTCATAAAAATTAAAAGTGACGACCCTAATGCTTCGCTAGTTATCTCAAAAAAAAAGCGCTAACTAGCTGAGATATAGTGCTAACTAAACAAAAACTTTTTCAATTTTACAAACATAAGAGGACAACCCTAACGCTCAATTGGCGCGTATCTATACCTACTAATAATAAAAAGCTGAAGAGTTTGTTTGTTTGTTTGCTTGAACGCGCTTATATCAGGAACTACTGGTCCGATTTGAAAAAAGTCTTTTAGTATTAGATAGCCTATTTATCGAGGAAGGGTATAGGCTATATACTCGTATCATCACGCTAAGATCAATAGGAGCGGAGCCCAAAGTAACTATTCCACGCGGACGAAATCGCGGGCAGAAGGTAGTAGGTACAAAAAACAACAAAAAGGCCTAGTTTCCGTCCTGCTTTAGCTTATATTTATACTGTGTTAAAAAAAACCGTGGCGCCCGTAGTAGCACGTAAAATAAGCGTGAAATTAAATTTTTATTCGGAATGTCTATGGTCTCAATGTACAATCGATTTCATCGGATTCAGCATCCGATTCCACATCTTGTAGAATTCGTATGAGCTCTTTGGAACTTAATTCGTTATCTTCATATTGTTTTCTGAGGCTTAAGCGAGCACTACACATTGAAATGAAACACTTTTTTACGGATTAACTCGCGTTTAATTTACTATTTACATTGTTTTTATATTATCCTGACGTTTCGAACCCTTTACAGGGTCCGTGGTCACAGGGAGACCGTTATCTTCACTCATTTTTTATTTACACTAATTTCAAATGAACAATAACAAACACTATCCATACTCGGAGCTGCACTATCTCGCACTGACCGCGCTTACGTATAAACAACCTTAATTTTTCTTAATTAGTACAAAAACAATTAACCCCTTACTGCATGGACTTTCATATCATTGCAGGAAAAATATATCTTATAGTTTTTAGTGTATGGAACCCATAAAAAATGTATTAAAAATGTAGCAGTGCCGTTTAATTTATTATTTCAATAAAAGCAAAATGTGCATAAAGAGTACGTTATGAATTAAATAGAATGAAACTGTTTATACCAAATATGGGACGACAAGCAACTTAGTGTAATTTTTTTGGAGCCGACAAGAATAACTGCCACTTCGGCCACCTGTATTGATAACGTATATACAAATGTAAACCCACTGGCTAAGCAAATTATTAATAACCTGGACTCTGATCATTGTGGTCAAATGGTCAGTTTTCCACACCAGCGTAAGCAAGTGATGAAACAGAATATCACTGTTGTGCCAAAAACTGCAGGTCGGCTGGAACGCTTTAAAAGCAATCTAGATACAAAATTAAATTATTTAGAATATAATGACAACCCTGATGTCTTTTATAATGATTTTTTTAACATATATTGTTCAGAATTTAATAAATCTTTTGTTCCAAAAAAGATCTCGGTTAGTGGTACTGTATCTTTTAATGAATGGGCTACAATTGGTATTCACAAAAGTAGGAAACGCCTTTATGAACTTTATGGTGAACGCAATTATAACACCAGCAACGACTTCAAATTATATGTTAAAAATTATTCGAAATTATTTAAAAGAGTATGCCGATTAGCCAAGGCAAACTATCTGAGTTCTAAGATTAAGAATAGTAATGACAAAATAAAAATGACATGGAATATTATAAATAGTGAAACAGGAAAGGTCAAAAGTCGTAATAATGAGTACAATTTAAATTGTGATAATAAAACCTTGACTTCTGATGCTGATGTTGCTGCAGCATTTGAGAGGTTTTTTACTGACATTCCAGTTTCAACTACAAAAGCCTTGATTTCCTCCCCCACTGTAGCTGAATCTGTTTTGAAGGAGAATGTTAAAGATTGTGAAAGTAATTTCAGTTTTCAAAAAATTTGTGTTATAGATATATTAAAAACATTTAACCTTCTTAATAAAAAGAAAACTGCTGATCTGTGGGGTAATTCCGTGGATGTCGCTAAATCAGTAATTATGACAATAGCTCCAGTTTTAGCTTGCATATTTAACGAATGCATTGACTGTGGTGTTTTTCCTGACCTAATGAAACATAGTAAAATAATTCCATTGTTTAAATCAGGTAGCACTTCTGACCCCTCTAATTTTAGACCTATTTCTGTGCTACCCACATTTAGTAAAATTTTTGAAAAGTTAATGCTAGACCAAATTCAAATTCATTTTCATAGAAATAAACTTTTACATTGTAAACAGTACGGTTTTACTAGGGGTCGCTCAACAACTGACGCCGGTGTTGAGCTTTTAATCCAAATATTCGATACCTGGGAGGAATCACAGGATGCCCTAGGGGTATTTTGTGATTTATCCAAGGCTTTCGATTGTGTTTTACATGAAACTTTGGTCAGGAAGCTTAACCACTATGGAATTAGGGATACTGCTTTGAGCCTTCTAATCTCATACTTGAGTAACAGGATTCAGAAGGTCGACATTAACGGTAAAAGATCTCCGGGATCAGTGGTTACAATGGGAGTTCCGCAGGGTTCAATACTAGGTCCATTCTTGTTTTTGGTTTATATTAATGACTTACCTTATTTTGTAAAAGACAGTCATGAGATAGTATTGTTTGCTGATGATACTTCACTTTTATTCAAAGTGAAACGACGACACCCAAATTATGACGATGTGAATAATGCGATCTCAAAGATTGTTCACTGGTTTAGTGTAAATAACTTGCTATTAAACGAGGGAAAAACCAAATGTGTAAGATTTGTATTGCCTAATGTTAAGCAAGTAACAACTAGTGTACAAATTAAAGATAGGAATGTGAATCCTGTGGACACCACTGTGTTTCTAGGCATCACGTTAGATGCCAAGCTTCAGTGGGGCCCACATATAGCTAAATTGTCGAATAGACTTAGCTCTGCGGCTTATGCAGTAATGAAGATCCGTCAGTTAACTGACGTTGATACATCTAGATTAGTTTATTTCAGTTACTTTCATAGTGTAATGTCGTACGGCATTTTACTGTGGGGAAATGCTGCCGACATTCAAACTATCTTTGTGCTTCAGAAGAGGGCTATTCGAGCAATCTATAACTTAAAGGCTGGTGACTCTCTCAGAGAGAGATTTAAGAATATAAATATAATGACAGTAGCATCACAATACATTTATGAAAATTTGATTTATGTTCATAAAAATACTGAAATGTTTTCAAAAAACAGTGATATTCACAATGTAAACACTAGAAGTAAGAACAAATTAGCAGTACCTTATACTAGGCTCCATAAAATAAATAATTCTTTTAAGGGTCTGTGTGTAAGATTTTACAACAAAGTACCAAATGATATTCAGAAACTAGATCTTAATAAATTTAAAATTAAAATCAAAGAAAAGCTTTTTAAAAAAGCTTATTATAAAGTGTCAGATTACACAGAAGACAAAACAGCTTGGATCTGAAATGCTCCAAGCACTCCAACAGCTATTTCTAACTGTCTTTATTTAATTGATACTACATTGTATTGTAGTGTTGTATTGCATCATTTATTATTTTTTTAATTCATATTTTGTATTGACCTGGTAACGACATATTCTTTTTTTTTGTGTGTAAATGTTGTTGCTTTTGTGCGCTGTGGTTTCTTGCGCCCATTCTTTGCCACAGTTAAAAAATTATGTCCTGAATGGGTGGTAGGTTAAAAAAGATTTGGACGATTCAAAGTACTTATTAATTGAGTTTATTGAATAAATATATTTTGACTATTGACTATTGACAAGTTTGAGGTTCAAAACTATACTAAAATATTGTATACAATGGACTTGTTTTAGCATTGTTTGATACTATTTTAAGCTAGGTAGAGCTATTTTAGCGAGAAAGTAACTTTAATAAAAAATCAGAAAACGAACCAGTTACCTAAGTCTTATTTGTATAACTCCACGGGGATTAAACCCGTGACTAGACTATACTGCGAAAGAAAACAGTTCAAGAATTCATGGGCAGAATAAATATAGGAAGTGTATAGAGTGCCACAAGCGGCACTGTATCTCCATCGGATAGGGAACCGTAAGTTTTGCGGTATAATAGTGACGCCGCCTGAGCTGCCGTAAAGTTTTTGTTAGACAACAGAAATACTAGCTGCCCTACTCCTGTAGGTCACGTGATAGGTTAGAAATTTAAGAAAATCGCGAAGCGCAGCGTAGCGATTGTCTTGAATTTCGAGGTTATTTTTTTTTTAGACAACAGAAATCTAACTCCATACAAAAATATCTTTTGAATAATAAGTCGTCTGAACATTATGACAAATAAAAAATATGTTACGGTTCCCGAACCGATTGAGATACAATCCCGCTTGTGGCACTTTATACGCTTCGTACTAGGATGCCGTCAAATTACGGCATCGTAATCGATCGTACTAAGTTGCCGCTTGTGGCACTCTATTCACTGCCTACACTTTATACTAGGATGCCGTAATTACGGCATCGTAACCGATCGTACTAGAATGCCGCTTGTGGCACTCTATCCACAGCCATAAATATATTATATTACTAACATAGGCATATATGCTCAAAAAATTCAACCTACGCGTTCGTACCTACTGCATGACGAGTCATATATGAACAGTAGCAGTTTTACCGCTATCTGCATACTGTCCCATAAATGAACAGCACATAATGTACACGACAATATTGCTGAATAATTTTACAATCAATAATAATCTAGGGCAGGTTCTTATATTTTTAGAGTCAGATGAGATGATTTTATGCATAGAAAAATATACCAGCAAAAATAATCGTAGGATTCTGAGAAATTTAGGTGCAAACACAGAGCTATTCACCCTCGGAGTATAGTGGAATTCAAACTGACTTTTATCTTTTCCTAGCAAGTCTGCCAACATTATGCATCTACTAAACGTCAAAGTATTTATCTAGTCTATGGTTTTTAAAGTTACCATCACTCAAACTTGTTATAAATTTAAATTTTTGTCAGAAAACTTAGGTGTGCAAATATGGGAGACAGTAAGAGATGGGTGAGTTCCACCCATGAAACTGAACAACTTTCCCCAAGAAACCTATGTGTGCAAAAATGGCAAAAAAATTCTCCGTGCATAAACGACGTCTGTGGGTTCATGGCACGAAGCAGCACGAAGCCTCAAAATAGTGAGGAGCTGAATGATGTGGTTCAAAGTCGAAATACGAGTACGATCCTTCATTTGGTCGCGCGCGCGCGACGAAGAACTTATACGAAAAACGAAGTCCCTCATGCACGCACGAGTGAGGGGCTAGTGAAGTCTGTAGTTTTGTCTTATTTTCTAAAATTTGTTTTTTGTCAAATATTAATGTGAAATAATGGTGGATTATTAACCGTTAAGTGTTCGTGAACGTGTTTGAGTGTTGGAAAATTAAACAAAACCATGCAACATCACTTTTTAAATTCTCTCTAGAAGTCCGTGTGAATCTCAGTAAAGTCCCACATCTTTATTGAAACTCAAAGGTTTGGGGGAAATACCTATCATTTAGATAGATAGATAGATAGATAACATTTATTGACCAAAAAACAAGGTTGAAATAACACAGCACAAAAAACAATACAACAATAACACAAAAAGAGTTAAATCTTAATTAAGAACCTAAACATAATAAATACACAGTGGTCGTATAGGTACGTAACGTGCTGTGCACAACGTATATTATTAAGTTGGTCAACGAGGTGCGTGCCTCAGCATGTGCTGCGGCAGCCCGAGAGCCGCTGCAGCAGCACTGATATTCTGACCGCACCTTAAGAGTGCACGTCGCATTCACTAACCGACACTAAAATATTAATGTAGGTCAGTGCATGCATTACAATTATTAAACATATTTATATTATTACATTTAGCATTCAACGTTCATATTATCATCACTCATTATCATCTAATTTAAGCATTACAATGATCTCTAATATTACAACTGAAGGACTTGTATCCATGGTCACGAACTATATTAAAAAAAATCAACAGTCCATCAGTATCTGATCTGTCAAAAATTGACATTTAGCAAATCATGCACGTTCGATTTGACTGCGTTTTGTGAGCTGAGTTTAATTTCGTGGGGCTAATTTAGTTTTAGAAAGTAAATCATCATTCAGATACGTCTTCGCTTCTAGATTCTGTAAGTTTCAAATATGATTTATAATATTTTTAGAAGATCACGTTGTATGACGTTGGTTATTCGTACTATTTTCATCCACATTTCTAGAAGTTAGAAGGCAATCTTCAGCGCAACTTATTAATAAAATAATTGGTCATTGAAACGAGTTTTCCTTTAGAAGTCCTTGATTGTCATGTTACGTTAATTATTTTATTCGTCAATTTGGTCGTAGCTGTGTCACGATTTTTGTAATTGAATTGTATTCACATTAATAAAAAGAGTGACCCAATGATCCACTTTTGAATATATATAAGCAATTGTTAACTTTCTACTTAATTTGGTTGAACGGCTACAGAGAATTCTTATTTTATAAAGTTTTACAACTACAATCATTCGTTTAAGACCACATCATCCAAGTACATAATGACAATGCGTGTTATCTATCAGTTCTATTATCTAGAGATAAGTTGCTAATGTAGTAACTCTTTTTAAGTAAGTTGTTTTACTATTTTGGTTAATGGAAACCATAACTTTAGTGTTATTTATTTTAAAAGGCACATTTTATAATAATTCCTGTTAACTTATACCTACTTAAACTTATAATTGCAAATAGAGAACAAACAATATAGGAACAGTATGTACAGGCAAGTAATACATAGTGCTAAAATTCTTCTTATTATTATTATTATTATTAAAAAAAAATAAAAACAAAGGGTATCTTATTCTTAACTTTTCTCGGCTCAGTATTCCAAAGGGAGCCATCGAATTTTGAGGTGATTTTTTTGTGTAAAGAACTCCTAATTAGGATCAAGTACACGAATTTTTATCGCTCGGAATTAAATAGGACTCTCACAATAAATTATTGAAAATAATTAATTTGTAGGTTAACATTAGTTTGTATAGTGAAGTGACAGCTCTTTTGCCAACTTTCCAACGTAAAAACGCGCGCGTATATATAGTACAATAGTAACAGAACCGAAGCAGGGGGGCTCGGGGGGCGACGTCCCCCGCCATGTAATAAGTGCAGAGTTAATGATTAGGTTAGGTTAGTATGTTGACCAAAGACGCGCGAGCCAAGCGAGCGAAGCGAGCGTGCCGCGGCAGCGGCCGGCGAAGCGCCAGAAACGACGTTTTTGTATGTGCGACGTTTTTATACATACTCTCCCCTTTCCCTACCTAAAGGGGGATTGTTAGATATAACAGAAATACTAGCTGCCCTACCCCTGTAGGTTAAGTGATAGGTTAGTAGCAATTTGAAAAATTGAAAATTCGATTTAAAAAAAAGTATGCGTTTCCGAGTTTGGCGCTTTGGGGAGGGGGGAGGGGTATACCCCCCCTACCCCTACCCCCTACCTTCCCCCTCAAATTCGGGGGTCCCCTTTGGAATTTAGAACCCTTTTCTCTGGAAACCAAAATAGTTTTCTATACTTATGTGATTTTGTATTGTTTTTCCCTAAGCAGAGTATTGATCTGCTTCTTCTGAGCAGACCCGGGCAGAAGTCTTAAGGCCCCAGTACTCATTGGTGTATGTTAGCCTACTGCCGGCCATCGCCATTGTGTAGATCGACAAATTGCCCGCTTACACAATGGCGATGGCCGGCAGCGGGCCAACATACGCCAATGTGTACTGGGGCCTTTATATATAATGTTAATGTTGGTAACAATAACATTGTCTTGATTTCTTCTAACCTATTTCTATTCCTATTCCTATATTCTATGCCTGTTTCTAATGCATGTATTAACTTTTAAATATTATAATTGTTAACAGAAAATGGCAGAGCAAAACTCACAAGCTGGAGACACCGGCCCGCCCAAAGGCATCCCCGCATTGAAGGCTCATGTTGTGGCAAACAAAATTGACGTAGCCCTCTGGGGCATCCGACTACTAACTGTCCTCTGCACAATAGGATATGTCTTACCTTTATTTAACAAGTGAGTATTCCACTTTATATTTGTTTTATGCAATGTAGAAGACTCAGTGTAGGCAAACTTCTGACAACTGACGATCTGGTGAAATGAAATGAAATGGTTTAATTGCATCCAAATATGGTATAATGATGTTGTTACAGAATAAACAAAGATCAAGCGTATTTTGTCAAGTAGTCAACATGCAAAATTATTGATAATAATAATCTTTTTGAAAACCAACTGCCATACTCTGAGACATCAATTAAGTTTTAAAGTCAATTAAGTTTCTTTCTCTTACTTTCTTATGTATAGTGCTAAATAAAGAAGGAAAGACATTTAATTGTCATTTAAAGTCAATGACTTCTGCATACAGCAGTTAAAGATCTAACATTTATTAAATACAAGCGGCCGCTCGCGGTTTCACCCGCGTGTTTCCCGTTTTCCGTGGGAATATCCGGATATAAAGTATCCTATGTGTCAATCGAGGTTATAAACTATCTGTATGCCGAATTTCATCCAAATACATTCAGTAGTTTTTACGTGAAAAAGTAACAAATATCCATACATTCTTACAAACTTTCGCGTTTATAATATTAGTAGGATTATTTATACCAATTTAGTTGTTATGCTTCTATGCTCTGCATTATAGTAGACCAACCATCATTACAAACACGAAATTTATTTTTTGCGGTTTTTACTAACAAAATGAGAGATAACTGAGGTTGGTTTATGTTTATAATTTGTATTTACAAAATCCTCCACTACCCTCAGCTCCCTCATTACCTTCGCTCCCGTTTTACGCTCATACCTGCTACTTTCCGCCCCAAACGTTCTTGTGACACAAGAACCCTTCCATTTCCTCAATCCAACTCCAAATACTTCCATAGCTCTTACACCGTTCACGCAGCCAGTTTGTGGAATAAGCTGCCAGCTGCCATTCGTGAGAGTCCATCGGTGTCATCTTTCAAACATAAATTAAAAGAGCACTATCTATCCAACAACAACAGTAGTTATGTATTTATAAGTATCATTAGTCCCGTAGACTCTCTTTCCACACCACAGCTAGGGTTGGCTGGAAGAGATCTCTTCTAGAGATAAGCTCACCTTTGTATATGTCTTTTGTTCTTGTTCTTTTTCAATGTGTTTTATATGTGCAATAAAGGATTAATAATCATAATCAAAGATTTTTCTTAAAAAATAGCTGAAGAATTTAGGTGTTTCTAAGTTAGCGTAGGCGTCTTGTACGCCGGCGGGCCGCTAGTATACAATAATCTTGAATCTTCCATGCTTCGGTAGTCACGTTGTGCAGTCAGTTTCAACTGTTTTTGTTTATTCCATATAACATGGTGTATCATTAGATTGTTAGTATATCGTTGGCAGCATGGATATTTAATTAATTTAATTTCAAAAACAGACTTAACATCACATTAACTTATAAATTAAGATCCTGGTTATCTATGCTATTTAAGTAATGTCCCACCAAAACACTACTTAAAATATCAAAAAAAGCATCTCAAAGGGTTTGCTGTATACAGCTACTAGTTAAGTGTTCATGTTTTAATTTAAAGTCTTGTTTTGTTTTTAATTTCTGTAATTGTTTTTATTTTGTACACGTTGCCCATCGCAGCATCACCGAACCGGTTCCGACGGAAGATCAGCGCTGATCGCAAGGCCAGCATTTTGCTGAGTCGGAATCCGTTTTGGGACGTTTTCTGTATGTTTTTTTATTATTTTTGTCTGTAAATTACCTGTTGTGTCCCAAATAAATGTTTTTTCTTTCTATCTTTCCCATTAGTGGCTCTAATATGTAGTAATTTTTATTTTTTTTAATTAACTTTGACAACTTTTAATCCTCTGAAAATATATTATGAAAATGTGATGTCAACTTTATCTGAATGGCTGTATAACATCTTTTAAGAATCATCATATAACTTAATAAGCTTAGCCATATGTGAACCCATCATAGTTGTTAGGTTTTGCCAACTGCCATTGTACTGCAACAGGTGAGAACTCTCTTCAGAAAAACTGAGGAGTACCAAAGAGAATAAAAAGAAATAATATAAAAAATTGTTTTAAATTGTCATTGCCACCAATTGCCTGCAATTGCAACATGCCAGCTTTCCAATCAACGGTCTACTTAAAATATAAATTACATAATATTATAAAATAAATCGTTTGTTTTCTTGGGTCTGCTGCTCGTTTATCTCTCAAGAAACAATGAAAATCAGAGTGACACCAAGGTCTGCCCAAAGAATAGTAAATTATAACTGTCCATTGAATTTAGCTGTAGTATAGTAAATTCAATTACAGACATACTGCCGCCCCCTCTCTTCCCTTGGGTGTCGTCGTTAGCTGCACAAACATCCGACAGCATAGAGCGGCGATGGGCTCACCACCTGTCACGCTGAGCACATGTGCAGCTATCATTTGGTGTGCCGTGCACTGTGGCAGTGGATTGCTTTTGTGGGCTTAGGGGCCGTTCAAGTATTACGTAAGCACCAAGGGGGGGTGGGGGGGTCTCTGTTTTGCTTATTTTGGATGACATGGGGGGTGGGGGAGGTCTAGATGATGATTACGTCATCGTTAGTTATTTAAGTTTTTTCGGG
Source organism: Scoparia ambigualis (assembly GCA_963921215.1). NCBI lineage: Eukaryota > Metazoa > Arthropoda > Insecta > Lepidoptera > Crambidae > Scoparia > Scoparia ambigualis. The sequence goes on from OY992516.1 coordinate 31,847,723, forward strand.
GATTTCCGCAAATAATACATATGCGTAGGCACTCGCTTTGAGAACTGATTAGGGGTCTAATAATTGTTGTTAAAGTTAAGTTGTCTAATAATTCACTCTCGTGCCGGCCGGCTGCAAGTGCGCATCTATCAGTATTGTTTTGTTTGGATTCTAAACGTATTGTAAGCATTGAAAGTTATCATTTGTGTTTATGTTGATGCAATTAGCCAAAGTTTAACGTTTTAATTATTTAAATTTAAATTTTAATTTCATGAATTTTCCTTTTTAAAAATAACAATATAAAAAAACATTTATTACTAAAAATGTTTACGTAAGCATAGGGGGAGGGGGTAAGTGCTTTGCTTACTTTTGATGACAAGGGGGGCGGGGGGGTAAAAAATGGTAAGAAATCTGCTCACGTAATACTTGAACGGCCCCTTAGTCCTATGCGCACCAAATCTATTATTCTCCAAAATTCAACTTCTATACATTCATTCCGAAGAGCTCCAATGATTTTCATATTAAAATAATAAATAAAACCACATTTACCAATTTAATTCCCTACAGCTCCAAAACATTAAAAAAGTACAAAACAATCATTCTCTCCTGGCAATCAATGTATGAAGATCAGAGGTTTGAAGAATTTGCATACGGTTTTGGAGCTCTTGAGAACTGTTTTACAAAATAATATTAATATGTAATTTGACTCTTGGAGCGGGCGGGAATAATCCCTTTTGTGGTCCTCATTGCCTGGACTCTGACTAACCCTTCGGGGATATAAGTATAAAGCGACTGCTAGAAACCGCAACAAACTTCAAGGGCTCGTCAGGTCAAGTGTTTTAACAATGACAAAAATGACTAAAAAGGAATTTGTGTTTTTTTCATTTTTAATCATTTTGTGAATTTTAATTAGATAGTCTTTGAGTATCTAATTTATTTTAAAGCAATAACATAAGAAAAATAAAATGAAAAACAATTAAAAATAACGATTATTTACAACGCGCGGGCATCGGCCGGCCGGCCGACCGTCTGTTGACCCGTTCGCGTCAGCTGGGCGATAAGTACCTACGTTAGTCTGCAATGAGACCATTTTTGTCATGTTTAAAACACTTGACCTGACCACCAATGTATGGAGGAGTCACCTAATAGTGGTGCATGTATGTATAGATGTAATGTGTGTCTCCAGCCCAGTGTCGGCGTTCTACAAGGCGCTGCTGGGCAACGCAGCGACGTCAGCGCTGAGGCTGCACCAGCGCATCCCTGCGCGCGAGATCGCGCTGTCACGCGAATTCATGGCGCGTTTCTTCCTCGAAGACAGCGCCCACTACCTGTTCTACTCGCTCATATTCATGAACGTCGCGCCCAATTTACGTATCCTTTTTCATATTTAACTACTAGTCTGTGATGAAGATTTTGATTTTTGCCAAAGACATTACAGTTTGGCTGAAGCCAAATCCACCGCTCTAGACCGTGGCGTCGCGCCGCGGTTGCTGGTGAATGCTAGAACACACAGCTTATATCAAACGTCTTTCGGCCCTGTCAAACACGTAAATGAAAGAAAATTGGAGTGAATGGGATTATGTTTGGCGGCCATCCATTTGACTAAAGTCGTTTGGAGTCACGCCAAATGGCGCCACCGTGAATGTCCACCTTGAAACCTTCTTAAATGCTATGGATTTGGATTAATATGGGCTGATAATAATTTATTTATCATCATCATCAGCAGCCTGCACAAGTCACACTGCTGGGCACAGGTGTTCTTGCATGGACAACAACACATGGGAACATTGGTCTCTGGCCCGATGCGAGTGAAATTACCCATTAAAAACCACAAGCATTTCACATTTTAAAAAAAATGTTCTGCCCGAATGGCACAGACTATAGTTTGTTAGATTAGTCTTTAAGTCTTAACTACGTTAGTTAACTATTTTTTTTATTATTATTAGTTTTGACTTCAATAAGTGCTTGTGTTGAATAAATAATTTGACTTTGAATGACTGACATAATAATAAGTTATTTACAACAACAAATGAAACAATACTAAAAGTGAAACAAGTATATTAGTGAGAATGTTAGTAAAAAGATTAGGCAGTTACCGTCCTTGCTACGACATTTAATAGTCGCTACAAAGTGTTTGCCCACATTTGAGCGCCAACTCAAGGTGAACCTGTATTAATATGTTAGTTCTTGTACAGTAAGTAACATGCTAACAGTAGTATAACAATTTAATTATAATGTTATTGTTTAAATAATTTTAACGCAAATTGTGTTGCAAAAATAAAATTCATCTCCCATACATAACAGCTGTCCGATCAGCTGACGACAATAGTATGGGAGTTCGAATTTTTTTTGTCATTTTTGCACAGGTTTCTTGGGGAAAACGTCCGATGTTTAGTCCGGGTTTGCGATCGCCAACGCGCATTTGGTAAGCGCGCTGATTATGCATCCATCAATTGGCTACTTGACAGTTTTCGAAAAAGTATTTTAAAAATTGCAAACGCTTATTTTATACGCCGTACAATATTTTGTTTCTCGAAAAAGTTTTATTTAATAGAAAAAAAACATATTTTACTTTATTAATTTCAAATTTCGTGCAAAAACGGTTGGTCACGTGACATTTTGCTCTGTGACGTCACACTTCAATTAAATAATATAGAAATATAATATCTTGAACCTGACAGATAGTTTTTGATTATTGTGTGAAATGTGACGTAACACGAAGCACAATCATGGCCCGTGTTTCGGGTCTTGTAATCCACATACAAAAAATTGCAAATTTTTTTTTTAAAAATAAAATATTTACAAATTATACCTACCATTTCCGACTTAGTTCATATGTTATTATAACAACTGTCAAATAGCCAATTGTAGCGATGGCTTGACTTCAATATTGGAGGTCTTTGCCCAGCTGTGGGACAGTATACGCAGGCTGTTCCTACTTTACTTTTAAAAAGGCGCATTCATAATACTTATTAATAAAACGGAAGTGTATACAGTGCCACAAGCGGCGCTGTATCTCAATCGGTTCGGGAACCGTAAGTTTTCGGTATAATAGTGACGCCGCCTAATCTGCCGTAAAGTTTTTTATTAGACAACAGAAATCTAACTCCATGCAAAAATAACTTTTGAATATTATGCCTTCTGAACATTATGGAAAATAAAAAATGTTACGGTTCCCGAACCGATTGAGATACAATGCCGCTTGTGGTACTAGGATGCCGTAATTACGGCATCGTAACTGATCGTACTAGAATGCCGCTTGTGGCACTCTATCCACGCCTAATAATACGGTCCTTTAGCTAAGAGCCTCGATCAACACCCAGAGAGGCTCTCGCTAAAGGTTGGGTCAAGGGTCAGATGCCAAAAGCAGTACTCCTTGACACGGCACGCATTGTCAGGAGGTTCCTCACTCTACGGCACTAACCACCGAATTTGTTTTAAATAATATTTTGTAATATAAAGTTTTGTACAAAATTTGTCGTAAGAGTTTGACAAAGAGAATATTATGTAGAAAAAGTTGTGACAAGATTGAATTTCCTTAACTTTAGTGCAGTAATATTGACGCCGATATTCTTGTTCGCGCTTCTGCACGCTGCCTCTTATTCGCTGACCATCCTTGATGTAAGTATTCATATTGTTTTCTAACATTAAATAATTTATTTACATACTAACTATAAAAGAAATGATACTACCTATTTGTTTGCTAAATTTTATGGTAAAATAAATTATTAATTCGAAAGTGATTTTTTTTGTTTGATACGCTTTCAAACTTAACCGATTTTAATGAACTTAAAAAAATCTGCAAAGTTATAAGCCAATCAACGCCAACAAGACAACGCATTTAAAAGATTCATACAAATGTTCACCCCTCTACCCTATATCCTTCAAGTTTAATGTTCACGGGAAAAGTAGACTATAATCGTCTTCAGCGGGCCTCGCAAGCTCAACACGAGATATGTCGCGGACGATATTCTCTCTTCCTTCGATGGCGGGAACGACAAACTATCTCGGTTACAGTTGTCAAAACTCGATAAAATTATGTTGCATGTTAGGGTTTGTAGATAAAAATACGACAGACAAGCCAAAAGTACTATTATGTCTATCTTTGACATATCGTGTAACATAACACGAGAAAACGGGTCGAGAAAATGTTCTCGTGTTGCGCATGCTAGTAGGTATCATCTCATCTCTTTACCGTGGAAGCGTAGCAAAATTCAAAATTAATAATTTTTTATTCAATTTAGGCTATAATAATAATATATGTTAAATAAAGAGTATAATAACCGCTTTAATAATAATCTTTATTTGTTTACAAAATTCAAATAATTACAAAGGTTTTGACCGAAGCCCCCTTTTAAGCTCATGAGCCTGTTACAGAGGGCTCCACTCTTCCATATCTTTTAGTACATACAAAAATAAAATAACATTTTCCGTATTACTAACAACAACTTTGAATTACAAAATTAAATAAATAATGTGACACAGACTTAAGCTAATTCACTCTCACTCCATCTGTGACTCATGAGTGTTTGACTGTAAGTGACTTTGTGTGAGTGTGTGTAATTGATGCCGACGACCTAGCCTTGGGATCGGAGATTAAAGTTGTAGCTAAAATCTCCACTAACCATATAAGCCCGAGAAAAAACCATTTACAAGTCTTCGATCATAGATAGAAGTATAGACGCAGCACTCTGACACTTCATTGTCAATTGTGGAATATCAAGTATTGCCTCTATATCCTCATATTTGTAACAGCTATACAATAATTGAGCACTCGTGAATGTCGCCATGCCATCGGTTCGTAAGTCCTAACTATGTGGCGGGAGCCTTGTACTGAGAAGAACCGGCAACAAACTCGGCAAGGGCATTTCTTTTCTCCCTTTATTTTACAGCGTCAATACAAAGAAAAACACAAACTCACTTTTGTATTAATAATAATAATAATTTGGATTAAAAATGCTTATCTCTTAGCCTCATTTAATATGCCGTAAACGGATAGTTCAAAGTTCAGCAGTGTCACTATTGATTTGTAACCATTCGATCCGTAGGTACAGTCTGCATCATAAATAAGTATCTATTCTCGTCACATATAATTTTTTTCTTTTTGTTGATTTCTATAACGTTCCAGTTTTCTCCTTTGAAGCACCTTGGCTAAATAATTGGTGTAAGCGGATAAAGCTCAAAACCGAGTGCAGAATTATGACGGTTGTGCTGCAGTCCGTACCTTCTGTTACGGCTTTAAAAATAGTTATATGAAAATTATTGATTAATTTTAATATCCACATGTATCCGTCGTAAGATTGGAATGCAACAAACAATCTTTAAATCCAAAACATTAAGAGGCCTATTACATCTCGAATGAGATTTTTGCGTAAAATGCCCATTTTCGTATTTTGTAGTAATTTTGCAGTTGTATTTATCGTTTTTATCGAAATAGGACAATAAATTTGTGCATAATATTACAAATCTCCAATCTGTGAGCATAAGTTGAATTCGGACGACCGGCGAATCGCATTTTTTAGTAGTTTTGCAGTTGTATTTATCGTTTTTATCGAAATAGGATAATACATTCATTATAAAATCTTTATTTCTCATGAACTAACAATTACTCTGGTATAAATTTTGCTCAATAATATTATCGTAGGTAGGAGATATTTACAGTTAACTTATAGCAATTTTCGAAGTTTTTTGGTTTAGAATAAGATTTTTTCCTATATAAAATCAATGATATCTAAAAATTCCGAGGCCGCTACGCACTATTCGAATATAGGTATAAGAGATAAAATTATAATTTTTTTATTTCATTTGTTTAGAACAGTAGCTCAATCCATGAGCTCAAAAAAGTGCCTTCGCGCACTTTATGAAAATCTTTCTCTGCAATTTTGAATTTAATTAAAAAGTTAAGCAAAATTTACAAAAAGCGAGGCCGCTACGCACTATTCCAATAGCTATTCTACACTATTCAATAAGTCATAATTGTTAATGTATTTTTTTTCTGATATCCATAACGCCAAAATTGTCCATTTTACGCAAAAATCACAGTCGAGATGTAATAGGCCTCTTAAGGTCCTATATAGGTATACTGTTAAGCTAGTTTATGGATGCTAACGCGCGTTTGTATCGATGGTGACCAATGGGATTGTGCAATTGCATTGCCCGCGCTTTGATTGAGACGTGCCGTAAAAAGGCGCAGTGTGGAATGGGCTTGAGGGGGTCCTGCACGAAATTGTGAAAATTTACGTATTTTTAAGTCATTTGTACTATGCGCTGAATTAGTTAAATACATTGAAAGAAACTTATGTAAGTTAGCCTGATCATTGCACAAAGGGCATGGCCTTCTTGAAATTTGAAACAAATTCTTTAAACTATAACAAACAATACATTTAATCTAATGAATCCTAAAAACATATTTTTTCGACAACTTTCTTAATTTTACGCATGAAACAATAATTCTCACATGAAAATATTTGTATTGATATTCCGCAGGGCAATTAAGTTACTAGATCTGAAACTTCAAAGCAGAATTGTTCTAACTATAAAATATCAATATGATTGATTTTGCTTTAAAGTTCATTATGAGACTTATGTCAGTTTTTACGATCGCGCGGCACCCCCTTAAAAAGAGAAAGAAACAAACATGACGTGTCCTCTCTGCCTACCCCGCCGGGAAATGGCCGTTTACGGTACAAATGACGTCACGCTACGGTTTATCAGAAGATAAAAACCATTTCTTAATTTTAAACTTAACACGAATTTACCAGTTTAGAGACTAATGAAACTACCATATTAGCATAATTTAAGGTTAAACGTCATGGTGGGCAGAACACGTTTTGAATATTTCATCGGTATTAATTATTATCTCAGTCACAATGTTCAAAATATGGTGGCAATTTACGTTCCACTGCTATTTAAATGGTTAAAGGCATACTCTACAGCTTATTACGGGTAATAGTTATATAATGACGGTGTGAAAGAATACTACCACCCCCTCTCTTCCCTGGGGTGTCGTAAAAGGCGACTAACGTACTAAAGACTTGCACGTATTATCGCGGACTCCGTCGCTTTACCAGTCTACAGGTCAAAATCCCTTGCACACCGCGTCGTCTATTTGGTACGGGCACGCACCCGGGCGGGCGCACTATGGGAAAATCGCGTATGTTTCGTGTCAAAACTTCATATCTCGGTTGTTTTCAACTGTAAAACGCTATTATTTTGCACACACCTTACCGTATATATAAGGCTTAATTGATATATTAAAAATTTTTTTTTGGTGTACTATTAATTTATTAAAAAAATAAAACATTAAAAATTTATACATTTTAATAGAAAAACAATATTTCTTATTAGTTTTCGACAAAATAGTTTCGTAAAGCTAAAAGATAACCACCTTCCTACCTACTTTCAACAGTCTGGGAAGTCTGGTCACTTTAAAACTTTATTCTAAGATTTTGTTATAATTTTCTACAACATAGAAGATTATACCGAGCAAATTTTAGTTTAATGTCTTTATATAATATTACGTAAGTACGACTAAGTTTAATAAAATGTTTTATAAAGAAATTTATACACAAAAACATTTTATGTACTTACCTTATATAACTTTCCTATAGATTTTCTTAATAGCAAGGAGAGCCTTAGCTTCATCCAACAACTCCTTTGGTATTTTTTCTGTGGTAGTTCTCAAGCTTGATATATATGGATCAGAAGTATATAACAAAGGAATACGTCTTCATTGGTAGCCGCTCTTGAACACTTTCTAGAATGATGAAGTCTATACTTCTTGTAATTCTTATTTCTAGTTTCTGCGCGTCTTCTAAAAAAAAATCGGTTGATTTCCCAAAATTTTTAAATATTTAAGTAGGTACGTACGTAAATACTTTTAGCTGTATGAGAGCAACAGAATTGTATAATAACAACTGTAAATATTTCGCTTCATATAAGACTAATAAATAATAGTGCGATGTGCAAAATTAACCACATCAATTGCACTCTTCCCTTATGCTGCTTTTAAATTGACCATAATAGATAAGTAAAGAAACTATACATTATTATTGCTTTTATGTGATAAAACACTATTTGAATTGACCACTGTATAGATAGCGTTTATATTGTGATTGATTTTAAAAAAAGATCAATTATTTTTTTCTTATCTGTGGTACCTACATTTTATTTAAATATTTTTAGGTAAACTAGGTCTTGTATTTACTAAATTATAGAAATCGGCAACAGTAGGTACGCAGCCAAAATAGTAAATTTTAAATATATTTTTTTTGTGAAAATTACATTTTTATTACTTACCTAGCCATATTATTTTGCTCTTTGTAAAAAAAGGCGCGATTAGGCGCAATTTTTTTTTTCTATTGTTAGTGAGTGATGTATAGAGATCCGATTACAATGAATATCTCGACATCGGCAAGCATCGGTAACCGGTAAACCTCCTGTTAAAAAAAAATCACCATAAATATTATTATCTTGGATAATATTAATTATTATACTTTTCTTACTACTACATAATAAAATATTGTTTTTGAAACAATAAAACGAGACCATAAGCTTTCCAAAAATATATAATACTCATATACTTACATTGAAAAATTTCGAGTAACGTGGCATTGAACTATCGTGTAGTATTGTAAAAAAATTGTCAAATCGAGCGTGAGCTAGGTTTGGTGCCTATCTTAAGAGATATGCTTAGAAATAAAAAAATAAAAAATACACAAGTGAAAACTGCATTTATCGTAGTAACTAAATTTTATATTTTTATCCCATAACATCGACTTACGTAACAGACAGTTTCGGCACGGCTTTGTATGGAGCTTTACCATAGTGGGGCGGCGCGCTTTAAACAAAAATTTCTGCAAAGTGTAATCGCTATTTGGTGAAAAGTGGACTATGGTAGAGGAGTGCTTTTGCTGCCCTCATTGCCTAGTCTCTGACTAACCCTTCGGGGGTACTAGTCGAGATTATATGTATGTATGTAGGCATATAATCCCGCAACTAAGGCATCCTTTTAACCCCTTAACTGGTAAAGCATTAAATATTTTTTATTGGTTTTCCATTCTATTACAACCGAATAAGGTTCAAATTATGGTGGCATCTATTTGCCATTACCAGCTTAGGGGTTTAAGTGCAAAGAGCAACTGTTTGTATGGGAGCAACTCTGAAAGTGCGAAAAATTATCAGCTAATGTTTTTTATATATTTTAGCGTTTTATTAACGCTTAAATATACTTAAGTAAAATTTTTAAACACTGTAAAAAGACTACAACCTCAGGCGGGAATCGAACCACGCACCTTCTGCATTCCGGGCGGCTGCCTTAACCACTTGGCTACCGAGGTCTGGCTTTCAACCGTCGAAATTTGTCAGTGCTTGATGCTTATGTTTTTTAGTCAACATTGCTTCATCAAATCTTAGAAGTTTTCCTCGGTAGCCAAGTGGTTAAGCGCCCGGAATGCGGAAGATGCGTGGTTCCATTCCCGCCTGAGGTTGTCGTCTTTTTTCAGCGTTTAAATATTTCAAATAATCAGCTGTTCATACAAAACTGCTAAATGTATGAAATAGCCCTTTATAGGATGACCCAGTTGCGGTATATATAAGGTGACTGCTAGAAACCGCAAAAAACTTCTAGGGCTGGTCAGGTCAAGTGTTTTAAACATGACAAAAATGACAAAAAAGAAATTCGTGTTTTTTTTATTTTTCATTAAATAATTCATTTTGTAAATTTTAATTAGAAGGTCTTTGAGTATCTAATTAATTTTAAACCAATAGCATAAGAAAAATAAAATTAAAACAATTAAAAATAACGATTATTTACTACGCGCGGGCAATGAACGGCTGGCCGGCCGACTGTTGACCCGTGTGCGTTGTCAGCTGGGCGATAAGTACCTACGTTAGTCTGCAATCTTTTGAAATATGCGTAGGTATAAGGTGCAGTTAAGTCCAACGACTATCGATAGCATCAAGTTATGTTATGGCCACATTTTAACTGTAATTATGATAAGTGTTATGATGTATGAACGTAATTTCAATTCAATCCTAGTAAAAATCTATCACACCACACATTATGAGAAGTTACAATTATCTTTCCTTTGAATGAAAGATCAATGGGTAGTTTTCTAATGTCGCGTCCGTACGCTAAGCACTTGCCGCTAACTCCAAACCAAATGACCAGATGACCTTTAATGTCCTCGACAACTAAACAGCCTAAAGCATTGTTATAATAAGTATCAGTCTTACCTATTTATTTACACTAAATTAAGTTAAACTAATGTCTCGCAATAAAGGCAACGTTAATACCTAAAAAGCTGCGTAATTAATAGGTGTCGGTAGGTACTTACATGGTGTTAAATAGCATTCCAGTTTATTACATCAGCGAACAGGAAAGGTGATAAGCTTCCCATCACACATAGCAGGCTTTGGACTGTCAAACTAATGTAATAATAATTAAATAAAAGTGAAAACCTGTGCTAAAATTTCGTAAATAAATTAAAATTTATTAAAGGACGAACTAGAACAACTTTTGTGATCGGCACACAATGATATCATTGTCGGCACATGATTATTATTACACTAATTCGGCGTGTTTAAAAGTTCATCACCTATGTATTTACAAGTCTTATTTACACCTTAAAACTAAAAAACTCTCTCTTCGTTTAAGCGCATAGCACCACTTACTACCTCGTCACTCTCACGATAGCAAAATAGCATCTCAAGATATTGCTGGTTCGTATACCTAGGCATTTTTACGCACACGCGACGCGACGCGAATGCACCAGAATGCATAAGTTGACTGCCGAAAAAATCAAAGCAGCCGTGTGTAGGTCACGTGATTAGGGTTGGCACGCACAAGAAAATAAAACCATTACTTACTTAGATCCTAGAAGTTACTGAAATGTCAAAACTTTGGCCTTTTGTTGATAACAAACTCTTTCACATTTTTTTTACAAACATGAATAGACAAACTTAAATAATTAAAGCTATCGTCCAAACTTGCATATTAAGCGAATTTACAATTATAAAAGTTATTAGATTAGATCAATAATTTATCAGTTAATTTTTATTAGTTAATTTGGTAAACCAAAAAACTTATACTATCAAGTAAATGTTAATAAATCTGGATTGCAATTCAATAGAAAAAGAAAACAAAAACTTTAATTATCCATAACCACAACGCACCAGCAGGTTTACATTGTACATAAACTAACACACTTGGAATATTAATTCTAAGATTAACATGTTACTGTATTGACTACAGTTTTATGGGATTTGTTGTAATGGTCATAAAAATATCCAAAAATGTTTGCTCGTAAAAGTTTAAAAGGATCATAACATAATGGTTAAACAAGCTACTGATGGTAATGATTGAGATTCAAACTGGTACGCATCGCATCACTACTAGTGCGACTAGCTGTTTTTGGTCTGCATCACGTGAATTCAGAATTAAGAAAAATAAATCAACAACTAAATTAGGTATTTTTATGTGGATGCTACATAGGTACTTGAAATCAATTTATTAATTATTCGCGCCACCGTTTCTTTTTTCTAATAAACAACGTTTTTCTTTTATCACGAATTCTTATCTTATTAACATTGAGATATTAAAACGTCGAAAAAAGTTTATTACCTCAGATGGGAATCGAACCCACATCCTCCGCAATCCGGGAGGCGGGCGGCGTTAACCACTCCGCCATCTAGATATTTTTTGACATGTCAAAATTTTTCAACGCATTTGACTTGTGTTGTAAGCAACAGTGTCTCATCAAACCTCTTTCACTTTACATCCATTACACAATTTACACACGATATGAATTACGAATTCGAATTCATATCGAAAAAGAACCGCTCATAGTTAGCGGCAGCCCTAAATAGATATGGATCGTCGCAAGCGTCTTTGAAGAAACGCCGCCACACACAGTGTTGCCAAATTGACGGATTTCTCGTGAGCGACACAGACGCTGTGCGCATGACTGTGATCTGCTGTCTCTTTCCAATTCTATGAATATGAAAGAGACAGAGTCATTCTCATCGCAGCGGCACCAACTTTACGACTTTAACTTAGAGAATCGCACTGTGGCACTGCGCTGCGCTGTCTGTGCTGAGTCAGTCTCAGTCACTGAACTCACTGATTCTCATGCGCAGCAGGTGTGTTCAGTTTCCTCGGGGAAATTTTGTTGTGTAGTGTAGGTACATAGTTGTGTTGTGGTATGTGAGGTGTATTTGTGTATGCGCGATTAAACTAATATCTAGTATGAGTTAATTAGTGAAGGATTAGTATTATTATGAATAGGCTATCGTGAATAAAGTAATCAGTTCAGTAACAAATTAATGATTTGAGTAACAAATGGGTGTTAAGTCGTATTAAGACTTGTAGGTAGAATAGGTGGTGTTCTTTTAAACACGTTGAATAAGTGTAATAATAAATATGTGCCGATCACAAAAGTTATTTTAGTTCGTCCTTTAATAAATTTTATTTTATCTAAGTACGTAATTTTGGCGGAGGTTTAATTTTTATGTAATATTACATAAGTTTGAAAGCCTGTTAAGTGTGATGGGAAGCTTATCACCTTTCCTGTTCGCTGGAATAAACTGGAATGCTATTTAACACCATGTAAGTACCTACCGACACCTATTAATTACGCAGCTTTTTAGGTATTAACGTTGCCTTTATTGCGAGACATTAGTTTAACTTTATTTAGTGTAAATAAATAGGTAAGACTGATACTTATTATCTCAATGTTTTAGGCTGTTTAGTTGTCAAGGACATGAAAGGTCATCTGGTCATTTGGTTTGGAGTTAGCGGCAAGTGCTTAGCGTGCGGACGCGACATTAGATAACTACCCATTGATCTTTCATTTGTAAGGAAAGATAATTGTAACTTCTCATAATGTGTGGTGTAATAGATTTTTACTAGGATTGATCTGAAATTACTTTCATACACTTATCATAATTACAGTTAAAATGTGGCCATAACATAGCTCGATGCTATCGATAGTCGTTGAACTTAATAACTGCACCGTAGGTACTTATCGCCCAGCTGACAACGCGCACGGGTCAACAGTCGGCCGGCCAGCCGTTCATTGCCCGCGCGTTGTAAATAATCTTTATTTTTAATTGTTTTAATTTTATTTTTCTTATGTTATTGGTTTAAAATTAATTAGATACCCAAAGACCTTCTAATTAAAATTTACAAAATGAATTATTTAATAAAAAATAAAAAAAACACTAATTTCTTTTTTGTCATTTTTGTCATGTTTAAAACACTTGACCTGACCAGCCCTAGAAGTTTTTTGCGGTTTCTAGCAGTCACCTTATATACTTATTACCAAACACCCTATAATAATACAAAAATGTTTGTATCTCAAAGTTACTCAAATAGCTTTAAAAATACCATCGCTGTTATACAAGTTTATTATCATATTTAGTTCGCAATTGGCATGTTTTTGAAACCATTATGTACCCATCTAGCCGTGACCACACTACATTCTCAGAGAAAGTAGTTAATGAGGGCACAATGAACTGTGTGTGATTCGCGGAACATGATTTTTGTGCTGAGAAATTCTGAGAATATGGTGGTTGTATAAACATTTCCGAATTCATAGTATTTGAAATACTTTTAGCTGTTTGTACATCCTTATTTTTTAAGTACAATTTAAGTTTCTGCTCATCATTTTGCACAAGTTTTACTAAAGGAACAACTTTGAAATAATTTAAAAACAGCTGTTCCATACGTTATGGTATGCTTACCTAACTCGATCAAAACGTATGGATTTATGTATGGACAGGATTTATTTTTATTTTTACATACATACTTGATCACGACTATTATCCCCGAAGGGTTAGTCCCCTACTAGGCAATGAGGATAGCACAGGCTGCACCATAGTCAAGTATTCACTAAATAGCGACTGCACATGTGCTCAGCGTGACAGGTGGTGAGCCCATCGCCGCTCGTGCTGTTGGATATGTGTTGGTATGTGCAGTCTTTAATCGACAAGTCGCCTTTCACTACACCCACTGGAAGGGAGAGGGTGGTAGTATTCTTTCACCGCTACGCGGCATGGTTTATATTTTTTAATTTTAAGATTTTTAACTAGCAAAATTAATAACTAGCAGATTCTCGCGGTTTTACCCGCGTGGTACCCGTTCCCGTGGGAATATCGGGATAAAATATAGCATATGTCACATGGGAAGAATGTAGCTTTGTCAAATGGTCAAAGAATTTTCTAAATCGGTCCAGTAGTTTAGAAGCCTATTCAATTCAAACAAACACATCTTTCCTCTTTATAATATTAGTATAGATAATGATGAGTACAAAATATTTTTAAAGCGATTTTAGTAATTGTAAAATTAGGGTGCACATCATATATCCGTATTAGACATAGACCGCACCAAGGCAATATTTAAAAAAAACAGGTGTTGTGGAGTGCTAGTAGAAGCTCATTAATAGAACACTACCGTCCCATCTCTTTCCTTCCCGTACAAGGCGATTAAGGGACCAAACACTGCGCGTACTATCGCGGACTCCGACGCTTTACCAGTCTAAAGGCCAAAATCCCTTGCACACCTCGTCGTCTATTTGGTACGGGCACGTACCCGGGCGGGCGGTGCGCTTCATACGAAAATGTCTGCACATTGGTAAAGCGACTGTGATCCCGATAGTACTCGTACATCCAACAGCATAGAGCAGCGATGGGCATGTCGCCTCTTCAGATGAAAAGTGTACAATATCTAAATATACTAACTTTACAATAGAGCGTTTTGAAAGTTCAATGGTTAATAAAAAACTTATTTACAAAGTTCAGTAGTTGCATCTTTTATTTTACTATAATTTAAGCCCTTATCTTCACAATTAGCTTTTTACTAGTTAGTATTTCAACAGAGAAGGTATAAAATAATTAGTTACAACTAGTTTTGACTTTAGCGACTTTCTAGAAAAAACCTGCTCAAAATGAAAACAATTTTGAGATTGCATAGTTTTGTATGAAAAATACATACTAGCATTAGGCTATTATTTTGACAAATGCCATACAAAATTTGATTTAATTTAGTATTTCAGAGAATCAAAACTTATCTTTAAGTTTTAATTTCGTTTTTGTACACTTTTCAAGTGAAATGCCGTTTGGATTGCGCCGATGCCTGAGCGATACTGAAGATTGTACTGTTTTGACGCGAAAGAGATACAAAATCCCACCAATTTAAAACTAACCAACAAATCTCCGTTGATTTGTGGAACTATCTTCTTTTGTCACTATTCGAGTGAAAATATAGGCGATTCTGATGTTTTTTGTATACAACTTTAGACATTGTACACTTTTCATCCAAAGAGGCGATGTGTGGTTACCATGTGTTGTGCCGTGGACTGTGTCATGGACTGCTTTTGCGGTCCTCATTGCCTAGTCTCTGACTAACCCTTCGGGGATAATAGTCTTGATAATATGTATGCATGTTGTGACTCCGTTGTGATGTGCTGCAGACGCTGGGCCAGAACTCGCTGTGGGTGGCGCGGCTGCTGATCTCGCTGGTGGAGTTCCAGTCGCGCAACATCCTGCGCGCCGCCGCGCTCGCGGAGATCGCGCTGTTCCCGCTCGTCGTGCTCATGGCGTTCTTGTAAGTTGTTAAACGTTTTTAACCGCCTCTATGGTCTAGCGGCTAAGCCACTGATCTTAGACCCAGAGGTCTCAGGTTCGATTTCCAACGGGAGGTACATCTTTGTGTGCTTGGTTTAGTTTGGTTGGTGGCTGTTAAGTCCGCCTGGCTAGCTACCACCATCTTATTTAAGTCTGTCGCTATAACAACAGTTTAGAGATAAGATAGCCAGTTCCTTAGTGGTTGAGGATTCCGGGTGAAGCGCGCTTCCACATTCGGCCTTATCGTCACTTACCATCAGGTGAGATGAAGGCCAAGCGCTTACTCGTCGTAGAATAGAATAAAAACAAAAGTTAACATTTAATTTTAGGGCCATATCTCACTGGGACACCGTGGCGGCGCCACCAGTCGATTTCATCAACAAAATGTAATAGCTCTAGCGCAACCCAGGGTTCACCGGGTGAGATACCCTTCATACAGCCAGTATCTATACATCTTGTTGGTGTCAGAAACTGGTTGCGCCGCCACTGGTATCCTACTTAGATATAGCCCACAGCGTAACCGGACTTTTAAGGGGCGGTGGGAAACTTACCGATTCTTCAAGCCGTGTGACCGAATTTCCTCAGAGCGTTTCTGGCGGGGAGGGATGGTATTTCATGTAAAGAATAAGCAATTTTTGAAGGAGCTCTTTGTCACTACACATTAAACATTATGTAGTGATGTCACTAGGCACTCTTTTTGTGCCGCCGTTTTGTGAGCGTTGATCGTGCATCTATTTTTTATACACCCTTAATTTTTATTCGTTTGAATGAAATTAAGGGTGAGTTCCACGCATGAAACTGAATAACTTTCATTAAAACTGTTTTAACGGGACCTAACACGATTAATTGACGACCTCCTTGGTCGAGTGGTTTGTACACCGGTTTTCATGGTGTCGCCATCTCTGAGGTCCCGGGTTCGATCCCCGATCGGGTCAATTTAGAAATTATTGTTTTTCTAAAATTTCTCGAGTCTGGGTCTTTTCTATGTATAATAAGTATTTTAAGTATGTTTATCCGTTGCCTAGTAACCTCTTCGAAGCTTCTCTTGGACTAGATAGTTGGTGTGATTGTAGGAAAGTTTTTTTGTAAGTAAGTACCTACATATCGCTTGTGACCACGGCCGCAGCATCGCGGCCGAAACGTCAAGCAGTAAGTAGATATGTACTTACTTACAAAATTAATCGTGTTAGGTCCCGTTAAAACAGTTTTAATGAATAACTTTCCCCAAAAAAATTTAGGTGCAAAAATGGCATAAAATTTCGACTCCCATACTATTGTCGTCATGGGTGGAACTCACCTTTAATTTCATGAATACGAGTTAAATCAATGGTGTACGTGATGGAAGGTTTAAAAATTTGACTAAGCGAGCGAACGAACTTGGCTCGCAGCGGCTACTGCAGCCTGCTGACGCCGTTCGTGTACTACTACTTCGTGACGTGGCGCTACGCGTCGCGCCGCAACCCGTACACGCGCAACACTTTCCGCGAGCTGCGCGTGCTGTCGGAGCGCGCCGCGGCCCGGCCCGCGCTGCCCGCGCCGCTCAAGGCCGGCCTCGCCGCCGCCGTGCAGCTCGTGTGCCGGATGGCGCCGCCCGTCGAACACGTGCAGCAGCAGTGAGTGTGTTTCTGCTTTGTCTCCTTCCACCTCAGCTGAAGGACGAGGCCTCCCCCAATGATGTTCACCCATAAAGTTACTATACCTAGCGGAGTAGAGAAACAAAGGGCTGAGCGAGCGGGATGTCGCTAGCGACAACACTGTGGGATAAAAAGAGATGCGTGATGCGACGTCACAGAACTGTTTTTGGCTACTGTTTGTCAGCACTTATCAGCACGCTGAGAATTTGGGTTTTGCGAATTTTTCGAATTTTACGTGAAATCGTGGATATTTTCCCATCCCATCCTATTTTAGTTCTAATAACACTATTACTGTTAGTAATAAATATAATGGATATCGATGTTAATGTGAAAAGCGACATGACGTAAAATCACTGAACGCATTCTTTACACACACAAATGCCATCATATTTCGGTTTCGTTTGTCAGCTCATGTTTGTTGCTCTATTCCGCTAAGTATAGTAACTTTATGTGTTCACCACGACCGGCATGGCACGCGGCAGTGAGTGTCTTTGTTTTGTTTCTTTCCATTATCAACAGAAGGACGTCCAATGTTGGACAAAGGACTCCTTAACGATCTCCGCCACTACCAGCATAGCACGCGGCAATGAAACTAGTGTGTAGTATGGCACCGCCGATGGAGAATGTGCAGCAGTGAGTGTTTTTATTTTGTTACTTTCCATCATCATCATTTTAAAGTCCAACGTTAGACAAAACACTCCTCAAGAATCTCCAAAACTAACACGGCATGCGACAGTGTATACGATGGAGCATGAACATCAGCAGTATCGTCTTACTTTCTTCATCAGCACAAGGAAGTCCAAAGACTATTCCAAGGATTTCCACCTCGATCACAGCACGCGGCAGTGCAGCTAAGTGTGTAGGATAGCACCGCGGATGGAGCGTACAGCAGCAGTGAGTCTTTCTTTCTTTTCCATCAGCAGGTCATTATCCTGGCCTTGTAGCCACCCCCAAAGATCTCCATGATCGGTACAGCACGCAACAATGAGTGTTTTTGTTTTGTTTCTTTCCATCATCAGTAGAAGGACGTCCAACGTTAGACAAAAACACTCCTCAAGAATCTCCAAAACGACCACGGCATGCGACAGTGTATACGATGGATTATGTACAGCAGCAGTGAGTGTTGTTGCCTTACTTTCTTCATCAGCAGAAGGACGTCCAATGTTGGTTAAAAGACTTCCAAGGATTCCACTACGACCGTGACAAAGGCCTGTTCAAGAATCTCCCCCATGAGCACGGCACGCGACAGTGCAGGTAGTTTAGATGGCGCCGCCTCTGGAGCATATGCAGCAACAGTCGGGTGTTGTTACCTTCCATTTTTATCATCAGGCAGAGCAGGGCTTCCTAGGGTTTATATACCAAGTTGGCTAGATGGATTAAATTAATCCAATTCCTCCCTCCGCTGTGCTTGGGTGTGTTAAAAATCATCAGCCCATAAACGTCCCACTGCTGGGCACTGGCCTTCCCGCGTGGACCACAGCAATACATAACCCACCACGCTGGCCAGTGCGGTTTTTACCGGGACCAACGGCTTTACGTGTCCGAAGCACGGAGGAGCTCGAGATGTTTTAGTCATCCATCCAATGACCACTTTCCGGAAGTTACTAACTCTAGGCTGCCAAATTCACACGTGACAGTGCCATGGCCTGCGGGGCGGGGGACGTGCGGTTGCGGGGGCGGGGAAGAAGAGCGCGGGCGGCGGGGCCAAGTAGCAGAAAAGGAGAACGTCAGTTGTGTGCAGATGTCACCACTCTTTCGTCGCCCGCAGACCATGGGAGTCACGTACGAATTTGCCAGCCAGTAAAGTCGCAAAGAGACTTGGGATTCTTGGCGGGAAAGTAAAGCGTCATCTCTTCTGCAGTTTTGCTTGATTTTCTAGAATTTGTGTTTTGTCGAATATTAATGTAAAATAATGGTGGATTATTTACTGTTAAGTGTTCGTGAACGTGCATGAGTGTTGGCAAATAAAACAAAACAGTGCAACATTACTTTTAAAATTATCTCGAGAAGTCCGTGTGAGATCTCAATAATGTCCCACAGCTTTAAAGAGTCTCGAGGGGTTTGGGGAATATCATTTACCATTATACGTTAATTATCATCTACTTAATGCAAAGAAAATAACTACTATTATATCTTACTTGACACTGGCTAAATGTGCTGATCGCACGAAGCCATTATTTAAAAGAAAAAAAAAGTCGCAAGGAGAAGCTGGATGGTGCAGCGGCTAGCACGTACGGTAGGCGATCTTGCCCGCTAAGCAATTTTCGATATGCCGGGTCGCTGGATGGGTGACCAAATTAAAAACATCTCCAGCTCCTCATTGCTTCGGAAGGCACGTTAAGACGTTGAAGTGGACCCGGTTGCTGTCGTAAGATGACAGTCTTTAAAACCCACCAACCCGCATTGGGCCAGCGTGGTGGGTCATGGCCCAATATCCCCACGTGCCATTGTCCACGTGGAAGGCCTGTGCCCAGCAGAGGGACGTTTGTAGGGTATGATGATGATGAAGGTCGCAAACCGAACTACGTCTCACGCATCATCATCAGCCAGAGGACGTCCACTGCTCCAGCAGTCTTTGTCCACAAAGACCTCCCACAAGCAAGGATCTCCACCACGATAGGTCTTGTGCTGCTCCAGTTTCTCATCTCTACGCCTAGCCGAAACTAACAGAGCATATTTAATTTTCAGATAACAATAAAAAACCAGCATAGCTCAGTGAATCGGCCATCGGTATCACTTTGTGGGCAGGCGAGGCCCAGCGCTGGGCGTGGACTGCCGACGCTGACGAAGCGCGCCGCGCTATTGCAACTACTGGGACTTAACACCAAGTACTTGGAACTTTACAAACTTGTTATACCACAAATTATGTTTCTAATATTTATTTAAACCCTAATTATTATGCGATCGTTTAAATCCAAAGTGCAGTATTAATTTAATTGAAGAACTGATCCATGTTCTTGTCACAATCTAGTTTTGAAATTACATATATGTTAATAGGTAAAGGAATTATAATAGAATACTTTTTAATGCATAAACTATATTTAACGACTTTAAGTACAAAAAATGCACTGTATTTCACCACCAATGCTTGCAATATAGATGTTTTACTTTAACTTTACTAATACACAACGTATCTGTTGCATTTCTTGACATTTTATCTTTATACGGGATAAACTACGGTATTAAGTTAAATCTAAGGAAGAATTTCGGTCCAATTTAAGTTAAGGTTGTTTACGTTAGATTATCGTAAGATGTTTTTAAGGAATTCAATATTAGGTAAGAGAGAAATGTTTTATACTATCAGCAACGCATCGGTATAATATGTAACGGCGGAATATGTCACTGTTTTGTGTTCTGGAGCTATCATTCCATTTGTATGAATTCGGCTAGTTTGGTTGAATCACCATAAATGTGTGATGACTTTGCGTTGTTTTATGGATAATCCGATGACATGCTGATGACGCTACGAGTATGTATCAATTGAAACTTTATGCACTTGGTTTGGGGTGATTGTATGTAGTATTGTTTTATAAATAAAATGTTGGTCAAAATTTGGTTCGTTTCATTTGTAGTAGGTAGTGTCGGCACATACGCCTGCAGATCGACCTATGCAAAACTGTTAAATTTTTCCACTCGATATTAAACCTTATAGCAGAGTGATAGAGTTTAAACTCATTGAAAAGCCCTTCGGAGCATAATGTACAAAACGCAAAATGTGCACTACACGCAAAATGAACAAGTAAGCGCACGTTCATAGGCAAAAACAGAAACTTATCTGACTTCTTAGTTGATATTATTAAGGACGTGACTAGAGTTGTAAAATGTCGGGCACTTTCCATAAGTGACGGTCATTAACGATAAATGTCCGGACAGTTTCGACATCTATAGACAAATCGGACATTTTCATTAGATTCGTTTTTAGATACTAAAGCTTAGGTACTTTTTGTACTTTGTACATCAGTGTTCTAACTTAACGGATTTCCAGTCTTTAACGGATTAGGGTCCGGCAAAATATATATTTTTGCCAAAATAAAAGTTTTTTGACATTTGTGTAGGATTTAGATATTGCTAAGTTCATCGTTTTTAGAACGATACGCAAGAATTAATAAAGAAGAAATGAGGAAAAAGTAAAGAAACACTGATTAATAACTAATTAGATAATTAATTTAAATAACAGGTTTGTTGGTCAGTGTCGCAAAAGGTAACGCACACCAAAAAAAATCGCCTTATCACACCTTCGGAACCCGGGGGGAAGTGGGAGTCGAAGGGGGGTCACACCGGGTGACCTTGACCTTTTTGAGGACCAAGAACCCTGGATTTTTCGTGTGGTGACCTGGTCCTTTAGTGACCTTGATCTTTGATGACCTAACCAAACCTAACCTATCACGTGACGTACGTAAGGAGTAGGGCAGTCATATACATTTTTTGGGCCATTTAGCAGTTTTCACCCCCCAACTCCGCCAAAAATGTCTTTACAGCAAAGAGACCTTAACAAAAGTTGGTCCCCCACGAACCCCCCACCCAATACTATAATAAAAATGGGGTGTTATATAGGGTAAATTTTTCGACGAGAAGTCCCATTAGTTTTCACCCCCCAACTCCGCAAAAATTACTTTACTGCAAATTGACCTTGCCAAAACTTGGTCCCCCATTGGACCGCTCACCCAATGGTTTAATAAAAATGGGGTGTTATATAAACTCCATTTTTCGACGAAAATTTTTTTTAGTCCTGCGCACCCTTTCCTACATTCAAACCGTTTAATGTAAGTAATTAAAATATCTTAAAGTTTGCTTTTGTCCCTAAATAAATGCCTATTATAGTGCTGTCAGTGTGAAAATTTTATTAAAATATCTTAGTTTGATTTTGTCGTTTTTGTCCATAAATGTAAAAACTGTCCAGACATATATCAAATATGTCCATTATGCTCAGACACATTCAGCGGACATATTGAATCTGACCGTCACTTTACAACCCTAGACGTGACTTAAGGTGGATTCGACCAAACTGGAATAAGACTTACTCCGAGATTAGTCTATACAAATTAAGCGTTTAATCTAGGTATAACACCTTATTCCAATTTGGTCGAATCCACCCTTAGTATCACACTGCATATTAGACATACGTAGATAAAAAGGCATTCGCAGGGGGCGTCGCCGTGAATAAAGCCTTAGGCTTACTTGTTAATTTTGCGTGTAGTGCACATTTTACGTTTTGCACATTCTGAGTATTGTACATTTTGCGTGTAGTGCACATATTGCGTTTTGTACATTATGCTCCGAAGGGAAGAATTTTAGGGTTCCGTACCCAAAGAACCCAATTATTAAGACTCCACTGTCCGTCCGTCTGCCTGCCACCAGGCTATATCTTAGTGTCCGTGACCCCAGCGGGATAACCCCTTCAGATCGGCTCCGAATTACGCACCGATTTAGTTGATAATATGTTTAAATTTGTTAGTAAATACCAAAATTTGTTGATCAATAGTTATCGAGATATCCCATGTTAAAGGGTATCCCGCTGGAGTCACGCTCGTCAAAGTTATTTGACCTAAACGAGCAGGAACGAGACACGCTACTGATATAGTTATTGTGCTAAGTTTTTGTTGATTCAATTACGAATCCATTAGTGAAAATTCCAGGATTCTACCTTCTGTAGTTACCGAGTAATCAAATACCTACTTTTCGTCAAAATTCCTCCGAAAGTAAGTTCTAGTTGGAAGGGTTAAGACCTCGGCGAACGTACTTAGATCATCGGTGATGTTCTTGACGTTCTAGGTCAGGTAAAGAGTACCCTGAAGGCTCTAACACACGAGCAGCAGTTTGCTGTCGACGTATGTAACTGCAATCGACGTTAAGAGTCGGCGGGCGGCTAGCTGTCGACATGTTGTCGGCAAGCTGTCGACGTTTCAACTGTTTGCCACAGGTAGGTCGACAGCTAGCTGACGACGGCAGGTATAATGTCCAACAACACCTTATCGGAATCGGCCCTTAAACAAAAACAATCGCCGCCATCATAAGGAATCAACTAAATTTGGTCGGCTTATACGCGTACTTCTAGTATGAAAAAGTTATAAACTTTAATTTCTCCTAAAATACTGTACCTAGGATACTGAAAAGTAGGAACTGGTTAGATTTTTACATCAACAAAATCTTGGCTATAGTCATAAACTCGCTACTTGCTCCATTCCTGTGGAAAAACTATGTTTAGGTATCAACACCGTGACCTCAGCGGGATAACCATAATTAGCGTTATATCATAGGATGTAGCTAGAGTTCTCGTTTTTGTCTATCTAAATCTTCCCTAAATTTCATGAATGTATGCCTTTTTCTTATACCTAAACTAGAACTTACTTTTTGGAGGAATTTTAACGAAAAGTAGGTATTTGATTACTCGGTAACTACAGAAGGTAGAATCCTGGAATTTTCACTGATATGGATTCGTATTGATTCAACAAAAACTTAGCACAATAACTATATCAGTAGCGTGTCTCGTTCCTGCTCGTTTAGGTCAAATAACTTTGAAGAGCGTGACTCCAGCGGGATACCCTTTAACATGGGATATCTCGATAACTATTGATCAACAAATTTTGGTATTTACTAACAAATTTAAACATATTATCAACTAAATCGGTGCGTAATTTGAAGCCGATCTGAAGGGGTTATCCCGCTGGGGTCACGGACATGGCGCGATGTGTGTATAGAACAAACTTTCTCAATGGGCGCCGCAAAACCACCCTCTAGCCCTCCTGGGAACAGCCGCAATCACGCCTCGAGGCCTGGTCCCTTCGTTATTAAAAGGCCTACGCCACACTTGTCGGAAATTCAGACGCTGAACTTCCGTTGCGGTAAAAAGTCAATACCATCGGAGCGACCGATCTTTCGCGTATATAGTGTGCCCGTTATTAGTCATTTAGGGCAAATGTTTTGGCGTCCGACGCGCAGGATCTGCGTCGGCATTTGAGTCCCATAAAAATTCAGCTAGCTAGCTTAGTTTGCTGCTTGAGACTTAAATGGTGGGGAGCTTTGCCCCCCATCAGTGTGATAGTTTATCATCATCATCATAATTTCCAGCCCTTCTCAACCTACTGCGCCTCTGTTTATGCCATTCTATACCATAATATCTGTAGGCGGTAAAAATAGTCTGGATTTTTTGTCACTGTTTTGAAACTACCAACTATAATTCCTGGCACGACCTCGCAGAATCTTGTGTTATTATTGAATTTAAAAATGATATAAAATAGCTTAAAATATTTACTATTTTTTACGCCTGTTTGGGTATTCCCTACTATAAAGATACGACTGTCATCCTAGAAAGAACAACTGCCTAGCACGACCACGCCCAATCTCAGTGTTGTTCTAGACCCTTTATCTACTCTATTTTACATACTCCCATTTCCGTTTTAAAATCTCCAGAACAACAGATTGGGCGTGGTCGTGCTAGGAAGTCAATCTTTCCAGCACAACAATCGTATCTCTAAGATCCTTAAAGTAGAAAACTGGGAATAGGAGTAAGAAATAGTACCTAGATATTCTAAATAATTTTGTACCGTTTTAGTCTTCAGAACAAAACAGATTGGACGTGGTCGTGCTAGGCCGTTGTTCTTTAAAATCTCTATAGTAGGGAATTCCCAAATAGGCGTATAAAACAGTAAATATTCCAAGCTTTTTTATACTATTTTGAAATTTATTTATTTATCTATTTTTTTACCGCCTACAGATATTAGAAGCAGTGGGACGCTGATTAAGAAAACGTCAGTCAGATTCCACTTTCGTCAGAAGCAGTTTTTTTATAATTTCAGTTCAGGTACGTCATGACATGAATGACGGATGTGGATAACCCCTACTCTTTCGTCGGATTCCACTTTCGTCATAAATCGTCAGTTTCTTCTTAGGGAGAAAAGATCCTAATCCGACAGTCATGACCAATATAACATAATTTTAAAAAAATACTTTAGTGTACCTACTTATAAACTTAAACATAAAAAGGTGCTCTTACACCTTACACCTATACTCATCACAAAATAATAAAAAGTTTGTTTTTTATCAAGTACCTAGGTCTTTTTCGTCTTGATGGTCATCAGTCTTTTTTTCTAGAATGTTAATAATTAAAGTGAAGTATCATAAATAGTCGCGGCCATAGTCTAATGTATGCATGCGGTTTAAGCTGTATGCATGCGGTTTAAGCATCCGCGAGATCTAAATTCCAACCTATACGGAAAAAAGAAATTATCTGACGAAAGTGGAATCTGACGGACGTTTTCTAAATCGGGACGTTTATGGGCTGCTGACGATGATGACGAGACTACAAACCCTCTAACTGGTACAGCGTTAAATATTTTTATTGGTTTTCTATCCTATTACAGCTGAATAAGGTTCAAATTATGGTGGCATGCATATTGTCACTACCAGGGGCTTAAAATAAAAAGCCGTGAGTATTTTATAATTTTTTTAATGAAGTGTTAAGCCTAAGCAACGACTACGGGCGGCGCGGGCTGCGGCGCGGGCGCGAGGGAGCGCACTTCGTTGGTGGGCTCGCTGGGCGCGGGCTCGTCCTTTGGCTCCGTGACCATGATGTAGTCGGGCTGCAGTTTCTTGGGGCCGTTCTTGCCTTGCTGGTCCCACGGCAGCATGATCTTCACCTGTTGGCGAAAATTGATTTTTATCATTACATAATATCTATGGCTCCGCTTTCTTCTTCTAAACCACGTGTTTTTACGAGCTTTTCACTGATAGAGAAAGCGATATCTGAAGATGGCTTTTGTTTTTAATTTTTATAGATATTTTGTACAAAATGGGTGATGTATGACGGTGTTTCTAAGTTACCGTGGATTAGGGTTGATGAGGATTCCTCTTCCGCTTCCACATGTTGCGGAAGTTCTGCAATTATTAGTTTCCCTACCGCTCCCTATTGCTTCCTCATAAATTAAGAGGAAGAATTGAGAAAGCGCGCGAAATCTCCGGCCCGCAACAAATAAATAACAAATAAATAAAATACTACGTTACGTAGGTACATTATGTAGGTACTTTGTTTTTATTAATAATAAAAGAAAAATGGAGAGTGTGATGAAATACACTTAATAATGTGCCTGTTTCATCACACTTTGTTTTTTTTCCACTTCCTCATCCGCATCCTCTTTCATTGTGCTATACAATTCCTCTTCCTCATAACCACATCCTCAACAACCCTACCGTGGTTAAAGGCGCGGGCGGGCCAGCAATCAAAAGCAAACCAAGACCGGTCGTTTTGAATATCCGTGGGCGAGGCCTTTGTCCAACAGTGAATGTAGGGCTGATGATGATGAAAAAACATTCACAATGCAAAAAAATAAGTCTAAACACAAGCACAACCACAGGTCATAACAAATTATAGCATAGATATGCGATGGGCTCAGCACGTATCATGGTGAGCACATGTGCAGTCGATATTAATTGGTGAAAAGTGGACTATGGTAGAGGACTGCCTTTGCTGCCCTATTTGGCTGGTCTATGATTAACCCTTCGGGGATAATAGTCGGTATGTGTACGTAAACGTCACACATGAAAAACAGCAAACATGGAGACCAACCAGGAGCTACATGGCGGAGCAGTCAGCGCGTTCGGATTGCGATCTTGCCCACTAAGCAACTTTCTCACTGCCAGGTCGCTGGATGGGTGACCAAATTAAAAATATCTCGAGCTCCTCCGTACATCGGAAGGCACATAAAGCTGTTGGTCCCAGTTGTCATCAAAAGATCCATGCATCGGAAGGCACATAAAGCTGTTGGTTCCAGTTGTCATCAAAAGATGGCACGTTTATACCCGTTTTACCCTCCAACCCGCATTGGGCCAGTGTGGTGGATTAAGGCCCAACCTCCCCATGTGGGAAGGCCTGTGCCCAGCAGTGAGACGTTTATGGGCTAACGATTTTTTGATTTGCAACGCACTGGCCCATTGCTGGTTGGTAGGTTTAAAAACCTTATGACAGCATTGCAAAGGGACGTTTATAGGATGTTAATGATAGTTTCACAAGTAATGTAATATTAATAGACAACATAAATGTGTAGCCAGCACCGTACAAGAGCCTGTATGTAACAGACCCTCCAATAAACTAGCTAAGTTCATTTACCACAATTAATTAGACCACTAGCCATTGAAGAGCTAGCAATCCCTGAGATGTGGCACACCAGTTGGCATAATATATTTATTATGACAACATAATTCAAAAACCTAACACCCAAGCCAAGGTATGTTCCTTTATAAAGTCTATTAAAAATTACAAGAAATATTTGATTAAATTATAATGTTCAGTGACAAAACAGTAACAAGTTTTTTTAGTAGAGTGGGGTGGGAAAATTCTTAATTTATTACCCTAGACAATTATTGTTACTGGTTTAAAAATAACACCCTAATTGTTGAGTCCCATTTTTGTCCCTAGAAGTTAGAATCTTAACAATAATTACGATGCCAATAATAGTAATCCAAATAGTACAAACCTTAATACCAAGCACACCTTGCCTAAGCAATACGTGTCTTGTGGCTGTGTTGACGTAGTCATTGCAAGGATCACCAGAGTGGATCATGAGGCCGTCGACGAACTTCATCGACTTGGCACGCTGGCCACGGAGCTTGCCAGACACCACAACTTCGCAGCCTCGAGCGCCTGACTCCATGATGAAGCGAAGCACACCATAGCATGCACGTCGCACAGCAAGGCCTAGAAATTTTATTTCTATTAGTGACAATAACAACTTATTTGTGCAAATTTATACTCTGATAAAGGCTAACTGCAGCACTCAGAGATGTCAATGTACAGTGAAGATCACATAGCACAAATTACTATTTATCTGATCTAACCTTTGTTATAAAATATGTTCAAAAAAAGTATTTTATTTTACTACACAATTTTATTTTCGTATAATCACAACTAATTTTTTATAATCTGCTCTATCATCACCACGATAGGTATTAAATTTGGACAGCAATGTCAAATGACAACATACAGAAATAATATGCTCCCTCTTTGTTGGCGCATTAGTTAAACAAGTGAGCCAAAAACTGGATATTTGCGAAATCCAAAGGGAAACGCCACTGCACAAAAAGTTCGAGGCGACACTTTGAGAGCACTAATTGTATATCTAGTGTTTGGTTCATCAGAGGATCTAACAGTAAAGTTTAACAGTAAGCTTGTAAGCAAAAGAGAGATTATGAGTAATAAGTAGTAAGTAATGCTAATTAACGTCTGTCTGAGTATGGCAGGTAAGATTGAATTTGAAAGTTGAAGTCTGTGACTAGGGGTAGATATAGGAAAATTTCTTAAGTAACTAAGATATGTTAGTTTATAAGATATTTATCATCAGCTAAGGCAGTTAAAATTGTGCCCTTTTGTAATTTGCAAACTTCATAACAAAAAGTGCACACTAACAAAAGGTTAGTACTATCTCCCCATTGAAAAACATTGCAGTCATTGCTAGACTGTTAGTCAGGTTTGGGGGTAACAAAACAGATACTAAAAAAACTTCAATAGGTATTTTGGGGACATGGGTGCCATGTAAAATAAGTTTGCTACAGACAATTAATGATGTAGCGGACGATAATTAGCTATATTATCCCCTTGTCTGTCACAAACTTAGGTTACTAATAATTGAATTTCTACTGTGCCTGCTTTTACAGCAGTTTAGCTCATAGAGAACCATCCATTTTGAGGTATAAAAACAGGGAATACAAACCATAATAATTTAATTAATGGTAAACATATTATTTAAAAATGGAAAGAGCAAGTAAAATAAATTATGCCATATGAACTTTAAGAAAATAACACATGCACAATATTTGGATACTACTAACCTCCAATCAGTTTGTATCTCAGGGATTCAGCCTGAGCAATAGCGCACAGACCACGAGTAGCGACTTTCTCAGCGTACAGCTCTACAGACTGTTCTGGGATGTTGAACCTCTTGCGAACAACTGAGGTCAATTCACGGATTCTGCGGCCTTTCTCTCCCAAAACACTCTGTGTCCTGGTAGCCATGATGATAATGTCTGAACGGGTTGGCGTGACACGCACTTCCACTCCAGAGTAGCCATCCTCTGCCAGCTCCCGAGTAAGGAACTCGTTCAGTTCCGCTTTGAAAACTCCGTCACCGACGAACTGAAATGTTAATTTGAAGGTTATGTTTTTGTACTCGCCTGTTTTATAGCGCACTAATACTATTCACGAATCACCAAGTTTAATTAATTATTTAGGAATAGTATGCTTTTTGGAGCACACACAGCAGAAACAATAAAAACAACTTAGGTCGGCACTGAAACATCCATGAACATCGGAACATTCACTGACAGAATTGAAACACTATTAGATTAAACACGTTTACACGTATTGGCATATATGTTTTAGTGTAATATTTTCGAATAATATTGTCATTGAATGAACGTACTTTTCGCTTTTTAGAAATGTTGTTCACCGCCATGATTGCAACGGGAGCTCAGAAAAACGTAAAAGGCCGGAAACTAGCGATGTGTAACTCAGGAGTGACAAACGCAAAAGATATAGTATCCCAGGCAAGGAGTGATTAACTCCGTATATCCCTTTAACTCCAATTATATCTTTATATCCATGTAGCTAAGATGTATTTTGGTCAAAACTCATTGCGAAGAATAGAAAGATACAGAGATGTGTCTAAGTTGTGAGTAAAAAAGAGATAGAATATTTCGCCCGCGCATGCGTAGTGCGGGATATGTAATTATATTATACGGTAGTTTTGTTATGGTAAATAAATCTTTCACGCAATAAGGCACAATTTCGCTGGTAGGGAATTTGTAAATTCGGTGTGTTTAAAGAATAACAAAAATACATGTTACACATACATCAGTTAACTTTCCACCAATAGTAATAATTAATTAACAGCTAAACAAATTCTCGAACAAAGAGAGTAAGTACAGACGTAACAACTAGCATGAACAAAAAAATAGAATTAAACAATTACAAATAAAATTTTATTAAGTTTATTAACTCAATTGCTTCTTAAATTGGGAAGCAGAGGTGTGGAAAATATCTATGGTTGTTCTAATTCTCTTTCTTGTCGTACGCATATTCAACTAAGTTAATCTTTAACTCCCTAGCTCATTTGGTTCATATCTGAGCCAGGGAGTTAAAGAGTTAAAGATATAAAAGAGTGATATAAATCTTTGGTTACAAAAGATGTAATCACTCTTTTCTTAACAGTGAGTTATTCTGCGCATCGCTACCGGAAACACTCAATCTAACGTCAATGTCAAATTGATTTTTTTTAAATTTATTTGTTTCGTGAAGGAACAGACTAAGGTCTGAGACCATACTGCCTGGTCATTAGTTTTTTTATTTCCTTTTTTTCCCTTGATGATAATCAGTGATGGGTTTTTATCCGGATAAATACTCATAAATATCCGTTTTTACTCGAGTATTTATCCAAAAAGACGGATAAATATTTTATGAACCCTTTTCTTTATAAAACATGTAAATTTTAAAATAAAATATAGGTAGTTTGTTAATATAAACAAAATAACTGCGAAGCGCGATCAATGACAATTTAGTTATTCCTCGGATTACTAATATGTACGGACAAAATCAAAACAAGTACATAATTCCTCGGCTTATTAATAGTCTCCCAAAATCTCTTAGAGATGAGCTAAATATTATAAACAGTGGTCGGAGTAGGTATATTGATTTTAGATACTTGCGTCATGATATCATAACATGGACATGCATTTCTTCCGGAATGTACCGGAGTTTCCAAAAATTTGGTAAATAGAGTAATAAAATAAAAAACCATATGTAAGCAAACAAAATTGTTTATTGTTAATACAAATAATCATTATTACAGTTTTATTAAAAATAATTATTTTTAATCCTCATCGGTTACAAGTTCTACATTTTGATTTTTTACTTAGGCCTTACACTTTTATTTAGGCCAAAGAGCCGGCTCAACATTAGCCAACAGGTCGAAACAATAAAGCTTTGGTCACCTATCCGTTGACCGGCCTGTGTGAGAGTGACTTAACCTCTACAATCAACGACCAAATGTGCGGCCAAGTGAGTCAATGAGTTCCAAAGGGGAAATAAGCCCAACAAATCTATAAACTACATTTCCTAAACTAGTTAATCGTTACTTACCCTAAATAATTATTAAAAAGCGACAATTATTAATAATTGTACCATCGTGATGGTTGGTTAGCGTTAGACGGGGGTTTTATAAAGGGGGGACAAAATTTCGTCCATTTTAGCGTAGGACGCACCGTTTCCAAGATATTTAAAGATTAACAAAAAAAAATCACTAATAATAATTTAAGACGTGATTTCTTTTCTTTTGCGAGATTGAGACAATGGATACGGCCAACATTAGAGATGGAGACCAGCGCCACTAGCAGCATAGCGTTGAGAGTATTGATACATTTTTAACTAGTTTCATGTAATAATTTCGATGTTTCGGTATTTTTATCATAATAATCCGGAAACTCGGAGGAGTATCCATATTAACATATACGTTTGATGTCAGTGACCTTAATTCAATATACCTACTCCGACCACTGATTATAAATATAAAACCTAAATTAAAACAATACCTCCTAAGTAAACTATAATATCAATATTAAGAAATTACCTACCTATGTAATATTTTGAGACATCTATGTGTTGTATGTGTATAATTACTTATATATTTATTATTATTATAACATATTAATATAATTAAAGATATGTATTAACTAATTAATATAATAATTAATGTTTATTCCGCACCTAGATCTACGCTGAAACTAGCCGGCAACAAAATAGTTTGTTTTCCACCGCCACTAAACAAGTTGTCAATGCGTTGCTGTCGATGAGCAAAGGAGCGGAATAGTTACTTACCCACACGCATTGTATTTTAATTACTTTTATATAGAAAGACGATGATCAGCGGTGTCCAGAAAAATCTTTTAGAGGTTTATGTGTCACCGTTTCTTACTTTGTAACTAGATGTAAGCTTAATTTTGTAAATAAGAAAAGAAAAAAAACTGCTATTGAGTTTTTTAATTCTATAAAATGAGCGATAAACAAAAATACTTGGTCAAAATTATTCGGCAAATTTCAATTCAACTGAATTGGTTGGGTTTTTACCATTTGTATGCAATGAATTATAGATTGTGGTGTATCATTTGAAAGGTAATTGTATAAGCTTTCAAATTTTATTAAAAAGATTTAAAAATTAATAAAATTTGCTTTTGCAGGTGTGGTTTCCATTTTCTTTCAGATTCAGTGTTCCCAGTGACGTAAAATATTGGACTGATGACCAATTTTCTGGGATGCTCACTTTTTATAGTGGACCACGACGCAAAGCGACGACGCGGGACGAGGGAACCCGAGCTCTAAATTGCGCGGCGAAGCCGGCAAATAATTGTAACCAAACCAAATACCTACACTTTTCTCACTCTCGCGGATCTGTGCGCAACGTGTGCAAGAGGTAGAAAGCCTAATTATTTCAAGGACGCGACGAAGTTCCACTAGAAACACTATTACCACAGCTATTACCGTGACTTGATAGGTATATAGGGATCAAGGGATGTATATAGGTATAGCACAACCGTGCTAAAACAACATCCCCTCTCCTTACATCACTAAGTTTTATTTGTACTGGCACCTCGAGACCAACCGTTAGGTTATTGCAAAAAGTGCCAGACGTCCCTGCGCCAGTAGAACACTCGCGCAGGAGACCATCTGCGTTAGGTCTTGACGCCAAATCAGTGCCCGCCGAAGCGCGCTCTTCATTCGGTACTCATAAGACTGTGTCTCGGCAGAGTCTCCCCGTCAACACGTGTAGTTCACTGCCTATTGTCCAGATAGATAACCGTAGCTGTCGAGCTCGCTCACTTCTCGTTGCACGAAGGGCACAACTCGCAGTTGCCACTGCTAGGGTCGTCGACTCTATAGTCGACTCCCAAGTGTCCACCTTGGTAGCGGAGTAGTAAGTACACTCACTTCTCGGAACCCATCCAGGCGCCTAGCCAGTTCCCACGTCCTACGCGGCTGGCTGGACCGGAGGCTACGGCATCTAGGGGGCCGCCTCTACTAGTTATCCAGACTAGTACCGGAGATGTCAACACCGATGTCCAATGAGAACCACCGGACAAAGCTGCCAACTATAAGGGAAACTCACGTTCCCCGCAGGACTTTTCGCTTCTGGCCCCTCAGAGACCGCTACTAGGCCCCGCTCGCTGTGCGCGAGTTTGGAAGTCCTGGCACACAATACCAGGACAAACGAACATTCCCAAGCTCTACAGCTAACCACGAGCAACTACGAGTCCAACCCACGTCTGGTTCCCGCCGGAGGCGCCGTTCAAGGCACAACCAGCGGGGGGCTTGAACCGGAACCCCGTAGTACCCCTGAAAACACAACCGAACCCGTAGTTCCAGTTGCAATACCCTATCTATTGGGGTCAGTAGATAGGGAATGCTCAAAGTGCTAAAACAACATCCCCTCTCCTTACTTCACTAAGTTTATTTGTACTGGCACCTCGAGACCAACCGTTAGGTTATGCAAGAAGTGCCAGACGTACCTGCGCCAGTAGAACACTCGCGCAGGAGACCACCAACGTTAGGTCTTGACGCCAAATTAGTGCCCGCCGCAGCGCGCTCTTCATTCGGTACTCATAAGACTAGTGTCTCGGGAGAGTATCCCCGTGAGCACGTGTAGTTCACTACCTATTGTCCAGATAGGTAGCCGGAGCTGTCGAGCCCGCTCACTTCTCGTTGCGCGAAGAGCACAACTCGCAGTTGCCACTGCCTAGGGTCGTCGACTCTATATTCGACTCCCAAGTGTCCACCTTGGTAGCGGAGTAGTAAGCACACTCACTTCTCGGAACCCATCCGGGCGCCTAGCCAGTTCCCACGTCCTACGCGGCTGGCTGGACCGGAGGCTACGGCATCTAGGAGGCCGCCTCTACTAGTTCTCCAGACTAGTACCGGAGATGTCAACACCAATGTCCAATGAAAACCACCGGACAAAGCTGCCAACTATAAGGGAAACTCACGTTCCCCGCAGGACTTTTCGCTTCTGGCCCCTCAGAGACCGCTACTAGGCCCCGCTCGCTGTGCACGAGTTTGGAAGTCCTGGCACACAATACCAGGACAGACGAACATTCCCAAGCTCTACAGCTAACCACACGCCACTACGAGTCCAACCCATGTCCGGATCCCGCCGGAGGCGCCTGGTTAAAGGCACAACCAGCGGGGGGCATGAACCGGAACCCCGTAGTACCTCTGAAAACACAACCGGACCCGTAATTCCAGTTGCGATACCCTATCTATTGAGGTCAGTAGATAGGGATAGGTGCTAAAACAACATCCCCTCTCCTAATTTCACTAAGTTTATTTGTACTGGCACCTCGAGACCAACCGTTAGGTTATGCAAGAAGTGCCAGACGTCCCTGCGCCAGTAGAACACTCGCGCAGGAGACCACCAACGTTAGGGCTTGACGCCAAATTAGTGCCCGCCGCAGCGCGCTCTTCATTCGATACTCATAAGACTAGTGTCTCAGGAGAGTATCCCCGTGAACACGTGTAGTTCACTGCCTATTGTCCAGATAGGTAACCGGAGCTGTCAAGCTCGCTCACTTCTCGTTGCACGAAGGGCACAACTCGCAGTTGCCACTGCTAGGGTCGTCGACTCTAAAGTCGACTCCCAAGTGTCCACCTTGGTAGCGGAGTAGTAAGCACACTCACTTCTCGGAACCCATCCGGGCGCCTAGCCAGTTCCCACGTCCTACGCGGCTGGCTGGACCGGAGGCTACGGCATCTAGGAGGCCGCCTCTACTAGTTCTCCAGACTAGTATCCGATCCGGCTAGCGCCCGGCGCAGGGAGGTAACTGGGCCTCCCTGTGTGAAATCAGGTACCGAAGGCCCTGCAGGAGCGCGTGACCAGGCTCCTGTAGCGGCAAATGCTACTGGTGGTGGTCGAAGGAGATTGTCCAAGAGGGGCGGTGGCGGTAGGACCGCGAAAAACGGCGAGGTCGAGGACGAACCGGCGTTATTGGACACCGAGTCGGACAGGTCGGAGGAGTCCGAGTATGACCCGGAACTGCGAAAGTACGTGGAGGCCAAGATCGAGGAGGGGAGAAAGCGTACCTTTGCGGATTCCAAGATGGACTCAAGTGATGGACTGGAGGAGTCCGTGCCTGCATTGAGGAAGGACAAAAAACCGGGAGGCAAGGCCAAGAAGGTCGCCCTTAAAAGGAGCGGAGGTGACCAGCGTCTGGAGAGACTGGGCACCTTCATTGGGCTTGCCGCGGCCATGAGGGCCGCGAGAGACCCTTCAATGGAAGGCGAGTACGGGGAGGAAGAGGAGGACGAAGCCCCCGCTCCCGCTCCCGGGAAGAGTAGATGCCAAGGGGATGGGACGTCCGTCAGACCAGCCCGTAAGAAGGAAGCAGACGTCCGGGACATGGTGAAGGACATGATGGCAGGCATGCTGGAGTCCATGAGGAAGGATGTAATCGACTCACTGGGAGGAATGCTGAATGCGCGAATGGAGGAAATGGAGAAGCGCCTCCCAGGTGGGCCTCCTAGAGGGCTGCCGTTGGCGTGTTACGGAAGGGAGACTGGGGCAAGCTATGCAGGGGTGGTCGCCGGTACTCACAGCGCCCCCTGCGCTCCGCCGGAAGATGTGGTTACGTGACCTGTGCCCGTCTAGGTGGAACCGCCGGTGCCGATGAGGGATCCGCATACGCGGCCGGCCTCTCCGGCCCTGGCAGCGGCCGCTAGTACAACGGCGGTTGAATGGAGGGACGACCTCTCGAAGAAGGCTAGGGGGAAGGCCAGGAAGGCCGAGGCCGCGGCTGCCCGGGCCCTACATGGAGGAGTCGACGAGCCGAGAAAGGCGGCTGTCGTGAGACCCGCTCCTGCGGTGAAGTTAGTGCCGCCACGGACGTCGGTTGTTACTATAACGCTCACGCCCGAGGCCGTGGTGGATGGCTTGAAGTACGCAAGTCTGATGAGGACCTTGGAGGAAACCCTCAACCTATCGGATATAGGGGTGGACGCGGCTCGAGTGCGAAGTACTGCGGCGGGAGGGCGCAAGCTTGAGTTTAGGGGCGCTGACAGCGAGAAAAATGCTGATACGCTGGCAAGGCAGATCCGCAAACTTGTCAAGAATGAAGTAGTGAAGGTGGGCAGGCCATGCCGGATGACTGAGATCCGGTTGGATGGCATAGATCCGGGTGCCGATCCGGCCCAGATCAAGCATAAGATTGCCGAGGGTACGGGCTGCCTGCGTAGGCAGGTGTCACTGGGAGAGTTCCGAACCGGACCGTGGGGTAGTACCTCTGTTTTGGTCCGGCTCCCAATTAGAGCAGCTATAAAGTTAGTGCGCATAGAGTACATACAGCTGGGATGGATGGAAGTCCGAGTAGTGGCCCTAGAAAGGCTCCCAGTGCAGTGCTACAAGTGTTACTCCCCCCCAGGGAGGACCCCAGCAGAGGCTATGATGAACAACGGGGTGCTCTTCTGAGGGTGTCCCCTTGTTCGGAGCGGATGCGGAAGGGGCCTCGTACCAGTAAATGTTGTGTACTGTGGATGTCTTTGGGGAGCGACGCGGAAGTTCTATGCGAAGCCATGATGGGCAACGGGGCACCACTAAAGGCGCCCCCTTGCCCGAAGCGGATGCGGGGAGCCCCGCGCCAGCATCTAGGTGTGTCTGTCGTGTCTGTTGCGTTGTGCGTGTCGTGGTTGTTCCATACATGTTTTTGGTAGGACTAGTGCGGTGACTCCCCGGGAAGCAGTGATGAGCGGCAGGACGGCTAGACGACCACTAGGCTGTTCGCGGTCGTCGTGGCGTCAGGCTGTCTCGGAGCAACCCACAATGGAGTCCCGCACTGGTAAATCTGTGGTTGTCCTGTGCGCACGCCTGCGAAACCGTGGGCGTGTTCGTCTCCGTGTTGTGTTGTGTCCGTCGAAATTGGTGTTGTGCTGGTCCGCATGCCCGGGTAAGCCGGGCATGTCAGTGTAGTATGTTTGTTGTCTGCCCCTTAAATGGGCGGTTTTTCTTCACAGAGCTTACGCGCGCGTAGTCGCCGTGTGATGGCGCGTAATGGCTGCCATGCAATGATTATAGGCCAACACACGGCGACGGGGTGGCCCTCGCGGGTTAATTCCCCCGTGGAACGGTACCGTGACCGCCACCTCAGCCTTATGCTGTCGGAGTTTGGCCCCCCGGTGATTAGTGGTTAGGCGGTTAGAGGGAGGGCCCTCTCGCCCGACGAAAGTCGTGGAAAGAGGGACGGGAGAGTCCCACACATCCAGTCTCCCTTCAGGAGGCTGGAATCCATAAGCAGGGATTACACCGGGTACAAAAAAAAAGGGTAGGTCCTTAGAGCATTGATTATTTCTCTAAGACCTATAAAGTCCATCACACACAATGAAGATACCATTGAGAGATAGGTACTTTAAAATATAGGTATACATTCTGTCAAAAAAGTTTCGGGAACGGATGATTTGTTTATGATTCCTTATTATTATTTTTTTGTTTTTTGTTGTTGTTAGATTAGCACAACTGTTATCCATTTTGGCGCGGAGTTTGAGTTGCATCTGTTATTATTTAGATTAAATACAGTGCTGTTTTTAGTTAGTTTATATCTAGTGTGTATTGCGAATTTCATAATGGATAAAAACATCGAACAAAGAGTTAGTCTTAAGTTTTGCGTCGCCAATGGAATTTCGTATTCGGAGTCACTGAAAATGTTACAGAAGGCTTACGGTGAATCCACTTTATCAAAAACACTGAGTACTTAGTACAAAAAGTGCCTGAGTAGTACAAAGCGTTCAAAAGCGGTCGAGATGTGATGGAAGATTTGCTTCGCTCTGGTAGGCCATCAACGTCTTCAACTGAAGTTAACATCGCAAAAGTGAAGGAAATAAATAATGGTGACTGAAAATCCTCATTCAAGTTTGATAAAGATAGCCACTGAACTTTTTGTGTCTCACGAGTCGATCCGTATCATTTTAAATAATCACTTGGGTATGAAACATGTTGGCGGCATGTTTGCTCGGCTAGTCCCAAAAGACCTGAATTTTCTCAAAAAACTCAATCGCATAATGAGTCGCTGAGGACATGCTAGAACGAGTCAATACCGACCCATCATTCATGCAATGCATTGTAACTGGTGACGAGACGTAGGTTTACGAAATTGACATACAAATGAGTCAACAAGCTTCGGAGTGGCGCCTTTCCGACTGAACCGAAACTGAAAAAACCACGCCAAAGTCGATCAAAAGTCATGTTGACTGTTTTCTTTGAATATCGCAGTGTTGTGCACTCGGAAATTCTTGCCGGAAGGTCAAACGGTAAATTTGAGCGTTATGCGGCGTTTAAGAGAGCAAATTCGACGAAAAAGGCCATTGTGGAAAAAAAATCTTGGAATTTGCACCACGATAATGCGCCTCCGCACAACGCCATCATTGTGAATGAATTTTTACCAAAAATTCAACAAATACCATCGAGCAACCACCTTATTCCCCAGATATGGCTGCAGCCGACTTCTTTCTTTTTCCTAGTCCTTTTGACAGATACCTAGTACCTACTTATGTATTATCTTCGACCTAACGCTCACCATACGATTTACTGGACCACACACAATGAATATAAAATATATTTTATATACATTAGAGTATCTTAAGATATGAATCGTATGGTGAGTGAGCGATGTGTCGAAGATAATATATATTTTATAGTGTATCTTCATTGTGTGATGGGCTTAATACATCTACGAAAAATGATAATATGTTATTATTATCATTAGAGTTAACTCTGAGCACGGAATGATAAGTGCCAAACGCCAGTTTTATTTACCACTTAATACCGTTATAGAAAACTATCCATATTTTTTCTCGACGAGTTCACCAGCGTATTGTAGACACCCTCTGACTTCTAACAGCTATATTTACCTTAAGCCAAAACTACAGTATACCCCTCCACGTGTAGGTACAGCAGTATTCCCCTCTACATGACAATGTACAGTCGAGGAAGTTCACGGTCGACCACTTTTCGGCCATATTCTCTGCACACTATTTACGCGCACGCCACTGTACTGTGTACAGTGGTGTGCGCGAGAAAATTCATCCTTAAAACTTAATGAATATTGATCCTTAAAACTTAACAATAAAGTTCAAAATTGCTTGTAGAAATTTGACAGTTTTGGGTAGGTTGATCTGACGCCGTGTGTACGTAGGCGCGGTCGGAAAGGAGCGCAAGCGAATAATGCCGGAAAGTGGTCGGCCGGAACCTTCAGACTGTACAGATGCAGTATTCCCTCTCTATGAGTAGTAGGTACAGTCAGCATCAAAAGTAACTGAACAAGGTGGCAAAAGTAATAGTCACGTACTCACGTGTAAGTGCCTTTAGAATTATATGACATTTTTTGTGTTCATGATAAATGGTTAAGGCAATAATGCAAAAGTTTATTGTCATGTACTTTTGACTCAACAGCTATGTCATTTCAACCGTAACAATCATTTAAAAATTTCATATGCTAAGCTACTTTTGATGCTGACTGTACCTACCTACAGCAGTGTCTTCACTCTCGCGTACAGCAGAAGTATCCTCCCTCTACTTGCCACGAATGAATGTTCGCGCATCATTTCAGAACGGCTGCACCTATTTGGCTAATTCTTATTTTGCTGTGTTTGTAAATGTCAGGACAAAGTTTAAAGACAACTTTTTTGGAATATCAATGGATACAGTTTAGGATAGGTTGAACTGGTGGCGTGTGTCCAAGTCAATAAGACAAGTGGATTTATTCAATGCAATTTCTTTATTACTCAAGATCTTTTCATTACATACAAACGCACCATATACTTAGCATAACAATAATTTATTTTATAGGGCATTTTGCCCTGTAAAATATTGAAGGTCACCTACTACGTCCGGAACTAAACATCTTGCATTATCATTATCAGCGAAAAGTAATCAACGTACCTACTGATTAGGTCAGATAACAGAAGCGTGTGCAGGAAATATATAATAAGGAACGGTGGTACACACACAATAATTTAACAACGTCCGAAAATACATCAAGAAAAAATCTAATAAATCTATGTCACTATACAGTTAATTAAACTGTTTCAAGTATTAGCCTATTGCTTATGACTCACAATCAAAAACTGTGAACAACAACAAAAATTCAAACTGCAACATTATACCTTAAAAATAGGCAAGTAAATTAATCGAATTTATGTTACTATACTCTCATAGCCGCTACTAGGTACTGCTGAGCTAAATGGCACTTCTTTCACGAGAAACATATTCTGTGGCAGTCACTTCGATTTTCTTATCT
The DNA here is from genome assembly GCA_963921215.1 of Scoparia ambigualis. Taxonomy (NCBI): domain Eukaryota; kingdom Metazoa; phylum Arthropoda; class Insecta; order Lepidoptera; family Crambidae; genus Scoparia; species Scoparia ambigualis. The sequence continues at coordinate 31,888,273 of OY992516.1, forward strand.
CGATTGCTAGAGTTTTGTTAATTAGGTACTCTATTCATTTGCTGCAATAGGCGTCAGGACACCGTGAAGGAAGTACTTACAATTATAATAATCACTTACAATGAAACACCAACTTTGAAACATTATGGAAAACAAAGTACTAACAAGTAGCTAAATTTAAGGTACCTACTAATCTACTGCCTCTACACCTACAAGAATTATGCTATTTTATTGTTACAATCATAAACATCATTCAACAACATTTTAATGTAATATGTTAAGGTAGGTAAGTTACATAAGTAAACTAGGCATCCAATTAATTTTGCATTGCCTCTCATAATTCAGGCAATTTAATTGATTAAAGTTTACTCTATCTCACTCGCTCGACAAGTGGATAGAGTGGGATGGATATAGGTAGGTATTTTACGAATTATTTTATGAAGGTTTTCGCATTTAGGTTTCCCCATTGAGGTAAAATAGGTTTACCGTATAAACTTCCCAAGTTCAAATTTTTTTAAACCAGTGAACCAATTTTATTTAAATTTTGCATACTCAGATAATACACGTTTTTTTAATTACCTATATTACTTATATTACTTTAGCATACAAAGTTTTAATAAAATTGGCTCATTGGTTTGAAAAATGTTGAACATGGAAGTTTGTATGGGAATACTAAACGCGCTAAACCCTAAGCGGAATAATTGCCAAGGCTGTGTCGTGAAAATCTATGCTATTTTGAAGAAAAATATAAAACAAATAATATTTAGGCTGCTCGTTTACATAACGAAGCTAGTACTTTTAAATAAAACATCCTCATATTACAATAATTTAAACATTACGAATTAAACGCTAAAGTATTAATAAGTTTGTAAAATAATGCTTATAAATTGAATTTCGCTTACATTTAAATGGACAGTGATCATTACATTTATACACAAGGTGTAACTTACTCTAACAAAATTAAATGTTGATAAATATAAACGTTATTTATTTATTTCAAGTGAACATTCACGACTTATTACTATCTTATTATTAATGGACAGATTGCGTGTAGCGTGAGTTTGTTCATAAAGTGTTCAGCGCGTCGGGACGAGGAGGTGTAATGCAGTTATCATTCAAAACAGTGCATAATTTAGGTTACAGTCAGCACTAAAAGGAACCAAGCATCCAAATAGAACCAAACATTTAGTATCAACCGTATCTTAACCACCAAAAGTGTACTTTTGACTAAAACAATTAAATGTCTGAAACATTTGAAAGTGCACTTTCTTGTACTTTATATTTACGGTCGATTTTGTATTGTATTGATGTTTTATCTTTAAACGCTCAGTCACTTTTAACGCCGACTAAACTGATAGAAGCAAAAGCTATTGCTTGGCAGTAATGAGAGGAATATAATAATTTAAGTACTTAATCTGTTTTTAAACAGAGTCTTTTTGAAGACTTAACATTTTTTTTACATTGGAAAAAAAAATGAGAATAGAGAATTTATTAGTAATTTGTTAATAGGATAGACTTTGAACTGTTTTAATATACGAGAAGAAACTTGACCGGAAAATTTAGCACTCCAGTTCCTGTCCAGTTCTAGATTATTTTTTCCATGAAATGAAGTCGTAAGTTGCCCGATATTTTCTTTTTCAACACCTGGACCGAATATTGTTCTTTTGCCAATCGTGGTTTTTTTCGGACACATTAGGGTTGCGTAGGTAAATAAAGTTAGAGTTTCTTCCGTAAAATGGCGACAAATTTACCTTAATGATCAGGTGACTTCTAAAAAACAACCTTCATAGATAAAAGTAGTAGTGAAGGGGAAATTAATTAAGCATGACAGGTAATTATGAAGACTTACACAAGATGTGTAAATAGACACTAATCAGAATAAGCAGTGTCATTACCTAAGTAGAAGTTAAGTGACGTCACTGGCGATTCCGCGCCTTATAGCAATAGGAGTAAGGTTCGAATCGGAGTGCCAGTGACTATAAGCTTAGAATAACCATTGGGTTCTAAATAGAGACTACAGTGGGACGTGAGAATAAGGGTTTCAAGTGTTTTTACAATTCACTAGATGTACTAAAACACAAAATTTCTCCTATAGAATTATCTAGAATAACTTTAGTCTTCAACTTCTAACTAAGCTAGTGCCGAACTGTTTACAATTAAGCTTTATGTAATTATAATTTGTATTGGTTTCGTCTGTCGTTATATTGTTATTATACATTAGTTTTGGCACAGTTATAGGAAATAGATGAGGTTATCTATGACTAGGTGCATACATTAAGCCTAGATCACAGAACGGAAGGAGCGTGCGGGTGTGATGCAAAAATATACTGCCATATGCATAAAAAGTGACAACGCGGAACTAACCTCCTTATGGCACAAATTCGTCTCATGCTTTCGTTTCGCAGAGAATGAGACAAACCTGTTAGCAGTGAGGTTTCAAGCATTATTACTTTTCACAAACACGACCGCTAGATTATAAACATGTACAATTAATATAATATACACAATGATTGCGTAAAAAACTATCGTTCCGTAGCCGTAACTAAACATCTCAGCTTTATCGTCACATTTATCTAGAGTCCTACGTTCATTGACTTCGATTAATTAGCGGAAATGACTAAGTCATTGGCATTTCGCAACATTCAAGACATTACGCGTTATGAAACAACATCTGCCTACAAAAATGCCATTTTTGATAATTTTATGGAAAGTAAATAAAATCCAAAAAAGCCACAATAAAAAAAACATAACGACACTTTGTAAAGTTACAAGGGTAAAAAATCAAAAGAAAACAAAAAATAATTCAATATAACCATTTAATAAAACCAAAAATACAACAACTTTAACTCATTTGATAAAAATTAAGTACATACCCATCACCAGAAGATAAAATAGGAAAGCAGAAATCAATTTTAGGGACTACGATAAATACTTAGTTACTTAAATAATATTTCATAATTTCAAAAAGTTCAAAATTGTCTAAAAATAATAGTTGTCACAGTAATTCAATAAAAGCTTCTTTGTTTTAAAATACGAAAATATAGATACAAATATAATAAAATATTGCACAACATAGGTATTATACACGATAATTCATTAAAATAATTAAGTACATAATAAAATCTATTAAAAATCACAATAAATGGACGTGTTTTAATTAGAGATCTAATTATAAGAATACTTTCCAAAAAAAAATAAGGCTTTCCAATTGCAGTCGATATTTATCCCTTATGGCACTAAATAATAAAAATAATAATAATAGTAAACTCGTGTAAATTAATTATCATAATAAAATGACATAAATAAAATTCTCATTAAGTACAACTTCGTTAATATTAATACCTACACAAAACAATGGAATGTCGTAAATTTGTAATTCGCTTAAAAATACTAAGTACAGGGTCCAAAAAACTAACAAAATAAAAATTATCAAATCGGCATTCTAGCTGACGCGTACAACCGATGACAGTCAACACTTACTCCTTATCATTAACTTTTATATTATTTAAGCTATTTACAAAGACAATTTTGTTATTACACTACGGCCTTTCCCTTCGACATAGCATCGTCACGTCACGGTATATTTTCGGCTGGTCTTATTATGTCTATAGATGCCGTTTTGTAAACACTTTATAAGCTAATTTGACTATGAAATTGGTTTTGTAAATAGCAAAGTGCGACAGAGACGCCGCGCCGCGGCCGGCTGCCACAGAGCACTTTACATACAGAGTTCAGTCCAATATTACCTGTGGACATTTCATGGGAACCGACCCTAATGCTATACAAACAAGATGCATTATGAGTTCTTTTGGATAAAGTAAATCAAAACTGCACCTCAGGGTAGGGTCAATCTCAATTCAAATGTTGATATTTGACTTTTGACAGGTAAAACGGGTAACCACTTTTTACACTAACTGTACATTTGCAGGGCATCTAAATGCCATAGACTTGGTTGTTACAAATCTTGCACAGTCGACTTACGAAAACATCAACAGCTTTCAGTGATTGTTTGTCACATGAAAGTTTGTTTGGCTATTCAAAACTGCAGTCTCTCTCATCCGATCGAACTGAGAAAATTCGACACTTTATCAATGTTATTGTGAGATGTCTTCATATTCAAGTTTGATTATTGTTAAGGTTTTTATATGTCGTTTGCACATGAAGAGCGGGTCAAACTTGATGCTTTTAATCTAACTGCCTTAACTATACGGTTGCCACTGGTAAGAACATAAATATCAGTTCTAGAGGTGGAGATCCCGCATTCAATTCCCAGCTGGGGGTATTGTAGTTTTGTATTTAGCGCTACTATCTTCGGCCTTTTCGACACTTAGTCTTAACATCAGGTGTGATGCAAGCCAAGCTCTTCTCCGTCGTAACATGAAGAAATCAGTATCAGGTTTGCTCTGCATCGGAGTGTGCTCTGTGAGTAAGTACTCTGCGCGGCTAGACCCCGCGTGCCTCGAATAGACCCTGGACCTGCGTACCTATAACCCACGTAGCTCGCATAGACCTAGAGCCCACCTATTCCGGGAGCCAGGCTGAACCTGGAGCCCACTTAGACCTAAAGCCCACCTAGACCTGGAGCCCACTTAGACCTAGAGCTCTCTTAGACCTGGTGCCCGCTACAATTAGAGCCCACCTAGACCTGGAGGCAGGCTAGACCGAGAGCCTACCTAGACCTGGAGGGCTCCAGGTACCTAGACCTAAATCGTACGTAGGTATTCTAGAGCCAAGGCCTGCGGTGGTCGCGGCAGCGGGCGCAGGGCTCTCAGTACCGCTGCTGGTACTCGTGGTGCCAGCGGTTGAAGTCTATGTGGAACACCACCAGCGAGCCGTTCTCCAGCCCGGCCAGTAGGAACCTGCAACATAGCCGAACACATCTTATCTTAGTGGGGCCTGCAGAGGTAGCAGAAGCACGTCGACCTATTGGGATCTTTTGTGCAACCCCGTCTCATCATTCTGCCTCCTCTCCTCTGGCAGGCGAAGATATAGTGTGACCACGAGTTAATTTTTATAATTAATTATTTTTATATTTTTTAACATTTGATGTAAAAAAATAAATAACAAACGTATGTGAATGATGTCCATTAATTGAAATGAAACACTTTTTTACGGATTAACTCGCCTTTAATTTACTATTTACATAGTTTTTTATATTATCCTGACGTTTGAACATGCTCTCGAGGGACCCAACCATTACATCAGATTTGACAAACCTCAAATACTCGCCAAGGAACAACGATTCATCCTTAGGATGATACGCGAGGCTATTGAAATTAAAAAACATCGAAATTTCAATAGAGAGGATGGTTGGAATTTACCAGCTGCCTGGGACCCCATCATACAGGTCATCAAATCCCAGCCCCAACAGCAAAACATTGCTAGACCTAAAAATATTGTTAGCTCGTATTGTGTAAACTTGAACGCACCCGGTTAAATATAAAAAGTAGGCAAATAACTTCTAACTATGAGACGACTAACACCTCAGTCTCCCTGTGACAGACCCTGTAAAGGATTCGAAACGTCAGGATAATATAAAAACTATGTAAATAGTAAATTAAACGCGAGTTAATCCGTAAAAAAGTGTTTCATATCAATGTGTAGTGCTCGCTTAAACCTTAGAAAACAATAGATGTCCATTAATGTTACTGAATCATATAAAAAATTAAGCGCACAGGAAAAAAAACCTGTATAGTGTTTCGTCAAAGGTAACTATAGAATTTGACGAAGAATGTGCACTTCGAAACATGTACAATCGGTTTTTTCGCATTCGGTGCACTTCTCATAACGAGCACTTCGCAGAGTGAGCCATTCGCAGACTGCACTTCGGAGATTGTGCATGTGGGTAAACACTTTTCCTAACCTGGGACTTGATCCCTGGACCTCCGATTCGGGCCGAATATTTAGCCACGCGGTCACCTACATTTTGGTTCCTAACTGAATACATTTATACAGGAATTATTTTTTTATATGTGCACATTTTTTTCATATCATTTAATATCGATAATAGACATCAATTTTTGTTAAAAATTTATTTAATTTGTCCGGTTTAATAAAAAATAACTCTTAGATACCGGGCGAATGGTCACGTGAAACGTAAACGTAACCTAACCTAGGTATCCTGTGGTATCATCATGTGTCAGAGTTCAATTGCGCGGTCCCGGTCGAATGACCATGATGAACGTATTTTTGTGGATATGTTTAACCAATTATAGTTTCTTTATTTTTAACTTTAAAAAAAATTAAATTAAATCTGTAGCTCTAGATTAAGTTACTCTATAATTTTAAAAAATATGTGGACAGATAAAAAAATTCCTGTATAATAGGTAAATGTGAATAAAAATGTTACTTTTGGTCGTGCGAGAGTGCGAGCGAGCAGACGGCTGCGCCGGCGGGCGGGAACGCGTACAGCGGCGCCAGCGAGCACGCGCGCCACACCTCCACCACGCCCGCCGCGCCGCCGCACACCAGGTACTCGCCGCACCGCGACAGCGCCAGGCACTGCAACACACGCTGTTACATGCCACATGCCACACCTCAACACGCACTATGGACTTGGGAAAATGAAAAAAAAGATCATTTTTACTTTATACCATTATAGAAGTCGTTATTCTAAAACCAATAGTTTTTATTTCACTTTGATACGAGAAGTAATTACAAAGTTATTCATAAATAATTCGTTAAAACACTACTACCTCGCTTAGTTCGCTGGCACTCGACTGACGTGACGTGACGTCATCGTATCCGATATTACATATCCGATGACGTCACGCCGCGGGTTTCGCGCGTACTTTGATTGTCACAAAAACAATAGCGCGTGGTCATTTTTATGAATCTTTAAAAAATTATTGTGAAGTATTTTGAAGGGCTACAGAAAAAATTTTAATAAATAAAAATACTGTTCCCAAGCTGATTGCCTATTTGACAGTTGTAACAATCAAAAATGAAACATGTCGGATATGGTAGTTTATAATTTAACAATATTTATCCAATAGTTTTTTTAATAAGATAATTTGTAAATATTTTTATTTTACAAAATAAATTTGCGATTTTTTTATCTGTGGTTTTTTCAAGACCCGATACACGGGCGGCCATGATTAAGCTTCGTGTGATGTCACATTTCATAAATAAACAATAACTATCGGTCAGGTTTCAAGATATTTGTTTGTTTATTGAAGTGTGACGTCACAAGGCAAAATGTCACGTGACCAACCGTTATCGCGCAAAATTTGAAATTAATGAAGAAAAATGTTTTTTTCTATTATACAGCGTGTTTCTTGTGAGGTGTCAAACCGATGTGTGGTGATAAGGAAACTGCCATACGTACCTATCTATTGAACCCCCCATGTATGTTTTACGATTTGTTGTACTTTTCGAGTTATAATTTTTTTTCGTTATATTATGATTCAACGACAAGACGGCTCTAAAAAATTATATCTTTTTTGGGTCGACTTTTCCTTGATGTTTTTTTTATAATGCCTATTGATTGCACTTTAATGAGTAAAATAATCTCCTTCCTAACTTCAACCACCAACTGAGAGAGCCAAATTAAAACTCAAAATGCGATAAAAACTTAATATGTTCAAAATGCTGGCCACCAACCGATATGCATATTCGGCACCGCCGCAAAAATGTTCTTCTTAAATTTTTGCGGCGCGGGCGGTCCTGCATTTTGAGTTTTATTTTGGCCCTTATACCGGGGAACAAGGAGTGTAAGTAAACCGCAGATGTGATGTTAATACACTGATTTATTTAGGTATGTCTTTTCTTATATAAGGTGACTGCTAGAAACCGCAAGAAACTTCAAGGGCTGGTCAGGTCAAGTGTTTTAAACATGACAAAAATGCTCTCATTGCAGACTAACGTAGGTACTTATCGCCCAGCTGACGCGAACGGGTCAACAGACGGTCGGCTGCCCGGCCGGTGACCGCGTGTCGTAAGTAATCGCTATTTTTAATTGTTTTTCATTTATTTATTGTTATGTTATTGCTTTAAAATAAATTAGATACTCAAAGACTATGCAATAAAAAATCACAAAATGAATTAAATAATTAAAAATGTAAAAAAAACCACGAATTTCTTTTTTGTAATTTTTGTCATGTTTAAAAAACACATGACCTACCAGCCCTTGAAGTTTCTTGCGGTTTCTAGCAGTCACCTTATATATTAAATACAACCTGACTTATCTTGTAATGTTTAACCCTAGATAGATAACCTACGTCGAATCGACGTAATCGAATTTGAAAAATCGATATAACTCGTTTGTTTTTCGGGTCATTAAACTGGCCGTTCCTGCCAACTCAGTCGGCCGTCGGAGCTTGCAGGACACACCCGTATCGCTCCGGTAAGTGCAATACTTTCGTAAATATTTACCTACCGTTTGTGAAAAGCATAAGTCCAGCGCATGTACTAAGTGCCTTTAAGGCCAAAATGAATAAAAGTGATATTTACTTAGGTTTTTTTTATATTATAGAAATAACAAAAACGATTTAAAAAAAATTACATACTAAATTATAAGACTGACGGAGAGATTTCTAAATGTTTCAGTTTTGTAAAGCGAGAAGTACCTTGTATTGTTCTTTAATTTTTTTCTAATAAAAATATGAATAAACTCTAATGTGTTTTATTTACTCAGTACACAATTACACATATTAAGACATAATATCACATTCATAGACCTAGTATATAAGGCGGCTGCTAGAAACCGCAAGAAACTTTAAGGGCTGGTCAGGTCAAGTGTTTTAAAATGTACGTAGTACAGACTAACGTAGGTACTTATCGCCCAGCTGACGCGAACGGGTCAACAGACGGTCGGCCGCCTGGTTGACCGCGCGTTGTAAATAATCGTTATTTTTAATTGTTTTTCTTTTAATTTTTCTTATGTTATTGCTTTAAAATAAATTAGATAAGTACTCAAAGACTATCCAATAAAAATTCACAAAATGAATTGTTTAATTAAAAATGAAGAAAACACGAATTACTTTTTTGTAATTTTTGTCATGTTTAAAACACTTGGTCTTGCCAACCCTTGAAGTTTCTTGCGGTTCCTAGCAGTCCCCTTATATACATAATCCAAAATATGCTCACTCAAACATTCGCACGTCAATTCGACGTATGGTTATCTTTAGTGTACAGTAAAATATGGTTATCTATTTAGGGTAAATCTTACTTTAATTATGGACAGGCTTTATCTTGCTTTATTTAACTACGTGACGAACCGGCACAGCCCTCTCATTAATAATGGTAATTTTGAGGATAGTAGTAGGTATAAAATGTATGTTATTATTATCAACTGAGCTCTTCTTAAACGTAAAGGGATAATCAATCTCCTGATAGACAAAAATATGCAAAGCTACTAAGAAATTATAAAATATGAAAATTACACAATTTCCAATCTACCACGTTTAACGACCGATTTCTGCAAAACATGTCCCATTTGGTATATCTTTTTTGTATTAGTATGGAAGTATATTTGGTCGGACAGTTTTTAAAATAGTCAGAAACTATAGAAAATCATTTTTTTTTTATTTAAGTTGAAAATTCCATTCTGTTCTGATTAACCCAATTTTTAAAGTTAGGATCAAAATTTTTGTATCTTAGGTTAAAGTTAGGAAGGAGATTTTTTTATTCATAAAAGCGCAATCAATAGGCATTGTATTGAAAAAAAACATCGAAGAAAAGTCGACCCAAAAAAGACATAATTTTTTTCGAGCTGTCTCTTCGTTGAATCATAAAATAACGAAAAAAACATTATAGGTAACTCGAAAACTACAAAAAATCGTAGAACTTACATGGGGGTTCAATAAATAGGTATGGTAGTTCCCTATCACCACACATCGGTTTGACATCTTACAAAAAACACGCTGTATAAAGTATTTTAAAGAAAAAAAAAATTGTAAGAGGTGTAAAATAAGTTTAAAATACTTTTCCGAGAACTGTCAAGTAGCCAAATTGTTGACATAAGTTTCTTTGGGCATAACTGCTATCAATTAGGCAATTTTGGTTTTCTCTCATTTTGATTCTTGTAAAGTCATAAGGCATTCGAACTTTATTGCAAAAAGAAAAATATTAGACAGTTTTATGTAGGTTGAAATACTGGCATATGTACTAAGTAAATCTGGAAGTGGTTTTGAGCGATGGATGAGAGGGCTTCGAGATAGAATGAGAGTGTTGCGGCGATAAGTAAGCCGCTAGTCGCCGGCGCTCCCGCCACCACGACGAGTCCCTCCCGCGGCAGGGCGGTTGCCCTGGATCGCACGACTCATTCCCTCCCCCTCTGGCGCACTAAATAACTATTATTAACTATACAGGGCTAATTTTGGAACCCCCCCGCCAATTTTTTACGTGATCCTATAGCAGTACAACAAAATAATAAAAAAAAAACATATATTGTTTTACATTTTTGTCTCAACTTTTCTTCAAGAAAATTAAAATTATTGTCACTTAGCACGCGGCCTGTCGCGGTTTTCAAAGCGCATGCGCGTGACCGCTGTTATTCACCCCGTCCACCAATGACAGCGCGCCGTCGCTTTGATCGCGAGGGTGCGCGCACGCACCTAGAACTATAATCTTTACTAATAATAAAAAGAAGAAACATTTGATTGTTTGTTTGTATTGAATAGGCTCCGAAACTACTAGATCGATTTAAAAAATTCTTTCACCGTTGGGAAGCTACACTATCTCCGGGTGACATAGGCTATATTATATTTTCAAAGAAATTAGGGATCCTTACTAAAACTCAAATAAATTCCTTAAATCGCGTGCGGCACGAAAACTATTGATGATAGAATTAATAATGTACTATGGCTTTGCGGAATACACCATTATCTACAAAAACTGTCGCGATAGAATATGTCTAACCATTTTAGTTACGTCACAATAAGTGTTCTCGGGAGGGGAGTCATTTTGATAATTTGTCACGGGGTACGGGGTCCACGTGAACGAAGTCGCCCGCCGGCGGTATGCTAGTAGGATATAAAAAGCGTGCAAACAATTGTATTTAAAAAAAGAAAACATTCATTATTATATTTTACTATCATTTTTTTACCCTATATTAACTTTTGGCGGGGGGTCCAAAAGTAACCCTGTATTGCCGTCCTACTCGCTTAAGTGTGCCCGATTGTGTGCGATGCCGTACCTGGAAGTGGTCGTTGTGCGTGTGCTGGCGCAGGCGCCGGCCGTTGAGCGTGTAGGCGGCGAGCCGGCCGCGCGCGCCCGCCACCACCAGCAGCCCCTCGCGCGACAGCGCCAGCTGCAGCGGCGCGCCCGCCGCCGCGTCCAGCGCGCGCAGCACCTCGCCGAACGTCGTGTGGATTAGCACGGGGCCGTCTGTGGGGGCGTACTACTTTTTGTTTATGTATTGTTACCCCTCGAACCCCTACCTACACCTACAAAAACACACTTGACTTTGTACCGTGTTTTCGTAGACTTACAGACTACTTTAGTATGAACGAGTTTGGTTATTTCGGTTGTGTGGTTCATCTTATGAATTGTTATCGCAAAATATCGCATAGTTTAACCCCTCAAACCCCAAGCGGTCGCATGAGACCGCACCTACAAAAACACACTTGACTTTGTACCGTGTTTTCATAGACTTACAGACTACTTTAGTACGAACAAGTTTGGTTATTTCGGTTCTGTTGTTCATCTTATGTATTGTTATCGCACAATATAGCATAGTCTATGCTCCATTCTGTCAAATTTGACGTTGACAGTAACTGTCAAAAAATTGTCAAAAAAATCCAAGAGTGAGTGGCTAAGCTCCATTCTGTCAAATTTGACGTTGACAGTTACTGTCAAACAAAATCCAAGAGTGAGGGGTTAAAGCTCGCGTCCACTAGGCTCGCCGAGCAGAGTCGAATCGAATCGCAGAAAGTTGCCTCCTATATATTTCTACGAAACTGCGTCCACTGGCGACGAGCCGCGGCGCGCCGAATCGAATCGACCGCGTGATTTGCTCGACAGGCGAATTTCTTCGCCGATGGGCTTCGATTCGACTCGGCGCGCCTCAGTCGACGCGAAGCAGCGAATGCGCGCCAACGTATTTTTATTTTTATTTAGGTATCTTTTATAAACTCATAAAAATCTTTGTTTGAATAAAAATGTTTTTTTAAAATTCTTCATCAAAAAGTATTTGAAATAAAAATATATCTTCATCCGAGCTGTCCATGACGCAAACACGACCTAATTTGATGAAAAGTTTCGATGAATGAAAAATTCAATTCGATTCTTCAAAGATGGACGCACTAGGAATAAATACGACTCGCTTCGTTTCGACGTGTTTCTACAGGCTTTATAAGTATGAGTTTTTGTTTAAACAAGATTTTGTTTTTATCTGTGCACATATTTTTTTTAAATTATAGAGTAACTTAAGCTTGAGCAACAATTTTTTTTAAAGTGAAAAATAAAGAAATTAACATTGATCAAACATATCCACAAAATACCGTTAATCATGGTCAATCGACCGGGACCGCGCAATTGAACTCTGACACATTGCGATACCACAGGATACCTAGGTTATGTTACCTTTACGTTACACTTGACCTTTCGTTCGCCCTATTCACGAGTTATTTTTTATTGTGCCCGACAAATTAAATAAATTAATAAAAAAATTGAAATGATGTCTATTAACGTTACTGAATGATATGAAAAATTTGTGCACATATAAAAAAAAATACCTGTATATTGTTTTATAAGTATGAGTGTCGTTATAGATCACTCTAATTTTGTGCGAACAAATAACAAATCAGAAAGAAAAATTGCATGTTATCTAAATGTTTTGTTTGTTTTTAGAGCAATATTTAATTAATTGTGTTTTTTTAAAACAAGTGTAAATACTTATTTAACTACAAAAATTTTAAAATGTTAAAAACACAATCTTACAAGGAACTCCATTCAGCATTTATTGTAATGAGTAATTCACTACAAGGCAACGTTGATGATCTCTCTTTTGGGTGCATGACACACAATTGATTGCTTGTAGAAACAAACTTATAATTGTCATACGGCAATTTAAAATATTTGACAGGATTATTCTGATAACAATTCTTTATTGCATTTAATGGCAGGGTGAACAGTTTGGCTCCACGCCAGCCGACACACTAATCTTCGGACAGTCGGAGCTAATCCGGATTCCGGGTTCAGCGTAAAGTAATTTTTTTTTAAACACTGAAAAAAGACGACAACCTCAGGCGGGAATCGAACCACGCACCTTCCGCATTCCGGGCGGCTGCCTTAACCACTCGGCTACCGAGGTCTGGCTTTCAACCGTCGAAATTTGTCAGTGCTCGATGCTTATGTTTCTAGTCAACATTGCTTCATCAAATCTTAGAAGTGAACTTACTTTTACTTTTTAAGTGTTTAACTAATCGAAATTACTAATTCAAAATATTGGCAAATAAAAACAAATAAATGTAAAGTAACAACAACAAGGTTGAACGGATATACTGACTGAGCGCGCTGGATATGACGAGCCCCAGCTCCGCGGACACCAGCACGGCGTTGACGGGCGCCAGGTGCCCCGTGAGCGCCACGCGCGGCGCCGGCGCCTCGCCGTCGCCCACGATGCCGCCCGCGCGCGCAGACCTAAGGCACATATTGGCTCAGCTAAAGCTCCTCAGCCGAAATTGCTCTTCCTACCGATTTGTAATCATTGTGTTATAATGTATAGGTAGTGCCAAACTTCTAGCTCGCTCTGGAGTTGCGACGCGCATGTGTACAGTTAGCAACATTATAATTAGAGCTTTATAATATTTATACAATATTACATCAAGATAATTTATAAATTAGGCGTTTTATTTATTTTTTAATACCCAAAATTAACCAGGATAAATTAATAACAACAATTAAATTTTAGGCATACATATATTTTTAAAAAATAACATTTTAAGATGCTATGGATGCTGTATGTTTTCTTATCGGGAGTACGGAAAACTGTCCAAAAATCCGACTTATTTGCTTCTTCATTAATTCTGCGCACTGTCCATAGTCCATACTGAATCCAGTAGCAGCCGCAGCCGCATGTTTAAGATCAATTTGTATGCCTTTGTCAGCTTCTTTCTTCATAAACTCCTATACGTTATAAATATTTTTTCTAGCTTGCCAACGTAAAACTGTATTACGTCTAGGCATTTTAACTGCCTTTCAAAAACAAAACAGTACCTACTCCTACAATAACAGTAACAAAAAAACATAAATCGACAACTTAAAATAGTAACGTAACAACAAACACCTAAAATCGCGACGCGACCAAAACAAATATACTCGTGACTGTACTTTCCACTGCTAAACCAAAACAAACTCGTACACATGGCGAGCGCGCATGCGCAGGGGTGCGCGGGGGTGTGCCCCGCCCCCCTAACCGCTTCCGTCCCGCCGATACCCATATTGTGCTACTGCGACGCGAATCGCCTCGTGTTCACAGCGAGCTAGATGTTTGGCGCGGGTTATACTACGTACTAGAGAAGACGTCTCAACTAGATTGTTTGTAACACGCGTTAGTGCCAGCTCACTCCAACTATAGTAGTCTGTGGCAGGCGCTAAACGCAACAATACGTATGTATTCTGTGTTCTATTTTATTAGTATTATGCCTTTATGTGTGCTAAGGTACTGTTCAAACAACTCAGGAAATACAAATAAAACCAAAGGAATCACTTTTCACCTGGAAGTACGTACTAAATTATCGATGTAACATGCACTTGACTAATTATTTTATCAAATCGCCGGGACATGAAGCGGCGGCCATGTTTCAGTAAAATGCATAGAGTAACAATATTTTCTGTTTCGTTACAACTAGGTAAGCCCCGCACCACGGTACAAGTATCATTGTAGCTGTGCACATTTATTGTATGGGACGTCTTCTCTAGTTTATTTACCTCAATGTTTGTAATCCGAATGATCGCTCTTCCTAAAATTTTTCTTCCTAAAACTGTCATTCCTACAATTTGTAGTACTATCGACGATTTCCGAAAATTGTAATTCCTACTAAAATACTACGGTGACTTAAAAGAGTAGGGCAGCTAGTATTTCTGTTGTCTAATAAAAAAACAACCTCGAAATTCAAGACAATCGCTACGCTACGGCAGCGCTTCGCGATTGTGTTCAATTTCTAACCTATCACGTGACCTCCAGGAGTAGGGCGGCTAGTATCCTCAATCATTTGAATAATAGTGTAAAAGACGGTTATGTTGACAAAATATAGAAAAACAAATAATGGTATATTAGACGTTTACTGCTACTGACATTATGAAGTTGAATGATTCGGAGTTATGAACATTAGAAACAGAGTAGTTAGGAATTGTGATTGTTAGGATGAAAAATGTTAGGAAGATCATTTTCGGAGATCCAATTATCGGAGTTGAAAATTTAGGTGAACTTTGGCGCACCCATAAAAAGAACCTGCAACTGAACATTAAGTACATTTATTATCTTCGACACCTTGCAGCCGTAAAATAGAGCGAATCTGGGCGCGTAGGCCCTTTTTATATTAGTGAACTAGCGCTGTCTACGGTTAATACAGAAATTTTGAGACAGCGAGTCTAGCGCCATCTCTCTATAAGACAATAATTAGTGAACCATTTGTGCAGATCGCATCTTTATTTAGTCCCCTTGTCAGTGCCAGATGACGTTCCAAAGGGTAAGTCAGAGACTATACTACGCGTAGTAGTAACGGTCAGCCGTAGTAGTAACGGCCGACCGTAGCTACAGTCAAATTCGATAAAGATTGTTTGTAAACAAAATAAGAGGCCAATTACATCTCGACTGTGATTTTTGCGTAAAATGCCCATTTTCGCGCATTTTGTAGTTGTATATATCGTTTTCATCGTTATAAAATCTTTATTCCTCATGAAGTTACAATTATTCTCGTATAAATTTTGCTCAATAATATTATCGTAGATAGGAATAATTCACAGTTAACTTAAAGCGATTTTCAAAGTTTTTTGGTTTAGAATAAGATTTTTTTTCTATATAAAATCAATGATATCTAAGAATTTCGAGGCCCCTACGAACTATAAGACTATATAAGAGAACATTTTAATTTTTTTATTTCGTTTGTTTAGATCAGTAGCTCAAAAAAGTGCCTTCGCGCATTTTATGAAAATCTTTCTCTGCACTTTTAGGTTTAATTAAAAAGTTACGGAAAATTTACAAAAAGCGAGGCCGCTACGAACTATGCCAATAGCTATTCTACACTATTCAATAAGTCATAATTGTTAATGTATTTTTGTTTCTGAGATCAAAAACGCCAAAATTGGCCAATTAAACACTTGACCGTCATTAGAAGCTTATAATATTGAGATAGGCATATCTGTTTCCCGTCGTATTTTCCTTCTCTTTCTTCCGGTATATCGCTGTCTCTCTCGCTCATCCCACTCAGTGGCGTCACCAGGTGGCGCGGTGGGGGAACCAGGAGATTTCACACCCGTGCCCATTTGTTCATCATTGGCGTGAAATTTCCCGTCGGCGTAACTTGTGCACTACATAGTGATCAAGTGACAAAGAAATATAATTATTTTTATTTAAACTGCAACACAGTTCTCGTGAGTTTCTACAATACACGTGAGTACTTAGAATAGTTTCTTAACTTAACGGTGTTACCGTTCGCTGAATTTATAATTTAAACTTAACTGGTATATCAAACTTTTTATTTTACCCGCAAGAGATGTAGATACACCTTTTCTTTTAAGATAAGAAAGCATTCGAGTAAAGATAGTATTTTTAAAAGTGTTTTTTGTGTTTAATACGTGGTATCTACCCTCCAGGCACTTTTTCTTTTTATTTTAGATAAGAAACCGATAATTAGTGCTTACATTAGATAATGAGAAAAATAAATTGTAGCTAAGCGGCTATAACTAGTCCTTCTAACAATCCCGATCGCATCGGCGAAGGTTGACTTCGAGTTAGTCATCATCGTTCAAAGAAGCATGGTCATCGTACCTACCCGCCTTTCATGACGATAACGACAATGTGTCTGCTTTATCGGACGTTAATGGAAATCTTACAACGATTGTTGCACCTCGCAGGTGTTACCAATACTGACTAAAACAGTTAACAATTTAAATATTCCGTGTAGTGATCTAGATTTGATTTTTGATTTTAAAAGTAAACTAAAAGAGCCAGCTAGGCCTTAAGCACCAATATTCTGATAAATCTTGTGCACCAATAACTTTTCGTATTTTAAAACTAAAAAGTTATTTTTAATACTTGTCTGCGCAGTTGTTAGTCGCAAACATCTGATGCCTCTCTTAAAGGTCTTATTTTCAGTGGTGATTAGGTTGTAGACTGAAACTATAAATATACGAAAAGAGGATGGGTACTCATAAAAATGTAAAAGACCCTCTAATGCTTGCTACTTTGAATAGATTCTACCTTCAAACACACATTTGTTTAATTCTGAACAGATTACAGTTGCATTAAAAAAAAAAAAAAAAAAATTGTCCTGTTAGAAAACTTTTTGGCCAGTTATTAAATCTGGTACTGGGAATGCCTCGCAAGCAAAACCTGTACTAACAACAAACGGTTACCTTTCGCAAGGGCAAACTTCTTATAGTGTACCATCGCGTTGTTCTTCTGGTTCATGGGACAGACACACGCACAGCATGCTGTGAACCGCCCTCGCAGGGCGCTTACCAAAATTATGTCCTCCGCAAGGACATACTTATGGCAGCCACGAACCATGTCGTGGCTATAATCTGCCCGCCCTCGCAGGGCGCTTACCAAAATCAATGTCCTCCGCAAGGACATACTTATGGCAGCCACGAACCATATCGTGGCAATAATCTGCCCGCCCTCGCAGGGCGCTTACCAAAATCAATAATTATTACATGAGTGTTCGCGGTTTTGCGAGAAGATGCATATATGTTAATATAATACTAAATGTACATTATTTAATTTAATTTGATTTTGAATAATATGTTTAATTATTGTAATTGGTATTTAACCGTTTTAATAAAATTTAATAAATAAATGTCCTCCGCAAGGGCATGCTTATGCGGTTATGCCAGCACGAACCATATCGTAGCTATAAACCGCCCTCGCAGGGCGCTTACCAAAATCAATGGTAATATTACTTGAGTGTTTGCGGTTTCTGCGAGAAGATGCATGTATGTTAATGTAATGCTAAATGTCCCTTATTTTATTTGAATTTGAATAATACGTTTAATTGTTGTAAATGGTTATGTAACCGTTTTTAATTAATTAAATAATAAATGTCCTCCGCAAGGACAGGCTTATGCCAGCCACAAACCACATTGTGGCTATGAACCGCTCTCGCAGGGCGCTTACCAAAAACAATGTCCTCCGTAAGGACATGCTTATGCCAGCCACGAACCACATTGTGGCTATGGACCGCCCTCGCAGGGCGCTTACCAAAAAACAATGTATTCCGCAAGGACATGCTTATGCCAGCCACAAACCAGATCGTGGCTATGAACCGCCCTCGCAGGGCGCTTACCAAAATCAAAGTCCTCCGTAAGGACATGCTTATGCCAGCCACGAACCACATCATGGCTATGAACCGCCCTCGCAGGGCGCTTAACAAAAACAATGTCCTCCGCAAGTACATACTCATGCCAGCCACGAACCACATCGAAGCTATAATATAAACAACGGAGGCTGTTCTTACTTTCGATCCCCAGGATCATAGGCATGGCAGCTCTATCAATCAGGACAAAAACGTCTATCTTCTCTGCTAACAGAGGTAACAAAAGACGTAGACAATGACGCTCCTAAATTTCGAGCCGGTCAATTTGCACTTTATCGACACCGTTGGGACTAAAAAGGTGCTCCAAGTTTTCTATCATAACACAAAGGTATCGAATACCGTTTTATCTGAAGCCATCGCTCAAGGTTCCAAACGTTACAATCGACAGTTGTTACACGCTTGTATCGGACAAAATGTCTGCAATGCTGACACAGACGTAGGAACAGGTTTCTAGAAACAGTAAGTTTTTTTTTTTTTCCTAACTTCTTTTTAACCCAGTTCTTAGTACCAAAGAGCACTCAAGAAAGGTCACTCCGTCCAATTTTTAACCTGAAGTCGTTAAATTATTATATGAATTCCGGACTGTGTACGGCCAAGAGACGAGATGTACAAATTACTTTTCTCAGACCTGACTATAGCCAAATCCCACAATGGTTTCTTCGTCTGTTCTACAAAGGCGAATTACTAAAAATTATATGCCTTCCATTTAAGATGAGCACGGCAATGTTTTCTTAGACTATTATCTTATAGACATAAAGACCAGATGGTTCTGTCCAGACATGCCAACATTGTAATAGAAACACTTACTTATTTTGGTGTCCACATAAACTTCAAATAGTCTGTTTGACTGCCTCGCAGGGCGCTTACCAAAATCAATGTCTTCCGCAAGGACATACTAGGATACATAGAGGAATCACAAGCGTCCATACATACCTACATATACTCACGACTGTTATCCCCGAAGGGTTAGTCAGAGACCAGGCAATGAGGACCGCAAAAGCAGTCCTCTGCTATAGTCTACGTTTCACCAAATGATAACTGCACATGTACGTGACAAGTGATGAGCCTATCGCCGCTCTATACTGTTGGATGTATGTGCAATCTATGGTCCGTTAGTCGCCTTTTACGATACCTAAGAGAAGAAATTGGGCGGTAAAATAGACTCTACCTTACGATGTAGTTAAATGTATTGGTAGCTAAAAATTATCAGAAACACCAATACATATACCTCCACCAACATTCTTTTTGACAACCGTTGCTTCAGGATTGGGGGGTCACAACTCAACAATTCTGCCCTATCGGGAAGGTGGAGTGCATCCGAACAAAAGCTGCACTGCAATCAAAAAGAAAAGCGGGCTGTTCTAAGTCTTAGAATTACAAGCATCGAACACGAAGCCTGCAACAATTTTATTTTAATCCTCCAAATTGCCAACCAACAAATGACCACCAACCAAATTGTGGTCAAAATTCTTTACATTGAACAGCCATGCAGATGAACTGTCTCGACATAGCCAAGCTCTGGAGTGGCATCTACTGCCAGAATTCACACAAACGATATTCGCGAAGTGGGCCTGGCCAGTAATTCACCTGTTTGTATCCAAGAACGCTCGAGTAGTGGGTAATTATCTCAATGATTACGAAGCGATGTTTCACAATGCTTTCAGCCTGAAGTAGAACGCTTCCCTCTGGCTTGGAAATTCGCACCACGTTCCCTCATCCCCCGGGTGCTAGCACACCTCAACAGGAATTTATCTGATTGTGGTACCCCTTGCTGCTTCATTCACAGTATGGAATTCGAAACGTAGACGCCTGGTAGACATAACCACAGACCTGCCAACCCCCAGGGTTCAAGACATGACGTTGAAATTTGGTGTGCTTAAATGATATATCGTTATGGAACCACAAGCAAATTTCCCTACTCAAGCGTCCGGCTATTATAAAATCATATGAGCACTTGTGCTTGGTCCAGTAGTACAGGAAGGGCGTTAGCAGCAGCTGCGGCGCCATCCACACGCGGAACGCGTACCAAATGGGTCCAGTCAGTCCAGTTTTTGGCAGATTTACACTTAATATTTTAAATCTTTCTTACAATACTATACACTACCATAAATTGTCGTTTCTACTTTATGCAGCGCACAATTGTATGGAAATCTTAGTGACGAGGTAATAGTTAAACATGTTTTAAAATCAATCTCAATTAAACATTTAAAAACAACAAAACCTCCTTTATCCAGGTTTCAGTAATATTAGTCTGTAGACCTTTGTAATGTATTTCAAACCTAGAATCAACTAGATTTCAAACAGTTCGTAACACTGCAATATTATTGTCGCATTGCTCCTTTGTTACCTTGCTGTGGACACCAAACATTATTTTGTTCAGGACAATGCAGTAATATTATGGCGACAGTTTGGGTCAAAAACTGACTGTAGGGACTACAGACAAACAAGCTAGAAATTGCTACTGGTTAAAAGGATCAATAAATATAGTACAAAATGGCTAAACTAATTTATTTAAAACTTCGAGTGGTTCACCTGTCACCTGTTTCAAGCACTGTGGTAGCTAGATGGATATTACAGCCACACCTGGTTGTGTTTTGCTCCGCTGTAGCATCTACAAACTAGATTGATATGATTTACCCATTGAGGATATACTAACTATTGGTAATTGGAGATTAGTTACTTAATACTTTTCACAAGGTTTATTGTCGAGAAATATTGATTCAGGCGTCACGAAGTTTTTCATATTTTATTTTTACCCTGTAAAGTGATTGAAATCAAATAGTAAACAATATTTATTTCCTAATAATAATGTTCGTTTACATGGTTTACAAGCTAAATTATTTGATTTTTCATCAACGACTGGCCAATTATTTTCTTACATGACTTTAATTGTAAATAATTAGTACTTAATTAAATCTCTTATTATAACTTTTTGTTTAAACCATAATCATATAATTAACTCTCTCGCACTTATTGTTTAATTTATTTCTCACATTGGCGTTTTCACCAGGCGATAACAAACAGGTCTCAATATTATAAGCTTCTAATGACGGTCAAGTGTTTAATAGACGCGTTTTACCTGAAATAAAACGCATATTAAATACTTACCTCATTAGAAGCTTAGTTTTTATTTCCGCCTGGTGCTTAATGCATATTTCGACGCAATGATGAACAAATGGGCACGGGTGTGAAATCTCCTGGTTCCCCCACCGCGCCACCTGGTGACGCCACTGAGTGGGATGAGCGAGAGAGACAGCGATATACCGGAAGAAAGAGAAGGAAAATACGACGGGAAACGGATATGCCTATCTCAATATTATAAGCTTCTAATGAGGTAAGTATTTAATATGCGTTTTATTTCAGGTAAAACGCGTTTATTTACGCAAAAATCACGGTCGAGATGTACTCGTAATAGGTCTCTTACCGACATTTTTTTGTGCAAATATCTAGTGTGACTCGGTATTTTACTTTTCCTGACGGAGAATCACGAGAAAAAAATATGAATGGTGGACACCATTCATTTTCATAAAACAGTAAAAATCTGAGTAACCCTAGATATTGGCATAAAGAGATGACAGTAATTGCTTTACAAACATTGTTCGTAGTAAAGGCAAGGAGGACCGCAGGAATAGTCCGTGGCCATCCCACGGCACTACACATACCAGTGCACATGGTGCTCAGCGTGATAGCTGGTGGGAGAGCCCGGCGCTGCTCGATGCACTTGGATATATATGCAGTCTTAACTCTGTTAGTTGCCTTTATTTTATTCTCTTAAATAATGGCTTCGTGCGATCAGCACATTTAGCCAGTGTCAAGTTTTTAATAGTAATTATTATTTTCTTTACATTAAGTGGATGATAATGAGTGATAATGAACGTTTAATGGTAAATGACTTTCCCCCAAACCCCTCGAGACTTAATAAAGCTGTGGAACTTTATTGAGGTCTCACGCGGACTTCTTGAGAGAATTTGAAAAGTGATGTTGCACGGTTTTGTTTTATTTGCTAACACTCATGCACGTTCACGAACGCTTAACAGTAAATAATACACTATTACTTCACATTAATATTAGAC
Organism: Scoparia ambigualis; assembly: GCA_963921215.1. NCBI lineage: Eukaryota > Metazoa > Arthropoda > Insecta > Lepidoptera > Crambidae > Scoparia > Scoparia ambigualis. Next base: position 31,910,807 of record OY992516.1, read on the forward strand.
AAAACACAAATTATAGAAAATAACACAAAACTGCAGACATGACGCTTCACTTTCCCGTCAAGAAGTCCGTTAGTTGCCTTTTACGACACCCAAGGGAAGAGAGGGGTTGGTAATATTGTTTCAGTGAGTCACTGTACCCAGTGGGTGGCCAGCAGCGGGGCGCTTCTGGACGGACATTATGATAATGAAGGTATCCTCACCAGTGCCACAGCAGCACCGTGCAGTCGTCGGAGCCCGACGCCACGTAGCAGTCCGACGTGATGTTGCACTCGGAGCGCGACACGCAAGTCACCACGCCGTAGTGCCCGAATATTATCTGCACTATTTTAGCTGCGGGACACACACATTTAGTTTTAGATAAGAATAGAGTAATTTATTGTTCACTGTGTACAAATAAGGTTTTAATAGTGGACTTGGACACAACCCTGTGAGTTTTTTATTCAATATAAGTCTACACAGGTACTTATTGCCGTCAAAAGCAATAAACTAAAAGATAACAAAAATTTGGTTACTCTTACTACTGAAACATTTCGAGTTTCTAGTTTTCTCAAGTTTGTGGTGTTAGTGCCTTCGCACTAACGTAATACGTGCGTAGGACGAGATCAATACGAGCGCGTACAAGTTCACACAAGTCTGCACACGAAGCGGTGCTGCAGCGAATCGTAGGAGATGTGATGTAGGAGGAGATCGTCTCCTACGCGCGTATTACGATTTACGATACGCTTACGATACGACGCCGTGTGCGAAGGCACTTAGTCCTCTAAACGTAGGTAAAGTAAACAGTTGTGGGCTCACCCGTCTCCGTGGAGAAGACTCTAAAGCTGTTGTCCCAGAAGCCGGCCGCGATGAGGAACCGCGAGTCCACGGTGGTGACGAAGCAGTTGCTGCGCGCGCGCACGCGCTGCGAGAAGTTGTCGCCCAGCTGGCGCCGCGCCAGCGCCTGCGCCCCGCCCGCGGCTGGGGGACGGACGCTGTTATGGCGCTGCTCATAGTTATATACAAACATATACAGCGTGTTAGTTAACACGAGGGATATATTTAATCCTATGGTAATTTATGCCTGGGTAAACATAAACAAATTTAAAAAAATACTACTCAAAGCATATAAAATAATTCAGAAAATCGATGTTAAAATTTAAATGTTTGGACACCCTATAGTGCTTTCGACTCATTTAAGCGTATGGTATTGAATAAGGAGCTGTCGTGGTCGGTGTGACCCGTTTTTCCTTCATACTTGATCATATTTAATCTTTTCCCGCGCTTAGTGTTTACGCTAACATTATTTAATAGAATAATTATACAAAAAAAAATTAAGATTTTTTTTAATGAATCGGATCGGAAATCTACTACCGAATCTCCTCCCTATGTCCCTCGGTTTAACTAACTCGCTGTATGAAGGGTGCTGGATGAATGTGGTGAGTGTAGTGTTGTACTTGAAACCACAAAAGCTTTAAACAAGCTAGTTGGACACAATCGGGTGAGATTGATCTGGGTACCAGGCCACATGGGAATCCATGGCAATGAGGTGGCCGATGCACTTGCCAGGGAGGGCTCAGAAACCCCATTTATTGGTCCTGAGCCGTTTGTTGCACTGGCACCGAGCACCATCAACAAGGCTTTTAAGGACCAAATCCAAAACAGACATAAAACTGAATGGAAAAAGCTACCCGGTATGAAACACTCAAAATCATTTATAGGCGGAGACGCCCTAGGACGGAGTAAAATCTCTCGCCGGAGCCCTGACCAAGCATTATGCCACAAAACAAATGTTCCATAGAATGCAGCTAGCAACAGACAACTTGTGCAGGGCATGTAGAGAGAAAACGGAGTCCATGCAACACTTACAGTGTGACTGTGACTCCTTTGCTAGGAAACGAACGAGTCTCCTGGGATTGGCCTATCTAAAACCAGAAGAATTTAGGATCTTCGCCCTTAGAGACATTGCCAAGCTTATGGCAGTCATTTTTACTGAGGAAACAGAGTGATATAACGGGATTGCACAAAAGATCCCAATGGGTCGACGTGCTGCTGTGAGAGGGAGACCTCTGCGACCCCCCTAAGATAAGATAAGATAATAATAATAATAATAATAAACTTTCCGACACTCACACCAATTATCTAGCCCAAGAGAAGCTTCAAAGAAACTCGTTAAATGGTTACTAGACAACGGATAAACATACTTAAAATACTTAAATACATACTTATTATACATAGAAAACACCCAGACACGAAACAATTTAGAAAAACAATAATTTCTAAATTGACCCGACCGGGGATCGAACCCGGGACCTCAGAGATGGCGACACCATGAAAACCGGTGTACAAACCACTCGACCAAGGAGGCCGTCGAATATGAGTGTAGTGGTGAGTGGTGGTGCAGAGTGTATGGTGTGAAGTGCGTAGTGCGGAGCGCGGAGTTTGAAGTGCGTGATGCCGTGCGTGGTACGAATTGATGTTAGGTATGATAAGCGTAGTGTGGTGTGCTGATGTGAGCATGATGTATAGTATGATTGGCGTGATATGCGATGTTGTTTGCGTGCGGGCACTCACCCCACACGGGGTCCATGAGCAGCGGCCGCGGCGGCGACGCGTGTTGCGGGTGCAGAGTGTGTAATGATATGAGCATGATGTTTGGTATGATATGCGTAGTGTGTGTGATGGATGATATGTGCATGATGTATGGTATGATTGGCGTGACACGCGTTGCTGTATGTGTATGGGCACTCACCCCAGACCGGGTCCATGAGCAGCGGCTGCGGCGGCGGTGCGTGGTCCTGGTGCCTGTTGGCGATGTGCGCGCAGCCGCCGCCCACCCAGCGGTGCGCCGCGAACGCGCGCGCCGCACTCACCTGGGGCACAACGGTGGTTTATTGCATTCTAGTATTTGTGGATGACTGTTTAAAGCACTTTATTAGAATAACAAATTAATAATGTCTGCCTGATAGGTAATTTATAATAATATAATAATAATAACAAAGGAGAACCGGACAAAGAGGTCGAGCACTCTCCCTGGTTCACCCACCAACCTTCATTGGCTTAAGAGGTCTATTACATCTCAAATGTGATTTTTGCGTAAAATACCCATTTTTGCATTTTGTAGTAATTTTGCAGTTGTCTTTATCGTTTTTACCAAAATAGGATAATAAATTCATGCTTAATATTACAAATCTCCACACTGCGAGAATAAGTAGAGTTCGGACGGCCGGTGCATTGCATTTTGTAGTAATATTGCAGTTGTATTTATCGGTTTTATCGAAATAGGATAATAAATTTATTATAAAATCTATATTCCTCATGAAGTAACAATTATTCTGGTATAAATTTTGCTCAATAATATTGTCGTAGATAGGAGAAATTCACAGTTAACTGAAAGCGATTATCGAAGTTTTTTGGTTTTGAATAAGATTTTTTTCCTATATAAAATCAATGATATCTAAAAATTTCGAGGCCGCTACGCACTATACGAATATATAAGAGATAACATTTTTTTTTCATTAGTTCAGAACAATCAAACAAGAATCGATGAGCTCATAAAAGTGCTTTCGCGCATTTTATGAAAATCTTTCTCTGCAATTTTGGGTTTAATTAAAAAAATAAGCAAAATTTAGAAAAAGCGAGGCCGCTACGCACTATTCCAATATACTATATAATACTACACTATTCAATAAGTCAAAACTGTTAATGTGTTTTTGTTTCTGAGATCAAGAACGCCAAAATTGGCCATTTTACGCAAAAATCAGTCAAAATGTAATATAATAGGCCCGTAAAGTGGTGGGCTAAAATCTCATGTGCCCATGTTTTGGGGGTTAAAATTACTCTTGTTTTTTTTTTTTTAAATCTTTTTAATTTTTGGGGATTTTTGTCTCTTGACATGTCAATCCCATTAAAACTACACTATAATTTTAAACCTATTATAATTCTAGGGAGGAAAGAGTCACTCACCACAAAAGTTAAAGTTACTCGCGTCCGTAGATTTACCCTTGAGACCCTACACGTGACCCCTGGGTGGTGCTAAATGAGTGACACTGACTGAGTGATAGAGTCACGCTGCCTTCCCCCCCCCCCACCCCTCACAATTCCTATTCCTTCCTTAAAGGCCGGCAACGCGTCTGCTATTCCTCTGGTTTTGCGGGTGCCCATGGGCGGCGGTGATTGCTCTCCATCCGACCCGCCTGCTCGTTTGCCTCCTTCATTTATATAAAAAAATAAAAATGTGCTATTGAAGTCCAGTTGTGAGACGTTTAAAGGCTTACGACGAAGAGTTTGCTTGAAAGTTAGTAAAAAAAAATACAAAAAAAAACACAAAGACAATACAAAAAAATACAAAAATAAATTCTCACAGTGACAGCGGCCGGCATCGCCAGCTGCGGGTAAGTGTTGGCCGACACGTGCACCACCGCGGCGTTGGACGGCAGCTTCAGCCGCAGGCACACGTCGTCGGGCGCCGCCGCGAACATCAGCGGCGCCAGGTGCATGCTGGACGCGCGCGGCGGGTGCGGCTCGCTCAGCAGCTGCGCCGGCGTCTGCCCGAAGCTGCGGATCTGGTCCTCCACCTTACACAAAGGGAACCTTACATTTAGACCCAAAGGGCTACAGCACGTGAAGTTGCCATCCCAGGACTGACTATAACGGCAACGGGATATGATGTCTTGCAGCCACTCTTACTTCTATTTTTATGTATATTTTAAATATCTATATTAGCACTTATTTAAGTATATTAGCATTTATTTCGTATTACTATTACCACCTTACATAGACAGAGACCCGTCTACGTCACCTCACGTCCAGGGAGCTGTCTGAAAACCAGCGCTTCTGTGGCTTTCTGCGCAATGCCACAAAAGCATCGCTGAGGCAGCTACCCTTTGGCCTTGCACAGCTAAATTATTTTTAAGTTTTGTTTGTAATTTTAGTTACGTATCTGTTTTACGTTCCTGTCTAATTTTCGTTCTTGTGTTATTCTTTGAGATTTTTTTTTGTATGTTTCATTGTATGTGTGTGCAAGTCAATAAATGTTTCTTATTCTTATAGGAGCATCTTCACATGTAAGCTCAAGGTAGAATAAGCTAGCAGAGATTATTCCGGGGTATTCTCGAAGGAATACCTACAGCAAGGGGTCTTTCAAAACAGGCGTAATAAGGTATTACACTGCGAAAGAAAAGCGTTAATAAATGGGAGTTAGATACTTGTAAACCGTTAATAATTATTCGCTTATCAATGGTGGTGGTCGACGACCTCCGTGGTAGAGTGTTTAGCACGTCCGGTCTGGCGTCGGGTCATCTCTGAGGTCCAGGGACCATTTTCCGGTCGGGTTAATTTAGAAAAGGCAGTTTTTCTAAATTGATTTCGGGTCTGGGTGTTTTTCTATGTTTATGTAAAATGTTATCCGTTATCTTACCATATTAAGGAGATTTAAAAAAGAAGCTTATCTTGGGCTAGCTAGATAATAGGTAAGAGCGTAATCAAATTAAAAAAAATGAAGTTTATTGAACAAGGTAATGTCGGCTTTGCCTCACCGCCGCGCGCGTGACGGGCTCGGTGAGCTGGTCGAGGCGCACGCCGCCCTCGTACGTCAGGTAGTAGAACACGTTGGTGGCTCGGACTGCTTCGGGCCCTTGGTACAAACAGACACTTGTTACAAATTGCGCTCGTCACAAAGTCAATAAAAGAACAGCCTATGAACTATGTTAAACTCGACGTATCAACGTTACCAACTATCAACTTGTTACTAAGATGGGGAAAAAAGGCCTCCTGAGTTTTTTGCAAGCTCTTCTCAGTCGAAGGCTTTCCTAAAATCGGAACAGGTGGTAGATTCAGTAGTTAAGATTTTAAAAAAAAATTGAGTTTTTGACTTCAATAAGTGCCTGTAAAGGCATTGAATAAACTATTTGAGCTTAGACATTTTCAACCCTAATTGAGCTAGCGTGGCTTAATCTCTCGTATAGAAAGTCCATGTGGGACTGTGCCAGGCAGTGGGTCGCTTTAAAGGCTGATAATGATATAATTGTTGGCTGGCCTAAGGCCTCCAACAACAACAACAAACACAAAATCATTTAAATCAAGTCACCGCTACAATTGATGGATATTGATTAATTCGCCATACTCTCCCACCGAATGCGGGTTAATCACAAACGCTAGCTATGCATAGTTTTTTAAATTAATACATTTTAAGTTTTAGTTTGAGTCATCGAAAATCCGTAACACTCTTTGCCCGTCCTGCGAATCGCACCCTGCAACTCCGGTTTTAGGCCTGAGCCCTTAGCCACTCGGCCACCGAGGTGTGCTTGTAAGCTAAATACTTTAAACTTTAACGTTTGGGTATAAGGATTAATGTCGATTCGAGAAATTTATAGGTTGACCTGGGGCGTTAGCATCAACCCTTAGAGCTGTATTACATTAACCTGACTTTGACTTTGTTTACTTTGACGACCTCCGTGGTCGAGTGGTAAGCACGCCGGGTCTGGCATTGGTCGCGCCATCTCTGAGGTTCCGGGTTTAATTCCCGGTCGGGTCAATTTAGAGAAAAACTGTTTTTCTAAATTGATTTTCGGGTGCGGTCCGATTTCTATGTTTATGTATCCGTTATCTTACCATATTAACAAGTTTTAAATTAAATTAAATTTTTAAACTTACTAAGCAATATTCGTGTGTTAATTTGCATGTAAGATTACACGATAAGATACAAGGCTCATTGCTCTAAGTACCAACTCACCTCTCTGCTTGTATCCGAATATGAGGTCAATCCACTGGTGCAGCTGGCAGCTGACGAACTCCGACTCGAGCGCCATCCGGTTGATGCGGACGAACTCCTCGGCGGAGGAGGCCCAGGGCGGCAGGATGACGTCACCCGAGGGGGAGTCGGGGATGTTCAGCCGGTAGCCGGAGCTGTTGATCAGCATCTCGGGGAGGAAGAACAGCTCAGGGATCAGTTCCTGCAACGTTAATTATAGTATGGTAAGTAAAAAGGAGCTCGCTAAGGTACTTTCGCAATGCCGGCTCGCTGGATGGGTGACCAAATTAGAAACATGTCGAGTTCCTCCGTGGTGGGTTATGGCCCAGCCGTATGATGCTGTCCATGTCGGAAGGCCTGTGCTGAGCAGTGGGACGTTTACAGGCTAATGATTTGAAGTGAAGAACTGTGTGGTGGCGACTCATCATTAAAATAATCTACCAACCCTCTCTCATCTCATCTCTTTTCTTTTCTTCAGTGTTGTTAAAGGCGAACGGACTGAAGACTTCATACATCCAACGGCATAGAGCGGCGATGAGCTCACCACGCTGAGCTCATGTGCAGTTGTTAATTGGTGTGCCGTGGACTGTAGCAGTAGACTGCTCCTGCGGTCCTCGTTGCCTAGTCTCGGACTATCCCTTTGGTGATGAAGCTGTGTGTGTGTGTGTGTGTTTGTTTATTAAATAATAGAAGTTCCGTGCTTCGGAATGCGCGTAAAGCCGTTGGTCCCGGTTGTTGTTTGTAAGATAGCATTCGTTAAAAACAACCATCCCGATAACATTGATAATATTAGATTTCTCTACTTTAACTTAAAGTTTGTAATAGTTGGGTGAAGATCATATTCAATCATAGAATCGTGTGATCAATGTCGTTTACATAATTAAATAAGAAATGCGATTAAGCGCACGCGCCGGTAGAGTAAATACTTATGTAATATGCATAACACTATGCTAACGCTTAGAAGATAATTAAGTCATTTATTTAAAATGAGAATATTTCATTGGTGTATGGTCCACATTTTTCATAATAAAATAGGTATTATGCTAAAGATTTAGCTTCACTTTCTAACCGCGGCGCGTAGCGGTGAAAGTATACTACCACCCCATCTCTTCCCTTTGGTGTCGTGAAGGGGACTAACGGACTAAACACTGCACGCACATCCAACAGCATAGAGCGGCGATGAGTTCACCACCTGTCACGAGCACATGTGCAGTCGTTATTTCGTTAAAAGTGGACTATGGTAGAGGACTGCTATTGCGTTCGTCATTGCCTACCCAAGCAGCAAAGTTCTCCTAAAGTTCTTGACTTATAAGACTAAACATCTTATAGCACACTAATAGACGCTTTGATTAAAATCATTGATCTTGTTAAAGCAGCTTAATGGACTATTTGCGCTACAAGCACTTTCGATCCTATTACGCAGTCTTAAAGACATTTACGAGAACATCTTATTAGACTATTTACGCTACAAGCACTTACGATCCTACTACGTAGTCTTATAAACGTTTCCAGGATTACATTATATGATGCTTATCAGAACTTAAGTCTTATAAGTGCATGTTATAAAAATAAATATCAAAGCTCCTATAAATGCATTTAACAAGACCATTTATTCTTGTTCACGTTTTGTTTAATGCTTCTATAAGAAAAGTTCTTCTGTAAACGTTTTAGGTATAGCTACTATAGGTTGAAGATATTATAAGATTGATTTGACTTTGTCGTGACTTCTAAAGGATTTCTAGCACCAAAGTTGCACGTCCCGCTACTATTATAGGTAAGATTCTACTTATATGTGCCCTGCATTTGCTATTATTAGAGTGATCAGCTGTTGACATCAATTAAACAATATGGTGTCCAGGACTGTGATCCTATAATAACATTAACTTTGACTAAAATGCATTGTAAAGCTCCTGATAAATGCATTACAATATGGATCGCGATCCGATCTGATGACGGCTGTATTTACTAATAATTAATGAATTTACAAATAAAAATTATGTTTACTTTTGAAGGCGCAAAAACATATGTTTATTATCATCGAATACTTTATCAATAAAATTTATTTCGCAAGTTAATTTTTTTATATAACAGTGAAAACACAAAAAGTTATCAACGTTTATGATAATGAATAGTAATAAAGATTACCCTTTGCAATTCCAATATTATTATTTTTTCGTTTGCCTCCACCATCAAAAATTAATGAAAAATCAATGCTCTAGTTATGACATCACAATTACCACTGTTGGATAAATAACACCAGTAGCGGCATGCGTCAGATTGTTACAGGACTAATCACGCTGACTCAGTGCGTGTACCTGATCTTTATAGGACACAGTGATCTTGTAGAAGCACTCAATAAAATAGTAATAAAATCAATTTGCACTTTACCGGACTGTAACAAAATAACTATAGGTCACAATAGTCCTGTAAAGTGCGCCCAAATGCTTTCCTGTAAACGTTAATAGGATTTCTATAGGACTAGAAAATATTTGGTCCTAGGATACTTACATGACCACATTTTGCTACTTGGGTAGTCTCTGACTAACCCTTCGGGGATAATAGTTGTGATTGTAGGTGTGTATTCACTTACTAATTGGAGATTGGTTAGCCCTATGCAGGTTGCGGTGCATGAGTTTTAACAACTGCCATCTTACGAAAACATATAGAACCAACGAGACTTTACGTGCCTTCGGAGGCGAGGCGTTGGAGATAAATAATAATAATAATAAAGAATAAATAAATGCTTTATTTCTCTTCACAATAATTTGTAAAACAAAAAATTTGGTTTGTTCAATACAATTGGGTTATATTAAAATTATTGTGGAAACTGTACCCGTACAAAGGTACAAAGACCCGTTTTACAGGTCGCCAGGCTTTCACATCCCGAATTATAGTGTTGTACTAATATTTGTTGTAAAACCAAGAAAAAAGTGTTGCTATAACCAAGATGCTTTTAATTTGGTCACCTATCCAGAGACTTTTTTTTATTTTTTTTATTGGCAACGGGTAAGCGCTTGGCCTTCATCTCACCTGATGGTAAGTGACGATAAGGCCGAAGGTGGAAGCGGGCTTCACCCGGAATCCTCAACCACTGAGGAACTGGCTATCTTATCTCAAACTGCCGGAACACGACAATGCTATAAACATCGTTGTTATGGCGACAGACTTAGATAAGATGGTGGTAGCTAGCCAGGCGGACTTAACAGCCCAACCACCAACCAAACCGAGTACACAAAGATGTACTCCCCGCTGGGAATCGAACCCGGGACCTCTGGGTCTGAAACAGGTAGCTTAGCCACTAGACCACAGAGGCGGTTATCGGTTTATATTATAGCGGAGACCCGGCATTACGATAGTTGCTTAACTGGCAAGATCGCTTTCGCTATAGAACTCCTCCAAGGTGGTTAACGCGGCCGAAATCGCGCAAGGGCCGCTAGTATTTGTCACTACAGACCGACCCCAGCACTTCAACCAATCACAAAATGTCAAATTTTTTCAATACATTATGAACTTTGTCACTAAGATATAAGGATCAATATACATTGGAGAAATTTGAGAGTTTTGGATTAGTTGACCTGCTAACGTGTGTAGGTACTAGCACCTTCAATGAGCCTACTACGTAAGTAGGCTGCGGCCCGAAGCCGAGCGGAGCGACCCCGTTCCGCTCGCTTGCTCGTTGCGAAAATATTCGATTAAGTATGGCCATTATAACAATGGATTGCGATATCTCGTCACTTTATAGTTATTTGAACAATACACACCACACTGAAGTTTGATTGAACATTTTTATTGAAAGAAACCACCGGGAACTGTTCGGTACCTACAAGCTTTCACTGGAGCGGAGTAGAGAGAAGAAGTGCGGGGCTGTGCCAATATTAACCAATGGAATCAAAGCTCCGCTCAGTGGCGTAGCTTGCTTAGAGGCGGGCCCCGTATAGGGTTACATCCATCCGGATTAGTCCAGACATTTCCGGACATTTAGACTCTAGTCCGGAAGTTCTGCCTATATTTCTTCCTGTGTTATTGTTCTGTGTCACTTATGCCAGGTTCGCACTACGTTAGTATTTTGGTCGAGTGGTGAGTGCATTGCCTCGCTTGCTACAATTTTAAGATATCGAAGTGGCTCGCTGCTCGGCCGAATTGCGCGCCGGTGTGAGCAAGGCAAGGTGCTGCCAGAATACCAGCGCTGCAGCGGCTTGCATGCCGTTTCAGCACAAGCTGAGGTTGGGATCTAATTGGCCACATGCCACATTAGCATATATTTATATTTTTTTAAATCCATTTTGTTTATTTTCGCTTTGTTATTTTTTTTCCTTGTGTATTGTTTCTGTGTTGTAGGTACAACTTTTTCTTTTATGTGCTTGTGGTCAATAAATGTTTCTTATCTTATCTTAATTTTTCCCGATTTTAGAATATGAGTAACAAAACTACATATTAAGTAATATCAAATAAGTCTTTAATCTTTAACAACTTCCTTCTCATTTAAGTATCTAAAAACAAAATATAAAAAGTGAGCAATGTTTCCATTTTGTGACTAAAAAGTCCGGAGTTTAATCGAAATGTCCGGCTTTGTGACAGGACCTTTCAAATTCCTAAATGGTGGTGTAGGTATGTTATATGTGTGTGATCAGCTGACCTTGACGTCGGAGGTGTCCCGCTGGCAGTTCTTCCACGAGAGCGCTATGGAGGAGAACAGCCGGTTGGGGTGGTCGAACTTGCCGCCCTGCAGCGCCAGGAACATCGTCGTCATCGGCTCCTGCCAAGCGAAAGTGGACCGTAGGGTAACAACATAAGACACCATTTACTGCCAAGGGAACGTGAGTCATGGAGTAACAACATAATGGGTACAGTCGACTACAAAAGCATAGTAAATTGTTATACCAACCTACTGCGAGCAATGCACGAGCGCGATCATTTAAATTAAATATAATTGAACTATATCAGTATCTGTTGTTTTGCCTACTAAAGTGAATGAAACATTTGACTATAACTCCATGTAAATTATGTCAAATTGGTTTGACATAATTATAATTAACACAGGCAAAAATTCAGATCGATTTATAGATAGATATCTATTTCTATACGAACTACAGTTCAATTTCAATGAAGAATGTTTACTCGTATAAACAAACTATTCACAATGATTTGTGCATAATCTAGTGTCACCTGGATTTTTACTGTTTATTGAGATTATTTTATTATTTACAAAAAAAAACGCTAACAATAGTTTTTTATAAAATACGTGGGCTGAGAATCTATACTATTAATAAAAATCAATTGCCGCATCACTTTAGAACGGCTGCACCTATTTGGCAAATTTTTTTTTTATGTGTTTATTTTTATTGTCAAGACAAGGTTCGTATGAAAGAAAATATTGGGAAACTCGTCACGGGGCACGGGGTCCAGGCGGACGCAGTCGCGGGCGGCTGCTTGATATGAACAATTTGCTTATAAACATTCCTCACCGATAAATATTTTGTTATGGAAAGTGCTTTTCAACACTTTACAATTTGTAATTATTCATCGAATTTGGTATATGAAGAGCGCATCTGTGGTATGCGCAAGCGCATCGGGCGTCGCGGCCCTTGATTTGCCGTGTCACCCGTCGCCCGTCACAGCGGCGTTGCGCGATAAGTATCCCCTAATTCACTACGATCGCTTTGAAGACACACTCAGACACTCATTGCCTATACATACATTGGGCACTGTCGTCTCACTCAATAAAAATAAAATAGATACTCCACCGATTGTAAATATGAAGAGGGGCATGTACTAAGTATACAAATGCATTTGGATATTGGCCAAATGATAATATAGCTCTGAATGATTTGATTCAATTGGTATTCAAGTGATGTTTTTAATAAGTAGTATTTTTATATAATACAGACTTTTAATAAATAACAGACTCTAGTTGTATTGATGGAGCTGCAGATCAGTCACACCCAACGCTCTACGTTTTTTGTAATAGTATAACTTAAATAAAGTAAATATGAAATTGTAAACATTTTTGTTAATTTGTTTCGTAATATGCACACAAAATAAAACACACACAAACAGAATGCACAATTGCACACAAAAATCAGTAAAGATTAAATTTTATCTAAAACTATTCTGAAAAGATAAACAAACTCAACATTTTCTACTTTATTTAGATTCTAAAGTTAGCTGGCTGATTCTATTTATTAGGTACCTATTAGCGGACCGTTCGGGACTTCGTCTGCGTGGACTCCGTACCCCGTGACGAATTTTTTTAAATATATACAGCCTATGTCACCCGGAGTAAGTGTAGCTTCCCAACGGTGAAAGAATTTTTCAAATCAGTCTAGTCATTTCGAAGCCTATTTCAATGGAAACAAACAAACAATCAAATCCTTCCTACTTAAACATGGTATGGAAGTAGATAACTACGATGCCTCGCTAGCAATTGTTTTGGCATAAATCACATTCAGCACCGCAGTTCTCTCGACAGTTGATGTAATTACTCTTTGCACACCGTCCCTAAATAGGCTACACAAAGCACATCTCAAAATAATAACTCAATTAAAAACGATTTACTTCAAAAATTATCGTCGTTTTACATCGTCCCTAATGGCCCCTCTCAGTTTGTGAAAGGTATAAATAAATTAAACAGAATTTTCAATTAAGGCAGTAAAACCGGCGGCAAAGCGAAACAGATATAAACGTCTCGTTTCGGGACAATAAATCATAGTGACACCTCGGTCTCGTATTTAGATCGCGAGTCGCACACGCGTTTGATTAAAAGTTTTAATAAAACCAAATACACAACGGATAATGTAAAGACAACACGGTCAAATGGTAGTATTTTATTTGGGCTTTACTGTGTTCGTGAGCCTTATGTGAGCTTTTTAAGCTAGAAATTATTATAGTTAAACATTTGATCAGCAACGAAAGCTCAGCTTTAAAGAAGTAATAGGCACGTTTCTTGAAGATCTTTAAGGCTAGGTGTTAGTGAAAAATTAAAATAACACGTTCTTAGAATTACGTACAATAAAATTAAAATCTGAGAAAATTATGAAATATTGTTGAGGCTTTATTCTGTAAAATACATCCGATGGAAATACGATTTTATAAAGTTGGCTCGATAGAATAAATTCACAAAGTTACATATTTTTGTGTCATTTTATCTTCTTTTCCAGGTTTTATTCTTAAAATAAGTGATTTGATATTATGAGTCATTTACCAAAATGAAGCTCGTAAATAACTTGAGTTATTATAACCGATGGTTTTTTATTTATTACATCTATCAATTTTTTTAAATATAAAACGCGATTATTCGCGCCGCTTCGCTGTTATACCCGTCCCTTACCGTTGTACCGTCGAGAGAACGAGAGGGAAGCGCTCGAAATACCTCCCCTTAAGTAACGGTCCGGAAATACCGCCACAGCGGCTCCACAGCTCTGTCGTTCGTGTAGCGGGAATAAGTTTAACGACCGGCAACGTATCTGCGATCCCTCTGGTTTTGGGAGTCCATGGGCGGCGGTAATTGCTTTCCATCAGGTGACCGGCCCGCTCGTTTGCCTCCTTCTAATTAAAAAAATGAGCACTTACGATCCTGACAAGCCAGTTGAGCACAAAGGCGGCGGTGGAGTAGTGCGTGCCGTAGTGGAAGGGCGGCGTGGACTCGTGCTCCCAGGTGTTGTAGCGCTCCTCGAAGTACGCCCGGCGACTCGGGTTCAGCGCTCCGATTGGCTGTTGACAAAGGATTAATTGATTACGCACGAGGACAAGTATTAAAGATGGGCCGGATCCTGGTTTTGCCGGGTAACAGGTACCCGGCATAAAATTTGCCGGCATGAAAATGCTTTTAAAACCCACCGCTCGGAAAAGCAGTGCGGGGTGAGGCGGAGAGGGGAGGGATGGAAAAACCTGTGTTTTTTTTACATCACAATCTGCCGAATTTGAAGTTTGATTTATTGATTCACTTGACTTTAAGAATTTAACAAATTAATACTTAAATAAATTATCAATTCCTTTGTAATACCAAAAACTAATACCAATGGTATTTGTTTAAATAAATAGATCTCAATGACTAGTTACTATCATAATGATTATTAAATGAGAAATAAAGACTGAATTTAATACTAAAATTTAAAGTATTGTTATAAGTTAAAATTTGATTTAAGTGCATACAAAAAAAAAGTTGATTTAAGAGCATACAAAGTTTAATAAACATTGAAATGAAACCCTTTTTTACGGATTAACTCGCGTTTAATTTACTATTTACATAGTTTTTTTTATATTATCCTGACGTTTCGAACCCTTTACAGGGTCCGTGGTTACAGGGAGACTGAGACTGAGACTTAATAACAGTCGGTTTCTTTTTTTTATTACCCGGCTTTACCCGTTATCCGGATCATTATCCGGTATCCGGCCGGATCCTGAAAAAGTGCCGAAACCGCCGGATACCGGATCCTAGCCGGGTACCCGGTGCATCTCTAATAAGTAAGTAACACATCTATCTATTATAAATAAAAATCAATTGTCGGAATGTTTGTTAGCGCATCACTTTATAACGACTGCACCTATTTGGCTGATATTTTTTTTGTTGTGTCTGTGATTGTCAGGACAAGGTTTGTAGTATAAAAAGAAATTGAGGAAAATTGTGGAATTCACGGGATAGGAAAATTGTGAAATTCACAGGATACGGGGTAGAAGTCGCGGGCCGCTAGTAGGCAATAAAGAGCACACAGGTATTTTTTGATGAACCACCCTAATGGATGCGGATGATAAATACATGTTCATTTCTTACTTTTCAATGTTATACTTATTGATTGTGTGGTCAATAAATGTTTTTCTTTCTTCTTCTTTCTATATGTACTAAATAATTTAGCTTAAAATAAGTTATAAGTACAGCTTTTTATATAAACCTAAGTAAAGCTCTAATATCTTTTAGCTGACACCTAATGTATTTCGTTTTGTTAGCAATTCAAATATAGCTATACAATTTTTATATTACATAGAAAACAAGTAGCTAGTAATTAAAATAATAATAATTATTAGCTTTACTATCTCATAAGCCGTGTCGCGTTGTTGTTGCTCATTAAAAAAATACTAGCACCCCCTCTGTTAACTTGGGTGTCGTAAAAGGCGACTAATGGACTAAAGACTGCATATACATCCTACAGCATAGAGCGGCGATGGGCTCACCGCCTGTCACACATAGGTACATGTGTAGTCGCTATTTGGTGAAAAATGGACTATGGCAGATGGATGCTTTTGCAGTCCTCATTGCCTAGTCTCTGACAAAGTCTGCCCTTCGGGCATAATAGTCGTGATTATGTATATCTAACTACTATTACGAATGTATCTCACAAGAAACCTTATATGGACTGAACATATCCTTATATAATAGAAAGCAAACTGTGATTTTTAGTTGGGAGTGTCATGTGTGTCCAATTGCCCATAGTTAATTGATACGTAACAGCGGTGCATGCTGCCATTAGGTGTTTAAATAGCGTTTATACCGTCAATTGCACCCAGACCGGCTGATTAACTCCGCTAGTGAGCAGTTAACGACATAATTGCATAATAGCGCCTTCCAATCTTATATATCCACTTTGAACTAAGTAGTTATATTTAGTAGGTTGCATTAAAACTTTTTAAAATTTTAGAAGATACTATTTTCTGATTATTTGTTGCCCCCGACTTCGTTTTGGTACTTACTTACTGTAAGTACCAAAACGAAGTCCCACAGGAACCCAAATTTTCGATATTTCCCTCGGATTGCAATTATAATCTTTCGTACAAATCTTGTCCTGATAATTATGAACACAGCAAAAAACAATAAATCGGCCAGATCGAGTCGTTCTCACCTAGTGATGCTCCGTCACACATGTCATTCATGGCATAATTCGTTTTAATTAGCAATACGATAGTTAAATTTAAATAACATTGGGACGAATTAAAAAACACCTCCTTTCTGTTCTGTGACTTCTTAAAGATAATATCATCGTTTACAATCTATTTAAGAGACAACTCTATATTATACTTTTTGAATTTGAACATTTGAACGAACAAAATTGCTATAAGTACATTTGCACTGTATAGCCGTTTAATTAGATTATGAAGTCAGCAACGGTACGGTCGTATTCGGCCCTATGGCCGGTCGGTGTGGGCTTCGGGGCATACGTGCCCCTTTGCCCGAGCCTCTTCTGCAAGTCGCCGGGCTAGATGGGGGTGCGACAGGGGAAACTTTTTTAAATCTCTCTTTACCTATCGCTCCCATAGGACGTACCCTTCCTTCCCATTCCCCAACGAAGCCCTCGGCGCGGCTAACCCCCGGGTGAGACGGCTAGGCCGAGGCCCGGTGAGCCGCCAGCGACCGCAACTTAGAAGGCCTGAGAAGTTTGAGTAGCGAGTCGCGGAATGGTGGTACGAAGTCGGTTACTCATCATAATGGAGTGAGTGAGGAGTGACGTTACCTTGGAGAGGTCCCTGTAGTTGGAGGGCTGGCTGAGGTCCAGCTCCTCGCTCTCGTAGTTGGTCAGCACCCACGGGAACACAGGGTACTGGTTCAGGTCGTTGTACGTGCGACCTGGGGGCAAACAGCACCACGTTACATGTAATATAATGTAATGTCATTTAAACTGTTATTGTTATCGAAATTATACCATTGATTTTATTTCATTACATTTTATCTTAGTGGGGCCCGCAGAGGTCTCCCTCTCGCAGCAGAACGCCGACCCATCGGGATCTCTTGATGCAAACCGGACCTATCACTCTGCCTCAGTGAAAAAGACAATAAGCTTGATAATGTTTCTGAGGGCGCAGAGCCTAAAATCATCTATCTGGTTGGTTACCTTTGATTTAAAATATACTTATGCAATACTCGCAATATGCAAATTTACGCCATTCTTGGATGCTTCAGAGGAAACTAAGATAAATTATACGGCGTCAAAAAAATAAATGGTATGAATTTGAAAAGTAGGCTGAAAATTAGGACATCTTTCAAGTGCCTAATGCTTGCTCGCTAGGGTTTTAGGAACTTTTAGTGCATGACAACTTTAGCGACATATTTTTATAAAAAAAAACACGTACCTTTACTAACAATTTAAAAATAAACATTTCTAGGTAATAGGTACTTTGTCTGTTACAAATACTTATGCGTGACTCATTTCATTCAGTTTCAAAATTCGTTTTCACAGCTGTCTGTATGCTTATGTGTAACTAGAAACCTGTGTCATCACATCATCATTGTTTTAAGTATTTTTCTTCACAATTACTTTTCATTGAAATTAATAGTAAATTTTCCTTTGTCCATAGCACTACTCAATTAGTAAGGGTGTGTTTAGGCGGTGCGTGTAAGAAAACATGTCAATTATACGCGCATTTGACCAGCCGGGAGATTGAGCCAATATCCATCAGCTGTAGCGATGGCTTGACTTCAATGACGGAGGCTTTTGCCCTGCTAGGGGACAGTCACTATACTTGGGGGTTTTTAGCCTTGAGACCCTACACGTGACCCCTGGGTGGTGCTATATGAGTGATACTGACTGAGTGGTAGAGCCACGCTGCGTTGCATTGGGCCGGCTCGCCCGGCGTAATACCACTCTCTCACGAATATTTGGCGTGAAATAATGGTATTTGGTGCTGTTGTGTTTCGTCCGGCCAGTGAGGGTTCCGGAGACCCTCCCCCCGCCCTCACAATTCCTGTTCCTTCCTTAAACCTATTCCTCCCTTAAAGCCGGCAACGCGTCTGCGATTCCTCTGGTTTGGCGGGTGTCCATGGACGGCGGTGATTGCTCTCCATCATCACCCGCCTGCTCGTTTACCTCCTTCTTTTTGTAAAAACAACATGCTGTAGGTACTTTACTTTTTTAATTTAGATTTCCTAAATTGCTGTGTCCGAAAAGGTGTAATTGATTAGTATGCATTTGTTCTAAAACCCAGGTTACAATGTGTGATGTTTTGGTACTAAGTGAACTAACTGATTCTTTTAGATTTCGGTTAGAGGCTTGTGTTAGAAATATAAATTAATAACTTTCTTTAATATAATGATTATCAAATATAGATTGCTGTGTAATTAAGGAGGCTTTACTTAGTTCAGCGGACATGAATGCATTGTTATGTAACTAAAAGAAATTTCAATGTATTCATTATATAAATAATATGAAAAATTACTTATACATAATGTATGCAACAGATGATATATAGACACTTTATAGAGTAGAGCTAACCAAAAACCACAATACATGAGACCGTGTCACGTTTGACGTTATGCAACAACCTTTGATCTAGGATTTTTTAATATTTCCAAAAAATAGACATCAGCAAAGAATATCAGATCAGATAAAAAATGTAGGTACTTACAATTTGCGTGTCACTACACTAGCACTTTACAACTTCATTAGCAATTTAATCCTATGGAACCAGCCCCCACTCACGATCCAGCCCAGTGACGTGATGATGACGACAATTCGGCCACATCATGGCCACATCCCGGTATACGTACTACTATTATGTTAAAATTATTTTCTTTTAATGTTTTGTTATAACGACAAAGCCCCAACACGGAAAACGTGAAGAATAGATAAAATAATAAAACTTTACCAAATTATCGCTAAAAAATAGAACGAGTTCATTGAAAACAATAATAAAAAACATTATTAGGTACCTACACATAAGTATCGCTACAGTCTACGTCACAAATGTAGGTTATGCACGTCACAAACTGTTGTTTCAAACAGTTATTATTAAGGATAAACAAACAGGAGTTTCTATAAACAAAATGAAATTCAACATTCCACTATTTATGACGAAATATATAAAAACACAGTACTTTTAGCAATGCAGAGTTTTATGTCTTAGTACATCAGTTACAGAAGACCTACATCCTCTGCTATTTAACAGAGAAACTAAACTATAAAGATCAAGATTTATTAAAGAAATTTGACTGATTTTGTTCTAAGTAGGTTGATCTGAGGTCGTCTCCTACACTATGGTACCAGCCTGTTAAAGAATAATCTTCAAACTAGCCTAACAAAACCACCCTTTAATAACCAAAGCGTTGCGTATCAATATGTATAATTCATAATTTATAAAATCCATTGATTAATCTCTAAAGATTTGTTCCTAAGTACTTTATTTCCTTACAAATGTTTGCACGACAGTAACGATGTTTGTATAAAATAACACATTCAATTAATGTGAGTAAGTAGTTACTTGATTTAATCAATTATAATTATGACAATGTTAGTTAGACGTTAGTTGCGTCCACGTAGTAAACATGTGGTTGCGTTGCATTAGCCAATTTAGCCATGTGCGTTTCGCGTGTCTCTTATGTAGAGCGGCGTGGGTAAATAAGAAAATTAGCTGTAACTGTAGTTATTAGTAAGTAGTATATAAGTGATTTGTGACGTTGAGTTAACAAAAGTTCGTATCTATGTCTCAGTTAGCGTAGGTATCTTTAGTTTCATAAACTCATTAGAGGTCAGGGTGTTAGAAACAACTTGTTTTTTTTTGGATTTCGATGTTTAACAGTTACTTTAACATAAAGCTGTACAATTAAAATAATGGGCATTTCAATCGTGTTCAACTCAAAATTTTAAAGAAAATGACAAAGTATATTCCACTTTTAAAAGTAAAGTTAAGTACAGTCGTATACTGTCCCGCTGCAGGGCAAAGGCCTCCGTCATTACAATTAAGTCATCGCTTCAATTTATAGGTTTTTTGTTTAATATTAAAATTTTATTAAATATTAGAACATCTTTTAAAATATATAAATGTGTAAACTTGTTTACGTAATTGAAAGGACCATGGGAAGAAACGTCCCCACTACCCAACAGATTTGAAATTAGTGTAATTTGAAGGGTCTATTAGTAGGATAGATATTTTTTTACTATGTCGACGTTCTTCAAATACGAAGGATTTAGGTTTAAAAAATATATTGTTTTTATATATTTTTTCCAACAAAATAAGATTGCAAGAGGAGACCAGCCTCCACAGGCGGTACCCGTTCACGAGTATGACATGTGAATCAGCCATCGCTTCGCTCAACCATGTTTTATAACGTAATGACCCGACGCACATGCCACCACCGCAAAGACACTTTGAGAGAGCATGACACACTCGAGCAACTCCAACTAAAGCAAGAAAACAATTAGACAACTTTATACGCAACGTTTACATAAAAAATAAATACATTTTTGCCGAAAAGTTTTTTTTTATTATAAATAAACCCAATACTTTTTGCAACTAACACAGGTACTTAGGCTTCTTTGGGTCCCAATGAATAAATTGACTTTTCCCATTTTCCATGACTGTTGTAGGGTGGGGACAGGGTTCATACAAAATCCCCCATGGTCCTTTAAAACATTTTCAAAGAACAAAGTGAAAGTAAATTATGAAGCGCGCGCGCCCGCATTACCAGGAGACAAGGAGTCGCAAAGAGTTAACACTCACAACGAATACCCTTTGACCCGCCACCGAGACGTTATTGAATCCAGTGATAGCGCTATCGGCCGTTATCGTCCGGCGCTGCATCACTGCGCTATTGTAATGTTGTGGTCACGTGGCCGCGTTTACTTTTCCCGCCATCCGCCGAGGCGGGTCATTCGTCAAACGGTTGCCAACTTTCGCAGTCGCACCAACGAACCAGCACCCACGAGAGTTTTGCTGGGATAATTTACAACAATAAAAAAATAAACTGGTGATTCGCGAAAGGCGAAAGTGAGTGTTTCTGAACGCTGAAGCGGCCGGCGGGCGATCGGTCACTGTGTAGTGTTGTTTGGTAAAGTTTGAGTGGTCCAACGAAAAACAAATGACCGCGGGGTGTGACGTCGATGCTCTCGGTGCTGAGAGCAACGGTTGATATGCTGACGAGGAAGGCTATGGACATATTCAGAAGGTATGTAGAGTGGAATGTCACTTTAACACGCGGGTAATAGTGTACATATTCGAATGGACACGTCTCGTCGTCATGGTAACCGTTTCCTCCTGCACAGTCGGCAACGAAAATCTCACGCACATATTCAGTTCATTCTCTTTAGCACTTTGGGTAAGCAAATAAAGAATTGACCTTTTATAAGTGAAAAAGAGGCAACCGAGCAGGCGGGTCACATGATGGAGAGTAATCCCCGCCGCCCATGACACCCGCAACACCAGAGGAGTTGCAGGTGCGTTGCCAACCTTCAGGAAGCAGTTCTTTGAGGAAGGAGTAGGAATTGTGAGAGGGCTTGACGTAATTACTAATTATAGTATCTACCGAAGTGATCAGCGGCTGGCGTTGTTGACAGTACATTGCACATCCTTGACACCTGTACTAATAACGAGTTACTGAACTACGGCGGTTTCTCATTTACTCGTACCTACCGTTTCGATTGTTTTTTATAATTTAAATTAGGTAAAATTTAAAATATTTCAACTTAAAAAAGTAATTAATATTAGTAGTTTGTTTTTAATTTAATTATTTCCGACATATTCATAGACTAATATTTATTCAAGAAATCGTTGAAACTAAAATGTTAAATGCAAAAATTTACGTTTGAGATAAATCCTCCGCTCAATCCGCCATCGTTCAATGGATGGATTAATGAAACCTTTGTAAATTTGTTGAGCGAACCAGCCGTACACAACTAATTAGAAAAACAAATGTCTAATTTGCCAAAGACAAAATAATAGAACAGTTTGAATTAAATACTTACTGCTATAACTGGATCAAAAAATTTGACTAATATTCGATCATCTAAACAACTACTGCACAGTAAAACCACAGTATAAATATAAGCTAAAGCAGTACGGAAGCTCGGCCCTTTTCTAGTTATAAATACCTACGCGCCAATTGAGCGTTAGGGTTGTCCTCTTATTTTTGTAAAACTGAAAAAGTTTTTGTTTAGTTAGCGCTGTATCTCAGCAAGTTAGCGCTTTTTTAATATAACTAGCAAAGCATAAGGGTTGTCACTTTTAATTTTTTTTAAATTAAAAACTAATAAGTTAAATATGGCGGCTAATTTCCTCATTCTATTATCGGATTTATTGTCGGAAACCCCACAGATCCCCTGATATCGATTTTTAAAGCAATCGGTCGAATAACTAAAAAGTTTAAGATGGAGGCTATTTTGTCTCATACTAATAACGGAGTCGTTGTCAGAAACCACACAGATCCCCAGATATCGATTTTCAAAGCAATCGGTTAAATAACTATTAAGTTCAATTTGGCGGCTACTTTTTCTCATTCTAATCAAAATCAAAATCAAAATCGATTTTTAAAGCAAAGTTTATTAACGATTAAGTTTCGTAGTATCAATTCTTATTACTTTTCACCATTAAAATAACGCGCGCTCAAAAAATCCTAAACAACCAAACGATTTATTTAAAAGAAAAACCTTTTTAATTAGTAATAATAAATCATTCTTACCTTTCAACATCAGCAGGAAGTTTAAAAAACGAAAGCTCCCGTTTTGAAGAAGCCGAGTTCAAGTAGCCGAATACTACGCAATACACACACTCGTGGCATTTTTAAAAATCGCGCGCACAGCGCACGCAAAACACAACAGTGAACACTCGTTCTCGACGCGATACGCGCTACTGTACTGAGAGCACTGCGATGTCCGCTTAGGGGCCCTGTAAAGACGTGCGTCTGTGGGCGTGCGTCATTTCGAGCGTTTGTACGTAGCTCCCTTACTGCTTTAGCTCATATTTATACTGTGGTAAAACTGTGTCAAAGCATGTAGTGGTTTGTGAAATACAGTACCTACGTGGTAGAAGCTCCCTGTCTATTCCTTAGCGTTTGTCAATAGTCAACTGGTAGACAAGTTTACAGATACCTAGCGCGTATGCTAACTCTAATCAATCGCTCCCACAGAATATTATAATTGAATAAAGAAAAAAAAATAGAATTACGTTACATAAATTAGCTCTTCACTTATTTAACGTTCGGTAAATGACGAGCGATGACATACGTCAAATCCCACACATACGTCAATCTATTCCATTTTTACCATCTGTAGGTACATTGCGTGTTGCCTGAAAAAAATAATTTTATTTATTTCTTCTTCTTCGTAGGGTGCCTCTCCAACTAGTGAAGGTTGGCAGTCAGCTCTGCATATTTGGACTTGCTTTATCTATTTTAAGTCAAAGTTAAAGTCAAAGTCATTATTTGTCATTAAGCCACTGGCTCTGGCCCTTGTGATGGCGCGCGGCCACCGCATCCCGAGGACGCTTACAACATCCTCAACATCGAAGGCAGCACGCGCGAAGTTTCAGCAAAGCCTTGTACTTTCACTACATTACGAACTTTCCCAACCGGAACACGGCAATGCGAAACCACGTTTCTCGGCGACGACAGAAATCGGTATTGAGATAGTCGTAATGCAGACATGGTTATTGTAAAAGGCGACTAACGGACTGATGACTGCTCAGTGCACATACATCTAACTGCATAAAGCGGTGACGGGCTCACCACCTGTCACTCTAGGCACATGTGCAATTGTTTATTTAGTAAACGTGTGTCTCCCTGCGTCTGTGTTTCCGAGTACTTGTAACCGTGTCCATCTTCAAAGCAAGAGTGAATAGGCACCTTGTGGGTTAGCTCGCTCCATCGTGGACCCTGTCTTAGCCCCTGCTGCTGCTCATGGCTTAGTAACCCTTTGGAGATATAGTCGTGACTGCATATCGCCAGGTCAGTCGATTACAGTAGGTACATACCTACTAAAAAAACTGGTCACTTCAATATCATTATCTTAAGTAGCGAATATTGGGAGTAGATTGACCGGCCGGCCAATCATTGATGCCTCTGCGTTGTTAAGCCGAATGAGGAATTCCTCATTAACGTGCACGTCGATTGTTTGTAAATCATTCTCGTTCTGTAGTCTATCAGTACCTACCTAATAGGTAAAGGTTACGTCTCGGTGAAAATCATTACGTGTTTAAAATAAACTAGCGATGTTCATATAAATCATCGCCAATATCATATAAAAGGCTGGAATGGACCATTACTAGCCTATGATAAATGGGTGTCATCGTCGGTTGACGGTAAAGCAAACTGGTAAACTGCAAACTGCAAACGAAGGTGACCTAGAGATCACCGTCGCTTTTCCAGTTTTCAAAAAATAACTTTCAAAATACTTAAAGAAAAAGAAAAAATCAGAAGCCCTCTTCTAGAGTGTTTTGTAATGCAGCCCATGTAAGTAACATTACACAAATAGGAGAGCGTTGATAGAGCTTGTCTGTCGTTTTATTTCAATTTAGCGTTGACGCGGCCTTGCTTAAAAACCATGAGGCAGGTCGTTTTATAGCAATAGTACTAGGCGCGGCACGCGACTAGGTAAACACCCGTATCCCGAAACCCTGATGGAATATCGGAAAACCCCGCTCACCCCGCTTATCTTTTGCCTACGTCATGAAAGGGACCTTGTCTGCAAAGTCTTAAGCGGCTGCAGCGTTCTAGGCACAGCAGTTTGGGCTAGTTAATAAGTCAGTCAGACAGGTATATCTTTTCGTTTAGCTAGATTCATATCGTTTATCGCATAATAATACAGAGTAAACCGAATTTCATAATTTGTCCCCTAGCTAGTAACGAACACGAGGATCAAATATTAAATCACCCTTTGAAATTGGGCATAATATTGACTTTTTAATACCAGCAATACCAAGTACGTCGTGTGCTATTATGGCTCTGTCCAACCCGTGCTAATTCCTGTTTGATATGCTTGCCGTTTAAGCAGATAGATGAAAATATTTGAAGAGTTGCAAAGTTGTATCGCAATAGAAGTTGTTTATTGATGTTAACCAAAACCAACGACGATGCAACGCCATAAGTGGTTTACGTATGAACCGTGTGTTGCTTGTTATGTATCTGACATAACATAATATAACACATAACATTCTGACATATAATTTAGAATTCGAATTGTCTCACCGGTATCCTGTCGGATACTTAGATGCTGAGGTCGAATGTGAGAAATCGTGCTTTGATCTCCATAGTTAGTTCAAGCTATGGTAGACCGGCCAAATCTCCCCGTATACTATACTTTAGGCTGATGATGATGCAAGACCCGTGCCTTCTAATACACATACTCGACTATCGTTAATATGTTTAATAGCGCATTTATTGTAATCTTTAAAGAAGCATATACAGCCCGACATTACCCACTGCTGCTCGACCGAAATTAATGATCGATCAATTATTTGTTTTGCCTTCTAGAGTAAAATTTTTTACTTAATAGTAAGATTACGCATTTCGGTTTCCCATACAAACTATCGAGTTCAGAATTTTACAAACTAATGAGCAATTTTAATGAAACTTTGCAAGCTAAAGTAACATACAATACCAGCATCGAGGCCTTGGCTACTTCTATTATACTGTGCTCTAGCTCTCTCTTTGCCCGCGCGATTCTCCGCGGTTCTATAACATATTGCACCATAATGCGGTTGCAAATGCCAGATGTTTGTAGGACGAAGAAATGTCAATATTGTGTGTAATCGCTGCAGTGCCACACTATCTTAATGATTTATGATGACATTTCCCTATACTGTCTACTGTCTGTTCTGTGGTAACGACGATACTTGATACCATGATAGTAATTCTTGTTCTTAAGCGAAACGTGGTTGCATCTGTTCTCCTCATAACAAAGTACTAAAATACTAAGAAGTTCCAATCCAAACCTGCGATAGTGTTGAGGAACATCAGGTACTCGAAGTTGGAGATCTCGCGCCGCTGCCACTTCTGCGTCATGTTGGAGTTGCGCATCAGCTGGCGCGGCGACATCATCGACGCGCGCCTGCAACAACAATAGACAACAAATTGTTGTTAAAACGGAGGATAAAAATTATGGTTTCACAACAACAAAACATGGCTCACTTAGAACGCAATTGAGCACTAATCAGTGCGCGGCCGCAGTTAAAAGGATAAAAACTTTATTTCCATAGAATACATCAGCAGATACTCAATTCGTCTGCCAACTACATTTATAAACATAACACACATAAAGAATTTTTTAAAGTAGGTAGGATACCTTAGTAAATAACTCCCCTCCTAAATAAAATACTAAATGTTAGGAGCGATAACAGGTAGTTAAACAGAATACAAAACATAATAAAATGAATGCCTCGGTTGTCGAGTGGCGAAGCGTTCGTTTCGTCTTCTTAGATAATCCGTAATGAAGTCTCGTAATAGGTTGGGCTAAGTGTTAATTCGGTGATTGCCGTGTTCGTTCGTTCGTGGTCCCAAGTTGCATCGGAGGGTTGGTACTAGATCTTTTAGTGGAGGCGACGGGGGAGGGGAGAAGATTTGTATATGCGTAACACGCATATTAAATAAAAAAGTTCCGGCGAAGTGTACAAATTTCAATTATTTTATTGCTTTTCCGTACCAATCCTATAGTAAGGCGTCAAACTCAAACTCAAAAGTTCTTTATTCAATAAACTTAAAATAAGCATTTTGAATCGTCTAAATTTATTTCGATGGATGGAAAACCTAAATACATAATGCGTGTTGATTGAAGCCGAAAAAAAATAGATGTGTGTGCGCAATTCAATTATAATTTTCTACCATTGTTTATACTCGTAAGTGTATGAAGCAACAAATTTAATTTACAGACTGTTTTATTTGCAATTATTAGAATAGCTGTTATGTGAAATAAAAGTAGATTTTAACCGCCTGTCCATCTTTTATTTCTACCTATCTGTGTGTGTCAGTGTATGGTGAAATAGGCGTTATTACTATTATCATCGTCATCATCGGCCAATATAGTCCACTGCTGGACGTCGGCCTCCCCCAATCATCAATAACACATTAATTCGTGGAAATAGACATTCGCGGATTAAAACATTCGCGGATTTAGACATTCGCGGAATTAGACATTCGCGGAATTAGACATTCGGGGAATTAGATGAAATGAACCAAACCTTCTGAAACCAGATGAGAAGTACCCAACTTTTCATCTAGGTACACATTAAAAGAGTCCGTGTTTACATGCAATTAGGAGATACCGAGAAAATGTCTTCATTTTCCATTGTGCGCGCGATTGCCAACGTGACTATTATGTAAAAACAATCTCAGGTATTGTTTTTATAATCGTTGTTTTTCGGATGAATGTAAATATTGAAACGTTATTCGAGAAATCACACATCTGTTTTCAATACAAAACAGCGTCTGCCGTGTTCCGTGTTCCTAAGAGTTTTTTGATTTGATGACGTCAGGAAATGTTTTTTTTTTAGTCGGTAACGGGTAGGTTAAGCTCTTGGCCTTCATCTTACCTGATGGTAAGTGACGATAAGGCCGAAGGTTGAAGCGCGCTTTGCTCGGAATCCTCAACTACTGAGGAACTGGCTATCTAATCTCAAACTGTCGGAACACAACAATGCTATAAACATCGTTGTTATGGCGACAGACTTAGATAAGATGGTGGTAGCTAGCCAGGCGGACTTAACAGCCCTACCACCAACCAAACCGAGCACACAAAGGTGACAGCCCTACCACCAACCAAACCGAGCACACAAAGGTGTACCCCCCGCTGGGGATCGAACCCGGGACCTCTGGGTCTGAAACCGGTGGCTTAGCCACTAGACCACAGAGGCGGTACTGTAAGTGCCTGTCTGAAAAAATTCAGCGTAGGCCTAGCGATTTCTGCTTTTTCGTATCGATCTTCGGATTTTAGTTGTTTTTCAGTCAGGTCATTTCTCATTTCTCTCTAGTCATTTACTTATTGATGATAATAATTATATATTTAGGTAGTACAACAAAATATACAAATATTGCCATACATTTGATATAAGATGTTAATGGGGAGGTTGCGGAGTTCTTTAGAGATTGGTCGAGGAGTTCTTTGGTAAGCTTTACACATCCATGCAGCCACCTTTACTAAGGTCAAGGGATGAATTATATTAGACCGGGCCGTGCACGGAGCATGCCGTGTGCGTGGCCCGGGCAGGGCCCGGGGGGCACGATTAGAGACATTGCATACATTTTGTATGAAGCAGTTCATATTACACAGTGCATGATCCGTGTCCCGTCCGGGCTCGGGCGGGACACGGCCCGCTCTAATATATAAATACAAAATGTATGCAACGTCTCAAATCAGTGCCCCGTCCGGGCCGAAGACATTCCGGACAGCAGCCTGTACGAGATTAGTTTGGCTCTCAAGCAGCTAAGGAACAGGGGCCCTTTTATAGCAGTATTACTTTAATCTTACAAAGCAAAATTTGTATAGAAAGTTCCATAGTAAGATCAAAGTAATACTGCTGCTGAGTTGATGGTAAGGCGTCGGATGCTGAAGGAAGACGTGTAACACTATAATTGACCTCGTCAACAGAAATTTTACTGAGAAGTGACACCATTCGCATAGACCCAAGAGGTTTGCTGAAACCGCTATGAAGGTTGCATAAGTTTTTACACGGTTAAAGATTTG
Source organism: Scoparia ambigualis (assembly GCA_963921215.1). NCBI lineage: Eukaryota > Metazoa > Arthropoda > Insecta > Lepidoptera > Crambidae > Scoparia > Scoparia ambigualis. Next base: position 31,939,901 of record OY992516.1, read on the forward strand.
GACATTTTGAAAGCGTCAGCTGTGGCTTAAGGCTGTCACGAACGAACGCAGCTGCTGTAACGTTTTACCGTAACAAGTAAAGTAAAAGTAAAGTGTAGCCCTCATAGCTACTGTCCCACAGGTGGACAAAGGCTTCTTTCATAGTGGTTTTGTTTAGTCATGGTGTCGTTTCGTCATTGTTTTTAACTTTCATTGATGTAGTGTCGTTTCGTCGTTAATGGAATAATTTAAAAGTATTTGGTGGTCGTTTCGTCATTTCTACATCTGCTCTTTAAATATGATATATGCGTTGCAATATTAACTCTTTTACTAAACACGGTGATGTACACAATTTCAATACTAGAAGTAAGTCAAAACTAATGCCACTGTTTAGGTTACAAAAGGTTCTCGGCTTTTTCTTGGGGCAAGGTATACACTATTATAATAAAATACCAAGTACTGTACAAGTTTAACCTTTAGATAAGTTTAAGAATCATGTAAAATCTTGTTTACATAAGAAAGGTTATTATACAGTCAAAGAATATTTAGAAGACAAAACAGCCTGGTTATAATAATATTTTCACATTATATTTTCCAAGCAATTTTTTTTTATTTTTAAATATTTTACGCTGGTATGATAACCTTTAACAGCAGTGTCTTACAGACAAAGACAAAGGTACTCACTCAAAATTTATGTTGCGTTTAAAGTTGTCTTATTGTTCTCTTGCTTTCGTTGGAGTTGCTCGAGTGTGTCATGCCCTCTTAAAGTGTCTCTGCGGTGGTGGCATGTGCGTCGGGTCGTTACGTCCCTCTAAAACATGGTTGAGCGAAGCGATGGCTGATTCACATGTCATACTCGTGAACGGTTGCCGCCCGTGGAGGCTGGTCTGCTCTTGCAATCTTATTTTTTTATTGGTAGTATTTAATAGTCTTTCTTTTTGTTTCAAAGATACTGTAAGACGTTGTTCGTTTAATTTAAAATCGAGCAATACCTGTTTTTTTTTATTGAATATTCTTTTGTGTGTCTTGTAATCGTTTTAATTTTTTTTTGTTGTAATAGAAAATGTCCTTCTATGACAGGGAGGGCATGTTACAATTTGTATTGACGCTCATAATTTGTTTAATTGTATGTTGTATGATTTAGTAACGACATATTGTTTTGTAAATGTCGTTACTTCTATATTAATATAAACCTGTGGAGTTTCTTGCACCCGTTCTTCTCCACAGTTAAAAGACTCCTGAATGGGTGGGGTGGGTGGGCGGGTGCCCATCCATCCATTAACTTTTCACGATTCAAAATGCTTATTTTAAGTTTACTGAATAAAGAGATTTTGATTTTGAATATTGTACAGTCAACAAACTAAATAAATCAAACCAACGAAAATCATAAGTATAATTTTTGCATCAATTCTTTAATAAGGCAAAAATTTGAATATAACAACAATGTTTAACACTACTCCTTAGAATGTACAATTAAAAATCACAATATCAATCACAAATATATGTCTAATACAGGGCTAAAATTCAAAATAAAACAATTTTTACCACTCTTTAAAATAATCTATAGAAACGTTAATTCCTACAGAAATAAACACTAAAAATCCCAGAAAAGGCGCACAGGTAAATTATTCTGACTGTACTTTCAGCGAATGACCAAACGAACCTAAAAATAATTAATTTTAAATAGCAATGACGAAACGCCACCATTTTTTATTAATGACGAAACGACACCATGACCAAACACCCCTAACCCATTGAAATCAAGTCTTCGCTACAATAATAATTGATGGGTATTGGTTTAATCACCACAATGCCAAATGCGGGTTGGTGATCAAGTGATCACAAGCCCGGGCTATGCATACACAATGGGAAACACATCTTGCTCGTCCTGGGAATTGAACCCTGGACCCTCGGTTAATGGTTTGAGCCCTTATTAGCCTCTCGGCCACCGAGGTAATCATCATCAGCCAATAAACGTCCCACTGCTGCCTCCCACGTGGACAATAGCACGTGGGGATATTGGGCCATAACTCACCACGCTGGCCCAATGCGGGTTGGTGGGTTTTAACGACTGTCATTTTATGACAACAACCGGGACCAACGGCTTAACGTGCCTTACGAAGCACGGAGGAGCTCGAGATGTTTTTAATTTGGTCACCCATCCAGCGACCCGGCATTGCGAATTTGCTTAGCAGGCAAGATCGCAAGCCGAACGCGCTAGCCGCTGCGCCATCGAGCTCCTCCGAGGTAATGGCTTACTTTGAATAAATGATTTGACTTTGACAATGCCGACTGCTGGGTCCTTGGGACTTGTAATAGGCGCATATTGACAATAGAATTGTTAATCGAAACGAGGTAGCGACGATTTTCCTTTGCACTATATTTTTTATAGGAATACTAATATTTACTGTTTCTGTGAAAAATACATTATTCACGAGACGTCAACAGTTTTCATATCAGTGAAAGTCGTTGAAGGCAACCTTTACGGATTTAATTAATAGATAAACTATTACTTTAATTATTACTAGATCTTTCTGAGCAACTATCCTATTTTTACGCCTTTGCGTATACAGCAGGCGATTTGTGATGCAACATCTGACAGACATCGATGTTAGTGGCTAAATGGAGCGATGTGAGAGCGGCATGATCTACCACACGCCTGATGATGATGACGGCTACAGTTTGCGGCAGCTGGTGCAAAGCTGCTTTGATGTCGCCTCTTGTTATACATACATACAGATAATCACGACTATTATCCCCAAAGGGTTAGTCAGAGAGACTAGGCAATGGGGTCCACAAAAGCAGCCCTCTGCCATAGTCCTTTTCACCAATTAGCGACTGCACGTGTGCTCAGCGTGACAAGTGGTGAGCCCATCGCCGCTATATGGTTGGATGTATGTGCAGTCCTTAGTCCGTTAATCGCCTTTTACGACACCCAAGGAAAGAGAGGGTAAGGGGTGGTAGGGTAGTATTGTTTCACCGCCACGCGATACGGTTGTCGCGCCTCTTGTTATCCAATGGCGCAACTGCAAACTGCATACAAGGCAGAGGCCACAGCCTTCCATTTGCTACCTACGATCCTGACACCATTCTTTGTTTCATTTACTCTTATAAGAGAGGTTAGGCGGTCAGCGAAAATTTGGATTGGGCGCTGTCCGCGGTAATTCGTAAGCGCCATTCGCATTTTTATCAAAAAGTTAATAAAAATGTTTAGTTTTATGGAAATCCAAATCAGTCAAGAAATCGAAAAGGTAAATCTATATACTTACCCATGTGTTTATGATTTTATAGGAATTATTAATGTAAAACACGGTCGTAATGCGCATTTATATGAAACTTTAGAGGTAACTTCAGGATTTTTTTTCTATCGAGCAAAATGTTTCCATACCCTCTACAAGAACGTTGAACACATTGAAAATTTCAGTGCGGAATATTTAAAATATTTTTAATAACATCTAATAAAACAGCCAATTTTTCCGTTTCACCGCCTAAGCCAATGATAGCATTGGCCGAAGCCCCCTTTTGTCGGTTTAGGTAGTAACTAAGTATTTAATTTTTATTTTAAGCTACTCTTGACGAGAGCCTTTAATGACAACATCTCTGATCTGGTCGAAGTATACATTCGTTACCTGTGTGTAATAATAATAGACGATTTCTTTATTATAAATATTTTCGTAAATTTTGTGTATTATCTGAAGACAGAAAGTCTCTATTGATTTTATGAACGGTAGCCATTGTACAAGTTTACATTAATTATAACAACCTGCCACTTTGGCTTTGTCATCGGGGAAGTCATAAAGGAGTATTGTGGTCATAAAAACTGAACTGTTTTGTAAGGACTAACAGCGACCTCTGGCGGCCTTTGCGATTCGATAGTGAGAGGGCAAGTGTGATGTCAGCTGTTTTATTTAAAAATACGACATAAAACAAGATACTTAAATTAAATGAGTTTATTATTACTCTATTCTCTTTAAAAGACTTTATAAAGCAAGATTTTTAACTCTTAAATTAAGGTGGTCAAAATTATTTGTTTTGTTTTTAAGTTACTGGCGAAAATGAGAATACGGCCTTCCTGACGGAGAGCGTCATTTTATAACATTTTGTCAGAATACCGCTATTTTCTATGGCCACCCACCCACTAGTAAAAATATTCAGAACAAAAAATCATGAGCAGCTTATGATTTTTTTTTAAATTTCTATCATAACATATTTTCAAAATATCATTATTCTGTGGTATCTGCCTCGCCTACCCCTTTGGAAACGGGTGGGATACGTATGTTTTTATTTATTCTATGACGGGTAAGCGCTTGGCCTTCATCTCACCTGATGGTAAGTGGCGATAATGCCGAAGGTGGAAGCGCACTTCACCCGGAATCCTCAACCACTGAGGAACTGGCTATCTTATCACTAAACTGTCGGAACACAACAATGCTATAAGTAATGGCGACAGACTTAGATAAGATTGTGGTAGCTAGCCAGGCGAACCTCACAACCCTACCACCAACCAAATCAAGTACACAAAGTACTTACCGCTGGGAATCGAAACCGTGACCTCTGGGTCTGAGAGACCGGTGGCTTAGCCACTAGACCACAGAGGCGGTTTAACAGTATGTAAGATAAGATAAGAAAGCATTTATGTATTCAGTCCAGTTACAAACGGTGTCCACTGTTTGGGCAGTTCCCGCATGCCGCGTCGGCGGCGGCGCGGGCGCTTGTCAATGGGTCAAGGGCGCGGGGGCGACGACCGCGCCGTCTCGTGGCCACATTATGTAACGGCGCTAATAGGAACTATGCGCTATACATGTACAGTTGAGGAAGTTCCCGATCGACCACTTTTCGGCAAAGGAGAATGACCATTTTACTATGGAAGTTAGGCTAGTTTTTTAGCTAGCTAGCGAAACACAGCGCAATTGAATTATGAAGAAAAAATACATTACAATATCATGCGGGAGTTTGAAGCTATCTTCATTTTTAGCTTACGACTTTTTTGGTATTTTGAGGTTATGACAACTGTTATCGTATGGCTATTAGTTCAGTTCAGCATTTATTTATCACTTGACTCTTAACGCGGCGTTCTATAGAAAACCTTTTTTAACAGTTATCATTATAACTTAAGAGAACACTTTTGATATGTGAATGATTAAGACGCAACAGATATCGAATAGGATGGTTTGGTCATTCTCCTTTGGTTGCACACAAACTTACGCGCACGCCACTTGTACGTACGTACGCGCGCAAGGAATGGAGCGCAACAGTAGAGTTACCATTCAGGAATTTGAAAAGTCCTGACAAAAAGCCTGACATTTCGATACAAGTCCAGACTTTTTAGTCACAAAATGGAAACATTACTCACTTTTATGATTTGTTTTTAGATTTAAATGAGAAGTTAATAAAGATTAAAGACTTATTTAATATTACTTAAAATGTAGTTTTGTTACTCATATTCCAAAATCCGGACAAATTAGAGAGCCGGAGAAAGTTCGAACTAGATTCTAAATGTCCAAACTAATCCGGACGGATGTTAACCCTAAGCGCAAGTAAATATCGCCGAAAAGTGACCGACTGGGAACTTCTTCAACTGTAAGTACCAGTTTAGGGGACCTACTGTTGCCTCTCAGAGTATTTCTTTCTGTGCAAAATTCGTATGGGAATTCACATAGCAATATTAAAGTAACTGCTCTAAGAGTAGATGGAAGTCCCCAGGTAGAGAGAGAGGCCCCAGGTCTTCATTGCAGTCCTAGGCACAAGGTGTTTGGTAATAACTATTTATTCCGTAATTAAGCCATCCTATTAAGTGCAAAGAGAGATAGGGATAAACATTTATTGACACACTAAAATTTATTTACATCACATGAGAACGGGTGCACCTGATGGCTTCCTTTTTTTCGTTGCGTTCGTAATTGTCAGGCCAAAGTTCGTGTGAAGGAAATTTTTGGAAATTCGTCACGGGGTGTCTAGCGGACGATGTCAATGGCCGCTAGTTGACAGTAAAAATAATATAAATAACACAAGACAATTGACAATCCGGGGCCCGCCCTCAGCTTGTGTTGTTGCGAACGAGGCGTGTCGCAACAAAGAACAACTATTATGAAATGTTGTGCAACATGGATGGATCAAGTAACCAAACTATCGCACCGGAACCCAGAGGTCCCGCGGTACATTCCCAGCTTATCTATAATAAAAATCGATTACTTATGTTTATTCGCGCATCGCTTCAGAACGGCCGGCGCGGCACCCATTTGACTAATTCTTTGTTGTTGTGATTGTAACTGTCAGGACATTGTTCGTATATAAGTTTTTTTTTTGGAAATTCGTCGGATTTCGGATACGCAGTAAATCTCACGCAGACCGAGTTGCGGGCGGGTTGCTAGGGTTAATAAAAAAAGCGCTTGTTTTCTGCCTGGCAAGCAATCCTATAAAAATATGTCGCGTTCCGACAGATACAGTAATACAAGTGCTTACCCCTACCTATAGGTACAAGTTAAAAAAATAGGTAATTATTTGTTATGTTCATGACTTTGATATCTGGTACAACTACTTTATCACAACAACAGTTGCCGGATTCTATAATAGTCGAAAGATTATGCCATTGTGTCGTAAAAAGAGCTAAGTAACTGCTGGTTCAATGTTTCAAACTCGTCACATCATAAACGACTAGTTTTATGTACAAAAATAAAATAGAATATAATAATGACCAATGTTACTGTTAGATGTGTAATGTATCGGCAAAGTGCTGTCAACGTACAAATGTTTTATTTTACCTTTTGTTTTGGCGAATGTTGCGTAAGCTTTCAGTAATACATCTAATAGCACGGTAAGTCAACCTAGGCACACCCACTTTAGTAGGTTATAAAACATTTGCTGAAGAAAGTAAGAAAGTTGAAAATGTGCAACACTTTCTCGATCCATGAAGCTTAAACAAAATCAAAACATTATGCAGTTACGATCCTGAGTGATTAATTAAAGCCAATTTTAAACGCGATCGTTAATTGTGATCAGATCACTATCAAGCCACCATTAATCATTCCCAGCGTTAATTCATTTATAAGTCACGTGTATGTTCTCAGCTATAATTAACTGAATCAAAGGAAATGATCGAGTTTGCGTTGCGTGGGTTTGCACACCGGAAGATCTACATACATAAGGTCGTGGGACCCGCGCCCATAAATAAAAATACAAATAAACTACAATCGGACACTAGGAACTGCTTGCTTGTATATCTGTAAATGCGTTTTTTTTTCGTTTCCTATGAATTATTCAGTATCACCGGTTTTTTTTCACATTTATATACTTAATGTTGGATAACAATATAACATGTTTATTTTAAGCCAAGGTGAATCTCGTTTAACTCATATTTTTGCAGTTCCATTTGTAGTTACTAGATCCCGTCTATGATTTTGTCGGCGTGAAATGTTGTTTGGGCCGTCAGGGTGAGGGCGATTGATGGTCCGTCTCTGATGCTGCACCGGTCGTCCGCGCGCCTGGACTCCAGTTCCACTTAACATCAGGTGGAGTGGAGTCTTATGGCGGACGTCTTATAATAAAAAACTCCTTCCGACTTTTCCAATGCAACTTAACTACAGGTTGGTCCAAACGGTGAAACAAAAATATTTTTTTTGGATTCCTGAAATCCAGGTAAATTAAAAATTAAAAATTTTAGTAGTTATAGAGCCATAATTTTTTTATTTTGTGAATTTTTGACTTGACCGACTTAAATATATATATATTTTTTCGGAAATTATGCATCTTTTTTTGAAAACTATGTATCTTTTTTTGAAAAGATGCATAATTTCCGAAGAAAATTATTTTTAAGTCTGTCGAGTCTAACATTCTCAAAATATAAAAAAATCTTACCTCTAAAACTACAAAAAATCGCGGAACATACATGGGGTATTTCCGGGTACACCTAGATGTCAGGAATCCAAAAAAAAAAATTAGTGTCACCGTTTGGGCCACCCTGTATACTTCCCTTAAGTCAGGATCGTAGCAAACGGAAAGCAGTGCATAGTCTCTGCATACCCCTCCGAGAAACAGGCGTGATCTAATAAGTATGTACCTTTCTAAAATGGAGCATCTCTTACTTCAAGGCCATATGGAAGGCAAGAGATCCCACGGTCGCACTTCTACCAAAATGGGTAGATCTCCTTGGATCCATCACTTAATACAGACAAGGTGATCAATCCAAATGGGTCAGTAGGGAGAAATCCAAAACTATAAGAGATAGGGAAATGTGTTCTTAGGAACCATGGCGTCGATTTTAGATTTTTTTTTTTGTTAAATCTCATACGTAACCGGGAGTCGAACCCGCGCACGGTCTCTATCTACAGAGATATGGAAGAATTGCAGAATTAAAAACATTGTTTACAGAAACAATGTTTTAAATTCTGCAAGTTTATTAATTGTTATTGTTGATGGGATGAATAATAATTAGTCATAGGGAGGGAACATATTTTTAATGGAATATTATTCCCTGCAAGCGGAAGTATTTCGAAGATCTATTTGATTATGAATACAATTTCTATGAGAGATAACTTAATATAGAGAGACAGAGGTGAAAACTTCTAAGATTTGATGAAGCAATGTTGACTAAAAACATAAGCATCAAGCACTGACAAAAAGCCAGACCTCGGTAGCCAAGTGGTTAAGGCAGCCGCCCGGAATGCGGAAGGTGCGTGGTTCGATTCCCGCCTGAGGTTGTCGTCTTTTTTCAGTGTTTAAAATTTTACTTCAGTATATTTAAGCGTTAATAAAACGCTAAAATATAAAACATTAATCTATAAACGCAGCTTCAACTTAACCGAATGTTCAAATATTTGTAAAAATATTTCTTTCGGATCTCAGAGGTGAAAACTTCTAAGATTTGATGAAGCAATGTTGACTAAAAACATAAGCATCAAGCACTGACAAATTTCGACGGTTGAAAGCCAGAACTCGGTAGCCAAGTGGTTAAGGCAGCCGCCCGGAATGCGGAAGGTGCGTGGTTCGATTCCCGCCCGAGGTTGTCGTCTTTTTTCAGTGTTTAAAATTTTACTTAAGTATATTTAAGCGTTAATAAAACGCTAAAATATAAAACATTAATAATTATCTACTTTAGGATGTTAAATGATTTGTTACAACTTTGTAATCGACATGTTTTTCCATAAAACTATAATATAATAATCAATAACACATTCTCAGGACCATTTCCTCTTCCCTAAACACTTTGAATGACAATACAAATATTTAAAGCATTTCTGCCGTGATACAGATTTTTCGCATAATAATATGTGTATGGGCGGTGACAAAGTACAGTCGCACGAGGAAACACACACACAGCTTCCACTTCCTATCGAAATGCGTTATTTATCTGCGGTGCGGAAGACAGGCTGTTAGGGCGGCCACGCACGCGACGACCACTGGCAGTGTCAGACAAATCGTGTGTCGTCGCGCGCGTCGGAGTCGCACGCACGATTGGTCTGTGCCTTGCGTTCAATCTATTACCTTACCACTGATTAGTACTGCGTGGTGTAGGAATGTAACGCACAATGACCTAGAAATCCTCTTGCCGCTTGCATCTGTAACTTGTATAGGATCGCAGAGGAGCCCACCTAGTAGGTAAAAAAATTGTGAAATCAACTTGTCACTAGATGGCATTGGTTTGATGGTAGTAGATGGCACTGGTCATCTACCAGTGCCATCTACTACTTGACAGATGGTTTGACAGATGATATTGACTACCTCATTGATTTATTGTTATTTTTAGTACACGATGCTCTAAGCATCCGCACAAATCGACAAACGGTTTTTGTGATGCTTATAAACAATGTGATTGTGATTACATTTGTTTAGTAAACGGAAAAAATTACTAATCTGTCGACTAACCAATAATTGCGTGACATGCTCCTAAAAAAAATATTATAAAAATAGTCGGGCGTGCGCATTCGGAGCAGGCGCACATCGCGTCGCACAAATTGGACACGACCGATATGTCACACTCACGCGGTGCAGCCGCCCGGCTATTGGCGCTCGGTACAGGCGCGCGAAACAATCACACCTCAAGGATAGCTTGACATCGCATCGCCATCGCAGCGCACTATGATAACAGGTTTTATACTTCGATCACTTAGAAAAAACTAGATATGCAAACCCATACTAAATGGTAGTGGAATAGTGGCAGCGGTGACATTATACATTTAACGTACTTACCTGTGTTTTAGAAGAACAGTAATTTTTTTTAAATCTTTACGTCATGTTGACAATTAGCTCGCACGCTACCAAACGAAACGCGTAGGTACTAGGTACCCAAACATCTCAGCAGCGCCACAGTATAAATATAAATTTTATACTGTGCCAGCTCGACTCTTTTTGGGACGTTTGAGAATGTTGGATTGTGCATCTAGTTTGTATATTATGTACGATGGTTTTATACAAAAGAAGCGTAAGACAAAAAATCCATATGAACGGTTTGTGGTTAACATAAAAAAAGCATTAGTGACATTTAAATTAGGGCAACGGTCCTTAGACATTATGTCAAAAAAGTTTCAGGAACGGATGATTTGTTTATGATTCCAAATTCATTTTTTTGTTTTTTTCTGTTGTTACATTAGCACAACTGTTACACATTTTGGCGCGAAGTTTGAGTTGCATCTGTTATTTAAATTAAATACAGTGCTGTTTTAGTTAGTTTATATCTAGTGTGTATTGCGAATTTCATAATGGATAAAACATCAAACAAAGAGTTAGTCTTAAATTTTGCGTCGCCAATGGAATTTCGTGTTCGGAGTCACTGAAAATGTTACAGAAGGCCTACGGTGAATCGACTTTATCAAAAACACGTGCTTATGAGTGGTACAAAGCGTTCAAAAGAGGTCGAGATGTGATGGAAGATTTGCTTCGCTCTGGTAGGCCATCAACGTCTTCGACTGAAGTTAACATCGCAAAAGTGAAGGAAATGGTGACTGAAATCCTTATTCAACTTTTTCACTCGGAATTCTTGCCGGAAGGTCAAACGGTAAATAAAGAATATTATTTCAGCGTTATGAAGCGTTTAAGAGAGCAAATTCGACGAAAAAGGCCAAATTTGTGGAAAGATAATTGTTGAATTTTGCATTATTGATCTTTTCCCGGTACTTTCTTGACAGAGTAGTATTTAGAGTTATGAATAGTTATGATGATAACGATAACAGTGTGTGTATATTAATTTTAACTAAATACTAACTTAGCTAAACAATCATATTTATCATACTAAACCTAATAACTAGACCTTTTGGAAATAAATTATGTGATGATTGGTGACATTTTTTTGCGTATGTTTTTGGATGTTGCGATTGTAGTTTTGGTTTGGTCTCCACAAAATCGTTGGTGTGAATTGAAACCATACAAAGTTATTTGGTCGAATTCTTCATTGTGTTCGCTTTGCCCATTCCAAATATTTTTCTTACAAGTTCGTTTCCTCTTTTGCATTGAAAGATGTAAACTTCTTAATGACTTAGTCTTTTTCATCAGCTTTATTACACATTTTCATTTTACCATTTATACAAATACTAGCGGACCGAACACCCCACCCTATGCGACGAAAAAAATTCAAAATTCCAAAAAAATCTTCTATGCAAACCTTGTCCTGACAATTACAAATACAACAAAAAAGAATTAATGTTTTTTTTACATATTTAGCGTTTTATTAACGCTTAAATATACTTAAGTATTTTTTTTAAGTTAAATGTTTTTTAAGTTAAATTTGGTTAAGGCAGCCGCCCGAAATGCGGAAGGTTCAATTCCCGTCTGAGGATGTCGTCGTTTTTCAGTAATTAAAAATTTAAAAAAAATTCAAAATCGAATTAGTTTAATAGGTGTAGCTGTTCTGAAGTGATGCGCGTACAAATATTTCGGCAATTGATTTTTAATTACATAGATAGATTGTTGAACGTTTTTTCCTGTAAAATTGTTTACTTTGTTTCACGTAAATATTTTTCTTCTAAATCATACGTGTGAAAGCTAATAAACTGGTCGATGTAATAATTGATCAATATTATTGTCACAACTCACAAGGTCACAAGTTAGCAAAACAACAAACCATTTTCGTGTGCGACTGTATTAGATTGACATTTCGCATGTAAAGCTTATTATCTGGATGTAAGATCGGCGGTCATTAGACGACTAGGCCATTTCTGTGTCACGACGCGGGACAAACGGACACAGCTCAATGCCGGCTTTAATGCGCGCGTAACGGTAGACCGGGACTAATAGATGGCTAGTAATTAAGTATTAACTGATGGCAAGTAATGTGACGCTCAAGTAAGCGCATCTTTGGGACTCTTTGTATTGTATTCGGAAGCGAAAGATTGTCAAGGAAACATTTATTCCTTGAAGATTTTGGTTTGTATATAATAGAAGTAGGTACGCACGATCAGCATCAAAAGTATCTGAACAAAAACAAGGTAGCAAAAGTAATAGTCACGTGTAAGTGTCTTTCTTTACATACTCATCATTTAACATTTCAGAATTATATGACATTTTTTGTGTTCACAATAAATGGTTAAGGCAATAATGCAAAAGTACATGAATATCCCCACGTGCTATTGTCCACGTGGGAGGCCTGTGCCCAGTAGTGGGACATGAATAGGCTGATGATGATGATGATGATGATATTGTCATGTACTTTTAACTCAATAGCTATGTCAGACAATTCTGGTCATTTCACCCGTAACAATCATTTGAAAATTTCATATGCTAAGCTACTTTTGATGCTGACTGTACCTACTGATGTAGGTCGGAGGAACAGTGAACGTTAACTACTAAGTATATAGTGATAGTGAGTTGAGTACCATTTTTTATGTGTTCATTAACTATTCAACGATAAAATCTCAGCGGAGTAAAAAGAACACATTGATCCAGATTTGAATTAAAAATCCGTGCCCATATTTTGATATGATGTTCCATTCCTGAAATTGATCACAAATCCGAGGTGTGCATCGAAACATTTCGGATGTTTCGATGCACACCTACCTCGGATTTGTTACACACTTTACCACTTCACCACCGAGGTATGGGGCCGTCCATTAATCGGGGGGAGGGGGTTCGGTAAAAATCACGAAATATCACAAGGGGGGAGGGGGGTGTAGTAAAATATCACGTGTATTTATTTTTACGTCAAACGCGCGACGCGATTTCTAAACCGAAAACGGCGCGTGTGGTGTAGTATGACATTGACTCGCCGTTGAAAAAAAAACAATCTGCAACCTTTCTGTCTAGACATTTTTATCATGCGGTCCTTAATTTTGTAGAATAAAATTAGATTATACTTTATACCTACCATATAAAAATATTCTAAAAAAATTATGTAAGTACCTACTAAAAAATAGTCTTAAACCTCACCACGTATCTCCAAGGGGGAGGGAGGGGTTAAAAAATGCTAAAAAAACATCACGTGACTAATGGACGGCCCCTATTGGATTTAACTAAAAGTACAAAAACGCTACCAAGATCCGACGAAACGCTTCCCTAGGCGGAAGGTATCATATTCAATGAAATGCAAAAATAAGGTTGTGATAAGTTATTAACAGTTACAAAAATTTCCCTAATTGTAATATCCGACAAATCCCGGCAATAACACGCCGTGTTTATGTTTGTCGGCGTGTCTGTTCCAACAAGGTGAACTATTGACCTGCCTCAGCGGTTTCCTGCTTTCACATTAATAGCTTTATTTGCATAAGACAGTTCATTGTACCCGTACTCAAATAATATTATTACTTACAGCTCTTTATGAAGTACATTTTTATTATTATAAAGGTTATTATTAATGTGCGTTTCTGTCAACCCATCCTGTTAATCTAAATGACTGTGTCAGAGTGGGTCGCTCACGGAGCTATGGGATTGAACCACGCTTTGTCGCGTTCAACCCGAGCATCTATCCGTTCGGCTACCGACGACGCCTCCAACATATGAAGGACGCCTCTCAGGCGTACTTCGACAAAGCGCTTTCGCATCCGAATCCTCTGGTGGCAGGAGCTGCCAACTACGATGTTGGCAGCTTTCGCCCGCCGAGAGGACCGCGCCGCCGGTTTCCGCGACACGTCTTAGACGACCCCGATGATGCAATAACGGTTGCAAACGCGCCAAAGCCCGACACTACACACCCAGCCACACTAAACTTGCAAACTAGTTTAGGACCAAGACACCGCACTCGTAGAATAAGTGTGCGTAGACCCGGTTCACACCCGCCCGGTGGCAGGTACATTCGTAATAATGTACCTGTTACTCGCGTACCCCCCACGACACGGTAAACCCGAGCCGAGGTACCGTGCCTCCTAGAGGCGCCCTCGGGTTTAGCCGCTCCCTACCGGTTCGAACCCCCAGAGGCTCTGGGGGGGGATCGGAGACTCGCTTGCGAGATGCCATCCCCCACCGGAATCCCTCTGGGGAATTTCGACCACTCACGGCTTGAGGAACGCTTCAAGTTTCTCGCCGCCCCCAAACAAGCCCGGTAACGCTGTAAAGGTCATCTGCGACCGACAGCACTCACACTCAAAAAAAAAAAAGCCTCCAACATACATGCATACATCACGCAAGTTTCCCAGAGATTCTAAGCAGAGACCACGACTATCTATTTCCTACGATATTGATCATCATTACAAAAAATCCTTACCTAACTTGTATGCAATAGAATTTGGTCATAAAGTAAAGCTAATATTATTTGCTACCTAAACCAAGTTTTGTCTTATTTATCACGAATCGCGGATAAGAGTTATTTAATTATTAATATTTCTTAATATGGAAACACTGAGTCTTCAAAAAACAGACAAGTTACTATAAAAATGTAACGTGGCTGCATAAACCATAATTCTTTAGCTTTTAAAAAAGTGCGTAGCTGCATAAACCATAATTCTTTTGCTTTTAAAAAAGTGAAATGTCAACAACGCCGTCACGTCATGTTTGATTCGACAGCTAGTGGCTGTACAACTGTCATCATATATTGCTAGTTAATAGGTAAAGGATCATAAAACCGCCGGCGGTCGCGAAACAATTGATTTTTAATTGTGTCTGGTTTTACGATCCTCAAAAAAAATAAAAAAAGCATAATACTTAAGCATCAAACGCTGGGTCTCCTTTGACTGAAAAAAGAGAGTTGAAGATACCTATATTGGAAAGTAGCATCGTTTCTTAAGCAGTAATTTACGGGATTTAAAAACGAAATAAATGAAAAGATAGACTAAAAGTCACCATGAATGAAACTCCAACATTACTGATAGGTATCACGTTTAAGACATAAAAGCTACGTACATCGATTGAATTGACGAACAATCTGAATCATACAATATTAGCATCGGGCGCCCATTACTAAAATCGGTGTATCGAATTCCGTGACGTTGATTTCGTTTGGTTACGTTCACATGAAAAAATATTCATAAATTTTTAACACCTACGTCCACTTAGGGTCTTTCCTACCGAGAGTCGAGTAACACACATAAATTGATAAAAGAAATATGTGTTAATTAATGTGCAGTTTTGCGAACCAATGTGTAGTAAAGTAATGAACCTATACTTCCCCAAAGCCAGGCAAAGACCTCAATCCCTGAAATCGAGTCATCGCTACGTTGATGGGTATTGGCCGAGTCATCACGTATGCCAAATGCGGGATGGTTATCATAAAACCGGGCTGTATCGAAACATTCGAAACACTTTACCTGTCTTGGGAATTGAAAACTGGGAGGGATAAATCGATTGTTCAGACTGTGTATGCCTTATCGACACAGCAGTATTATCCTGATGGTGATCTATAATATCGAGCATCATAATCAATTTCGAGAAAAGTGATATCGATGTGCAACTAATTATTATAAACATCAAATCAATAATGAAACAATCCATAACATGATCGATAACAGTGACTTACGTACTTACCACCAAAACATGAATAACATTAAACTTATGGAATATTCATACATTTTGTGTGATACAAATTATTCATGCGAGGAAGAGCCTTGTGTGACAAACCGCAAGCCACAGTTAAGGAGGTAAATGACGATTTACCCAAATGCATTAAACCAATACAATGACAAAAAGCTGAATCACGCAAGCGCTGTGAGCTTACTACAGCTTGCATATTAAGTACATACTAGAAGTAAGAAGGGAAAACCCAAATGAATAAGCGGTACCCAAAATATAATTTGTTTCGCCAACTTGCGCCAACTAAGCCATAATATCTTAACATGAAATTTAAAAAAAACAAAGGATATTATTTGGCAGAGTCCGTCTAAGGTTCTTAAAACCTTAAAAAGTTAAAGCCCATGTGTCCAAATTGCGTGTTACTTTTACACATTTTTTTACTTAATTTTCAATTGGTATTATAAAATTGTTGGCAACTGGCATGATTTCAACTAATCAAGTTCTGTAACAGTTTTTTGGAAATCTTGCAATCATCGCCTACACCTTTGGGTGTACAGTCATCAGTCGTAAATTGTAATTATAATTTTCGGTTTGATTTCTTCCCAAACAATGGAACAAAAATATATTAAATAATTTTTCCTGTTACTTGCATTGAAACATCTTACGTCTAAGCGTGATGGATGAGCCCTAAAGTCGTTGCCTGATACATTATTCGTAATGCATCATCCGTCAGACACCGGGAATTAACAATTGCATGTCCGCGATTGTTACTTTTGTTGCGAATGCAAACTTTTTGATATCAACGTTTTGTGGCCTTATTGCTACTGACTGAATAAGGTTAGCAAGAAGCGTGTAAATAGGTATTTCAATGTCAGTAACCAATTATCTAGGCCAAGATAAGCTTTTATCGAAACTCAGAGAACTGAGATTGGGTCTCTAAGAGAGGCCATGGTCGAGCGTTTGAACACATCCTTGAAGGAAGTATCCGACTGGGATGACGCGAACCTGGTCAAGTTCAATGCCACCAAAACACAGGAGTGTCTATTCTCCGCTAAACGGAGTCCGTTCACCATGACTCCTACTTTCCGAAGTGTCTCTGTACCTATTTATGACCATCTCGAGCTTCTTGGTATGACACTGTCATCTACTCTGAACTTTAACTCCTACCTGGAGGCCAATTCTCATTTTTCGACATGTAGTCTCGAATCGAGTTTTGATTTCGATCTCTATCTCGATAATCGACATTTTGTTCACGAATCTCCTATTCTCAGCGCTAATCGAAATAGACTTCGAGTTTTTTTGTGATCAATATTGCCATTCCTATAATGCAATCAACTCGGGATGCGTTCCATTCCACACGTTTCATCCGGTTTTAAACCGGTTGCAACTATGTACCTCAAATATTTTTACTGTAAAGGTATTTAATTGTATTAACTTGCTTTTTAATTCAAGAAGTAGATTTTAATAGTATCGAAAAATCATTACATTTAATGTGTTGTGATCAAATTTAATTTCCCTTAATTGTATAAAACGTGACGTAATACGTATCGTCGATAGTTGACATTTCAATGTCAATTTGTCAGTGAAAAATTTTATGTTTTTTGTTTGTGGTTGTGTGCTTGTTTGGTGACGAAACGATCATTTTAGTATTTACAAGACACAATGTCAACAAAAAATACCCATCGCCACAGCAGAAGCAGCTTCTTCTACAAATGTTGGAAGCCGATATACAGTTAAGGAGTGGAAAGGTTTCTTTCACCTTTTAAAAAAAAGAGAGCGAGCTCTCTCAATATTTTAAATCACTTCCATGACAAAATTGGAAATTAACTCCTCCATATCCACCGTAATTTCGCCGCTATTTGACGTTTCATTAGCTTCTCGTAGTCGAAATTACGTCTCGACCACTGCCGACCACTCGTAGCAATTCGAGCGGCTCTCCTTCAAGAAATGTGGAGTTCGAGATGTTCAGAATAACTAAATTGGATTACCACTCGATAAAGTTCGAAAACTCGAAGACGATTAGCGCTGAGAATAGGAGATTCGTGAACAAAATGACGATTATCGAGATTTTATGGTTGAGAGAGACCGAAATCAAAACTCGATTCGAGACTACATCTCGAAAAATGAGAATTGGCCTCCTGGAGTTAAAGTCACAACTTGCCTCAAAAAAGCTGGGTATCCTCTCAAAGGTGAGAAGGTACTTCACACCGGGACAACTGCTTACTTTATATAAAACACAAGTCCGGTCGTGTATGGAGTACTGTTCTCACCTTTGGGACGGATCCGCTAAATACCAACTTGGGGCACTGGGGTCGATTGACAGGAGAGCCAGAAAGCTTATCAACGATGACAACCTTTTTGACGCCAAGCTGCAGAGCTTAGATGTCTATCAGTTTTTTATAGGATACACTTCGGAGAGTGTGCCATTGAATTATTCGATTTAATTCCTCCATCCCCTTTCTACCATAGGACAACCAGACAAACTGAGCGAGAGATTCACTGTAGAGATTCCGCATACGCGTACAAAACGCTTTGCGTCTACTTTCATCATTCGTACTGTAAAGCTGTGGAACTCCCTGCCAGAGTCGGTGTTTCCTATAAGGTACAATATTGGGGTCTTCAAATCACCAGTGAACAGGTTACTTCTAGGCAAGCATGTTCCACCGTAGGCCACATCATCACTTACCATCAGGTGGGATAGTAGCCAAATGCAAGCCTATCACACAATAAAAAAAAATAAAAAAAACTAGTTAATATAGTTAAACTAGATAACGGATAATACATAGACATAGAAAAACACCCAGACCCGATATCAATTCAGAAAAACAGTTTTTTCTTAATTGATCCGACCGGGAATTGAACCAGAGACCTCAGACATGGCGCGACGCCAGACCCGGCGCGCTAACCACTCGACCACGGAGGTGGTCAGAGGTCGGAGATGCTCGGATGCTGCATTTCATGACTGGCGATGACCATCAGGTGACACGTAGGTTCGCTTATTTGCGGTCTTTATTTCAAAAAATAATATAGAGGTGGTGAAGGACGGTTCAAAGGGCTCTCCACCTACCACGGCAGTTGTAACTTGGTGTGCCGTGGAGTGTGATTATCATCATCATCATCACCATCATCAGCCTATATACACAAAGGGATATTGTGCATAGCATAGCCCACCACGCTGGCCCAATGCGGGCTTATTCCCAAAGGACTCTATTGTTCTTCTATTTCCACTGGGTCCATGAAATTTTAAAATAAATTTTAAATCTTTCATATATGAATTCCCAACGGGTCAACGAAACTTATCCGAAGTACAATCAACAAAAACGATACAAGAGCCCTTCGGGGATAATAGTCGTGATTATTAAGTATGTGTATAATGTCTATCCTTTCATAACCCAGCTTTTAATGCTGATTGTACCAAACGTTCTCATGGACCTGCTGGGAAAGAAAATGTTTTTTTATTTTTAATGTCTTGGACCCATTGGCAATCAAAGTATAAACTTACAATTTTTGAAAACAATAGTCATGGACCTTTAGGTTACAACTCTCAATGCTGGTTGGTGGGTTTTAACGACTGCCATCTTACGACAACAACCAGGACCAACGGCTCAACGTGCCTTCCGAAGGACGGAGGAGCTCGTGATGTTTTTAATTAGGTCACCCATCTGTGACCCGGCATTACGAGAGTTGCTTAGCGACGATCGTAAAACAAACATCTTAACCGGTGCGCCACCGAGTTCCTCACTGCTTCTGCAGTTCTAGTCCCTGACCAACCCAACGAAACAATGGCACTTGGTGCTGTTGTGTTTCGTCCGGCCAGTGAGAGTTCCGGAGGCCCCTTCCCCCCCCCCCCCTCACAATTCCTATTCCTTCCTTAACCCTATTCCTTCCTACCCTATTCCTTTCTTAAAGGCGGCAACGCATCTGCGACTCCTCAGGTTTTGCGGGTGTCCATGGGCGGCGGTGATTGCTCTCCATCAGGTGACCCGCCTGCTCGTTAGCCTCCTTCTCATAAAAAACCCCCATTGGGGATAATAGTCGTGAATTCATGTTTAAATTCCTGCCTCAAGAAGATTTTTAACTAATTCTTACATCATCAGAACTTCCCCAAAATCTCACTTATCAAGTGGCGATATGTATTTGTCAGAGTGATTTGCGAAGCATATTCACAGCAATTGCTTTCATTGTGTAATTCCTAGAACCGAGTTTGGTGTGAACAAATCGCTAATTCCAGTAGTTGTTTACTTGTGGCGTGTAAATAGACGTGATGGCTTATCTGCCTGGCATAACACGTACGAAACAATGCAAATTATGTTTTTTTATGTATTAATTACATGAAAACACAAATTAACAACAAAAAAGCATGACTAGATTTAATTCACAAGTTATAAATATCGTTGATGATTCCAAATTTTTAACCGCCGCGCCGCTGTGGGCTATTGGTTTAGACCACCGACCGCGAACGGTCTAAGACCCAGAGGTCCCGGGTTTGATTCCCAGCGGGGAGTACGTTTGTAGTAAGGTACTTGCACATACGAAGGCCCGGCCTCTACGAAGGCCCACTTTAAAAACGCGCACTTGCCACTGCCTAAAACATTCGAAATTTCGCGCCCACATTCACCTTGGCCCTATATTAAATGTGCAATAGCGCCAAATCACTTCGGCGCCGCCATTTTGTTATGTCTCGTTCATTTCTCTCTGGACGCCGTCGATGTCGAGTATTTACAACCTCGTTGTGATTGTTTTTGCCAATTTTCCCACAAACAGCGTCAGTTTTCGAGTGATTCTAACATCATATTGTTAAATAACCATTGGAGAATGGAATACAATGGTAAGTTTACCGATTATTTAGTTATTTGTGATTGTATGTTAATTTTTCCGCCACTATGAAAATCCGTAGTATGGCCCGGACCTACAAAGGGGCCTATGGGCTTTACTAAATCTATTAAAATGGCAAATGCGCTTGGATTGTAAATCTGTACTTAAGTAAGAAACTACTTAAGTATAACATTGGTTTGTTTAGTTTATTTCTTTTTCATGCCAAACTTGTGAAGGTATTTTAAAATAGACACAATATGATTTGAACTCGCATTTCATATTTTGTATACTTATTAATGAGAATTTTAGTATTAACTAATATTAGTTTTTCTTTTATTAGATCATGGATCCACATCCACAACCAAATAAAAAGCTAATATATATTTTTCGAAAGCTAAGATCATCTGCAGATTTCGCAACCCTAAAGATGGTTTACTATGCACTGGCACAATCCATATTGGTCTATTGTATAGCTGCTTGGGGAGGCACAAATAAAACCATGTTCCTTCGACTAGAAAGAGCTCAACGAGCAGTCCTTAAAGTCATGTCGTTTAAGCCCGTGCGATTTCCTACAAGTGAGCTTTACTCGCTGTGTAATATTCTGACTGTCAGACAGATGTTTTTGTTACAAATTATCTTGCGCAAACATTGCTGTACTCCCTTTGATGGTAATATAATATTGACGAAGCGTTGATCTGATCGAGTTTGTAAAACTGTACTTTGTAGGATTGAACTGGCAAGACGTAACAATTATTTCCTCAGTCCAACACTTTATAACAGAGTAAACAAAGTGCTGAATATATACCCTTTAACTTTGCGAGAATGCAAATCAGTTACTACTAAATGGCTCCAAAGCTTGACCTATTATGAGACTGAAAACCTTGTCAAGAGTTAGCAGGCATTTAACAATTAATTTAATGTAAGCCATTTTTATGTTTCGTGTTGTTTTGCTTAATGGTATCATTGAACCGATCCCAAGAATTAAGTCGTAGGGTTAAGCAGACATACAGACAACTATTATTTACTTTTAATTAGTACTTACTTAATTACTCTTAGTATTAATATTCCAAATTACATACCTTTCTTTTTTATTTGGCCTATTTTTGATCTACTGCTGAGCAAAGATTAATGTTACTTAATTATAGATTAAGATTAAGGTCCTATTACTAAATTTCTTTATAAGTTGTGTTTTTTCGGAGGTGGGCGCTACAGTCTGCATCACAGTTAAACTTATGCAAGCTCTATCGTGCACACTTTTTTGTATTTGTGTTTTTATTGTAATATTTTTTTTTTAAATAAAAATGAGACCTTTGGACTGAAGGGCATTTTTTAATTAAAAAGTTGTAATTAAAACTAAAGAAAAAAATAAATTATTCTATAGCTCTAGTAAGGCCCACTTAAAATTTAAGTGGCAAATGAGTACTGAATATTTAGATTCTTGAATTAATAGTGTCTAGAGTTTCGATTTTGTCGTCAGAAATAATTGTTTTTTTATTGATTTAGGGCAGAATTTTACTTTTACGAATATTTTGGATTTTCGTACATGGGTCAAGGCCCAGTGTGCAATTTTTTATTATAGATATCTCTAAAAATATATGTTGAATAACTTATATTTGAAACTGCTTAACGTGATTTGTAAATTATTTTTTAGGAATATTAGGTAGATTTTGAGTAACAGTTAGGGCCTTAGTAAGGGACTGTGCCTTTAGCTAGGCCCACTACAGTGTTTTTAAAAAACCTTATTTTATATAGTTTTTTGTAACAAAATTTAAATTTTTTGATAATTTTTAGAAGGATAATTAAACATTACATCATTACCAATAGTTGTTTTTGTCAAACCTATAAAATATAAATTATTATTGAGATTTTAAATAAGGTGGGCCTTCCTATATGCCAGTACCTTACTCGGTTTGGTTGGCGGTAGGTACTTAGGACTTGTTAAGTCCGCGGCTAAATATGTCGCCATAGCCCATAACACCAATGTTTGAGACATTGTTGTGTTCCGGTAGTTAGTACTATACGCGTCGGTCGTAAGAAAAGTGTCAGTGACGGTTTATTTACCACAATCATCTTTTACATAGAATAAGTATATCGATTTATAATGTGTTTGCGAGTACCTAAATATTTCTAAACACAATGATAGTGTAACAGATATTTAACGAGCTGACAACGGTAATCTGCCATTCCCATTAAGCCATTATTAGGCTGTCCGCAAGCTTAAAAACTTTTCCTAAACAACATGAGACGAACGTGTCGCCTATAAATGCCTATAAATGTCTAGCCTATAAATGTCCCACTGCTGGGCACTGGCATTCCCACCTTTGGATAACAACATTGGTTAACATCACAGGGAGGTTGGGCCGACGACTGTCATCATTCAAAGACAACGCCGCTGTCGCCCGCTAAAAACCTAGTTTTATAATCTTTAAAAAAATGAAAAGCGCTGGTCAATCTTGATGGTAAGTGACGATAAAGTTGAAGATAGAAGCGTAAATCACCTGCATTCCTCAACTACTGGGGCATTGTGGCGGAGTTATCGTCAACTCGCACGCTTTAAACTAGCACAGATGTGCGAGATGGTACCTTTTATTGTACCTATTATGTGTGTCATCACGTCAACTCGCACAATAGTCTAAATCTGAGGTAGTCATGTACAGTCAATGACAAAAAGGTTTAAAAAAGTTATAACCCTTTAATGTTTAATACCAGACAGTTATGAGTTATGAGTACAAAATAAAACAAAATTTCTTGTTTCCAATTTTATTGTTTCAAAGTAATAAGTAAAATCAAAAGGTGCCATCTCGCACATCTGTGCGAGTTGACGAATAACTCATTGTAGCTATGTTATCTATTTGTCAGTTTTTTAATTGCTTTCGCTGATTCAGCGGATTTATCATTTTGATCAGCGAACATAATTATTCAATCGCCCGTTGCCGGTTAAAGTGTTGATGTGAATGTAAAAAAAATGAGACATGTGTTTGTTTTGTTGATTGTCGAAATAAATAAATGTAAATGACATAGCAGAGGCGAAATCTCTTGCTAATTTAATATGCCTCATATTACTAGCAAATGGAAAAACCCACAAAAATGGCGACTGTAACGAATTGACATGCATATAGGTATACCACACGATTCTGTGGTCACTTCAATGTGGGACTATGAAGATGATCAGCGATAAATAAATTCAATAGGAATATAAACTTTATCCAAAGCAAATAAGGTTTAAGTAATCGAAGCGATTTTACTATGGTAGTTATTGATTTTGACAAATCCTTTGATGTTGGCAGTGCCCGTAAATGAGACACTTAACATACATTTAACCGCCGCTAATACGATAGTTCAATATTAAAGAAATCGGGTCGTCATAACGATACGTCACTATCATACACAATTAATAATGAATGACACATCTTAATAGTGACACTTTCTGCTGAAATAAATCATGGTGACTTTCAAACGCAATTTTAATTTTGACTTTAATAATTGTAGGATAAAATATTTAATTGAAAAAAATCAACCAGTCACATCACAGGAAGCTCGAATGGGATTCGAATCCACGACCTTTGCTTGCTTCTGCTTCTGCTGCAGCAGTGGACCGGCAATCCAAAGGTCATGGGTTCGAATCCCATTCGTGTCCTGAGACCGACTGATTTTTTTCTAGTAAACATTTTATCCTTTTAACTTTATAGCAAAATTTCAATGAAAAAGATATTTAATTATTGTAACATCGAGATAATTAACGCTTGTTATAAATGAAGTAAAAAATGTAAAGTATAGTACCTACAGCCTGAATGCTGTTACGGTCCCACCGCAGGGCAAAGGGCTCCATCATTGGAATCAAGTCAATTCAATTCAATTCACAATTATTTATTCAATTTAGGCTACAATAATCTATGCCATCGGTTCGTAAGTCTAACTAAACCGGCAAGAAACTAGCAAGGGCATTTATTTTCTCCCTTTCCTTTACAGCGTCAATGCAAATTGGAAAATGCCCTCCCTATGAAAGAAGGGCATTTTCCATTACAAGACAAACACAACAACATACAAAAGCATATATAAAAAACAGGTATTGCTCAATTTAAAATAAAATAAACAACGTCTTACAGTATCTTTGAAAAAAAAAGAAAGACTATACCAATAAAAAATATATGATTGCAAGAGCAGTAGGCTTACAGTTGAAACGTAATTGCATTAATCAATTTCCAATCACAAATCTAAAAATTTTAAATGACACTTGTAAGCGACAATAGCGCCACATTGGAATTAAATTGCGTGGAAATTGATTGAACAAATTATTATCGAGATGGCGTTCCGGAATTATCTTTACTTATCCCAATATCGATACATATTAATCGCATTGGCATTGTATTGAGATTGAGTTTGCGTTCAAGAGTAACCCCCAGACCAGCCATCGCAGGCAGCACCCGTTCACGAGTATGACGCGTGAATCAGCCATCGCTTCGCTCTACAATGTTTTAGGGAACGTAACGACCCGACGTACATGCCACCACCGCAGAGACCCTTTGAGAGAGCATGACACACTCGAGCAACTCCAACGAAAGCAAGAAAACATTTAGACATCGCTACAATTGAGTGTGGCGATGACTTTCCGAAAATTGAATTTTACTGCAAGCGAATTTTCCATTCGCATAATTACCCAATTTTTAATTTTCTATGCGTTTTTTTCCCGGAGGGTAAATTTCTAAAATTTTTCTTTACCTAAAGTAATAAATCCATTTGCGAATATTCGCTTACATGATCACTAGGAAATATTACTTTTAGCAATTTTTCCCATTCTAATTTCTATGCTATTTAAAAACAAAGTACTTACTTAGTTAACATTTTTACTGTCTTATAAACACAAAATAGAACTTTGTAATATTGGGATTTTGGGACTAAAAGATGATGCTGCTGAAATTCAATGAAAGACAAGCTGCTGATAAGACAATAAACCTTTACTTATCTGAAAAAAAATAAAACAAAATCAAAATCAAAATTCGAAAATTACCCGAAAAGAAAAATAGCTTCTGAAAAAATCAACCTCCGGAATAAAAACTATCAGGAAAAGATTAGATTGGGAAATAACGCGAAAAGAAAAATAGCTTCTGAAAAAATCAACCTCCGGAAAAAAATATCAGGAAACGATTCGATTGGGAAATTAAGCGAATGGAAAAATCGTTTGCAGTAAAATTCGATTTTCGGACCGCCTCTGTGGTCTAGTGGCTAAGCCACCGGTTTCAGACCCAGAAGTCCCGGGTTCGATTCCCAGCAGGGGTACATCTTTGTGTGCTCGGTTTGGTTGGTGGTAGGGCTGTGAAGTCCGTCTGGCTAGCTACCACCATCTTATCTAAGTCTATCGCCATAACAACGATGTTTATAGCATTGTTGTGTTAAGACAGTTTGAGATAAGATAGTCAGTTCCTCAGTGGTTGAGGATTCTAGGTGAAGCGCGCTTCCACCTTCGGCCTTATCGTCACTTACCATCAGGTGAGATGAAGGCCAAGCGCTTACCCGTTGTAAAAAAAAAGGCATCGCCACACTCATTCAATAGATGGGGCTTGGCTGAATTACCACGCTTGCCAAATGCGGGTTGTCATCACAAACCCGGACTACTTATGCATCGAGAAATCCGTAAGCCACTTTTCGTGAACCCTGGACCTCCGGATATCGAGCCAGTAGCTTCACCTCTCTGCCACCGATGCGTTAGTTAGAAAAACATAAATTTGTTTGCAAACCAATAGGTAGGTACTAGGACTTCTTTACCGTGTCATTGGCAGCCCGTCCCAAATAGTCTCAAGAGAAATTGTTATCTGATCGCGATAACGAGATACAACAATAACAACGAGAGTAAAGCCGGCAAGGTATGCAAGCCGGTACACGAGTATCGAGTATTGTTCAGTGTGCTGGCGACGTTTCTGCGAAAAATGCGCGGCCCCTACTACTGGTGAAAGCAACAGAACAGTGCACAATGGTAGTCTGATTAAAAGTGATCATTGAAGATCGGGTGCGATTGTGATCATTCTTAGAACGAAGTAGTGCTGAAGTTATGGTGTTTAAATAGTTACCATTGAGGATAGAAAATTAAATGCCTAACGCGTAAGTAATAATCACATAGTCTATGCGAGATTACATCGAAACTTACGAACTTAACACTTTTTAATGAAACTTTAGTTATTTACTATCACCTCCGAGGTTCTGTATTTTAAAACGTTCATAATTTTGGTTCAGTACCACATTTTGCCTTTGATACTTTTAGGGGATGTAATTAAGTAAATAAGTAAGGATTAAACATCTGTGACACGATTGTGGATGTGTCAAGGCCCTGGTTTTTAGCAAGCTTGAGTTGCTCCTCAATACGAAAGGTAAGCGCTTTCATTTTTCATAAGTAAAACAAAATTATTTCATTATACATAAATAACTACAAACAAATCGTCCGTGAGTCATTTACGACCTCCGTGGTCGAGTTACCTCGCCGGGTCTGGCGTCGCGCCATCTCTGAGATCCCGGGTTCAATTCCCGGCCGGATCAATTTAGAGAAAAACTGTTTTTCTAAATTGATTTCAGGTCTGGGTGTGTTTTCTATGTTTATGTATATTTATCCTCTTACCATATTAAAGATTTTAAAAAGAATACTCATCTTGGTCTAAATAATTGGTGTGAGAGTAAACATAATTAATTCTTAATCTACGCTAGACAGCAGCAAGGACCATCAAGGTTCTTATCACCTATTGACACAGTGATGATGTAAAGTAAATGCATCTAAAGTAGATACATTACACATTTAATTTCACACTCCACGGCATACCAAATAAAAAGTACACATGTGCTCAGCGCGATTAGGTGGTGAGCCCACCGCCGCTTCATGCTGGTGCACATATGCGCAGATTGTACGACACCAAGGGAACAGATGGGTTCGATAGAGCAGACACCACACAGCCTGAACGCAACCGAACATTTTGATCATCTTTAGCCTATTGAACGGTTCAAATATATAATAATGCGGCTATTTGTGATAGGTATCCAGAACCAGAATAAGCAGTAATCTTACCTAATAATGGGAAGTTCCAAGATGCATATGCAATCACATGTGCAAATTGTCATCGCATGCACTTCCGCGCGCGAGCGTGTCATTACCTTTACCTCGATTGCACTGTCAAGGACGGCCTGGGGCTGTACCGTATCCATGGTGTATAATTTAAAATGTCTAATCTATTACACTTTCCTGTCCCCCTTTCGAAAGAATAGTCATCGAGTTCGTTGCTGGGATAGTAAAGGAGTCTGTTGTCTGATGGAAGGCAAGTGTACTTCGCTAAATAGAATATATTACTGATTCACGCACGACTAATATTTCCCAAAGTGTTAGTCAGAGACTAGGCAATCAGGACCGCAGAAGCAGTCCACTGCTACAGTTAGGGTTGTCACCTTTTTTTAGGACGAATAAAGTATTTTTTCATTTTGTTAGAACAAAAATAAAGTAAGTACATAGCATAACAAAAGAGTATTCATTTATTTGTCCTTAAAAACGTATTTTTTGTGGCTCTTTGCGACATTTATCAAATATTTGTCTTTTACGTGAATGGTTTTACGTAAATAGAGTATTTTAGCGTACATTATTGGTGTCGTAGATTATAAAGTACGCCTACATGAAGAAGAGGACAATACTCTATTTTAGAGTACGGGTGGCAACCCTAGCTACAGTCCACGGCGGCAACCCTAGCTACAGTCCACGGCGGCAACCCTAGCTACAGTCCACGGCGGCAACCCTAGCTACAGTCCACGGCGGCAACCCTAGCTACAGTCCACGGCGGCAACCCTAGCTACAGTCCACGGCGGCAACCCTAGCTACAGTCCACGGCGGCAACCCTAGCTACAGTCCACGGAGGCACACCAAATTACAACTGCACTGCTCATCGTGACAGGGAGTGAGCCCATTGCTGCTCTATGCTGTTCTGTGCAAGAGAGGGGGTGGTAGTATTCTTTTAAAGAGCCATAGAAGAATAGAATACTTCTATAAAAATAATTATATATTACAAGCAGCCGCTCGCGGTTTCACCCGCGTGGTTCCCGTTCCCGTGGGAATATTGGGATAAAAAGCATCCTATGTGTTAATCCAGGTTATATACTATCTGTATGCCGAATTTCATCCAAATCCATTCAGAAGTTCTTACGTGAAAGAGTTACAAATATCCATCCATACTTACAAACGTTTATAATATTAGTAGGACATTATCTTAGAGAATATTGTAATCATCCTTTTCATTCCTCATACTCGGAAAGTAGGTCTGAAGTTGCCTGAGGAGCGGGTTAAAAGTAATACTTTTCAGCCCTAGGGATAAAAGTTTTTCTGACAGGTACTGTCAAACTAAAAAAAAAAACTAGTTCTATTTTCACATTTCTGAAACCCTGAACCATGTCCTAACTTTCTATACAGCCATTCAATTACAGAGCGATGTAAAATTTAAATAGCATAAAGATAAGTATTGATTAAAGAACATATTTTTTAAAATTACTTTATTATAATTTACTTTCAACTATTTCTTTAAAATAACATAGATTTGGGCAAAATATTTACCATTTTTTCAATGATGAAAATGAAAACTAAGGGCTGTATTAGCTGGCCGGCCACAGAAAAAAAAACCAAATAGGCGAGAAAGCGGCAATCCGATATTCATTTAGTTTTTTCGAGATGTAGAGTTTTGTTTATACGTTTCCGTATAGCAGAGATTTGTATTAACACGATGAGTTCAAATAAGGAATTCATTTTTTTTTAGCTAATTCATATTTTTACTTTTACTTTCCTTGTATTCGTAATGAAAAGCAATGTTTACCTCGGGTGAAAAACTTATTTAGTTCCTCGGACTATTGGCGCCCACGCTACGTACGGGCGCCAAACAAACCCCGTCTCGGGACTAAATAAGCTACTTTCACCCCTAGGGTAATAATGTACTATTTTATTCCTACTTTGATTGTTAGGTACTCATTTATTTGTGGTATTTTTTTTAAATAACATGTCTTCATCTTCGTTAGCCTATATAAACGACGACCTTATTATAGACGACCTCCGTGGTCGAGTGGTTAGCGCGCCGGGTTTAGCGTCGCGCCATCTCTAAAGACCCAGGTTCAATTCCCGGTCGGGTCAATTTAGAGAAAACTGTTTTTCTAAATTGATTTCTTGTCTAAATAAACGTTTCTCTGTTTTAAGTTGGCCTGGCTAGCTACCACTATCTAAATTTGTCGCCATACCATAAGGATTGTTGTTCCTGCAGTAAGAAGTAACAGCTAATAAGATAATTTGTAGTTAAGATCCTGGATGAAGTTTCGTACCACCACCAGCCTTATCATCACCTAACATCAAGTGCTTATGCGTAGAGTAATTAAAAAAGACATGATTGTATTGTAAATATTATAAAGTAACTATTGTGAACAGAAAACTAGCTGTCTAACTGTGTTGTTGAGTAAACGCGCCTGTGATACGAGACAAGGTGAAAACGTTAAATAGTGCAGTTCCAATTGATGATCTACAGGAAGTCCCGATAGTCCATAGTCCCAGAGATCAAGGTTACCAGTCCCAATTATCGAACCAATTACAAGATCACTCTTGTAAGAAAATTGTTTCCGATAAGTGGGACGGTACGCTCCCGCTTGATGTGCGTCGGTGGACCATATTTATTTTATTTTATTAATATTATGGCGGCGATACGATCTCCTCACAGCAGATGTTATCTACATGTCGCTGTTATGTAACAATATTTTGACAAGTTTTCCTCGTTAATCATATCAGTAACAACGATACTGCGCCACTACCGGTGCGGTTTGTATTGATCATAATTAATAATCATATTTTTATAAATAAAGATTATTGTTTATACTCGTATGTACATAACGTCCGCTTCCCGGAGGGAAAGGCAGAGACTACAGTTTTCCATTTACTTCATCATCGTCATCATCATCAGCAGCAGCCCGTATCACCCCACTGTTGGACATAGACCTCTTCCAATGCATGCCACTGAGCCCGCGATTGTTTTTCTTCTTCCATTTACTTATTTACACATTAATAAAAACCCTTTTGATCCATCCATCATCATCATCAGCCCATAAACGTCAAACAACAAAGACAATAGCATACCGGGATATTAGGCCATAACCCACCGCGCTGGCCCAATGCGGGTTTGGTGGGTTTTAAAGACGACGGCCCTCTTACGACAACAACCGAGACCAGCGGCGGTACGTGTCTTCCGAAGCACGGAATTTATACTGACACACAGTAACAATATTTTTTTTAATCCAGCAAGCAAATACGCTGGCGTTAGGCATGGGTTCACGGTTCACGTTAGTAGCGAGAGCTATGGGAATTGAACTACGATTTCTCGCATTCAACGCCAGCGCCTAGGCGCCTATCCGATCGGCTACCGAGGATCGACACGTTCGGTTGTTCCGTATTTATTCTATGACGACCCATCCCACGAATTTTTATTCTTCCTTAATTTTAAGTTCTTTATTTATAATATGTCAGATTTACAATAATTAAAAAAAATTGCTATTATAACGTGGTTAAGATTATAGAGAAACTAGGAAAGTGATATTATACGACGGGACTTTTCGCGAACGGGACATTTCGCAAACGGGACATTTCGCGAACGGGACATTTCGCGAACGGGACATTTCGCGAACGGGACATTTCGCGAAAGGGACATTTTGCGAAAGGGACATTACCGTCCGAAGTTTTTGCTCCGTGGTCCGAATCGACTCAACCGATTTCTATTCCTTTTTCAAACGAAAGGAAAAAAATATTTTACATTCTTTACGCTTATTTACGCTTACATTGCAAGTAAACGGTACGTAAGCACAACATACTTTTAAGCATTCTTAAGCCTAGTTCGCACCTTTGCTAGGTAGCTATAGATTGCTCCACTAGTTTAATTATTTTAAAATTCGTTTAAAAAATCAAAGTAGGGAAACAATGTAAAAATTTTAGCACAGATAGTCTCTGACGAACATTGAGATAAAATTACTGGAGATAACAAACCCCGCCAAGTAAATTTTTAGGCACTCAATAAAATTTTATTTTTGCGTTTACAGCCCATGAACAGCAATTCAGTAAACAAAAATTTACTTTACCCTATTGTCTTTAGTTATAATATCTCAATAGGTAAGCCCTGTTCGCATTAGGCGAGTAATTAAGAAGAGTAATGCCACTTGCCAAATTAAAACGAATTTAAAAACAATTAAAATAACAAGGCAGTGGTACTAGATTCGCTACCCGACTACATTACTCGCCTAGTGTGAACCAGGTTTTAGGAAAAATTACATTAATTATTTGCTTAAGGTTGACGTACGTTTATAGCGTTGCGCAAACATTCAATATTTAATTTGATATCAAGATATTGACATAGAGAGATGAATATACTTGATAATTTATCAAGTGATAAATCAATGATAAATTATAGTACACTTGACTTCTTTGTATATTATTATTTTACACTTCTCCAACTTATATTTAATAAGTGAAGGTAAAGTATATAAGTATAATATATAATATAATACAAATAAACCAACATAATTGTAAAGAATTTGTATTTGGTAAATCCAAATTTAACCGCGTCGCGTAGCGGTGAATGAATACTGCCACCCCCTCTCTTCCCCTGGGTGTCGTAAAAGGCGACTAACGGACTAAACACTGCACTGTACATACTTCCAATACCATAGAGCGGCTATGGGCTCACCACCTGTCACGCTGAGCGCATGTGCAGTCGCTATTTGGTGAAAAGTGGACTGTAGAGGACTGCTTTTGCGGTCCTCATTGCCTAATCCCTGACTAACCCCTCGGGGTTAATAGTCGTGATCGATGTATGTATGTATGTAATATGGTAAACGTTAGTATTTCACTTCAGAAGGCTTTGAGTTAAATGACAACATTCGTGAAGTAAGCAAATAAAAACTATAAAAGTTTGAAATTGTATGAGAAAATGTTTGCTAAAATCTGTCTCTCATCATCGTATCATAATTCATAAGCTCTAAGAGCCAGAGCAGACAAGCAGCGGCGATCGGCGATTTAGTCGCTTTGAATCGCTAAAACGCGCAATTCCGATACTGCAATCGAACGCAGAGAGTCGCCAAAACGCGATGCCAGTCGCAATATCGCCGATCGCCGATGCTAAAGGTATCATGTGTAAATAAATAAATTTAATAGGTAATAAAGTCAATAAGTAAGTATAATTTAAGTAAGTATATGATTAAAAAATATATAAAAAGTTAAAACTTTGCTCTGCCGTCTTATTATTAAAAATGGCCAAACGTTACACCTCTGTTTAAAGTGACGACGCTGTCTCGTTTTTGTTAAAGAAGACAGATAGAGACAGCGTCAATTTAATCCTAAGTGTAACTTTAATCAACGTTTATTAATAACAGGGTTGGTGTCTAGTCCGAAACGACAGAAAAATAATAGTTGACCCTACCTTCTCGTGAAACAAAACGCGAGCGGATCCGTGAAACATGTCTCATTAATTATTAATTTATTTAATCATAATGACACACCAACAGAACCGAAATTATACCTACATTGTTAATAAAAGTAGCAAAAACATAGCAGACAAGTATCTGCTCCAATTACAGGCGCGTACCTACAACATTGATAAATTATAAAACTAAAAAATTAAAAAGACATGTTTGAATGAAATAAAAAATAATTAAAATATTGACAAAATTTACACATTAAGTACTTACCAAAAATAAAATAGAAACTCATGATTTAAGTAATTATTTGATTGATTAAAATAAATTAAATTGAATTAAATTAAATTAATTCATAAGTTTCGGTGCACGGAGTGAGTTTTATAACGCATTGTTATTGTCATAACTTTTATCGCGCGCGGCGATGGCGGCGATGGCGGAGCGGGCGGCGCAACGGACCTAAACAATATAAGTAATTAATGACTTTTATAATTTATAATTTTATTTTAATAATAATTAAGCAATGTTAAACAATATAATTAATGACTTTAACTGACTTTAATGACTTTGAAATAAAATTATAAATTATAAAAGTCATTAATTATAAGTACCTACATATTGTTTAAGTCCGTTTGTCATCTGACGAAAGAGATTTAATATAGTTTAATGTCTTTGCATCTGACAGACGGGCGCGCATCGCACGCCGCCGCCCGCGCCGCCATCGCCGCGTGCGGTAAAAGTTATGACAACAACAATGCGTTATAAAACTGACTCCGTGCACCGAAACCCGCCGCAGTTCGCCGCAGAGTCGCGCAAGGTCAAGAGCATATAGGCTCTTTTCAAAACAGTCGGTCCCCGGCCGCCATGTGATAGTCGCGTCTTATAAAAAAAGAAAATACGAGAGAAAAAGAATTTAACAATTCAAAACAGATAAAGTTAACCAGTGTTCTTAATTTAAATCTCGTGCGCACGTGCGTGGTCGTTCCAAATTTAAACTATAGAAAAGTTTTGTGCCGCTTTTCCCGAGTAAACATACAGTGACTGTGAAAATAAAGAAAATATTGGTGTCGAACTGTCGAATATTTACATGAACATAGTTCACGTTTGAAATTGAAACACACTGAACAAACAAAGTTATTATTTTCTGCGGTAAACGGCAAATTGCGTGAACAAAGACATAGTTAAAAGTAAGTATTAAACAGGGCAACATAGTCACAGTATTCTTTTAAAACTGACATACTGATTGTTTTTACACATTTATTGTAAATGGTTTAATTATTATGTAATTAAGTGAACAACGATAGCAATGACTGATTAAAAAAACAGTCATACAAGCTTATTAACAAATTAAAAGATGTTAATAAGTCGAACGATGAATTTGTACGAGTTTTTATGTCATGAAAAAGTCTAAACTTATTAAAATAATAAAGGTAAGTAATGTTTATTAGTTTGGATGTAAGAGGAAATCTCTGAAACGACTCATTGGATCTCTAGTTTTTCATTGGAACTCATATAAAACATATTTCAAGAAAATTAGTGATTGAACTTTCCAGAATTATAATTTTGGACAATGCCGTCCATAATTGTAATTCGGGCGGTCCGGTAGTCATTAACAAAAATAAACAAAATTAATGAAACTACAGACCAAGCATCCAAGCCATGTACAAACCATAAATAAAAATACACAAAGAAACAAAATCAATAAAATGCGATTTTATATTTATAAAGTCTAGCTGTGTCTGTGACTAAACAATTGCAGGTATAGCAGCCAGCTTGTTAATCTAGATATAGAGCTGAATCGCGTAAGGAGCGATCCGCCACGCGGTCGTCACGGCTGCTCGCCGCCCGCGACAGGCTAGGTGCAAACTGCATGTTTTAGGTGTATGCTAATATAACAAAAACTAGTCTGCTGG
The DNA here is from genome assembly GCA_963921215.1 of Scoparia ambigualis. Classification (NCBI taxonomy): domain Eukaryota; kingdom Metazoa; phylum Arthropoda; class Insecta; order Lepidoptera; family Crambidae; genus Scoparia; species Scoparia ambigualis. The sequence continues at coordinate 31,974,922 of OY992516.1, forward strand.
GCAAAAACCACCAACCTGCATTGGGCCAGCGTGGTGAGTTATGGCCCAATCTCCTCATGTGGGAAGGCCTTTGCCCAGGTGTCGGACGTTTATAGGCTGTTTATTGTTGGGCAATCATCCATCATTAAAATTAAGTTGTCGCTACATTTGTGTTCAAACGAGGTATGAAAAGGCAGGTCGACAGGGTAAAGTCGGTTAGTGCGGCACAATACTGTTCACTAGCTGTCTCAGCGTCTGGAGTTCGCTTCCACTTATACAGCAGGTGGAGCGGAGTCATTTGCACACACTAATATAAAAAAGAAAAACAAAAGGGGCATTGGTTGCATCACAACGATTGCCATATTAGCGAGCAGGTTACCGGCGCGTTGTATGGAGGCGGAGGCGTTTTGTATGGAGAAAAAGCATTTCCTTTTCCTTTATATTTCAGTTTTACTTATTTGATAAATAATAATATACATAACTAATGCAAAAAAAGGTTCAGTTACTAACTTAATATTAAGCGCACTGATTCGCTGATCAATATTTGTAACAAAAACAAAAAAAATATTTTTTTTTAGTATTTCAAGTGACATTATTTTGTTCATGTGACCAAATAAATTGTAGAAACTTTTACCATACTATTTTAACGTAAAACATTTTGTCAAAAACTTTTTTAATTATAAGCTAGTTTTTAGTTAAGTAGTTAGGTGAAAAATATTTAGCTTCGTTATCTTCGAGGTGAAAAATAGGTCAGTGTGACGGTGTCACGGCGGCAGGTCATCACTTAAAAGAATAAGAAAGAAATGGCAGTCTCATCCATGTCGACACTCAGTACGATGGCTTCCAAGCTTGTCATACCACATGTGTCGTCATTTGCGCACAAAATGCCACTGGTCGCACCGTGACCTACCTGCGGGCTGCCGGAGCTTTCGAAGCATGCCCAATTGCACATACAAGTTGGCTCAGTCGCAGAATGTCCACAAAATGTCCACTGTTCGCAAAATGTCCTTTTCGCGGAAATACTTTGGAGAATGTCTTTTTCGCAAAACGTTCCTTTTGCAGAATGCCCCTTCCGCTTATTGCCCCTTTTTTATTCAAAGTCCATAAATTACTTAGAATGGAAAGTGTTATGGGGTATGGTATGATGTATAATACTAAATATATCAGTTTTTTTATGCACGACATATTGATATAAAGCGAAACAAATATTTCGAGAATCGAATACGTAAATCAAACGAAAACGTGCAAATATTAGACAAGTGACACTTATAATGTAACCGTAAACTGCTCGTGCTCGGGTTTGTTGGAAGAAAGTGATGAAATGAGACCTGTAGGGTAAACTGTTTTTTTGGAATCGTCTTTGCCGATGTCCGAATACGACATTTATAGAGTAGCTGGATTTAGACAGGAGAAGCTTTTCTTGCGAGTAGGATTAACGTCCACGGCAGGTGTAGTTCTGCCTTACGAGATTTTCCGAAAAATTCTGAAATGTCGAGAGCGGTGTCCTCGGGGTACGTGTTGACTGTGTTAGAGTACTATGTTGTGGGGAAACTTTTAACTTTTAATAAGAAACTTAAAACATCTAATAAAGACAGTGGTATATCGCTAGTTCCTCAGCAGTTAAAGATTTCCAATTTTATTGTATTAAAAAGGTATTAAAAAACCTTTGATCATTGTACTTATATATGATCGAAGTAGAAAACGGTTAAAAGTTGACACACACCTTCATTCAAGTGTACCTTCACACCGTTACGCTCACGACTAAGCTAATTCAATAATTTAACTGGGACACACTAAACTAGAGTGATTCTGACAGTTTAATTTATCCTAATACCAAATTTACGACGTACCCATACGCAACACTGAAAAGAATTTCCCGCAAGTAAAAAAAACACGATAAGAGCAAAAAGCCACCCGCTTGACGAGAAGTGCGGGTCAGGAAAACCACTTGCCCGTGTTACATGCGCGTGTAAATACCCAAAGTCTCACGTGGAATCGCTGAAAAAAGCTGCTCCATCCTGACGATTTCACATACCTAAGCCTGACCAAAAGAGAAACGTTTTCTAAATTTTGATCATCATCATCATCCTTTAAATGTTCCCCTGTTGGGCACAGGCCCACACACATGGACCCTAGCCTTCAATACGAGTTAATTCCAAATTTTAGAACGGGAAAACGTTCAGGTCATATCTTCATTGATGGATGACGAAAAACCAAAAGACGGAAGCGTGTGAGTGATGTGGTTTCTTGAGAGTGACGATTTCCTCGATCACCGCACAAATTATTATGGGAATATATTTCACGTACGCAAGAAAAGCGATGATAAATGAATCACCGCACAATTGAAGTCACCGAATGAACAATAGCGATTGTGCTGTGGCCGCAACAACAGGTGTCCCATAATCAAATAGTCGTGCGACAGACAGACATGCCGATATCGCCAGTCTAAAGGACGGTCGCACAGTGGAAGCAGTGCGAGAAAGTGAAATATTTTTTTATTAAAACTTAATAATAAGCACGTAAGAATCTTCAAAATGTTTTTTACCCTACCACCCATTTAGAACGTCTTTTTTTAGCTGTGGAGAAGAACAGGTGCATGAAACTGCACAGCTTAGTCAAGAAGTATAGGATTGGTATTAGTTAGTGATGTAACTGACGTAGCAGTGCAAGTAAGTGAATTCAGTTGCTTTTTATAATTTTATAACATTTTTTTTTAGATTAATTACAAACTAACTAAGATTTTGGCCACTGTGTAGTAGACACAGCCAGTTTTTTGGGATGCCAGCAACAGTGCAGTCAATCCAAAAAACTAGTCCTATATAAAGCGAACAAAAAAAGCTTTTTAGAATAGAATAGAATAGATCTTCTTTAATGCTTAGATTGTGTAACAAGTTTTTAAAATAATAAAGTAGTATCAACAGTTTGTCCACGATCGACAATTGCAATGTACACAAACATTATTATTTACCTACATTAACATTAACAAAATACATAATGAATTTAACAATTTAATAGTTTTAAAACCAAAGTCTTCATTTAGTGTTTACAAAACATTATTAAATAACCAAGTTTTTAACTTAAGTTTAAATATACGACCATTCAATGCCTTTAAATCAGAAGGTAAAAGATGATTTTCATATTATGTACTTGATAAAATTCATCATTTAATTTATTCATCATGAAATTCATCATCATTCATCAAATTATGACGTTCATATAACGAAACGTTGAATAAAAATGTCCCATCTGAGGTACATACACATTTTGTCCAACGTTTCGTTATCTACGTTAAAAATGAAAAATAAGCAGAAAGACAAATTGCATACGCAAAATAACGGATAAGGATAGGGAATGGAAATAAGTAGTACCTACATGTTACATACTCGTAAAGTAAAACGGAATCTACCATCAAAAAGGAAACTTATTAAACAATATTTCATCTACATAAAGCTCAAATCTACCTATTTCAATAATTCTTTTTGGTAGCGTTTGTAGGTGTCAGGAAGGAAAGCGTACCTATGTTTGAAGAAAATTTTTGGAAATTTGTCACGGGGTGCGGGATGTTAGTGCGGACGAAATCGCGGGCAAGCCTTTTTTGAGTTACGTAATTCGCACACACGCACGCAGGTGTATCTCATGTATCGGATTGGATTTCCAACAACAACAACAACAAACAAATCACCTGTGCAGTGCAAGTTCGCCTGATATTAAAGCCATCAGCAGCCATCAGCATCCGTCGGTATCGATGCCTTGCGGTCAGCCGGGCTCAAAAGATTCCACGTCAAAGAAAATGTATTTCAAACAATTGCGTTCAATTTACGCATTAGCGACATTCAATTGCGCTTCCGCTTTTTTTTCTAGTTATATGGAAAACAGTTTAGTGGATAATGGGTTTGTGTACTCACTCTACGTATTACGCAAAAGTACTAAGTGAAAGTCACAAAATATAGTAGTCCGCTCCGTAGCTCCGCGTGAAACGTAAAATTTTTCAAAATTTTCTTTCATAGAAACCTTACCCTGAATATTACGAATACGTTCGGAAGTAATATCCGAACAAACATTAGTGGCAATTAATTTTAATTTTTTTTATAAAAATGAGAAACTAGAAAAAAGTGGCCTAAAGCGAGAGTCGAACCTATAATTTATTTATTATTTAAGATCACCATATCACAGAGAGGACGAAACACTTACTTACAAGTAGCGAATAAAATCACATAAAACTATATACAAGCCAAGTGCTACTACAATTGTACATGAAGACTACACGCAATTATGTTTCGCAATAGAGATACTGCTGACACCTCTGTCAATATTTATGCAAGAGCGTCGCTATTAGAAAGCATTGTTTCATAAATAAAGTATCTTACGTAGAATGCCCAACAAAGGTTTTTTCATAAACTACCTGGGGGCTTATTGAAGTTATAACTTCAACAATTTATAGGTAGAAACCCATCTCTTCTCTTGGGTGTCGTAAAAGGCGACTAACGGACTACACCACCACCTATTATGCTGAGCACATGTGCAGTTGTCATGTGGTGTGCGGCAGCGCTCTGCTTCTGCGGTTCTCATTGCCTAGTCTCTGACTAACCCTTTGGGGATTATAATCGTCTAAGTGTACGTATATGTCGCAGGGATATGATAAAAACAGAGATTTGGTCAATTCCCTAAATGATTTGATCAAATCACGGAGGATGTTAAAATAACAACACGATTTTATCATTTCCTTAAACAAATCTAGGGATTTAAACACCACTAAAACATAAATTGCCCTACTCCTGTACGAGGGTAGTCTGATAAGTTTCTGGCCTAACATAGAAAGACGTGTTTTTGTGGTCCGATTCTTTTCTACTTTTCAACATAGTCTCCTTGTAAAGTGATACACTTCTCCCAGCGATGCTCCCATGTCTTCAACCCGTAGTAGTTGACATCTAGCTCTGCAAAATAGACGTCCACGGCGGCTATGGCCTCCTCGTAACTTAAAAATCTCTGTCCACCGAGCCAAGTTTTCAGTCTGGGAAACAGGAAGAATTCGCTAGGAGCCAGATCTGGAGAATGGCCTCCTCGTAACTTAAAAATCTATGTCCACCGAGCCAAGTTTTCAGTCTGGGAAACAGGAAGAATTCGCTAGGAGCCAGATCTGGAGAATACGGTGGATGTTAAATCAGTTCGAATCGCAACTCCTGAATTTTTGCCATCGCAATCTTTGACTTGTGAGATGGTGCGTTATCTTGATGAAACAGCACTTTCTTTTTTTGTGAATGCGGCCGTTTTTTCGAAATGTCTACCTTCAGCTTGTCAAGTAGCGATGAATAATAAGCCCCCGTTATAGTTTTTCCTTTTTCTAGATAGTCAACCAATATAAATCCGCGACTATTCCAGAACACGGTGGCCATCACCTTTCCGGCCGAAGAAACCGTCTTCGCCTTCTTTGGAGCAGGCTCATTCTTCGCAGTCCACTGTTTGGATTGTGATTTTGTCTCCGGTTTCGTCGACGGTTATCAACCGACGACGCAAAAAATCCGACGTGTTTTGCTTAAATCGCTTCAAAAGGACTTCGGAAATGTTCATTTGAACTTGTTTTTGGTCCGAATTTAACAGACGCGGCACCCAACGTGCAGTTAGCTTTCGCATGTTCAAATCTTCAACTAGTATATGACAAAGTCTTTCTTTAGATATGCTTACAGCTTCTGCAATCTCCTTAACCTTGATTCGACGGTCGTCGAGCACCAACCGGTGTACTTTTTGGACAATATCTTGGTTGGTCGCAGTTTTTGGCCGTCCTACGCGTTCATCATCGTATAAGCTGGTACGACCGCGTTTAAATTCTGCTACCCAAAATTTTACTGTAGAAAATGATGGAGCAGACTTGCCGTAAATAGCATCCATCTCAGTTTTGATTTGGGTTGGCGTATTGTTTTTTAAATATAAGAACTTAATCACAGCTCGACACTCAATTTTATCCATTATTTCCCGCCGGGAAACAGGCATAATGTATTATGTTTTAATTTTCCTGCCTAAATCTTGAGGTTTAAATATCCAAAGAGGGTGTATAACGAAGCGGCGCATAATTCCAGTTTACTGCCGGTATCTGCCTACAAGTTGCGGACGGGGCAATAATGATAAATCCGGACATAGTTAGGCTTTTTGATTGCGTGTCCGGCCAAAATAAACGGTGTCCGGCTTGCCCGGCTTTTGTTAGACTTTTTAAATTTCGCAAACAAGCGAGCGCCAAGCGTGGGCAAGCGCAGGCGAGTCGACTGTCGGTCGCTCCTGCTCCCGTATATGTAGGGTGTCCGGCCTTTTTACCCAAATGTCCGTCCAAACTGGCTGGTAATAGGTCTGGCGACCTGGCAACCCTATGCGCGTAGATAGTGAGCGACTTCTTGGCGGGAAAGTGCGCCATGTCTGTAGTTTTGTCTTATTTTCTAAAATTTGTGTTTTGTCGAATATTAATGTGAAATAATGGTGGATTATTAACCGTTAAGTGTTCGTGAACGTGCATAAGTGTTGGCAAATAAAACAAAACAGTGCAACATCACTTTTCAAATTCTCTCAAGAAGTCCGTGTGAGATTTCAGTAAAGTCCCACATCTTTACTGGAACTCAAGGGATTTGGGGGGAATATCTTTTGAATGAACTCTATTATTTCGACTGAAGGACTAGTATCCATGGTCAAGAAACAAATTATCAAAAAAAAAAGATAGCGAGCAAGAGAATATCGCCGGTAAGTGGTCGATCGGGGAATTCCCTCCATGTATGTTTTTTCAAGCATAAACTGTTTTGTTAGCAGGGGCGCGCGTGTGGCGGGCGGCGGGGGTGCGGCGCGGTGGGGCGAGCGGCGCGCGCGCAACATGCTCGCGAGCTTCAAGGGGCTCTGGAAGTCGTGCCGCTATGGCGACCTGTACATGGTGAGTTTACATAGCCTACGTTATACTACTACTAAGCAAAGCTCTATCTTATCTTAGTGGGGCCTGCAGAGGTCTCCCTCTCGCAACAACATATCGACCTAATGGAATCTTTTGTGCAACCCCGTCTTATCACTCTGGCTCCTCAGTGAAAATAACTAACAGCTCTTCCCTAAGTCCGTATCTTTCCGAGCCACCTCATACTAGTCAGTCTGGTGTGTTCTAATTTGTTTCACTGGAGGCTTTTGTAGCCGAGGCTGCTCGGTGCATGGTAAGTAGGTATGTCACCAAAGATGGCGACAAACAAATTTTAATGTTAGCTTAATGCACATTCTTATAATTTTTTAAAGGGGTAACTATCTTGTCATTGCCAGACTTTTCTTTATAGATGCTAGTGGTAGAAAAACGATAATTTTCTACCATTATGAAGTAGGTAAGTATTAAAAATTCTTCCATTTTACCTATGATGTTACTTAAGTACAAACTCAATTTAAACCAACAACTTGTTCAACAGTAATCCAAGGACAAGTAGATGGTTCAAAAGATATAATTATGACATAACACCACTGCAATCCGCGCAGACGACAATCTGATGCGCCTAATGCTAGGCGAGGCGTTGCAATTGCAGTCACCGTGTTACGCAACACACATGGATGTGATATTGCGGACAAAACGAGTGAGGATTAAGGCTCTGAGCAAGCGTAAACACTTTTTGTTACTGAAACGGGACACCATCGCACTATGGCATCGCGATCGTACATAAACATGGTTGCAGTGTCCGGTAGCGGCAACTGAACGTAGTGTGAATGGCTCAGGCGCAGAACGTCCACTTCGCAAAATGTCTACTGGTCGCAAAAAGTCCATCCACGTCAAACATGATGTGTGTAAGCTAATTGCTAAATGAATTCTATTAGTAAGTTAGAAATAAAAAGGGACAATATGCGAAAGGGACATTTTGGGAAGTGGACATACTGCGAAAAGGACGTTTTGCGAAAGAGACATTCTGCAAAATAGACATTTTGAGAAAGAGACATTCTGCGAAATGGACCTTTTGCGACCAGTAGACATTTTGCGAAGTGGACGTTCTGCGCCTGAGCCGCGTGAATCGCGTTTGTACGACAGTGTCCCGTCCCGTGTCGTGTCGGTCGGCAACAGAAAACTATGTCCGTGTTTTGAGCAGCTGTCAAAGCATCAACAATCAAGCTATGACAAATGTAAAGTGAATTCAAAAGTAACTCTACTTGGACAGTGAGTGCTCGGCCTTAAATATCCTAAAAGATTCTTTATACAGGAAGGATATTGCAAAAACTGCCCAATTACACCAATAAATAATACCTATGTCGGATAATAAAGTAAAGAATTATGTAAGTGTTGTTGTAATAATACGTCTTATACATTTTTCTTATCCTTAAAGCAAGTTTTTTTTTAATGATACCCATCGTTATTAACTATATAACAATTACGTAAAGCACCACTTTATAAGGTGCCTACATAAAAAATATTTCATAATAAAATTCATTGCGAAAGTGCTCAGCGAGACAGGTGGTGGTGAGCCCATGCATCGCCGCTCTATGCTGTTGGATGTATTCGTATGTGCAGTCTTTGGGTGTTACCAGACTAATCGATCGATCGTCGATCGACGGCATCGATCAACGTGGATCGAAGTTGATCGACTGGTCTGGTAGCTTTAATTGATCGATGGATACCGTTTGACTAACCAATCGATCGACGACGGTCGGTCGACGTTGATCGATAGGTCTGGTAGCTTTAATTGGATCGACGTCGACTAATCCATTTTATATCGATCGATGTCGTCATTCGAAGATCGATTGATAGGTCTGGTAGAAACTATCGATCGACGTCGACTAATCCATTCTACCATCGATCGATGCCCTCGATCGACGATCGATCGATTGGTCAGGTAACACCCTTTAGTCCGTTAGTCGCCTTTTATGACACCTAAGGGAAGAGATGGGTCGGTAATATTTTATTAATAAGCCGCTACCAGCACCGCACTATTAATTAGCACAATAATATAAATAATACGTCATTAGTCTCTCAGCCGTCGCGTGTGGGTCAAGGCCACGCGAAACATCAACATAAACAAAACGCAGTTATAACGTGACAATTAAAATATTCAATCGCCCATTCACACCAATAGTTTTCGTATTATCAATAAAATGCGGCGCAGAGTTTCGCAAGCGCTATCTGAAATGGGCAGAAAAATAATAAAGTACACCTACTTAAAAGCACCAACTTAAAACGTTGACAGTTTTTTTGCAAATGTTTATGTTAGAGATTACACAATTTTATTTGGAAGCAACATTAAATTTACATCTGGTCAAGTAAATGACGTCGAGGTCGCTAGCAGAGGGAACAATGGAGTACCTACATTACGAGTAGGCCGGACTTTGAGCAGTTAGGAACAGACAAAAATACGTATCCCGGGAATCGAGAGAGATCGTAACTAAAAAGATTATAACTATTAATAACTAAACGATTTATTTAATCACAGTGTAAGGAATGGCAAAGAGTTTTTAACAGGAAGCAGTCCTTGGCATCGGTCAGCAAGCAAATAGAATACATTTATTTCAGGAACGATATTTAGCCAATAAAACGTGAATATAAGTATTATTTTTAACAAAGAAAACGAGGATGGGAAGTAGAACAAACCAGTTTTCTGAGATTTTCTTCATGTACGAGTAAATGGTTTGTTCAATGTATGACTGGTAGCCCAACAACTCGCCAAGGACCAGCGTCGTCCAATCTGCACATAATCCAACATCAACATAATATATTATTATGTTGATGTTTATCCACATAAACATCAGCGACATCTGGCCACAGTATTACCTACAAAAGACTGTGCCCATCTGTCGGACGTTTATACAAGCCACTATTAGGTATAAATACGATTTTACTAAATCTAGATCAGATTACTCAGCACAAGCAATTCCTTCTTATCCGGCACATTGATTGCTCAATCGTCATGACCTCAGCACGGGCGCCCGTCTCTGCCCAGCCAGAGACTAAAGAGTGTAAGCTTAAATGTCGCGCGCGTTTCCGCTTCCGGACTGCAACTGCAATTAACACGTGCGAATCGCCTTGAACCGGACGCGCAGCTTTCGTTTCTACCGATCACGAAGTCTGCTGATTCTGTATAGGTTCGATCCAAAACTCGACCCTGAATCCGCAGTAAGTTATCAAATGCGCATTCTCGAATTCGACTCTACATAAAGGTCACAAAGGTAACTCTTGATCGGTAAGGGTCGAGCTTTAAAGAATCGACATGCTGAATTGCTGACATGAAACCTGGTTCGCACTAGAGAACGTTGCTTGGCTACTTTACTTATTAAAAACGAATTTTAAAATGTACAGACTAGCGACGCAATGTAAGTTGTGTAATGTTGTAGTAATTTAGCAAAGTAGCGATACATCGCTACTTTGCTAAATTACTCGCCTTACTGTCCACTGTTTAAGTCACAGTTAACTGTGGTTTAAGTAGCCTGATTTTGCCATGGTCCTCCGTAATGTTATTGTTTGTAGAAGAAGATGATGATAAGAACTGCGTTTTGTAACTTTATAGGTACCTGTTCTAAGTGTTTTTTTCAATGTATTATTTCTTTGATGTAGCAATAAAATTAATATCTGTCTATCTTTGAAGTGTCATTGTTTTATTGTTAGTACAAGTCCTGTAAATGCACTCTACGTGTAATAATATGATAATAATAAATCATAATTCAAGACTCCTAAGACACATAGTAAATATTAAAAAAAAACTGTAAGTAGGTAGGTTAATGACCCAAACCTCGAGGGAAATATTAATTTACACATTGAACACAATGAGAAAACATAACTTAGTTTTTAAATTGGGGTACCTAATACCTAAAGCGTAAAAGGCACGGTTAAGTGTCTCTGAAACAAGTTTGAAAGGGCAAAAGTGCTATCAACTAATGATCATCATATCAGTGATGCTTAATTAAAATCAAGTCATCGCTACAACCGATGGGTATAAAAAGTAAAGCAAAAAATGAAAACCTAAGTATAAATATTCACGAGTGAAACATTTCCATAAATAATTGCTTTAACATTGGCTTGCATAACCTCGGTCAAAGATAACTGACTATGCCTACAGTGAACAACCAGCATTGAACTTGACTCTTTAAATGGCCCATCGTTACGGGTTGTTACGCAATTTTCGACTAACCGTCATTAGATGCCATGTGCTGTGTGCCTATTTATGATTTGCATACTTTGTACCTATGTTTATTGTTACGACTTTGTATTGTTTATCTTTAACTACTGTGTAGTAAATTTATCGAATGTTTATTTTTACGTTAATGTAAAGTACTTTATTTATTTATTTACTTACCTATAACAGTATGTAATTTGATTATTTATTTCTTATGAGACCTTATTGTAACTTCCGGTCCGCTTTTAACCCACCAAGCAGTGCCAGCGTGGTGGTTTGTGGCCCAATATCTCCATGCACTGTTATAGCATTTATACATGGGATGACCAATCCCAGCAGGCTGTTATACAGGCTTTTTATACTGATGATGATAATCCGTCTTTGAAAAGCTCATTCCAACAATATTTATTTCACATTTTCCATCACTGTCCTCTTGTATAAATCGGAAAAGTAATGGTCATCATCATAACTGATCCATCTTACTCATATTTATATTTAACCTTAACTGAGATTGTTCTAACTTCAATGCCGAAATGAGGATAAAAATAACATAATTGACCGATTAAAACAATCTCAAGATAAATTAATTAATTTAAATTAAAGTCAACTGAGAACCAATTGCAATTGGAAATGGTAACAACATTAAATAAAACTTTCTGTTGTATAGAAGAGAAGGACTTCACCATGAACAAACTAGGGTTATTATTACTATTAATTTATTTATTATTACCGCAACATGTCTAAAAGGGGTGCGCAAGGATTATTTTGTTACACGCACTCCATATTGGCGATATTAAGTAATGCCATCGTCTCAGCGATTGGTGCATCAGTTTATGTGGGTATCTTGATGTGACAGATCCAATGTTAACTGCGATACTTTGCATACATAATCGACCTCTTAAAACACGGAAAGATCTCGACTTTATATTATATTAGATATTCAACCGCCTTTGTGGTCAGCTGAAGACGATTTCAGTGTTTTACATTTCCTGACCTTCCAAACAGTAATGACAAGTCTGATAACTGTTCCTTCTCATTTAGAAGTCCAAAGTTTTTTTTTTATCACTGACGTTTGGTATCATTGATACGACGGCGCGGCGGTAGCTAGGCTCTTATTGGACTACATAGTCCTGAGTTCGGTTCTCAAAGTACAACATATTGTACTCGGACTACTCGGTTTGGTTGGTGGTTCGTTTTCAGTCCGCCAGGCTAGCTAATCACCACCTTATCAAAATATGTAGCCATAACATTTATAAGCAATTACTTAACATTTCAATAGTTAAAATCAGTTGAGTTAAAGGCAAAGTGCTTACTCGTAGACCGTAGAGGAAAAAAATAGAAAGATCTATCTATCTAACCAGCCTATATCTACCCATACTGTTGAGTATAATATAAGCCTCCTGTTTTTTACGCCACTTTTCTGTCCTGTGCCAGCCTGGTCCATTGCTTTCCTGTCTGACTCATGGCGTCAAAAGTCAAGTCAAAATCTTTTTGTTAAATAATCTTATAAAATAAGCACTTTGAAACATCCAAAACATCTTTTTTAATGTACCTACCACCCATCAGGACGTAATTTTTTTAGCTGTGGAGCGAATGGTCCACCCACCGATCTGATGGGTTAGTCTGGGAAATATATTTATACGGATACCATACTACAATTTTCATGGGTACAATTTAGCACAAATACCGTATGCGACAAATGCAGCCATCATTAAAGTTTGGTACTTGTATTATTATGTATTCTATGGTTTGGTGCCAACTGCCACAATGATGGTTTTTGTCGTGTCGTTGACCGGGGCACGGCATTATTTGGCAACAATACGGATAAACCATTGCTATTTTTAGGTAGCTTTCAAGTTTGGTAGTTTTTGAAAACTATTTTGGCAACAAACAGTCATTTGTACAGTGCTGTAGTTATGAACTATGTTGCCTATGAAAAATATATACGTTTTGCTTTATGCATGTAGTCGCGAAATTATAATGATCATTCTTGTTAAATGCAGTTGGAATAAAAAACACGAGTAATTGCGCTATTATCCTACGTTACATTACATAACAATTCTATTCATTAGTTGTTTAGCTTGCTTTATCTTATTTTAGGAAAAAAATCACAGCTAAACAAATCAATCATCAAAGAGGAAAATTGAGTTTACTGTACCAAGAGCGCATGAGCTTAGCGAAGTAAGCATAAGCTCTGGAAGGCAGTACCTCTATGTCACGGTCTATGTGTTGCTGTAAGACGCACGGTCAAGGCCGCGCCGTCATTCCACGTGCCCTGATATCCTTGCGCTTGATATCTGTGCTCACACGATACAATTAAGACGATATCGACACGGAAACATGGTGGAAATCACTCAACTGGTCGTGCATGACGGAACTAGCAAGACATGCTCTAGAACTTTGTGGAAATGGACCAATGCTTATGGATTATTTCTTTGGTTTTCTTTAATTAAAATTTAATAATTGTATGATGCTCAACAGATAATGATTATTATGTTGCCAACGCACAGTAAATAAAACTTATTTTTTTGAGAATTCTATTAAGATTTCTTTATCTTATCCTTCCTGCCCTGGTTCCCATTTTACTTCTATCAGTTATTACCTTCTCATTTACATCATCCGTCACGCAATCCATCCATACTTCCATATTTACATTGGCTTTCCCTCTACCTTTCATTCATTGACAATTATATTCGTAACTCCTTTAGTTACATGCGTTTCATGGGATCATCTGGGACGTATGTCATTTAGACATTAGATCGAGGAAACACATTCGTGTCCTTACGTTCACTCATAGGTTGCACGATTTAAATTTTCTAGAAGACTTATGCCAGACCTGTCATTTACCTTTTAATAATATTATTAATTAATAACCAGTGATCGGAATAGAGCTCATTCCCCTAAAGTTGGCAAAAAGGTGAGTAGGTCACCCACCAAAACTTAATTGGTGTCTTTTTGTAAGTCGGAATGTTCGGTTGACTTACACAGAAAATTTCTCCGTAGTTTTACCTAAGTACCTATATCTAGATAACCACCAGTAACTAGTAAAATTGAAAAAAGAGAGAACTAAACTGCAGGCTAATAAGAGTGACTTTCAACAACAACAAACAAGGAAAAAGTTGAAAAAAACCTAGGTATTTATTTTGTCATTTCTAAAATTTATTATTAACTTGAATCATTTGTTTATTTTGACAATTGATTAATTATTGTTCGAAAAACTGTACATTTATTGAATTTCAAAGTTTCCTTTTTATGACTTTAACTACTCTTGTGTTGTACGAGTAGGTACCTTGTCGTCAATATTAGATAATGATTCAAGCAAACTATCAACTTAAACCGTACCTACTTCTTTATATTTTTTATAGATTTTAAAAATAAAGTGTCTAGCCGGCCACCAGTGGTCATTTAATAAAAATTAATGTATTGCCTGTAGGAGGTACTAAACCGCTTCATGCCGTAGGTCACGTGATAGGTTAGAAATTTAAGACAGTCGCGAAGCGCAGCGTAGCGATTGTCTTAAATTTCGAGGTTATTTTTTTTTATTAGACAACAGAAATACTAGCTACCCTATTCCTGTAGGTCATATGTATTGTTATTGTTGTCTAATAAAAAAATAACCTCGAAATTACAAAATACATATTCCAATGACTAATAAGTTGTGGCAGAATAGCTTTTTATGTTAGTCTGCCGCTAATGTACTATTTCCTTTCCTTTTAAAAATGATAATTTATGCAAAGAGGTGAGATAATTGCATTTAATTTTGTTTATCATTTCACTACGTATTATCGACAGCCTTTCGTTATACAAACAGCCAGTCATTGTTCTATCAGTCGTAATTAACATAAACAACGTGTAATCACTGTTCAGAGGTACCAGGGAAACATGAAACACGTGGAGTCTATACAATTAGAGTCGCTAATCAAATTGAGTTAGATCTCGTTCCTCTTAGGCTCGGACTACATGCATCCGGAATCACACGGACCCGAAAAAACACGGCCCCGGATTCATTCCGTAGCTCAAACAAATATATGAATTTTTACTGCATCGACTACATGTGATCAGGGGCCTTCCGATCCCGATTTTCACCCGGAAGCAACCGAAACATGCTCCGGACGTCTCCGAGCACCCGGTCCGTTATTTTTCGGCACGGGGGGCGGGGCCTATCAATATCGTATGAAGTTGTATGGAGCTGACCACACGAGAACGCGAGAAACGTCCGTTCCGATCCGGTCCGGGGGAATCACGCGCCAGTCGATGACAGACGCTCAAAGCGGTCGGTCGCGTCGCGTGCGCAAGCAAAACTGCAAAATAGTAGTTGATTCGCCTCAGCGCCTCATTATGGTGATAGTAGTAGTAGCACAGAATAAATAATAGTACCTACTAGTAGTAGTGTTCGTAGAATTTACCAGGAAAGAACCTAATTTTTGTATAAGACTTGTAAAATACATAATTCGTTATGCGGTCTATGTGAAAAGGATGAACCCAATATCTTTTCACTTTCCTCTGTTTCCTATTACATTTCGACTGCGATTTTTGCGTGAAATGGCCCATTTTGGCGTTACGGATCTCGGAAACAAAAATACATTAACAATTTTGGCTTATTGAATAATGTAGAATAACTTTTGGAATAATGCGTAGCGGCCTCGCTTTTTGTAAATTTTGCTTAACTTTTTAATTAAAATGTTTACTAGAAAAAAACACACACACACACTTGACAGTGACGTAATACCGCTGGCTTGCAGCACTACTAGAAAAAATTCAAGTCTTCTGGGGTCTCGGTAGCTTAGCGGTTAGAGCAGAGGACCGGCAATCCAAAGGTCACGGGTTCGAATCCCGTTCGAGCTTCCAGAGACTGTTTGTTTTTTTATCCTATGTCTATATAGCATTGTGAATGCAAAATTTCAATAATAAAGATTTTTAATTAAACCCAAAATTGCAGAGAAAGATTTTCATAAAATGCGTGAAGGCACTTTTTTGAGCTCCTAGATTAAACTACTATTCTAAACAAATGAAATAAAAAAAATAGATTGTTATCACTTATTTAGTCTCTAAGTGCGTAGCGGCCTCGGAATTTTTAGATATCATTGATTTTATATAGAAAAAAAATCTTATTCTAAACCAAAAAACTTCGAAAATTGCTTTAAGTTAACCGTGAATTTCTTCTATCTACGATAATATTATTGAGCAAAATTTATACCAGAATAATCGTTACTTCATAATCCTACTAATATTATAAACGCGAAAGTTTGTATGTATGGATATTTATTACTCTGTTACGTAAAAACTACTGAATGGATTTGGTTGAAATTCGGCATACAGATAGTTTATAACCTGGAATAACACATAGGATACTTTTTATCTCGATATTCCCACGGGAACGTATGAATGGATGTTTGTTACTCTTTCACGTAAAAACTACAGAATGGATTTGGATGATATTCGGCATACAGATTGTTTATAACCTGGATACATAGGATACTTTTTATCTCGATATTCCCACGGGAACGGGAACCACGCGGGTAAAACCGCGAGCGGCCGCTAGTGAATAAATATTTTATAATTAATTAATTATCCTATTTCGATAAAAACGATAAAAACCACTGCAAAATTACTTCAAAATGCGATGCGCCGGCCGTCCGAACTCAGCTTATCCGCGCAGAAGGACATTTGTAATATTAAGCATGAATTTATTATCCTATTTCGATAAAAACGATAAATACAACTGCTAAATTACAACAAAATGCGAAAATGGGCATTTTACGCAAAAATCACAGTCGAGATGTAAGTAATAGGCCTCATAACGGCTACAGCTAAGCATACAATTTCAACTAAAGTTAAACTTTCCGTTGTCGACTGGACGACTATCCAGCGCAAGTGCTAGAGACCGACTGAGTAAATTTCTCTCCGGATTCAAAACGGACCGCGTGTAGTCGATTACTTGCCGAATTTGGTTTTTTCCCGGGCCGGACTGATTCCGTATGCATGTAGTCGGAGCCTTGGCTCGGAATCCGGAGAGAAATTTACTCAGTCGGTCTCTAGCACTTGCGCTGGATAGTCGTCCAGCCGACAATGGAAAGTTTAACTTTAGTTGAAATTGTATGCTTAGCTGTAGCCGTTAAGAGGCCTATTACTTACATCTCGACTGTGATTTTTGCGTAAAATGCCCATTTTCGCATTTTGTTGTAATTTAGCAGTTGTATTTATCGTTATTATCGAAATAGGATAATAAATTCATGCTTAATATTACAAATGTCCTTTTGCGAGGATAAGCTGAGTTCGGACGGCCGGCGCGTCGCATTTTGAAGTAATCTTACAGTTGTATTTATCGTTTGTATCGAAATAGGATAATTAATTAATTATAAAATATTTATTCATTATGAAGTAAGTAACGATTATTCTGGTATTTATTTTGCTCAATAATATTATCGTAGATAGAAGAAATTCACGGTTACCTTAAAGCAATTTTCGAAGTTTTTTGGTTTCGAATAAGATTTTTTTTTCTATATAAAATCAATGATATCTAAAAATTCCGAGGCCGCTACGCACTTTAAGACTATATAAGTGATAACATTCTATTTTTTTTATTTCATTTGTTTAGAACAGTACTTAGTTCAATCTAGGAGCTCAAAAGTGCCTTCCCGCATTTTATGAAAATCTTTCTCTGCAATTTTGGGTTTAATTAAAAATCTTTATTATTGAAATTTTGCATTCACAATGCTATATATTTGTAGAATAAAATGTTTACTAGAAAAAAAACAACCAGTCTGGAAAGCTCGAACGGGATTCGAACCCGTGACCTTTTTATTGCCGGTCCACTGCTCTAACCGCTAAGCTACCTCTCGGAAACCCCAGAAGACTCTTGAATTTTTTTTTTATCGGGTACGCGCTTGGTCTTCATCTTACCTTATGGTAAGTGACGATAAGGCCGAAGGTGGAAGCGCGCTTCACCTGGAATCCTCACTGAGGAACTGGCTATCTTATCTCAAACTGCCGAAACACTACAATGCTATAAACATCGTTGTTATGGCGACAGACTTAGATAAGATGGTGGTAGCTAGCCAGGCGGACTTAACAGCCCTACCACCAACCAAACCGAGCACACAAAGATGTACCCCCCGCTGGGAATCGAACCCGGGACCTCTAGGTCTGAAACAGGTAGCTTAGCCACTAGACCACACAGGCGGTTAAATTTTATGATTTTTTCTAGTAGTGCTACAAGCCAGCGGTATTACGTCACTGTGAAGTGTGTGTGTGCGTGTGTTTTTTTCTAGTAAACATTTTAATTAAAAAGGACAAATTATTACAAAAAGATAAGGAAATAATATTATGGCCGGAACATGGGTCTAAAACAGACTCAGCTACAATCAACAGTCTGGTTGGCATTTGTTAAGTCACCCGGACCCTAGTATTTGTCCGGTGCGTCTTACACAATTATTAATACAGGCTTCTCAAAGGAGAAGATCAGAAGTAAACATAGACCAACTGTTTATTTCAGTAACAGGAATAGTTAAGACTGCCACCAGGACTATGTTGTCTGGATGGATAAGATCCATTTTTAAAGTTGCAAATATAGAAGCACCTCCGGGCAGTATACGTTAAGCAAAATTTACAAAAAGCGAGGCCGCTACGCATTATTCCAAAAGCTATTCTACATTATTCAATAAGTCAAAATTGGTAATGTATTTTGGTTTCCGAGATCCGTAACGCCAAAATTGGCCATTTTACGCAAAAATCGCAGTCGAAATGTAATTGGAATAAAAATGGAAACAGAAGAAAGTGAAAAGAAATATGGGTTAATCCTTTTCACATAGACCGCATAACGGAATATGAATTCTACAAGTCTTATACAAAAATACGGTTCTTTTCTGATAAATTCTACGAACACTACTACTACTAGTAGTAGTAGTAGTGTACTAGTAGTAGGGTACTATTATTTATTCTGTGCTACTACTACTATCACCATAATGAGGCGCTCGGAATCAACTACTATTTTGCAGTTTTGCTTGCGCACGCGACGCGACCGACCGCTTTGAGCGTCTGTCATCGACTGGCGCGTGATTCCTCCGGACCGGACCGGAACGGACGTTTCTCGAGTTCTCGTGTGGTCAGCTCCATACAACTTCATACGATATTGATAGGCCCCGCCCCCCGTGCCGAAAAATAACGGACCGGCTACTCGGAGACGTCCGGAGCATGTTTCGGATGCTTCCGGGTGAAAATCGGGATCGGAAGGCCCCTGATCACATGTAGTCGATGCAGTAAACATTCATATATTTGTTTGAGCTACGGAATGAATCCGGGGCCGTGTTTTTTCGGGTCCGTGTGATTCCGGATGCATGTAGTCCGAGCCTTATAATGTGGCGTCTGTCTGGACCGATGTGTAATCAACATTCTATGTTATGATATCGTTAATCAAAGCCGACGGACTAAGAAATATAGGGTACATTAAACGGTTTGACGCACTGCCTTTATATAACTGAGAATACATAACTGTTTCCTGATCAAAGACGTACATAAGTGCGATTTGTAGCGTATACAACTAGTGACATAGGTACATTTGGTACAAACATTTTAGGTATAACGTCAACAGTGTAGCAATTCATATGCGCACTTTTGTGCTAACATTTAACGAAGCATTTCTAATTTAATTAATCAAATCAACCGACAACAGGCGCTTAGTGGGATATTTTAGTATTGAAAATATTGCATCCACCATTGCTGAAATCGTGCTCAGGATGGCAGAACAAAAAGTCAAATGTAAACTTAATTAATAAGCACTTTGAATCGTTCAAAACTTGTTTTTTACTTACCATGAGCCATTCGCACATGAACAATTAGTAAACTGAGATAATTGTATAGCGCTACAGGCTATAACCCACCCACCAAGCTGTCCCAGTGCGGGTTTGCTGCTTTCTATATCACGATCACGATTGATATCTTACGCGACAAAACAAAAGCACGAAATCTCTGTCGTACCTACGCGGAATTTTTTTCGCTTAAGTATTTGTAATTATGAAGTAATAATACTCTAATGAAGTAAATATAATATCTACTTACTGCTCTAAATGTACTAATGTACTCTAAAGTCCAGTTTAATCTCATGGAGCACAGAAAAACAGTAAATATAAATGTCATCGCAATCATTTTCTTGCTAATGCTAATTTAAGACATTACATGCTGTCTTATTTACTGTGCAATTTCCTTTTTACCCATCGAAAATACATAACCAGTCCATGCGCGCATGCGCCCAACTACCGGAACGAGACGCGATAAGTGGACCGAACGTGCCCGGCGCCACGGAGATGCGACACGCGACACGCGACTTACGACATGCGAAATGCGGCTAAAGACAAAAGTGAATGGTCATCGATCACGGCAAGCACCATCATAATATTGCATCATTATAATTGTGTACCTTATTTCTTTAGGTAAGCTACATAAATCTCCTTGAAAATAAGAGAAATAGTAATTTACCTAACAATATTTTAAACTTGACATTATTTATACAAAGATTTGTTCAAAGAGAGAAGAAGATGATTTCAACTTTTTGTGACACTAATCTTGTAGAGATATAAACAGTGTCGAAGTTTCAACATTACGTAATACTTATCATTAAGTAAGAAACTGTAATAAACACAAAATAATAACTTAATAGTGCCATGATATAATAATCTAGTTACATTATAGTACAAGCTTAAAATGTTAACGTCAAAATATTCACAAATACTTATTTTTTAGTTAAATGAGATTTGATTAGTTTCTTTTTGACAATTCAAAATGCATGTCGTTAAAACAAATCAGCGACACAGCAACACGTTACGCATCGCCGTGGCACCCGTCCAAACAGTGGCCATTGTATAACGCCGCGATGACCAGTGTTTATCCGACATGACGCGAAGTAGTCTAACGACATTAATAATAGCCCCGCAATTACGGCCATTTTTACCGGTAATTGTTCACTAATCGCGGTAACAGCGCCCTATTCTGCCGGCATTATCGTGATTACCGCAAAGATGTCGGCGTATCTCACTCTCTAAGCGCATCTGAAATTTTGTTGGCACAGTAGATAAGATACACACACATCGATGTACGAAGAAAGACTGGCCGAAGAGTCGAAGTCTTGGATGCGAGTCTTGATTCGAGAGACCTCAGGAGAGAGCTGGCCTCTACTAAGTGCTGAGTGACCCACCACTCGATCACGTTAACGAAAACGAGAATGTTTGTATGGCTTTGAAGCAGCGCCTCCTGGTGAGAAACGAGTGAGTTGCATTGCAATGTTGTCATTCGAACTCTCGTTTCCGATAACGTGAGCGAATGGTAAAGAAATTTCGACGGGAGCGATAGGGGACAAAATCTTATAACTGTTAACTTTTTATCAGCTTAAAGTACTCGAGTCGCAATATTTTTGGTTTAGATTTTAATAACTTAATATTTATTACAATACCCATAAAATTTTCCTCCCATGTACGGGCATTGTCGACATTACAAACTATTAATTTCGTAAGTACCACAATTATTGATGATAATTTCTTCATGTTTATGATTGGCGTGTTATTTTAATATTCTTTAAGGACAGTGGGGACAATAATTATGTTCCGAAGACATTACGATAATGCTAGTAGTTAGTTTGATGAAGGCGGTATGTATCACGGGGATCACTTATGCCGGCACTTCACATGGCGTATCGTGTTCGCGTATTTGCATTATTTGTCCGAACACGGCAATGTGTAGACGGCTTATTTGAATATATTTGCTTTATTTGCACGAATAAGGCAAACAACGCAAATAGCGAATATGCGTTTCCGTCCACTTGTCGGTTTTTGATCACACATCAAAGGAATCAAATACGTCAAATATTTGCGTCGGCCGTCCACACTTGGTTCTGTTCAGAAGCGCGCGTGTAGTCTGTGAGCGCGCGTGCGGCTGTCTTGTTCAGACGTGATCAGTTTTTTATACGTAAAAATAGTAAAATGGATTGGACAAACGAAACCGTATTGCGATTTTTTTAATTATACCAAATGAATCCTAGTAAGTTTGGGACCCCAAAAATGCCTCTCTTAAAAACAAAAACCGAACCGTTTTTTTATTGTGTAGGAGAACCCTACACAATAAAAAAACAGGTGTTGGCAAGCCGCATTCAGGTAAATGCAAAGAGATTTAAATAGTTTTAATGTCTTTGGGTAAATGTAATAAGCTGCTGCCACTGACACGTCCATCACTGTTGCATTCAATTTGTTTGTGAACAAGCAAATATTGTGAATATTTGCGTTGTTTGCCCGTATAGTCCATGTGTGGATGGCTTGTTTGACGCCAAGTGATGTGCCAGATTATTTGGGCAAACACAACGATATCGCCACACGAACACGATACGCCATGTGAAGTGCCGGCATTATACGAAGTGATAACGCACGCACGACTAACGCCCGTCAACTGCACGACAACCGCCCGTCGCGCGTCGCTCGCTTGCACAAACGCGCCTGATTTTTTTTTTCCAGAGGTTGATTTTTTTAAAAGCTCTTTTTCTTTTCGCATTATTTTCCAACGTAATCCATTACTGATAGTTTTTTTACCGGACGTTGATAAAAAGAAATATTATCAATTTTTTTCAATGTTACCTACTTTTTTTTAAATAGCATAGAAATTAGATATATGAGAATAATTGAGAATGGATAGTAATATATCCAAGGTGTTAAGTTTAAAAAAATTCAGAAATATACCCTCCGGGAAAAAAACGCAGAGAAAATAACAAATTGGGAAATTATGCGAATGCAAAAATACACACATCAAAAGTGTCTAGGGATCAACATATAATTTGGCAATAACTTTTCTCCTGATTGATATTAATTAAAATTTTCTTTAAGGATTCATCAAATAAAGTGTTTTCGTTTGTCTACAGTAACGATAAACCAAGTCACCTTTGCATTAATAAAGAAATTTGCCATTTTCCTAATAAAGGGATTTTTGACATTTGAACCACTAACATTAAAGTTCGAAAAAAAGACTGAAATAACAGTTTTCTTTAAAATTTTATTGGGTAACTTAAACAATTAATAATCCGTGTTTCTACCGCGAACACTGACAACACAAGAACATCGGTTTGGCATACTCAAAATGAGTTCATCCAAATCACGCTGTGGAATGGCCGCCCATGTTCGTTGCAACAACAAAAAAAGGTCTTCTTGCGACTGGATACCCTCCATATTCGGCAGAGCTCTTCTCTGTAGCATATCCCATGCATGCTCAATCGGGTTCAAGTCTGGCGACTGAGCAGGCCAGGGCATGACATTGATGTTAGCTGCGGCGAGAGTCTGTCTTACAACTCTTGCGGTGTGCGGTCGTGCATTATCATGCATTAACTGAAATAAGGGACCGATTTGCACTTGTAGAGGAACGATGACGTCTGATACAATCGTCTCAGCATAAATTTGAGCGTTGAGGTTGCCTCTGATCCAAATCAACTCAGTTCTTCCGCCGATCCAAATACCCGCCCATACCATGATGGTTCCACCACTATAAGGATGGACTTCCTGGCAGAATTTTAATCGCTGTTGGCGTCCAGGGGTTCTCCAGTGTCGTATACGTCTTGTATCCGGTCTCATACCAAAACGAGACTCATCAGAAAAGCACACGAAACGCCATTGTTCTTCTGCCCAATTTCTGTGTTCAAGAGCCCATTGATATCGAATCCTACGATTGTGCATTGCTATAGGTGGTACCCTTAGCGATCTTCGGGAATGAAGGTTCACTTCATGCAAGCGGTTTCTGACTGTTTGGTCGCTAATTAAGTTCCCTGAGGAGTGATGAAGCCTCACGGCTAACATCATGGCGGTTATTGTTGGAGCTCTTCGAGTTGTGATTTGAATGTATCGGTCTTGTCTCCGTGTGGTGCAGCGATACCGTCCTCCATGGCGCTCAGCCACGGTACCAGTGCTTCGGTAACGTGTCCAAAGTCGACTGATAACACTCTGACTTGTATTCAGAGCTAAAGCCACAGTACGTTGCCGGGAACCAGCTTCTATCATTCCCACGGCTCTGAGCATTTCTTCCCTGCTTAAATGACGTCGCCGCTCCATAATAACGTTGGTTTTAATCAGTAGTAGGGAAACAGTAGCACTAATAATGTCTTCAATGCGTTGTATGTTTTTATTGGGAAAATATTGACAGCTGATTTTCATCTTTTACTAGAAATTGATTGAAAGTACCTGTTTCAAATTATGAAATGCACCAAAAAGGATCCATATAAATTTATAAAATCATAAATTTATTACAAAGCCACATCTCAATCTCTTAGAAATCCGCATAAAAATGCTTGATCCCTAGACACTTTTGATGTGTGTAGCTTGGAGTAAAATATGATTTTCGGAAAGTCATCGCCACTCTCCTTACCAAGTAGGTACTTATGTCATTTGCAGGTGTCACTATAATGCCATACAAATTCTCGTATTCGTAAACGTGATGGTATGAGTGGTGAATAAAATTCGGATTAAGCATTCCGAGTTTTCTTTACTATTCGAGCAATTCTAAACTCGGCAGCCATAAGCACTCAAGTCAATTTCTACCTGAAAATTGTGCAATTTTTGTTTGCTATAAGTTTTGACTATAGCAAACAAAAATTGCACTGCTTATTACTTCCGTGTCTAGAATTTTTCTTTACTATTTGAATTTGAATAACCAACTTGCCATTAGGTAACGCTGTTCAATCGCATACAAACTGTAAGTAGTTAAACAGTTGTAGTGTAGTTTTATCCTATTTTAATCAGTAAGATCAACAACATATTATGTAACAACAATAAAGTGAGCAACGAGATGCCAATTACTTAATTAACCATATACATACAGTTCACATTATATTCACATTATTACTAATTAAAACAAGCCACAATTATAGTCACAAACTGACGCTATATAGTAGAATTCTGATGATAAATTGAAGACTATCTAAGCAAGAACATTTATTTTCTATGTTTAGCGAGTATAATAAATAATTTGTGGAATTCCGTCACATAGTTAAAGTGAATTGAATTCATAAACAGTAACTAATTTGAGAACGAAACACTGTCGTGATCGTGATGTCTAGCCGAGTGTGATTAGAAAGATATGTCCTGATACTGCATGATGATACGCAAGTCTATAAAGATATAAGAGCAGTTTCGACTCGGATGAGCTTGTCATCACACTTATCATGGCGGCAGGTACGTTTTTTATAAGATCAAAGCAACTGTTATGATAATAACATGTTCTATTTACTGTTACTTATTACATTTTTATTAATTTGCGACGATAATGAACTAGGCTGTTATGAGTCTGTCGGAGGTGAAACACCATTTTAGGTGGCACCACTGATTGCTGATATGCATTCTCTTTCCGCCGACTTTGCTGTTTCTGTTTTAAGAGTACCTATGAGGAAATCTAGTAAAGTCTAGCAAGTCAGGCCTCATTTTTACTTTTAGTATTAGTATTTTTTTCTTCAACGGGTAAGCGCTTGGCCTTCATCTCACCTGATGGTAAGTGACGATAAGGCCGAAGGTGAAAGCGCGCTTCACCCGGAATCCTCAACCACTGAGGAACTATCTTATCTCTAAACTGTCGGAACACAACAATGCTACAAACATAGTAATAAAAGTTTAAAATAACCGGGGCGTCCTGACCGCTTGCATTGCAATTTTAATGATGTGTACAAAATGCCTCTGAGCTTCCTTTTATATCATAAGTTTTAACGTCATAGAAGATTTCAGTATATTTAATAGACTATTTGTTTTTGACTTTGCAGGTGTTGGCGGCGCTCGCCGCGCAGTCCATCAACATATCGGTGGGGTTCTGCCAGGGCTTCTCGGCGGTGCTGCTGCCCCAGTACACGCACGAGTACCCCAACATCACATACGAGCAGAGCTCATGGATTGGTGAGTCCAATCACCATTTATTTTGACTATTATCCCCTAAGGGGTAGGCAGAGACTAGGCAATGACCGCGAAAGCAGTGTTCTGCCAGTTGCCACACTGTACAGACTTTCTCACACTTATTTATCTTACAAAACGGGACCGTGCCGTACTATTAATGATTATTATGCTTTTGTGTCCTTATAATTTTACTGTTAAAATATTTGTACGGTTCAATGTACAAGTATCAAATGTTGGTAGCTGCATTTTATAAATGTTTACGTTATCTAGTATTTTAGTTTGTTAAAATTTATTTGACGACCTCCTTGGTCGAGTGGTTTGTACACCGGTTTTCATGGTGTCGCCATCTCTGAGGTCCCGGGTTCGATCCCCGGTCGGGTCCATTTAGAAAATATTGTTTTTCTAAATTGTCTCGGGTCTGGGTGTTTTCTATGTATAATAAGTATGTATTTTAGTATTTTAAGTATATTTATCCGCTGGCTAGTAACCATTTAATGAGTTTCATAACGAAGCTTCTCTTGAGCTAGATAATTGGTGTGAGAGTAGGAATGTTTATTTATTTATTTATTTATTTATTTATAAGTACGATTAGTCGATATTATAGGATAATGATAACACTGTTTAGGTAGTCAGTTAGATGGCGTTAAAAATGCAATAAATAAATCAGGGTAATTACCCTGATTTATTTATTGCATTTTTTTGATGGGTAAAGATAAACGTTACGATTTATGTACCTACTTAATTAAGTAGGTACATAAATCGTAACGTTTATCTTAATTGTTTGCGATTAATATTCATATCTGTTTAATGATCTATTGACATTATCCATTTTCATTACATCACCGATCAATTATGTCAGTAGATAATGAGGTTCGCCTTTCGGTGGACAGTAACTTCTTAGAAATGACAACTACCCGCATTAGTATGCAACAACAACAGTTGTATTGTTTCAATTAAGTGTTTCCATTAAGCTGTCTGAGGAAACGTAGTCTACTCGTCAGACCAATTTAATTAAAAGCTAATGAAATAATAGCCCATAAAATATAAGCCATGACATGATAAGAGATTTTCCACTGTAAAAAAAAATTCACTAAGTAAATTAATTTTGTCGCCTTTGTTTATTATATCCTCCTTCATTCTACTTCACAGAATATACTTTATTATATTTATAAAATAACATTATAAATGCGAAAGTGAGTTTGTAAGTTTGACAGGGCCCTGGTTGCTACTTTGACGGTTTGCTACTTTTTCCTCGAAAAAATTAACGGAAGCGAAGCCGCGGGCAAAAGCTAGTATAAAATGCTTTTAACCAATTATTGGGTTCAGGATAATATTTCTAATTAGAACCAAAACAGTGGCGCATAGAACAGTGAATTACAAAAATGTCTATAGAAAAAATAAATTGCGTGCAATACAATTCTTTAGATAAAAAAATAAGCGAAATATTAGAGCAAAAGAGTCACACGCGGCCAAATAAGAATAATACGATTTCATTGAAACGGAGGTTTTATTGCCAACCTTTGCTTTGTATGGATGTGTGTTATGTACATTTTGTAAATGTTAAGAGTAAGCGTGATATCTTATCGCACCACTTGCGGACACGAGTGGAAATATACATATGAGCGTCTACATTGATAGCCGGCTGTGAAAGTATTTACACGAATCAAAAGATTTAAGGTGCAGTGCATCTCTTCCCTTAGGTGTCGTAAAAGTTGACTAACGGACCGCAGACTGCACATACATCCAACAGCATAGAGCGGCGATGGGCTCACCACCTGTCACGCTGAGCACATGTGTTTAGTCCTTCGGGAATAAAAGTCGTGAATATATATAGTTATGTATGTAACAGTATGTAAAAGATTTAAAAGATCTGCTTTGCTAATAAGCAGAGGGCTGTAATCTGGGAATCTTCGAGCACGCATTGTATCAAAAATGAGCTATAGTACAACCTCAAACATAGGTAGAGCAATAAATAAGTTCATTAAATTTTATTTTTGTTTGGTTGAAATAACTTACTTATATCGCGTTTTATACACAAATGAATTAAATTCAATTTTGACTCTTACCATGTGGTAGGTAGTTAGGTAATATTATGTGGTTAACACATGCAAAGGCATAGCATAAAAACATATTATTGTATTTATTTAGAAAATAAACTTTATATTTAATAGTTAGTATAAATACGCAAAACGTGTACAGAAATAGTATTTTATTATGTTTTTATTTCCATCTATCCAGGTCGGATACATTTTAGGTCACTATCAAGTGGCGAACAGCCAAACAAATCCTTTTTAAGCAGATCTTTGGAGTTCAAAGTTATAATAAATATTGTAATGCATATGCTAAAGGAATTCCTTGTGGATGAGAGAAGAAGATACCTTAGGAAGTAGGGAACTAAAGACAGTGGAAGATTTCGTCGTAAATGGAATGTAACAAAAAGTGTGAAATTTTTTGGAAATTTGTCACGGAGTGTTCACGCGGGCGAATTCGCAGATGGGCCGCTAGTGTAGTAAATAATAAAAAAAATGCTTTTCTTGTACACACGCATGCAAAACCATCTATCCAAAACCGTGAAATTTCTCCAATCGATATTGATTCGTATACACCTAGTGACAGAGTACAATTTGTATTGAAGAAGTTAGACATTCTGTTGTAGGTTGAAGTACAACTGGCGTCTGTAGTTCTGTACTTTATTTATCACTCCAATGGCTTACATACATACATAATAATCACGACTATTATCCCCGAATATATCATTATCATTGCCTAGTCTCTGACTAACCCGTCAGAGACTAGGCAATGAGGACCGCAAAAGCAGTCCTCTGCCATAGTCCACGGCACACCAAATAGCGTCTGCACATGTGCTCAGCGTGACAGGTGGTGAGCCCATCGCCGCTCTAAGCTGTTGGACTTATGTGCAGTCTTTAGTCCGTTAGTCGCCTTCTACGACACCCAAGAGAAGAGAGGGGGTGGTAGAATTCTTTCACTGCTACGTGACGCGGTGGGACGACAATGGCTTGCCGACCCAAATGTGTCTTGACATCCGATTTTCTCGTAATCATTACTATAAAGCAAAGCGCCGTTTTCTCCTGTCTGTGGCACCGCACTGTTCTCCTAAACCACGCAATGGATTTTTATGCGGTTTTTACTAAAAGATAGAGCGTTAACTGAGGATGGTTTTTGTTTATATTTTGTAGATATATTTTCTTAAATGGCTGAACTATTATTTATTTATTTTATTTAACTATGGCGGTCTTTCTAAGTTAGCGTGGACGAAGGCGCGGGCGGGCCGCTAGCAAATTATAATTGTTTCTCTTTCCCCCACCAGCGAGCTTGGGCGTGATCTCCAACCCGGTAGGGGCTTTGCTGGGCGGCATGATGGTGGACGCGGTGGGGCGGCGGCTGCTGCTGCAGTCCATCCTGCTGCCAAACCTGATCGGCTGGCTGGTCATCGCTTTCTCGGAGACGTATGTGTTCCTCTGCGTGGGGAGGTTCATCACTGGATTCACTATAGGTGAGTGTTTGTTCTAAAGTAATAGTTACTAGTAGAAACCCTTATTACCATTCTAGCCGCCCCAAGTGGAATTCTATATTGCTTCGTTCCGGTTGAAGACTTAGGGAAAATAAAGGGCCTATGATCTGTATAAAAACTGTCGCGCCTCCTTGTTATAATAATAATATTTAAATGCTGAAGAACTGTAATACTGGGTTAATCGGAAAATAACGATGACGTCACTGTTCTGAAAAACTTAAAACTTAGTGGCAATTAGCTAGGCGGCCTTAAAACGGACCTTATCACCAACCAAAACGAATACAATATTGTCTATATCTTTGTATAATTAACTAATATTTTTGTATCTCGTTACAGGCATGTCCACAGTCTCCTACATCTACGTCGCAGAAATCACCACCCCGGAGAAGAGAGGCGTGCTCAGTGCGCTGGGGCCAGGCCTGGTGTCCACCGGCATCTTCGTGGTCTACTCCCTCGGAGCATTCATCCATTGGAGGAAGGTAGCCGCTGTATGTGCCGGCGTCTCTCTACTCACACCCTTCCTCATGTACTTCGTCCCAGAATCACCCTTGTGGCTAGCCTCTAAAGGCCACATGAAAGAAGCGTACAACTCCATGTACTGGCTGCGGCAAAACAACAGCACCGCACAACAGGAGCTCATGGAGTTCACAAAAGATCGAAAGGTTGGGGAAACCATGAATTTTCGGGACAAACTTGGCCTATTCAAAAGGAGGAGCGTCTTAAAGCCCTTCATTGTCCTAATAGGCTTTTTCATCTTCCAAGAGATGTCCGGTATCTACGTGATACTGTACTACGCTGTGGATTTCTTCAAGTCGGTCGGCACCAGTGTCAACGAGTTTACCGCTTCTATAATCGTCGGCGGAGTGAGGGTATTTATGGGAGCGGTTGGGGCATGTCTTATAAACAGCTTCCGAAGAAAGACTTTGGCTGCGGCCTCTGGTCTTTTGCTGGGCGTGGCGATGCTCGGCGCCGCGATTTGTGACAGCGTGGACGGACCGCCTTTGTTAAAGCTAGCGTGCGTGTTGCTTCACGTATCTTTCAGCATGGTGGGCTTTCTGCAACTGCCCTGGATAATGTCCGGTGAGCTGTACCCTCAGGACATACGAGGGGTTATGTCGGGCGCCACTTCGTGTTGTGCCTATGTCCTGATCTTTTTCAATATAAAGACTTATCCCCAGTTGGAGAATTTGCTAACCAGCAATGGGACGTTGTATCTGTTCGGCGGTTGTGCGCTTCTGGGCGCGGCGTATTGCTACTTATTCCTGCCTGAGACTAAAGGGAAGACGTTGACGGAAATTATGAGGCAGTTCGATGATGAGAAGAAGGAGGTCGACCCGGAGGCTGGGTACAAAGAGAAAAAGACTAGTATGGAGGGCAGACCAGTGCAGAGGAGGCACAGCGCGGGGGCCGCAGTGAATCTAGAGAAAAAGGACTTCTTTACGGCCAACTGGATTCATGAAAAGAGTGAAAAGACATTCGACCACCGGGAATAGGTTATTCAAAAAGTGTTTTAAGTAGTTCTTAAGGTACGTGTGATACAGGGTCGAGTTATTGCAAATATTAGAGCAAACGTTGGTTACCAGTATATAGTTACTATTGTTTTGTGATCTTTACCTTTAGGTATTTTTGAGTGATTTAACTAGGTAGAAGGTAAGTGAAGCTACATTCCTTAGTTAGTGATAGTTCTAAGAGGTGACGATAATGTACTAATATTACTATTTCAATGATATTTAAGTACAAATATTTCTTTTTATATTAGCAGCTCAGATTATTCTGGATGTAATTTCATGGAAAGAAAACTTTCATTACGTAGGTAATTTTGTTATTTATTTTTTATCACGTATACTGTAAAGATATTTTTAAAACTTCATTAACTACAAAATAATGTCATATAAAGAAAATAGAAAAAAATTGCCAACCTGAACCTTTTGTAAGGTTTAGTATTTCGACATATTTAAAATAATTGTTAGCCCAATATTGTGTATTTATTTGTGATTATAATTAAAATTACTTAATTATAGCGCAACAAACGTAGTGTAAGTAGGTGTAAAATAAGCTACCAATCAAAGACGTCAGCAAATTATAATTTAAGTTATTGCAAATAGCATGAATTGTGTGATCTTGAATACTTATAACTGTGATGAAAGCAATTATTGATGATACTTATTATTAATTGATATTTTATATGTGTGAATAAAAAGATGTGTTGTTTTCCATTGATTCTTTTTAATTTCCTAGTCACGTAGATACATCTTTTACCATCAAACCGATTACAATATGTGGGTAGGTACTTGGTAATCAAACCCAGGACCTGTGGGTCTGACTTCGATGGTCCTTTAACAAAACCACAGTAGCGGTTATACATTCCATTACTGCGGAACTATAACAATACGAATCATAAAGGTGGTGGTAGCCAGCCTGTTTGGCCTAGCCTAAAACATGTTCTATCAACAACTGAGCCTATAACAATATTTGGAGGTAATCGCTAGTACCTAAATCTAATTTCTCAGCTAAAGGGGCAGGTTCAATGGCTCTTTTAATTTGTATGTACAGCACGCTGAATTTTTTGACTGGTTTTCGACCTAATGTCAATGGAAAATGTGTAAAATATGGTGAGAAGATACTGACTGTTAAAGGGTTAAATCACAGATCCTCGGCTTTCGAAGCATAGGTACTTAGTAGTTACTATTCAACCCTTAACCACCTACCTCCAATTTCTGCCCCGTAACACCCATCAGTCGCCAAGTTATCAGTTTTCGCAAGTGCACGCATGTCGAAATATTTCGGAAAAAGTGTTTTACTGCAAAGTGCTTAACATATTTATTCTAGACAAGCGGCCGCTCGCGTTTTCACCCGCGTGGTTCCCGTTCTCGTGGGAATTTCGAGATAAAAAGTATCCTATGTGTTAATCCAGGTTATAAACTATCTGTATGCCGAGTTTCATCCAAATCCATTCAGTAGTTTTTACGTGAAAGTGTAAAAAACATCCATCTATACGTTCCCGTGGGAATATCGGGATAAAAAGTATCCTATGTGTTATTCCAGGTTATAAACTATCTGTATGCCGAATTTCATTCAAATCCATTCAGCAGTTTTTACATGAAAGAGTAACAAATATCCATACATACAAACTTTCGCGTTTATAATATTTATTCTAGATTTGACACGTCACTGTGGTTTGTTAAATAATGCCAGCTGATGAAGTGTAGCTGTGATTGACGGTTAAACTAACCCAGAATAATGTAAACATTATGTTTCTTTGAGTTAGCCAACCGCTTTTTTTTCTTTGAATTATTATTAGAAAATTGCACGGTGGGGCAAGATGGGGTATAACTACCCCGTCTTGCCTCAAAATGAGAATGATAGGGATTTTCTAGTTTGGTTCGCATAAAATAGGTTTATTTTTCAATTTGTGTGCTTTTCATGGTTTTTTAAACTTCCAACTTAGTCAGCAACCATCTCAAGCGTCCTCATGCGACACAAGTCAAAGTCAAAGTCAAATTATTTATTCAATGTAAACCTTTACAGGCACTTATTGACGTCAATAATAATAATAATTAAAAAAAACAGTTAACTAACTTATAGTTAAGACTTAACAACTAATCTAACGAGTCTGTGCCAGACAAAATGCGCATCGCTACCCCCAGTACCACTGCACGCCGAAACAGAATCGCGTCGAAGCGAAATTTAAGCCGTGGTCATAGAATTGTGTAAACAAACGTATCCTGGTACGAGACAAAAATAGCGGGCAAGTGTCTCTCCCCTAGCGACACAAACGGCTAATATTTATAGGTAATTTATCGTTTTTTTCATACAATTCATAAATCACAATGAATTGTTGTAAGTGTTGCAAGTGACAGTAGCTTCGCCTTGTCTTTTCCGAAACAGCTATTCCCATTTCCAGTTACTAAAAGAACATC
Organism: Scoparia ambigualis; assembly: GCA_963921215.1. Classification (NCBI taxonomy): domain Eukaryota; kingdom Metazoa; phylum Arthropoda; class Insecta; order Lepidoptera; family Crambidae; genus Scoparia; species Scoparia ambigualis. The sequence goes on from OY992516.1 coordinate 32,008,346, forward strand.
ACAAGTAACCAGAAAACGTAGAAAAACAGCAATTATTACGTCTTCTCCCTAAAAATAAGAATTAGAGGTCGTTGCCCAGATAAAAAAGATGATGAACAAAAGAAACTAAAGAAAATAAAAACGAAAAAAAGAAGAGATGAATTGGAAAAGCAGAAAAAATCTGGTAAAAAAATGTCAAGTTATAAAATGACGTCAGAGCAAAACAGCAAAACGACCAGGAGTCTCATCATCTGAACATAAAAGTGGAGAAGGGAATGACACGCCATGTATGTTTTGTATGAAGTTATATTTCACTTTCATTTAGGATGGATATCGTGCAGAAGTTGTGGGAAATGGGCAAATAATAGCTGTGCAGGAATCGACGATAATGACGACGAAGCCATTCACGTCTGCGAGTTCTGCAAATCCAAATAAACCATCATTTACGTATAATACTTATCGCCCCATCTTACCCCGGGGGGTACCTCATCTTACCAGCACCATGGGGCAAGACGGGGCAAAACACCTTTATTTGATTTTGATTTTTTTTTTTAAACAATTTACGAAATTTTCCTAATGTCACCATATATTAAGAGTTTAATAAATAAAGTTAATTTTAAATAATTACAATTCTCTGACTACCTTAACTTCGTTTTTAATGAACTTTAAACCTTAAGTAGGTACCCTATCTTACCTCCCTCTCCCCTATACACACACTAAGCCTTCCGGGAGTAGCCGCAACGCGACGTCAAATCGCACAATTTGGCTTATTATGAATGCGGACGTTGCAAAGCTCGTGAAACACTGCATAGAATGCCAGAAATGTAAAATTCAAAGGCATACTATCACGCCGTTAGGAGAGTTTGTAAAATCTGATCGTTTTTCACACGTTCATATTGACATAATTGGAGCTTTTCCACCATCTGAAAACTATATCGATTGCTTAACGTTAATTGATCGTGTCACTAAATGGATAGAAGTCTTACCGATCAAAAACATAACAGCGGAAACAGTGGCAAATAAATTAGTCGAACAATGAATATCGCGCTTTGGCTGCCCCATCAGGATAACTACGGATCAAGGCAGACAGTTCCAATCCCAGTTATTTACACAAATAACTAAGCGACTAGGCACTAAAAAAATACACGCCTATAATCCCAAGGCTAACGGTCAAGTCGAGCGTATGCATCGCACACTAAAAAGCGCGATTATTACGCTATGCAATAACTCCAATGATTGGATTAAAGTGTTACCGTTAGTACTTTTAGGCCTTAGGCCAACAGTCAAAGAAGACCTTGGTTTCAGCCCCGCGCAAATGACATTTGGAAAATCTATACGTTTACCAGGCGATTTTTTCGTCCATTCAAACAGTAACATTCACGATGCAGAATACACCATTAAGCTCATGGATTCATTAAATAATTTACAACCAAATCCACGTAAAGACGGAAATCATAGGAAAGTTTTTATACACGACGACCTAAAACATGCCGATTACGTATTCGTAAGTAAAGAAGTAAAAAAGCCGTTAACACCGCCTTACGAAGGACTGTTTAAGGTTATCCAACGGAACAATAAACACTACACGTTACAGGTCGGTTCTCGGAACGTCGTTATCTTCCTAGATAGGCTCAAACCAGCTTATGTTATAAACACACCGCCATCAAACAGTTCGCCGAATGCAGCAACAACAACAACGCAATTAAAACCGAGCCAGAACTGATTTCGGCGAAAACAACACCAGTACCCGAGCCTGAATCATTTCAGACACAAACAACATTAAACGCCGCGCCGAAATTACCACCGGTCGCAGCATCAAGAAGACCGTGAGATTTGACAAGAGATCCCGAACTCAAAGTTTTAACTCAAGGTGGTTTAGAACTAACCCAACCTAGAAACACAATATATAATATATAAGCTAATTACTGTGCTAGAAGCCCAACCCAACCAGTCGTCAATAGAGTTTCACAGCAAGCACACTTCACTACCACCGCTCACTATAAACCATCATGAGGAACCCTCAAAGTTCTGCTTTGAGGGTTTCTCATCTCTCATGCCACCGTGGTGGCTTATACAAATGCAGCCGCACCCAACATAGCTAATTTGAATTGGAAGACGACAACTCCAACTCGCGCACGATGTCGCTTACAGCAGTAGTCCTCGTGAGCGCAGCAGTTACTTTAGCTAAGCTCTGCCTCGGGTGGAAATACTGCAAGCGTCGTGTGTCATCGGTGGTAGACGACCGCATACGGTGGTAGGTCCAGTCACGAGCTCCAGTTCCGACGGCTCCTCCGACGATGGTGCATATTCAACCAAAACACATGGTGTAGTGTAGTGAATAACAAGACGGTGTAAATAACAGTGAAGTGCGCTGCGCGTAAAACAAATCGCATCCGATCGAAATCGTGTCGCGATGTGTTAACGAAACTATTCTAAAAATAACGTTTGACAACACTCTCGACTGTAAGCTCATATCATTTTGTCTGTAGTAGTTGTATAAGTCACACACCTAGCACTTCTCATTTACATTACAACACACACATTTTTTATGTAATTTTAAATTGATTAAGTTTGTTTGTTTGTTTTTTTTTATATTCTTTTGTTTTATATCTCCCCTACATATAAAACAAAAGAATATAAAAAAGTTTTGAATTATTGGATTTATGAACGCATCATTCGTCTTTCCTAACCTCCAATACCTTTTTAATACTGGTAACACCGAACTACACGTCTGTCAGTTGCCAATTTACGTCAATGTCAGTGTCAAACAGAATAAAATCTGTCGGTTACTTTACGGAGACAAAACCAAACACTTTTATTATTTATTGTAAGCAGATTACTGAAAACGTAAGTATTATTTTCAAGTTTTGAGTATTTCATAGTGTTGTGTATATTATAGCAAGTGTATTACCATTATAAGTTAATTAAATACAAGTTTCTTGGTCGTCTAGATAATTTTGTTTCTGAAGGATGGTATTGGGGCAGATTTGAAAAAAATCTGTGGGGCTGTTATTACTTACTTACACTTGTTCAAGACTGCCCCAGGCTGTTCATAGTTTTATAAAGTTTATTTAAGCAATAGTGAGTCTATGAAGTAAGTGGCAATACACAATTATAAGATAAGATCTGTATGTCTTAAATAAAGTGTTGATTATATTCTAAGTTACATTGTTTTCTTGTTATCGTGGTATTTCAAATAAAAATAATAATATTGTTACTTTAATAAGTAAAAACAAGTAAATTTAATTTTTATTTTGTAGCACAAATAGCATATCTATTCATAAAAAAATAAAATACCTTGATATGTAGCACAATACGACGAATATAATATTTTATTTAAAAAGTGTTCAAAGGTGGCCCCCTCTCCCCTAATTTTATTTTTTTTTACTTTACAAATTGTTTACTTGTATTAGAACCGGAGCTCCATACAAAGTTCAAATTAAGTAAATTCGGCAGATCGCTCTCTGGTTAGGTACAGTGTTTCAGGCCTGCGAGCCTTGTGCGGTGACCAGTGTAATTCTTGATACACTCTAGCTCTCAAAACTATGTAAATTTCCTAAATAAGGATTCGATTGCTGCCGTGTGTATGTAATGTTCTTTGTCAAATAAAGGATACTTATTAATAGTTTAAGTATGTTTATAGCTACTTAGTTGTCATAGTTAATTTTTTTTCCCTTCAATGTTTATTCTTGGAGAGGGAGTATTATGTATAGCGTACTGCGTACCTAAATACCTATATCTCTGTATGTTTAGCATAGGCATATTATAAATAGGTCGCACAGCTTGTGTGCTTCAGTCTCACGTCCTACGCGGACACGCAATAAAGACATTGCAAGAACACGCATCTCTCATTCCCTCACTGGGATCGCCCACCACACGCGAAACTATAGGGGTAAATATTATTTCGATTTGTAATATAATTTTAATCTTACTAAGTAAGTAAAACTAAGTAAGCTTAATCTTACATAAACATATTTATTCAGTTAAAGTGTTATTATATTCGTAATAATTCGTAAAAACAATCTTTTCTCTGAAGTCTTAGTACAACATATGTTAGGCTTACCAATAAAATAAACCAATTGATTTAGATCCGACATTACCTAAACCAAATATTGGCCAGTAAAATATTTATCAGTAATTTGGTTTAGAAGAAATTGATTACTAGTAACGCCATCTAGTATCTTCCATTAGCATTACGAAGGTAGCGCACGGAAGGCGTTATCGTAACGTTGTTGTGTAGTTTCTCACGGTAATAACAGATGGCAGCACTATTCATAATTTTATATTTTCTTTTTCCTAATAATACGCAGATGTTTTTGTATCATCATAATAATAATACATGTGCAGCAAAGCACCTACATAATGTGTTGAAATCGAAAGAAGAAAGATACACGTAAAAACCTTTTTCACCCCAAACAGTTCCATGGCCATGGCTGTCTTATCGCTTTTAAAAAATCACTTGCACCGAGGCTTTCAAACTATTCATCAGTGATGAACTGATGAAATAAATCGCAGGAAGTGTTATATCTCTCAAGAGTGAGTTACCGACGACGCTTCGACAACTCGCGGCGCGTAGGGGGGGATGGAACTTTGTTGTCGGGCGTTGGCAGCCCATGAGCCGCAAAACTCTGTGCGCTAAAACTTGCTTCGTCTCTTGTTATAATAATACTTCAGTGGTGTACCCGTGAGCTGTGGATGCACTGACCTGGTCTGCGGGATGCCGTACTTGATGCCGACGCCGACGCGCGGCAACGCCTTGATCACCTTCTTCACCGTGGCCTGGTCGGGGAACGCGAAGAATATGGACGCTGCGGACAGGAACAGAGGCAGGTGGTCAGTCAATGGTGCAGGTAGCAACTGCCGTATTTGTTATTCTAAAGTTTTTTAATTATATTATCATGTAATTGTGGTAACGGTAAATTGTGGTGGCGGTTCATTAAAATAATACTACTAATGCATCTCTTCCCTTGGGTGTCGTAAAAGGCGACAATCAGACTGAAGACTCCTCATATATATATATATATATATTTTATACTACGTCCGGCCCTCAGACTATTGTCGCCGAAGCCCTTACTACTGCTAATTCTCTATTACCATACCATTCTCGCTTTTATTCCTCTCGCACTTTTATACTTCATACTTCACATTCATCCGTCCTCATTCATTCCTTAGGCGGTGGGTGTTCCGCATTTAGGCCTATACTATGCTGTATATATATCTCTTTCTTTATTCTTATTATCTATTGACACGGGGAAATGAGTCATTCTGCCGTTTTGGTTTATTTATAACAATTTTTCTGAGGCTACTACTTATATTTAAAACATGTTTTCTTATTTCTAACTCTATTTTATTACATATTTACTTATTTTCTATTGATACGTTTTTCCCATATTCTCATATTGCAACCAACAGCTCAAAACGGCGATGGGTTCACCACCTGTCACGCTGAGCACATGTGCAGGTGCCGTGGGCTATGGCAGGGGACTGCCTCTGCGGTCCTCATTGCCTAGTCCCTGACTAGCCCTACGGGGATAATAGTCCTGAATCTACGATGTGAGATGAGATGAGATTGGCACGGGACTGTCAACAGTGGCTCATACGAAGAGAGGCCTATACCCGCAGTGGGTGAAGTCAGGCTGTGGGTGATGATGATGATGATGGCATTTCGTGGTTGGTTGGCTTGCTGGCGTCTGTACTTTACGTTAAAATAGTGTATGAATAGAGTTTTTGATGTTTAATTTATTGTTATTATTATGTATTATTTTAAAGATAATTTTAAGGAATTTGGAGTAGTACTTTTATTAGTAGTAGTATTTTATTTTTATGGTTGTCATGATAATTGGTCATATTATGAATAACGATTATGGCCTAATCAACTTAGCTGTAATACTCTTATTTGTATATTAATAGACTTAAGTTGGCTGTTGTTATTCTTACTCAATAAAATAAAAATAAAATAAACTATGCTTGTAAGTAAAAAAAGTGTCGGTACTCACTCCTGCTGGCGAGGAACATCTCGATGGCCACGTTCTGCAGCAGGTAGCGGCGCGAGAAGATGGCGCGGATCTCGCTGAAGTACCATTTCCCGTGAAGGTGCTCGCAGTACTTCAGAACCTGGAAGGAAGAGATTGGTAACTGGTTAGTACAAATTTGGAAAAGGTTTTTATTTTGTAAAAGAAGGAGGCAAACGAGCTGACGGGTCACCTGATGGAGAGTAATCACCGCCGCCCATGGACACCCCCGCAAAACCAGAGGAATCGCAGACGCGTTGCGAAGGAAGGAAGAGGGTTAAGGAAGGAATAGGAATTGTAAGAGGGGGGGGGGGAGGGGCCTCCGGAACCCTCATTGCCCGGCCGAAACACAACAGTACCAAGTGCCATTATTTCACGCCGGATATTCGTGAGAGGTGGTATTACGCCGGGCGAGCCGGCCCAATGCGTGCTGCAACGCAGCGTGGCTCTACTACTCAGTCAGTGTCACTCATTTAGCACCACCCAGGGGTCACGTGTAGGATCTCAAGGGTTAACCTGGTGGTGAGGTGACTGGTTATTCGGAAAGTTATCAGACGCTATTGAAGACATAGGAAAGTAATTATTGACATTATAAATTTTTGTGCAATTGGTAACCAAATACAACACACAATAATCAATCTATATCAATAAAAATCAATTGTTCAGAACGGATACTCCTATTTAGCTAATTGTTTTTTTGTTGTGTTTGTAATTGCCAGGACAAAGTTTGTACGAAAGTTTTTTTTTGAAATGTCATGAAATTTGTCACCACGGGGTACGGGGTCCACGTGGGCGAAGTCCCGTCATGCCGCTAGTTAATAAATATAATTGTCAGCATCATGTCCCCTCGTTTATGTCATTCGGATACTCCTGGATGGATTAAACAACTAAGGTTAAGGAAATGATGTTTTTAATTTTTATTTACCTGCAAGTCCATTTACACTGTTTTTAACGATTCGTTACAGTTAGTATGATATATTATATAACTTACTAGTAGTTATTATATTTTCCATAAATGCGTATTCCTTGTGTATGTAGGGATGAGTTGACAATTCAAAAGTGTATGTATGAGTTTGTTTGTTATTAAATGTATTCCATTCTTCTTTTTCTTCTTAAAAAGTATAAAAAGCCGGTTAAGTGCAACATCAAAATTAATATGCAGGTATTAAATCCACACATAACTCGTAACATTTTAGTGATTTACGTTACAAACTAAAACTCGCTCTCTATTAATTCAACGTGGCGCCGAAAACGTAATAAAAAAATAAACACCAAACATGTCCGAGTCGTAACAGACAGACGGACAAGGCGCCGTAAAATGTTCATTAGTAGATGAATTTATACGCACAATAATGACGCTCCGACGAGAACCAACATTATATTGTTTGACAACTTTTTCTCTTAAATTATGTCGTCCATTGAACGATTCGGGCACTAAAATTTAACTCGAACCTGTGATGTAAAATAAGATTACTTAATAACGACTAGAACAGTAACTATAAACGATTAATCGGTTGCGACGAAGTGATATTTTGAATTTTATTGATAGTAAGTAGTACTTATGTAATTTAAGTGTCAATTTTACACATTAAAACAGTGTCAAGCTAACAAAAGATCAATTCAAAATTCTAATTTTATAGGTAAACATTTTTATTAGCAAGACTACCTCGATGCACCATTCAGAAAACTGAAGGACCTATAAGCGGGTATAAAGGGAGATGTAAGATATATACTAAAGGTTCTTACAAATAAAAATAAAATAAGATACGAACCTAAAACAGTTGTGAAATAAAATACTTACAAAAAAAAAACAACAAAGAAGAAAGTTATTATGAATGCTAATAACTTCCACTTATATACCACTCTTATATTTTCACAAGGAAGATGAAACAAATATCCTCAATTATTGCCTAATCGAATAACAAGGCTATAATAAAATTCCATTGTTCCATTAGCTCGATAATATTCATCGCACCTTTCATTGTTCCCCCGCTTCATCCACTAATTACGGCCCAGATCACATCCCTGAGGGATTCCTCTGACGAGGGTGCATGCACGGTGCTTTGATAAGGGACTTATGTGCAAAGTCGCATGGGACGGGATTACAGCGTTGCAGATATTCAGTTACCTAATTAAAGCTTTTTATTCATGATGTCATGTTTACTGAATGCTCTATAGAAATCAATAAAGTAGATTAATATTTACATTTCTTGTGATAAAATTGTCTGCAGCTGTTAAAGTATTAATAAAGATTTATTAGTATTTATCATTTATGGACCACTATAAATGGTAGAGTAGTAAAGCCATTGATAGTGGCGAAAGTATTTTTCAAATGGTCGCTTTATTGATTGATTGGCGCGCGTCGAAACGGTCGGGAAACGATGCCGGTGTCATTCGGATTTATGGCGGACAATGATAGTTTGTCTTGGCTAGAGCTAAGCAATCTTTTATTAAAGGCCGCCTTGTTTAATTTCGTGCACGTGGACAATGCGAACTGGTTACAATTCATGGACAGCGTTATAATTTTCATTATGTCCTGTTTTGCAAAGAAAAGTAAAGGTTAAAGCTTCCTTATGGATAAAGGAAAGGAAAAAACCGCCTTACCGTCATTATAGTATTACTATAATGACGGTAAGGCGGTTTTTTACAAAGTATTTACTTAAAATTACCCTAAACCGACGAGCATTAAAGAATGTTATGAGTGTAAGTGAAGCAAAGGATGTGAGTCAGGGTCGTAGCCAATGAAAATCTGTAGTCTCTGCCTACCCCGCCGGGAAGCAGGCGTGATGTATGTACCTATGTATTTATGTATGTGTTTACTTAAGGGGGTCCTGCACGAAATTGTGAAAATTTACGTATTTTTAAGTCAATTATACTATGCGCTGAATTAGTTAAATACCTTAAAAGAACTTATTTAAGTTAACCTGATCATTGCACAAGGTCATTGCCTTGTTGAAATTTGAAACCAATTAATTCTTTAAACAATAACAAACAATAGATAAATCGAATGACTCCTAAAGATATATTTTTATCGAGAACTTTCTTAATTTTATAAATGAAACAATAATTCTTACATGAAAATATTTGTATTGATATTGCGCAGGGAACCACCTTCTTTAAAAAGGATTTTTTTAACACAAGCGCGTGATGGTTTTGCACATTAGGCAGAATAAAAACATTGCTCTAATTAAATTAGTAGGTCTGAAAGTCAAAGCAGAGTAGTTTTAATTAAAAATATCAATATGATTGATTTTGCTTTGAAGTTCATTAAGAGGCTTAAGTGGGACATACTATTCTTTATGTTGACTATGACGATAAAAAGGTTCCAGAAAATGTTTTAAACAAAGTTAACGAGATTTTAATTCATTTTTAAGGTACCTACTGAAAAGTTGTTTCGTTTGTATTATTTGTAAACAAACATTCGATTCTCTCGTACGTATGTAGTGCGTACCTCGTATGTTTGTATCGCAGGGCCCTAACGTCTGATCCAATTGTATTGCAATTTGTCACGGCCCCTCTTCTCGGCACGGGGCGATCCCTGCGATACCCACTCATGTGTCACAACCTATCAACATAACTATCGCTAAAATACGACTATTATCATTCTCTTATAAACAATTTCTAATTATCACAGAAAGAATGTAAAATGTGTTCGTTGTGAATTAACTTCTTTTTTTTAAGATGATTAAGTATCTTTTTTTTCTTGATTGATTGAGTTGATTGAGTTTGTTTGTTAGATAAAATGTTGCTTCTATCATTAAGCTTTATTACATCCAAAATCAAATATATGTAAACTTATCTTAACCTACCGAATGCCTTATTCGTCACGTTTTTTTATAACGATATCCCATAAGCAGGCCATCCTTGCACCGTATCGACACCCGGCGTTGTTTGCTCAACCACCACAGAACCGCTCCGATGTAGATACGACATGAATCAGGGAACTTCGGGACAAACAGCGCCGGCTTAGGGATTAAAGGAAATTAATGGTGTTGGTTTGTTTGTTGCGGTTGATAATTCTCATATGGTATTGTGAGTACTGTACACATAGCACATAAGTTAACACGCTCATAAATTTTAATAACTCTTTGATTTCCAGCAAATTATTAAAAATATTACACCAAGACGCATTGCGCCATCGTGATGTGTTATGGACCAATATTCTCATGTGCATCAATAGCAGTGGGACGTTTATTGGCTGATGATAATAATACTGATGTGGTTAAAAATAAGAAATGGTGTATTGAACTTTCATAGTAAGAGCCCATTGTACTTGTACTACACAGTATTTACATGTCACTGAATACACAATCCGAGCAGTAAGTATTGGGACTGGAAACAAATTTCAAGCATAGCATATCGTTTAGTTTTCCCCGAACATTAAATCAGGGTAAGGTGGGGTGGTTTAAGTGCTTCAACAATTACCAGTGGGTAACTGTCCTGGATAAAAGATGCAGCACTAATGGACCGCAGTCACGGCACCGGATGAATCACTGAGTGTTCGCTGGGAACCGGCCAGGTGTCAACACCATACCACACGATTTATATCCGCAAATGATTATTATAAATTGCGGGTGAAATCTATTATTAAGAGTTTTAAATCGTATGATGAAATGGAACAATTCTTCTTCTTTATTTTCTTTTTCAAATATTGCCTAATGAATCACAAGACCACTATATATTTTTTTGCACAGAAAGTTCAATTAAGGTTTGCTTACGAATTTGAAAAACGTTGAAGATAGTTTCACTAAAGTTGGCTTATTCAATAATATGCTAATACTTTGAAAGAGAATCTGTGAGAATCACTAAGTGTTTTATTAATTAATGTTTCTCGAATTTCAGATAAATTGCTTTAAGAGAGAGATTTTAAGAAGTGTGTGAGGTTGTTTTGATCACTTGTAAAAGCAATTCTCAATAAGCTCATCATTAGACAGAATATGAAAAAACACAACACAATTTCAAAGTCTTCGTAACAAAAGTAAACATCTGAAAAAGAAATTAGAAATCTCTAAATTTGTGCCCGAAACGAGACGAGCTTCGAACTCTGGTCCGCGATCGTTATCAATAAGCCGTGACAAGTGCGCCCATCACACTGCCGATGCGCATCTTAGAAAAAAGTTAGTAGTCATTATCAAATCGATATGAAAAAGAATCAATGCAATGAAAAACACAATACGCATGTAATACATACCGTAAACAATTATGACATTCTACCGCGCTGTTTTCGAAGGTTCGTCTATAATTATATAATAAGGAGAAAAGATTTGTTTGTTTAAATTGGATAGGCTCCGAAACTACTAGACCGATTTAGAAAATTCTGTGACCATTAGAAAGCTACATTCTTCCCAAGTGACATAGGGTATATTTTATTCTAATATTCCCACGAGAACGGGTACCAGCGGGTAAAACCGCGAGGATCCGCTAGTTTCTCTTAAATCCGTAAAAGAAGAACCCATCAAGAAAGCTGCTAGTGTTTTCCAAACAGTAGCTAAATAGGACGATTAAGCTTTCTTATCATTGATATACAGCTGAATTTCTCAAGTATGCGCGGAAGATCAAATTCACCAAGTACATATGTCGATTTCACGTGTGGTTGTGAGAAAAACATTGTTCTGACTAACTACAAGCTAGCAGCCCACTTCTCCAGACAAAAAGAAAAGCGTGGAGGTACCTGCATATTAGTGCAAAAGAAACTTGACTTTAAACTAATAGATCTAACTAAGGAAATCGCATGCAAAAACAATTTCGAATGTTGTGGTATAGAATTGATAACGTATAACATTGTAATTATATGTATCTACAGAATACCAAAAAGTAACACGTCAGTATTTTTCAGTAAATTAGAATGTTTACTACATAAATTAACACAAAATAAATATAAAAAGATTGTTTTAACCGGGGATTGGAATATAGACATATTAAAAAATAATCCACTAAGTCGAGAACTGACAAGCTTACTAAAAAATTATAATATAGATATTCATATTACAAAACCAACCAGAAACCAGTCATGTATAGATCAGATAGCAAGCAATATTCCGAAGGTTAATTCTGATGTGCACTATCTATGTCTATCCGATCATGAGACTGGACAAACTTTATCAATTCCAGTAAAGGCTCAAAAATACCATTCTTTTTGGTTTGAGTTTAAACGCGATTTTAGTATGCAGAACATAAATAAGTTTGTCACGTGTATATCCGCTTTGAGTTTTTCTGAAGTTTACAAGCAGGATAAAGTGGAGGCATGTTTTGATACTTTTCATGACACATATAAACTATTCTTTGACTTATGCTTTCCAGTGATAAAGGTAAAAATGACGAACAGTGGACTAAAGGGGAGATGGTTGACTAAGGGAATAAAAAAATCAAGTATTATAAAGAGAAGACTATATATAAAGTATAAATTTACAGGGGGTAATAAAAAGTTAAATAAAACAAAATATAAAAAATACTCCAATATTTTAAAAAAATGTATAAATAAATCCCAAAGAATACAAAACAATAGGTATTTGAAGTCTAACATAAATAAGTGCAAAGCGACATGGAATATAATAAATGATAAAATCAATAATAAACCTTCACCCAATAATATTGACATAATAAATTTTAATAATATGACATATACAGATCCTAAAAATATTGCTGACATTTTTAATGAATTCTATTTAAACGTCACCAAAAGCAAAACATTCAAAAAGTCTGGTGTAAAGCATTTTGTGAAAGAAAATCAGTATTCAATTTTTCTATGTCCTACTGATGAACAGGAAGTATACAAGTTGTTGGTGTCACTTAATAACAAAAAATCGGTGGGATACGACGATATCAATACCGCGTCTTTAAAAGCATGTGCGGCACACATTTGTAAGCCATTAAGCTACATGATAAATTTATCTTTTGCAACGGGAGAGTTTCCAAGTAAACTGAAACTTTCTGTCATCAAACCGCTTTTTAAGAAAGGTGATGCTAAAGATGTCAATAACTTTAGACCGGTTACGCTCATACCCATTCTATCAAAAATTTTCGAAAAAGCCATGTTAAAACGTATTAACGATTTTTTTGAGAAACATCGTATTCTAAATCAGCAACAATTTGGCTTCCGGAAAGGCAGATCAACACAATTGGCTTGCTTTGATTTAGTGAAAGCTATAACAGAAAGCCTTAATGACAAAACTCCGATTGTAGCAATATTTTTAGATATGAGCAAGGCTTTCGATTTTGTGGAGCACACCATTTTGTTAGATAAGCTGAATAAATATGGTATTAGGGGGGTAGCACACGATTGGATCAGCAGCTATCTCAAAGCTAGGAATCAATGTGTAGAAGTGTCAAAAATAACGACTGATAAGAAGATACCAACAAAAACTAACTCTAGATCAGACTATAAAGAAAACTGCTGTGGTGTACCCCAGGGAAGCATCCTGGGACCACTTTTGTTCTTGAGTTACATAAATGACATTCCTGCTGCAACATCTGAAAAAACCATTATATTCGCGGATGATACTACCCTTATCATTAAAGATAAAGACAATGATAAATTAAGAGATAAAATAACTAAATGTATCCATGACATAAATAATTGGTTAAATGATAATAATTTAATTATAAATATACAAAAAACGAAAATGATACAATTTAGGACGTACAAACAAAATGACATCAAATTGGACATAACTTACAACAATGAACGTATTTGTGCAGTAGAAACAACTGACTTTTTAGGCTTTACAATTGACCAACACTGTAACTGGAAGGCGCATATTGACAAAGTGTGTTCTAAATTAAATAGGTTTGTATATGCACTCAGGCGCTTAAGGCAAACAGTGTCTATGGAAGCAGCTATTAGTGCATACTATGGATATGTCTCGTCAGTACTAAGCTACGGATTAATACTATGGGGTAACTCAGTCAACATTTTGCTAGTTTTTAGGCTACAAAAAAATGTATAAGGGCTATATGTAATGCTTGGAGTACTGAAAGTTGTAAACCTCTATTTCAAGATTTAAAAGTACTCCCACTCGCCTGTATAGTATATTAAAGTTATATGCATATTTGTAAGGCAGAACTCAGGTTACTTTCCCAAACACTCTGATGTGCTAATGCGACACACGAGACATAGGGATAGATTATTTCTCCCGAAATGTAAGCTCGAGATGTTTAAACGAAATGCCTATGTTCAGGCGATAATAATATTTAATAAGCTGCCTGATGAGATAAAACAGTTGCCGTATTATATGTTTAAAAATAAGTTAACAGCTTGGCTATTAGAGCATTGTTTCTATACAATTAAAGAATATTTAAATTATAAATAGACTTATTAAACTGGACATAATGTAACACACTATTAATATGTAGTAATTGTATGTTATTTAATGACTTGTTTTTGTATTGATTTGTATTAATTTTCATAGATAATTTTAGACTTTTAGTTAGGATATTTTTTTTTTTTTTTTTGACATTTCATTTTATTTTTATCGTGATATTTTTGACTTATTAATTAACCTTATTGACATTTTTAACCTCTTTATTAAAGTTTGAATTTTTGCAATTAAGGTATTAAGTTACGTACAGAGATATATTATCTGTGGTTATGATTGACTTCGACTTTGAAAAATTGACATTTGCATGCTGTTTTATAATGGCTAAACATGTGCACATTGTAAATTTTGTACCAACCGTAAATTACCGTGTTTTTGGCAAATAAATGATTATCTTATCTTATCTTATTAACCTCAGAGAGTAATGGAATAATACCGCAACTGAGGGCCTACCTACTCTCTTTCTCAGAAACTAAATGTCTGCCGTTTTCCGTTTGATATTTACAGCCGGTTTCCATTCCTTCCGAAATTTTGTTCATACAAAATAGGTTTGGCATTTAGATTATAAATTTTTAGAAAATTAAAATTTTAAACACTGAAAAAAAAACGACAACCCCAGGCCCTTTTAGAAAAGTGTCAGAAAGGACCATGAGGGATTTTGTATGAACCCCGTCCCCACGCTCAACAGTCATGGGATACGTGTCAATTTGTTCATTGGGACCCAAAGAAGCCTAAAGTACCTACCTGTATTAGTTGCAATAAGTATTGGGTTAATTTATAATAATAAAAACTTTTTTATTGTTTTCTTGCTTTAGTTAGAGTTGCTCGAGTGTGTCATGCTCTCTCAAAGTGTCTCTGCGGTGGTGGCATGTGCGTCGGGTCGCTACGTTCCCTAAAACATGGTAGAGCGAAGCGATGACTAATTCACATGTCATACTCGTGAACGGGTGCCGCCTGTGGAGGCTGGTCTGCTCATGCAATCTTATTTTGTTGGAAAAAAAAAATCAAAAACAATATATTTTTTATAACCTAAATCCCACGTATTTGAAGAATGTCGCCATAGTAAAAAAATATCTATCCTACTAGACCCTTCAAATGACACTAATTTCAAATCTGTTGGATGGTGGGGGACGTTTCTACCCATGGTCCTTTCAAAAAATATGGTAAGCGCTATAAATAGCAACCGAAAATCGAGCAAAATTTTGATTTGGAGAAAGAGAGTAGGCCCTCCACTGGTTTCATAAACTGCAAATACCATTCGTCCTGAATTGGTTGTGCTGCTGTGTTTTTGCCATGTTAGAGTTGCTTTCATACAAATGGTTATTCTTTGCACATAATATAGGATGGTCAAGTTTACCAAAAACTGTAGATATATCTAACAAATAATACATTTTTAAATGTTTGCTATCCGCGTACTCCACGAAAAGTAAGTACCTATAGCTTTGTTTCGTATTTTTTCGTTCATGACAAATAAGACAATTACACATTCTCATTTATAACATTAGTTAGGGCTATAAAATAATTGCTTTATATCTAGCGTGTTGTTAGCGTGATAGTAACTCAAGAAGCGATTGTTTTTATTCAACAGATTTATTTTAAGTCAGCCAATTCAATTCTCAATCGAACAATGTTATCTGATTGAGTGTTTTTCTCGTTAATACTTACTGTTTTCTCCTCGATATACTTAACACAAATCCCGGAACGTCTGGTATGCCCTTACTATTCGATATTTATTCCAACAAGTTTTATTAAACCATCTCTACTATATTTACTATACGTTAATAGAACGCTACTTCCGTATATTTCAAAAGTTCAATTAATTAACAACCATTTTGAAGATATTTTTAAAAATGGCCAAATGTTACGTACACCTCGTTTTAGAGTGACGCTGCCTCGTTTTTGTTAAAGAAGACAGATAGAGACAGCGGCAATTTAATCCTAAATGTATATTAATAACAGGGTAACTGACGTAAATAGAAATAGTAATAGAATTACAATCTTGTCAAATTTTAAGTAACGTTTATAAGTAAGTTACTTTATAAGTAAGGCTGCCTGTAAGTAATTTAGTAAGCTAGTTTTACGATTTGGTAATTAGTAATAATTAGCACTTAAATGCAGTTATGCGATTGCCTTAAAATGAACTCTTATCAATGTAGCGGCACTATGTTCATCCGTGTGGCATATAAGTTGATCATGATTAGAAATCATCACAACAGAGATACAAGCACGTTTGAAATTCAGTCATTACCCTTGTACAAACAAACCGGCGTCGTTTAGGCGGCGCGGTGGTCTCAAAGGGAAGTCCTAATTAAAAACCTATACATCACGGCCGCGCGCCGCCTGCGTCTGCGCACACCTTTCACATTGCGGCGATACTAGGCGTTTTCGATTGTGGAAATAAACTGTTGATTTACATATAATTTTTATCATTTGATGGTCATAAAAGTTTTATATAATAGTAGTGCGAGTTCATTAAAATATTACCTCGTTCGATAATATTTTAATTAACTCGCACACACACTGTATAATCGATTTTCATAGATTATACAGTGAGTAGTGATGGGTCGAGGGCAAAAACAGTATAGGGCAGAAACGGGCATAAACGGGCATATTGGGCATAAACTAGTTTACGCCCAAATAAATGCCCGATCACTGGGCAAAAACAAAACAACAACTTTATTCTCTAAAAAAAGCTCCTAAGTTTCGATTTTAATTATATTATGATAAGGATATCTTTAAAATAAAACTAAATATTGATATTTTGTACCAATATGTCAGTTTCAATAAAATAACGTAGTCATAAAATAATCTCAGTCATATTAAATCACAGTTGAGCATTTAATTAATTTAAATATAAAGTGATAACTAAATCTAATTATCGTGAATATTCCTGAAAATTTCAAGTATTTCAACGTAACATAAGTTCAAGGTTTTAAACATTGAAAATGTTTTTTCGATCGCTCCGGTAGGGTCCCATTTTCGCTGAAAGTGTGTTTGCCTCGTGGTATATAGTGGCCATGAGGACGTATGATGGTTCAAAAGTCGCAGAATATGAATGGCTTTCAGATGATGAAAAAATTTTTGTAAAAGACGAAAACTTTTTTCGAAAATTGAAAAAAAACAAAAAAATAATAATTTTTTAACACATTCCCTCGGAATATCTTCGATATCTCGTAAACGAAGTCGAAAATCGAAAAACTGAGAGAGACCCCCAGAGATATTGAGACGGGGAATATTTTGTCTTATGTTTTTTTTTACGGGAGTGGTAGGGGGTATGCTCCCCCTTAGCGGCGCGTGGAGCGTCGCCGTGCGGTATTACTCGGGCGTCATAGCCCTGTGGAACTTCGCAGCTTTAAGATACGAAGATAGATGCGGAAAATAAGGGCTTTAGGATAGTATAAACAAATATTGGAAAAGTCGATTATTTATTTGAAAATAAAAATGTTTTATACGAAGATTTATAAGGACTTAATTGACGCGGAAAATTAAGGGTTTTACTATAGCACTTATAAACAAATTTTGGAAAAGTCGATATTTATTTTTTTAATTTTTTTTTATTTTATTAATAATCTATAATAGCTAGGTTCATTTTCAATGCCCTTTCAAGTCGAGTAGAGCACGAGATCTGTGTACTTTTTTATGATAGATGGGTTTGCTCTTGGCCACATTCTTATCCGTAGGATTAAGAAGAGGCTGACGATGAAGCGAGCTTGCCCCGAACCAGCCTATTTACTCGGGTTTTAAAGATGTTGGGGCTATATGCACTCGGGAACACAGACGCCGGCAGGGAATTCCATACCTTGGCTGTACGCATTATGAATGAAGACGAATAACGCTTGGTGCATATGAGTGGAATATCAACCAAGTAAGAGTGGTAATCTGCCGTACGTCTGGTCTCCTGATAGTAGAAAGGGGACGGTGGAATGAGCTCGTGTAGCTCAACAGCACACTCTCCAAAGTACAACCTGTAAAATACCGACAAGCAAGCAACTGAGCGACACGCGTGAGTGAGACTGTGAAGCTTGGTATACAGACGCCGGCAGGGAATTCCATACCTTGGCTGTACGCATTATGAATGAAGACGAATAACGCTTGGTGCATATGAGTGGAATATCAACCAAGTAAGAGTGGTAATCCGCCGTACGTCTGGACTCCTGATAGTAGAAAGGGGACGGTGGAATGAGCTCGTGTAGCTCAACAGCACACTCTCCAAAGTACAACCTGTAAAATACCGACAAGCAAGCAACTGAGCGACACGCGTGAGCGAGACTGTGAAGCTTGGTTTTCACAAACTTATCGTCACCTATAAGTTTCCTGGCTCTACGTTCCACCGAATCGAGCGCGGCAAGTTGATATTTAGCTGAGCCGTCCCAAATGTGGCAGCAATACTCCATGCACCGGACTTGTGCTTTATATAGAGTTAGAAGCGGTCGAGGCGTGAAATATCGCTTAAACTTATTTAGAACATCCAGCTTTTTGACTGCAGTTTGAGCCTTGATTTCGATGTTGTCGGCGAAGTTAAGATTGGAGGTCAACTTGATGCTGAGGAGATCGAGGTTATCGGTAAGTTGGACATCTACACCCCGGAAAGTAGGAGCCAGGTTAAAAGGTCTCCTTTTGGCCGAGAACAAACCCGCCTGCGTTTTGGTGGCGTTAAAACGGACCAAATGGTTGTCACCCCCATTGGGAGACAAGACTTTAAGTCAAGTTTGTCCGCTCAACCATGACCTCTCTTAAGGAACGAACTTTCTCTCCGCCGACCCTTGCGCTAGATACCTCTCTGTGACCGTGCTGTCATCTGCATATCCAACAATTCCGGGCATGAGCAGATCGTTAACACGCAACAAGAAAAGGGTAGCAGAGAGAGAGCGGAACCCTGAGGAACCCCGGCATCGATAGCCATGAGGTCAGAGGAACAGCCATCAATGACTACTACGATTAACCGTTCACTCAGGAAGTCCAAAATCCAGACACAAAAATCAGCAGAGGTGCCGTAAGCTGGAAGCTTGCTCAGCACGCTAGCGTGCCAGACCCGGTCAAAGGCTTTCGAGATGTCAAGCGACACAGCAAGCGCTTCGCCATGCTTCTCGATTGCCTCGCCCTAGGAATGTGTAACGTCACCAGAAGGTCTCCCGTGAAACGGCCCCCCGCTGAAAGCCATATTGACAGTCGCTGAAGAGGTCGTGGGATTCTAGATATGACAAAAGCTTTCTATTCAGTACCCTTTCCATAACTTTGCATCGTGTGGAGGTGATGGCAATTGGTCTGTAGTTGGTGGCGTCGGCACGATCGCCCTTCTTGGGCACTGGCTGCACATTTGCAAGCTTCCAGGACTGAGGAACCGCTCTAGTAAGAAGAGAAAGGCGTTACAGACGCGTTAGAACCGGAGACAATTCAGGCGCACAGACCCTAAGTAGTCTAGCTGGAATCCCGACCGGGCCGCTGGCCTTATTCACGTCCAGATTCTACAAAGCTTTTCTTACCTCTTTGGTGTAAATGATGACACTTGGCATGGAAGCACCACAGTGAGGTAAAGTTGGTTGCTTTGCAAGGTTTGCATCTAGTCGCGAATTGCTCGCGAATAGAGATGAAAAAAGATTTGCTTTCTCCTTTGCAGTGTGGGCCAACGTCCCATCGTGCCGCAGCATGGGGGGCAAAGTGGGCCGGCAAAAATTTTACTCGACCGACTTATACAGTGACCAGACCTGCTTACTACCAGCAGGGTAAGATGCTAGTCTGGCTCCTACGCGGCTTATTTGGTCGAATCGCGCCTTCCGAATCATTCTTTAGCACCGCTTAGCTGCAGAGTTGAAGGCCTTCTTCTTCGCACGAACCCTCCGAGCCGTTCTTTACAGTCACGAGCGCGTACCCAGGCTTGGTAAGCGGATTTTTCACGTGCTTCTGCACTTGCACAGTTCCCATTAAACCAAGGTCGGGCATTGTAACCGTGAAGGACGTCTGAAAACGGATAATAAAGTATTCCATTCCCTGACGAATTACTTCTACGATCGCGTCTGCAGAACTAGAGGGATTGTTCGAAGAAAAACACACTTGGCGCCAAGGGTATGATGCAAAGAAGTACCGCATCTCGTCCCAATCAGCTAACACGTAACGCCAGACACGCCTTGTGCCCCTAGGGCTGACATCAGGAGGCGAGAAGACATACGAATTTCACCATACAATGATCGGACGTTCCCAGGGGATCTGAGACCGATACTGAGTGTATATTAGGGTTCGTCGTCAGTAAATGATTGAGACAGTTTGGCGTATGGCCATCAGCATCAGGTACCCGCGTCGCCACATTCAGCATCTGGGTGACGTAGATGCTTGGGATATCGTGAACGGAGTTCCGCGCCAACGTGTCCGTACTCCATGAGGTCGGCATCACGCCGCGTCTGTCGGCCGTAGTACAGTGGCGCATACTGCAGTATTTTGGCCATGTCTCTCGGCTCTTTGGGATTGGCGATTCCATGGAGGCTCGTCGTACAAGAAAGAGTGGAAGGAACCAGATCACATTTCAGGTCACCTATGCGCTGGACTGACCAAGTCAAATCCGCAATAGGGGACAGTGTATCAGACTGAGCCAGACAATCTAGAAACAGGGAGATATGGCGGGAGATCGTGAGGAGAGCTGTACCCGCCTCAACCACAAAACTTGACGACTCAAAGTGACCACGACCGTTCCGCGAAGAGCGAATCGATAGAGAAGAAGTTAAACTTAAGAAACTATAATAATAGGTAATAAATAAATAAAATCAGTATAATAGGAAACATCAGTCATTATCAGAACGGAGGTTGTTGTTTGCAACATCAACGAATTCTAATTCTAATCACAGTCAAATACAATTACAGTTCAACATATCTTTATTATTGAACAGTTCAACATTTTAACTTCTTATTTAGAAATAACTATAACTATCATAAATACTTCTCAATATGCCGCCTTTTTCTAACTATTTTGATATTTGTTTTTTATGTAACAACAAAGGTACAACTTTTGGATTTTCACATTTACAAAAATGAAGTCAAGGCCAATATTACAAATTAGTATGCATAAATTTAACTTTAAAAAATATAATAATACCAGCACATAGGAAACTTCAGTCATCATCATCATCACTGAGGTTGTTAAATAGCAACATCAACGAATTCTAATTCTCGATTGGTTCAAGAAGATATTGATGGTATCATCATGATCATCAATACAAGTATCTTCGATATCTGAATCTAAATTGGTAAAGTTTGACAGTGGTATACTGCCACCTTGACTACTTTTCGAACTCCAATTGTACGCCAAAAACGAAATTTTAGCGGCTCATTCTGTCGTAAGGCGATTCCTTTTTGCACTGTGTGTATATCCATGAGTGCTAAAAGAACCGCGTGGCGGCGCGGCGCGCGGGTACCCCGCCCCCTCCTGCCTCCGAAATTCTATCGTATTCGCTAGTAAGAAGTAGTTAAATGTGGTCTGAATTACTAATTAATTAATTTTTTTCATTTTGAGAAGTTGAGTAATTTATATGTCAATAATATAGTCATAATCTAATTTTTTGTAGGTATTTACTCATGTTGCATGATAAAATGTCACTTATTTAATAAAAAAAAAATGATAAATGTTCTCTTATAGTTTTTGCCCAGTCAATGGACATTTATTCGGCATATACGTACATTTATCGGGCATTTATCGAATGCGCCGAAAACGTCCGGGCATAAACCCATCACTAACAGTGAGGGATTCCTACGGACACCCTTTTATACATATATAGACACAATTTATGGCTCACTTTACGGCAAGTAGCTTAGCTACACGTAATATTTTCCCCAATAGACTTACGTCACAGAATAAATAATAGTACTACTGACGTACCGATGGCGTATGACATTCATAAGTGCTCAATAATCGTAGCCTAAACTGAATAAATGAAATTGAATTAAATTTATTTAACCCTTAAATGCATAATGTTGCCAAAAGTTTACAATCACACTTAGAACCATAACCCCTTGAGATAAGAGTTAAAAGCAATGAAAATTTTTTGGTTAATTCATGCATTTAAGGGTTAACAGTTAAGAGTTATCGCGATACCTTGAAGTCCTTTTTATTTAATTCCTTCCAGGCGTAGACTAGAGGCAAGAGTCAAGACGAGATTTTCCGCATTTCCGTCGCGATCACTAAGTGTTAGTTAAGTTAATCACAAAGTGCATCCGAAATGTCGTTGACTCGTATTAATCGTGTGAATGCACGCGCGCTGCTGTTTATTTTCCTAGCGTTTGGCGCAGTACATGCATACTAAGCGTAGCGTAGGACGCCCTCAGACAACGTGGAGCGACGATCTTCGCAAGGTGGTCGCCAAGAGCTGGATGTGAGTAGCCGCGGTTCGTGCTTCGTGGCGTGCTCTTGGAGAGGACTATGTCCAGTAGAGGACCTGTTAATATGCTGATGATGGTGAAGTGATGATGCACACACAGTCGTGTGACGAATTACGGGCAGACAAAGTCTCGGATGCGTTTAGAGAGTAGGGGCCTCAGTTCAGTTCCCAACCGGCGCGCCTAACGCGCGTCGCGCCGCTCCCCATTTCGCAGTTTGTCATCCCGAATGGTTAATAAATTCGCTGTCATCGGCCCCGGGCTATTCCCGGACTTACTGTTTTTTTACACACGCCGATCCCGTTTTATTTTTTCATATAGGCACAGAACTGACAGTATAACATATATATCTTTGTCTATCGCTGAGAATGGTATCTCGGATATGCACATGTTTTTTTGGTCGGTTCGCCTATACGATTTATTGAAGAATGAATGGAGTAACAGGCTGGCTGGTGATTGATTGCCGATGGCGCCGGTCGATGATCGTTCCGTTTGAAAGGATTCCGTTATGTCATTGGACCAAGTTGTAATTAATAGTTGAATTACTTAATATTTAATGATAAAACATCAAGTCTTCCATACAGTTCGAGGCAATAGTGGATGTTACTACAATTTATAATAGAGGCTTACGAAAAGCTTATGTAGTAACTTCTTAGGGGCAGGTTCACAGTGACTTCCGTATCATATTTAAAATCAGCTAATTCAAGAAACCTACTTTAGCTTTTAAAATGCGAAAAATGCATCACATCCGCTGGGCGATGCAACCAGCGAGCTATGTTGCGCTCTGCCTCGCGCACCCCCCGCCCAAACCCGATGAGCTCGACACGTGAAACGAGACGTGAAGGCGTGAGGCACCTTGAGTACATGTTTTTAACGCTGCACGAGTTTCCTTCGCGCCTGGACACCATTTCCATTTAACATCAGGTGGCCCTCCACCCCAGGGGAAGGGTCCCCTGACTCCACTCACTTCCACTCACACTTCACTTTAAAGAAAATAACGAAATGTAGGCAACGAGAACCACCCCGCGGATACCTTACCCGACCTAGGAAGTGATCTAAGGACCTTTGAGGTCTTTTAGGTATTAGGAGGACTATTTGCTTCTCGGCCACCGAGGCGCTGCGATAAAAAGTAAAGGAGTTTGAGAATGCATGTACTCGTTTGATGACACGTTATGCTCCCAAAATGGCGTCATAAAAGGGCCATTAGCGGTGCTCAATTTACTGCGCGCGCGTGCGGCGGCGGCGTGACGTACGGCCATGTCACGCGATGTCACGCGCTGTCACGTGAGGATCACGCGGCGGATTACCGCGGGGCGCTCGTCATGTAAAACTGACCGGTGAAGTAAATCAAATGGTAACGGTATGTACACAGGTAGGTACATTTAATCACGACTATTATCCCCGAAGGATTAGTCAGAGACGGGCAATGAGGAGCGCAAAAACGTCTGCACATGTGCTCAGCGTGACAGGTGGTGAGCCCATCGCCACTTTGTGCTGTCGGAAGTATGTTCAAGTTCAAGTTCAAAGTATTTATTGCTGTTCATGAATGTGATACAAAGGTAGAGTCATCATTAAGTATTCCAGTACAACATGTTACCCATTTGGGCTTAGCTTGGCTTATGTGCAGTCTTTAGTCCGTTAGTCCCCTTTTAAGATACCCAAGGGAAGAGAGGGGGTGGTTGTAAAAGTCTTTCACCGCTACGCATCACGGTAACGGTATGTATTCGTACGAGTACTTCACATTACGCCCGTTTCCTAAAGGTAGGTAGTAGAGATCGCACTATTCCATTTGCTACGGTGCAGACTATCTAGATACACTTATTTAGTTTCATGCACTCTTATTAACATAATTCATACATGCCCATCGGTCAAGAGTAAATTGTTATTATAACATTTATAATCAGTTGTATCTCGTGTTCGAAGCATGGAGAAGCTCGGGATTATTTAATTCGGTCAGTCGCGGCAGTCTAGGCCCTCTAACTATGTCTGTGGAAAAAATCTAAACAAAATTGCTTGGATTTGATTTCTAATTTGTCGTAGCATGTCGTAGCATCTTGCACACTTGCTATATACTTTCAAAATACAAAAAAAAAAAACGCAACTCTATTTTTTAAATCTGCGACCATTTTTTTCTAAAATTATGAATTAAAAACATTGTCAACGACCGAAGAGTTCCGTATAAAGTTCCAATTAGTTCGGATCCGGAAGCGGCGCGACGGTGGCGCCGGTAACCGCAAACAGATGTAGCCAGATGCACGTGCGCTAGATTACACGCTTGACGAATAGCTAAGACTCGGGCTGTTTGGTAAAAGGTAAAAAAGAAAGGTAAAAATTACTTATTTGGTAATAGGTATAAATTGCAACTGAGCCCCTATTATGTCAAAGAGCAACTATTTGAATGGAAGCTACTCTGAAATTGCGAAAAGAAAATCAGCTGTTCCATAAAAGTAGGTCAAAAACGAAAAGACGTTGCATTTTTTTTATACATCACGCCTGTTTCCCGGAGGGATATATGATCGAGGAAGGAACTTCCCGGTCGATCACTTTCGGCGATATCGCGGTCGGAATGGAGATACGGGCGTGATGTACTCTTATATACACGGACACCCTCATTTTTTATTCGTTTTAATGAAATTAAGGGTGAGTTCCACCCATGAAACTGAACAATATTCCCCAAGACACCTATGTGCAATAATGACAAAAAAAATTCAACCTTTCATACAAAACTGTCCGATCAGCTGACGACAATAGTATGGGAGGTCGAAATTTTTTTGTCATTTTTGAACATAGGTTTCTTGGGGAAAGTCGTTCAGTTTCATGGGTGGAACTCACCTAATTTTATTAAAACGAATAAAAATGAGGGTGTATGTAGGTAGGTATGTAAAGTTAAAGTTGAGTTAAGTTTAAGCGAGTTATTAAAACCACCGTTTAAAAATACCGCACAGCGCCACGTGGTGCGCGTTACACGGTGTCTGCGCAGGCGCATCGCTCACAACATCCTGACGTTTCTAATTGCGCTAATTGTGACAGATTAAGTTGTACCGAGAAACTCGGGAGACGATTCCGCCGCTGTCAAGCAAACGTTCACCTCCATTAGGTTTGAACGATTTTAACTTGACATGACTTTAGAGATCGACTCTTTTAAAGTTATATTTCTATAGAAGTGGGCAGTTTTCTTAGGCAGTTATTTTTAATTATTAAGTTTTGTAAAAAGCCCTTTCTGCCAGTAAAAGAAACGTTAAATATTCTCCCTATTTAATGGACGTTGTAACAATTTGCAGGTAAAAAGTAAGGTTTTTTTTTGGCAAATTGCAAATAGTAAAGCCTATCGATGCATAGGCTGCATAGCAGCACTAAAAAAAGAAAAGAAAAAAGGAGATTTGAACTCTGGATATCTGAATATCAGGACAATCAGCAACCGCAGCGTTCTATAAGGAAAAAAATATCGTATGACATTAAAAGTAACGAAGAGTTTACAAAAACCATAAATGCCGACAGGGCCGTATCAGATCGCCCCATAAAAGTAATCCCGCCATCCCGCTACCACGGACAACACTCGACGAGATAACGCGTCGTAAACGTATCGTATCTGCGCCGACGCGTATGCTTGAGATAAGCCTATCTGTTTGATAGCCCACCTGATCGGTTAACTAGATGTTTTGATAGTGCGGCTGTTCAACTGGTGAGCATGACTAATTTTGTTGGCACGATGAGTTACAGTAGGACTGTGTAAGTAGGTTGTTCTGCTACACATCTAAGTAGAGTTACCATCCGTCCGGTTAGTTCGGAGTAGGTATGTCGGAACTTTTAGACTCTTGTCCGGCTCTTTAATTTGTCCGTATTTTATAATAAGAGTAACAAAACTACATATAAAGTAATATCAAATAAGTCCTTAATCTTTATTAACTTCTCATTTATAAAACAAAATATAAAAAGTGAGTAATTTTTCCATTTTGTGACTAAAAAGTCGGACGTACGACTTTTTGACGACCTCCTTGGTCGAGTGGTTTGTACACCGGTTTTCATGGTGTCGCCATCTCTGAGGTCCCGGGTTCGATCCCCGGTCGGGTCAATATATACCTACACTATTGTTTTTCTACATTGTCTCGGGCCTGGGTGTTTTCTATGTATAATAAGTATGTATTTAAATATTATAAGTATGTTTATCCGTTGTCTAGTAACCATTTAACGAGTTTCATAACGAAGCTTCTCTTGGGCTGGATAATTGGTGTGAGTAAAGAAAAGTTTTTTTTTTTAAGTTTACTTTTATCGAAATGCCAGGCTTTTTGTCAGGACTTTTCAAATTCCTAAATGGTAACCCTACACATGTAGGTACGTGATACGTCACGCTCGTTTACGGAGGGGCAGGTAACAACCACAGTTTTCGATTTGCTGCGATCCTGAAACACTTCATTCGTAGGCAAGCATAAGGACAAAGCGAAAATGATCATGTTGAATAAAAAATCACAGTACACAGAAAAAACGGTATTCTTCGAATAAGTAAAATAATCTTGCATGAAAGCAAATTGCATTAAACCAAGATTATGGTTGCCTCATATATATTGAAACATATATTTTCTTACATTAAAAAAATAATAATTTTAAACTGATATTTGAAATAATCTTGAAATAAAACAATTCTTGATTGATTTAAAATAATACATCTTTAACCAAGAATTATAAGTATTCTTAATGTAAGTTGATAATTCTCTTGATGCAAGCTTAGGATGTATTTTTATTTCAAGAAAATATTGATTTCAATTCAGATAAGTTTATTTTAATTTGAGAAAATTATATCCTTAGACCAATAACTAATATTTTAAATTTCAATTAATGCTACCTTCATTAAGGAAAAAGTTTTCTTGTTCCGGGAAAAATATTCCTTCATTCCTTGCAATAAAGAGTCTTGAATGCATTTAAATGTCAGTACTTATTAGTTTTTATTTTACAAAAAACATTCTTGCAGGAAACACCTGTCCTCTATTGAGACTTTTGAGAGTACTAAAAGAATACTCAGTAACTCGACAGACCAAGAAGAATGATCCAAATATACTTGGAAGGAACCTTAGT
The DNA here is from genome assembly GCA_963921215.1 of Scoparia ambigualis. Lineage (NCBI taxonomy): Eukaryota > Metazoa > Arthropoda > Insecta > Lepidoptera > Crambidae > Scoparia > Scoparia ambigualis. Next base: position 32,036,082 of record OY992516.1, read on the forward strand.
GCAATGCAAGATTCGATACGTTAAAAAAAAACAGATCCGTACTTATACTATTGATGAAACGAAACCATAGCGCGATGCAGGAATCAGTACAGCGCCATCTAGGGCGTCATTGTTGTCGTCACTTTGTCCACTAATTTTTCATCTGGCAGCCACAGGCCTAATCTCAAACAGTACAAACAGTTTTAAACTTGCTTTGCATGGCGCGCACACTCACAATATCGTTAGGTAAGCGTGGGTTGACATATCAAAAAAACTATTATTGGTAAAGATAACTAGTTACTGAGTTAAAATATTTTTATCTTTTTTCAATATTTTATTTAATTGAAACAATGTACTATAATATTTTGTAGCAAACCAGGATGTTTACTCAAAACAAGATTAGATGTCATTAGTTCAAGAGATATTTTTTTAAATTTGCTCAAGATATGATTCAAGATAATGTTTTCTTCATCTAATGAATTGTATCATTGTGATAAAAAAACTTTCAGTTTGAAATAAGTATTTCATTGTATTAAAGCAATAACATTTGAACTTCTTAGATTAATTTTACTTATTCTTCATTGAAAATATTTTTTCTTGATTGTAAAAATGCAACAAGAAAATATATCTTTTTTTTTTTAAGACTGCCAATATCTAAAAATGAATAAACATTACTTGTATTAAGACAATTTTCCTTAAAATAACGTAATATGTCAAGAAAACTATTTTTCTTGCTTTGAGAAATCCTTTTTATCTGTGTAGCTTAATTATTAAGCTAACTTTGGCTAGCTCTTATCCAGCCCGCTGAAATTCATTAAGATGGTTTACACATTTCGGTTTCCCATACAAACATCCAAGTTGGAATTTTTAAAAACCACTAAGCCAATTTTTAATGAAATCTTGCATGCTAAAGTAAAATACAGAGATCTAAATAGTTTGTTGAAAACATTTTTAAAAAACGTTTATTTTACTGATTTATTGCGACTTTAAACTTTCTATAGTGGACTTTAAATCGCAATAACTTAGCTAAATAAACGTTTTCTAAAAATGTTCTCAACAAACTATTTAGATCAATGTGTTTTACTTTAGTATGCAAAGTCACAACAAAATTAGCTTAACGGTTTTTAAAAATTTCGATTTGGAAGTTTGTATGGGAAACCGAAATGCACTATTTACTTTTGTATGGGAAACCGAAATGCACTATTTACTTTTGACTCTGAAAGCCAAACACTTTCTTTCTTTCGATGCTTTGAAACCGTCCTACCGTAAGAGTTGTTTCTGTCTGTCGGTAGTGTTGCTATGGTACAGACAGAAGACGCGCTGCTGGGTGCCATAGTTAAACCTAATTAAGTACTGGAACAAAGTAACGATGTCTACATTAAGTGCAGTTTATGTCCCCCGCCACTCGGAGAGAGTCAGTAAATTAAGTCACGTGGGATGTAGTTACTAGATGGATAATAAACATGGGTTAGCTGAGACGCTGCAACGTTTATAGGGATAAGTAAGTATTCATTTGTATATTTTGGTAAGTTTTCTATTCAAACTTTTTATGAAGTACTAATCTCGCTTACTATTATACATAATATATACATTTCATTGTACCTATCGTGACATTACAAAAAGTCGCATTATGATTGTGACACAGGCACATATTATGTGGTCTGTGGACACAGGTTAATTCGACCTATATCCTATAAGGGGATGTAGGTAGTTTCTATCATTTCTGACTGATTGGACTATGAAACACCGTATCCCAAACTTAACCGTTCTCAAGTTCTGGTAGGTACTTTGAAGTTTTTTTTATAAAATTTGCCTTTTTTTAGTCTTTTGTCCTTTCAAAACACAAAATGTTTTATGCCTCGTAACTTATTTAGTTTAGGTATATTTTTGTAGAAGATTAGTTGCTTAATTATTCTGAACACTATAATTGCAAGTAGTTGTATAAACTGAGTCGTAGTAGACGATGAACAGTATAAAAAATAAATAAATTCAAAAAAATGTTATATCATTCTTCGATATTAAAAAAAAAACCTATGACAGTTGTGCTGCAGATAATCGTTAAAATACCTACGGTTCCTTAGCTTTCTATCAAGATATAACAAGCTAGGGTTCTATCAGGGTTCTCGGAAAAACTTTAATGAAAGACTCTTAGGTAGGGAAATGTTTTGTGCCTCTAACTTATTTAGTTTTGGTATTTTTCACGGTAAGTTTAGAGTACGGTGTTTCATAGTAAAATCAGTCAGAAACGATGGAAACTACATCCCCTTTAAGGCTAGTTATTAGTGAAAATTACGAAATATTGTTGAGGCTTTGATCTGTAAAATACACCCGATGGAAACACGATTTGATAAAGTTGGCTCGATAGAATAAATTCACAAAGTTACATACTTTTGTGTCATTTTATCTTCTTTTCCAGGTTTTATTCTTAAAATAAGTGATTTGATATTATGAATCATTTACCAAAATGAAGTTCATAGATAACTTGAGAAATTATAACCGATCGATTTTTATTTATTACATCTATCAATTTTTAAAAATATAAAACGCGATTATTCGCTCCGCTTTGCTGTTATACCCGTCCCTTACCGTCGTACCGTCGAGAGAGCGAGAGAGAAGCGCCCGAAATACCTCCCCTTAACCCTGTATATAAAAAAATAGCTGTTCCTTTGTCTCGTTAAAACTCGAGAATGGCTGTACCGATTTGGCTAATTTTGATTTTGAAATATTTGAGGAAGCTCAGGGAAGCTATAAACGCTAAAAAGTTAAAAAAATAAGTAACAGAAAATATTAAAACGACAATTTAATTATTTAATATAAAATGTTCCTAGCTGTGAATCATTTGATGTCTTTTGTCTTTTTAAAAATAAAATTGACATTTGGTTGTCAAATATTTAAAGGTGCGTTCAGAAATTTGTCTGTTTCATAACAGCTGTAGTATGAGGTCCGATCTCTTTGGTCTGTTTTGTTGGAATACAAACAGTTCTGTTTCAAAAAATATAAAAAGTCTAAAAGTGACAGTTGGTTTTCGAAAAAAAAATTCAAGAGGATTATTTTCTCGGACCACATATTACATGGACAAAGTCTTACGACGTTGCCGCTTTTACATACGTGTATCAAAGTAAAGTATTTGTATCTCTGTCTGTATGACTGTAGTGTGATATGAGTAAAAGAGATAGTGAATGTACGTTTGGCAGCGACGCACTGTCGGTGTGAGACGTGTCATTTCATGACCGACTGCTCGGTCAAAACATTGCTGGATTGTGCGAAATAATAGTGAAATATTAAGAAATCTTAGTGTTTGTGTTATTTGTGTAATATACAATTGACATAATGTCTTGTTCAGCTGTTTATTGTTCGTCAAGAACACGAAAGGAGGTGTGAAAGACCATGAATTATCATTTCATACGTTAGTGATTTCTCATAATATGTATGCTTTACTATGAATTTTTTAATAATAAAAACGGCAAAGCATTAATTTTTGTTAATTCTCAATCATACTATATCGTACAATATTCATAAGAATCAGGTTTAAACCTTAATTAAATGTAATTTATAGGCTTTGATTTTGGCATAATGATTAGTGATGTACGTATTTGTGTATCGAAGCTTTATCGATATTACTAATATTCTTTTTATTATTCTTTTTTTAGGTTCCCAAAGTGCCCGGAAATAAGACGTGAAAGGGTTAAAGCTATTAGACGTGATAACGGGAGCCTACAAAATATTCAAGGCTCTGTTCCAAACATTTTGAAAAATCCTGCTTTGTCGACGGTTTATCAATAAAAATCCACATATCTCGTGCTCTACACGACTTGAAAGGGCATTGAAAATGTACCTACTTATTATAGATTATCGAATGCAATTTTCAGTAAGAACGCGTAGTTTTGACATTTTGTTATTATTTTTCAGAATAAAAAAAAAAATTTTTCAAAATCAACTTTTCCAAAATATTTTTTCACTCCTCTTGCTCAAAAAGACCGTCATTGTAGCGTCCCAGAGCGAGGATAAAATAGTTTTTATTGCCTTAGCGGGAAACAGTATTTCTTTTTAATTTTTTGTCTGTCACATGACAATGAGCCTACAAAAACGAAAAAGTTTTCAGTCTTAAGTAGAATAATCATAAATAAGACTGCGCTAAAAACCCATTAAAACTCGGTTTTTATTTTCTTCCTCGCTAAAGCTCGGGAGAAAAACTACCTCGTATATAATGGGTCATTTTAGCCCCTTGTATAACAATCTACTTTAGATCATCTTAAAACCCTTCGAATACCGCTATCACGCGGCGTGCAAACTCGCGGCTAAGGGCACCTCTACAGCCTCAACCGTCACTAATATCAAAAAAAGTGTAATAAGGTAAAACGTTCCTTATTTCAATACCGAGGTGCTTTTTTTATTTTTTTAATTCGTCCCCGTTCTCGAGATATCGGGAATTTTCTGGGAAAACACACGATTTATCGGTCAAAAAAAGTCGGTTTTTTTTATTTTCCAAAAATAGTTTTTGACTTTTCCAAAATATTTTTACATAATTTTAAACCTCTTCGAATTCCGCGTATTTTGAGCCCTCATACGTCCTCGTGGCCTTAAACCTCAGGGTATCACGGGCGAGTCGGACTTTCAGCGAAAATGGGGGCCCTACTGGAGCGAACGAAAAAACATTTTCAATGTTATAAAACTTAATATAGATGCAGTGCCGACCATTTTTGAAGGTTATCCATCTTACTATCAATCGGTAAGATTAGTTGATGTCACTACTACTACACTGTTGCCCGTAAATGTTTACTAATGGAAATAGGCCTTCTTCCAAATGGGCACTTAGTTAAGATGTTGTATTGATTCTGAAATTTTAAAAACTGTAAATTTTAGATTGTTATTGCCATTTTATCAATTTTTTTTTTCTTATAGAAGGAGGCAAACGAGCAGGCGGGTCACCTGATGGAGAGTAATCTCCGCCGCCCATAGACACCCGCAACACCAGAGGAATCGTAGATGCGTTGCCGGCCTTTAAGGAAGAAATAGGTTTTAGAAAGGAATAAGAATTATGAGGATAATAAAATATAATACCGGGTGGTATTACGCCGGGCGAGCCGGCCCAACGCAGCGTGGCTCTACCACTCAGTCAGTGTCACTCATTTAGCACCACCCAGGGGTCACGTATAGGGTCTCAGGGGTAAACCTACGGACGCGAGTAACTTTAACCCCCAATTATAATAATGAACTAGGTACACACCACATTAAAGTGATTATATCGATATACTAGCCACATCCTTAGTCACGCGCACATGTACAGATAGAAAGCTGCACACTAACAAATGACGGACATGTTGAAAATCCAAAGACTCTGTCCATTGTGATATTTGGTCCGAGATTATTTTATTCTATCACCAGTTTGTCAGTGCGCGAGAACTTTATATTGTCACTTGGTTGTCAAATATTTATAGGAGCGTTCAGAAAGTCTGTTTCTTAGCTGTAGTATGAGGTCCGATCTCTTTGGTCTGTTTTGTTAGAATACAAAAGAGTTCTGTTTCAGTAACAAAAAAAGTGTAAAAGTGGACTTCTTTAAAGGGAAGCGTCATGCTTCAGTTGAAATTTTATTTAATTTGTGTCTTGTCGAATATGAATGTGTAAGAATGGTGGATTCTGCTGCGCTGCGCTTGACCGCAGCGAGACCAATCATTCATTTAAGGGTGGATTAATAATAACTGTTAAGTGTTCGTGAACGTGCATTAATTTTGGCAAATAAAACAAAACCGGTGCAACATCACTTTTCAGCCCCCTTACTCTTGAAACCAATCGCTATTGGATCGGATTGGTATTGTAAATTTTCGTATTTTTAAGTTACGACACCAGCGCTAATTTGGATTCATATTGGGTGTACTAAATGGCATTGAGTTTTGTAATTCTTTCACTTAATATCTACGCAATATGAATCCATATTGGTAGAGAAATAATCATATAAATAATCCATATCCATATTTATCCTTGGTCGAGTGGTTTGTACACCGCTTTTCATGGTGTCGCCATCTCTGAGGTCCCGGGTTCGATCCCCGGTCGGGTCAATTTAGAAATTATTGTTTTTCTAAATTGTCTCGGGTCTGGGTGTTTTCTATGTATAATAAGTATGTATTTAAGTATTTTAGGTATGTTTATCCGTTGTCTAGTAACCATTTAACGAGTTTCTTTGAAGCTTCTCTTGGGCTAGATAATTGGTGTGATTGTAGGAAAGATTTATTTATTTATTATTTATATTAGCTCCGGTGTCGTGACCACTCGTAACTTAGGCGTACGAAAATTCACAATACCAATCCGATCGGTTTCAAGAGTAAGGGGGCTGATTCTCTCAAGAAGTCCGTATGAGATCTCAATTAAGTCCCTTAGCTTTATAGAGTCTCAAGGGGTTTGGGGGAATATCATTTAAACCATAAATCGTTATCTTATATTAACACTTATTATAATCTACTTTAAGCAATTAGGTACTTATTAACTTGACACTGGATAAATGTGTTGACCGAAAAATTTTGTACTTATTAGGTTTTGACCATATTTTTCACAAATATAATGTACTTAGGTGATACGAAGATCATTGGGTCATCTAGTCTATAATATAAAAATGAGTTGCTATTCGTTTGTATCACAAAATCTCGAGAATGACGGAACCGATTTGGCTAATGTTGATATTGAAATATTTGTGAAAGTTTAAGGAATATTTAAACGGTGAGAAAAAATAGTAAAAATTCTCAAAAAAACTATAAACATAAAAAGATGTCGTGCATTAAAGGTATTAAATATTAATTGCTTGCTAAAAACTTTTTGCAGTTTTCTTACTTCTTCTTCTGTCAGTTGAGTTGTCGTTGTGATTTGGGCAGGACAACGTCTGTCGGGTCTACTAGTTATGTAATAAAATCACGTTCGAGTCAAAATAAGTACCTAACTACGCACTTTTAGATAGTTTGCTAATGTTGTGATACACTACTACTTTAAAGGTAGATATTACTTTAAAGGAATTTAATATCAACATCAAAGGAAGATTGTGGTCAATAAAAAACTATTATTCAATAAATACTATTATCCTATTCTCATTTTCTGAGAAAAAAATATTGTCAGTAGGTATTAAGAGAATATGACTGAATAATCCATAAAAAGTGTTTAAGTTCAAGAGTACCTATGTGATAATTACTGTACCTACTGATAATGCTATCGCAAGTAATATTATTAATGCAAAAGTAAATTTGCTTGTTTGTTTGTTACGTTTACTTATATAAGAATGAAAGTTCAAGCATAAACCTCTAAACCGATTTTGATGAAATTTGTTATAGAGAGATAGGGCCGCGTCCAAAAAACTATTTAGGTACCTTCCTACTACATAAAGTTATTTATTTGTCACTGTTTACGGGAAAGCCTTTGCGTGCAAAGGTTCGCAGGCTATAATATTGGCTTGCATTTTTTTCCTAAATTTATACATTTTTTTGTCAAAATAGTAGAGTAATTTTCATACTGTTATAACAATTACACACATTTTCTGGTACGAATGAAGGCATAATTGTTAACACTTTTTTGAGTATAAAGTGGTTCTGCCTATTATTACTTCACCATTTTAAGAAAGCATTTAAATGAAAATGTCAGTTGTACAGCCCATCTTTATTAAGACTCGCATATTACTGGAATCGCATCGGCGCATCGCGCGGCGTCGTTTACATACGAATGTTCGCATAACCGCCGCCGCCGCCGCACTAATGATACCAAAAGAAAATTCCCATAGCAGCAAAACAGAGCGGCCGGATCTTATCTCGGATCTTTATAATAATTACAACCGACATGTGGACGTCTCAATCGGGCATCGCGCATCGTTCGCGATCCCCCGGCCCCGTCCTGAATCCAATTACCTCCGTGCAAAGGACCGAAACTTCTTGCAAGAAAAATGATAATTAAAAAAAACATTGCATCGCACCGCACAACCCTACTGCAATGAGGCGATCGCAAACGAGCTTCAACCTCACCGAGTTAAACGTAAAGTACAAACTCGCGTGTGCTGTTACTTACAGTTGTGCCGTACTCATGCTGGGCGGTTCCAGCGGCAGGGCGGAGCGTCCCCCCTCCACATAACTCAGGGAGGGGTGGCAACAAACGTCAGTCGCGCTCCGGCGGTGGGGGAAGACAGATGTCCGTCGGCGCCCATCGCTCATACCACAACACGATAGCGAATTCAATTCCCCATAAATAATACAGACCGGTGCGGCGCGAGATGTTCGTTTTACAACGCGCTCCGTCACTCTGTTTGTACAAGCGTCGCCGTTACAAAGGGCCGATGAAATCGCAACAGTCATTTGGTAATGGTTAACGTTCAGTGAATTAATACATGTACCGGCGGGCGTGTTAATAACACGCGTCGTATCTCATTAGAGCAGATATAAATTCGTCCGGTAGCCGCGCGAGATGTGACGATAAATCGCCGACGTGATTGCAATAGGTAGAGCTGCTATGTGCTATATGTGCGGTGGACGGAGCTCGGAGGCCTGTGAAAAAATGTACAACGACGAGGTGTAGCTAGAGGACAGATTTATTTTCGCGATAACCGATCGGAATGTTTCGAACGACACGTGTGGACGTCGACAGAATCGTTATCAGTTGTTTCTACATAATTTAACCGTTTTCAGTTCCATTTCATTACGTAGGAAATGACGTGTAAGATATTTGGATTAAGTATTCGATTTTCTTGAAAGCTGCATGTACTAAACCTTTTGGTGGTGATGCTAAGACAGTTTCTTATTTTTATTCTGAATCGTCATTGACTTCAAAAATCGTATAGTTAGTATTAGGTAGGTAGGTCCTTTTCTAGGGTAGGTACCTACCCTAGAAAAGGAGTTCAAACAACCCTCACACTAAACAAAAATAACAAATCACTTCAAAGCCGCAAAACAATACTTACAATCATAATTCGCGTTCATTCTCTTTTAGAATATAATTAGAGTAGGTACCCTTTCTAAATGTCTTGTGTGTTTTGTGGCTGTGAGCATAATTTCAATGGTAGAGTACCTACACAAGTGGTGAAGGGTTGGTTTATAAACAAATGAAACTGTGACTGAACACATCACTGGCAGCGATATACGTCACTAATTTAATACTTTTAGGTAATAATAACATTTAATTAAATTATTTTGCCGGCGGAAAGTGTCTACATTCTGCCAGAACTTAGGGTAAGGTGGTGTAAGTGTGCGCATTTTAACTTTGAGGCCCCATAAAAAATAAAGTATCATATTTAGAAAAATCAACATTATTTATTTATAGTCTCTATATATTTGATAGCAAATTATGGAACAACGAATTACACTAATGTCATTTCATTAATTAAAGTATGAACTGAAGAATAATAAAAAAAAAACAAAAATTGCGCACTTTTATACGCCCGGGTGTTCAAGAGTGCGCGGCGAGTTGTACAAGAGTGCGCGCATTAATTCTCAGTGCACAAGTGGCACTTATATAGTCCTTGACCTAAATATAGGCAATGCAGTTTTCATGCCACCATTGTTGACACACCAAACATTCGATCCAGTCTTCAGTAATATGCTCTTTGTATATTTCTTGACACCTACCACACCTCCATATGGTGTGAAATGGTTTCTGATTACTTGTTCAACTTCACGGGAAAATGTAGTTTCTGAACGGCCTAATTTAGTGGAAGGGGTAGAATTTTTAACCGCTTCCTCAAAGTAGACTCCGCGATTCCAAAAGATTCAGCTACAGAACACTTCGACTGTCCTTTTTCGATTAGCTTTCGAGCTTCATCAAGAACCTCTAGCGAACAATTTTGTCGCTGCGTAGTTCATTTTCTTCGAGAGATATAATGTAAGTACACAAAAAAAAATACTTAGTTTGTAAAATTAGACTTTATCTTAAACACTACATTAGGGAAAAATAAATGTAATTTAAGAGTGCGCGCGCAATCTTATACGCGCATACCGTGCGCACTCTTGTACACCTCACCCTTCACAAACATATTCAGCCATTGGCGCCATCTATTGAAATATGAGCAAAGTTTGTTAGCCAAGTAAATACGTTATTTGAATAATCAATGAATATTCTTGTAAAACCAACAGTTTTGGAACAGATATCTTTGCAAAACGCAAGAAAATTAGATCAAAATGAGGAAAAATCTATTGACTTACGTAGTATCTCCTTTTTTTTAACCAATTTCGATTTTTTTTCGGCAGCGCAACCCTTATCACTAATGAACTAAAACACACTGAAGTTAGCCGCAGACCTCGCACAGAGCCGGCGTGACGTTTGATTCGCACTCTTATCGACCGCGCACTCTTACACCACCTTACCCTACCTATAGAAGTTTTCGGGACCCTAAGTTGTAAACAAGATTTTTTCCCACACTTCTCTGTATGATATCTATAATCTGATACCGGCACCAACGGCTAAGAACCTATTAAGATTCGTTATATCGTAATCTAACAAAATTATACCCTATGTCGAGGTCGTGGCCCCACTAAATCCTATTTGACTAATGTGACAAGCAGCATTTATAATGTCAGTGTTTAGTAGGTATTTTAATTTATGGGTAAAATTAATTCTGATCGGTAAACGGTGTGACAACTTTGGTATACAAATTTATGGCTAACGATTTAATTTACAATTACTAATATCCGTTCTAAAATTAAAGTAGATTGGATCATTTTTAGCCATCTCTCTTCTAGACAAACTATTAGGTATGTTTGTATTTATGTTTTCGTTATCGAGGTTCAAGATTTGATGACCATCTAAAGGTGCTCCATCAGCAACACAACACAATCAAACCATAAATATTATTGTTAATATAAGTTAATACCTTTATTGGTAAAATTTGATTTTTTGCGTTAACAACGCTCAAATAAACTCGAACATAACGAAACTTTGAAAACTACCTTTATTTCAGAAATGTTTCGGGAGTTTGGTACCGATACTTATTGGTTCTATAAATCAAAAAGGATAGCATCAATTTCAATGTCTTAGTTATTCTTAAGCTGGGTCTCCTGCGACACTGTTTTGTGTTTTCTAACATTTAACATCAAACATCTAACAAAATATGTCAAAATTTGTACGTAGGCCACGCCCATATTTGTTAGATATTTGATGTTAGGTGTTAGAAAACACAAAACAGTGTCGCAGGAGACCCGCCTTTAGTCTTCGTCTTTCATGAGACGCTTGGATGTTGCTTTATTGTAGGTTTGTCAGTAGGACATAAGCGAATAAAGTAGTGCATTGAAGTAGGTATTAGGTATTACTGCTTGATACAACGATTAATAACGAAAAAGGAAAAAATATTTTATTCTTATAATAAAGTTTTCAAATGTCAGTCGCCAGCCATTCGTATATCAACCCCCAAACCGCTGCCTGCAGTGCTCCATTGAAGGACGCATCCGAAAGCTTTACGAAGCTAACACGATAATAAAGGAGACTGAGTGGATCGATAGGCGACCTTTCACATTTTAGGATTTGCATACACACCACACGTAAAATAAACAAACCCCTTAATCCAAAAGTTAAAGGAGAACCACCAAATGGTATGTAAGTAAGGGGTGAGCCGGGGCGAGCCTTCGGACGTCCGGCGGAAGTGGGCGGGGCGTGCGGCCGCCATCTTGGCGTGCGCGCGCAGCCCGCCGGCCCCGTGGGAAATCAACGTAGGGATGCGACGGCCCCGTATTTTGGCGATCTTTACGGTTATTACGGCGAAGTGGCGTACTTTACTATAATAGGTAGCTATTGAGCGTGTTGTAAAATGCAACCAGGATTTGGACGATGAATTACGGATGAGATGAATGAAGCTTTCATGCTGATGATGCTTATGAACCTCTGCTAGGCTTTAAAATGGTAGGTATTGAGGGTTGTAAATATTTTAATATCAGTATTTTTAAATATAGGAAACTTAACAACAAAGAAACAAGCTGGATAAAGAAAAGTAAAAACTAATTTAGGAAAAAAATAGTAGCTACAAAATATACGACAGTAGACCGGGTTCAATTCCATCGGAAGATCATTTTCCCTCGCAATGGACGGGGAAGAGTTTGGGAAGCTAGCGGCCAACCTTCATGAATGAGTGAAGAGTCACAAGAAGAATAAGATTAATTAATTAACTATATAATTAAGTACCTACTTCATTTTTCTAGGCAAGCATGTTCCACCGTAGGCCACATCATCACTTACCATCAGGTGGGATAGTGGCCAAATGCAAGCCTATCACACAATAAAAATTTAAAATAAACTATTTTTATATACGGCCTTTAGGACGGCCTCCTTGGTCGAGTGGCTTTGTACACCGGTTTTCATGGTGTCGCCATCTCTGAGGTCCCGGGTTCGAACCCCGGTCGGGTCAATTTAGAAATTATTGTTTTCTAAATTGTCTCGGGTCTGGGTGTTTTCTATGTATAATAAGTATGTATTTAAGTATTTTAAGTATGTTCATCCGTTGTCTAGTAACCATTTAACGAGTTTCTTCGAAGCTTCTCTTGGGCTAGATAATTGGTGTGATTGTAGGAAAGATTTATTATTTATTATTATTATATATAGGTAATAGGTAAACTAGAGAGAAAGTATAGTGACGAACGAAATTAATGGGTCTGACTTAAATAATTTCTAAACCTAAGAGAATCGACATGGAATGAAATAAGCCTGCAATGATTATTGTACACACTAGTAGGCATTAGGGAAATTGGTCAACTCCGATACCTTATGAACGAGTAGCAGAATTTACCTGTACCTAAATCGAAAGAGACGAATTAATTTTAATACAATGTGAATGTTAAGAGAGTATGTAAGTGAAGGAAAAGTAATGTGCCAGGATCGCAGCAAATGAAAAGCTGTGAGGTGAGCTTCCACTTCGGGAAACGGACGTAATTTACTTACTTATATTTCATAGTAGGTATTTCAAATTTCATCTAACAGCACTCTTACGTGCAATGTTCTAATTAAAACCGACAAAGAAATTTTCTGAAATTAGGAACAGAGCATCGAATAGGTAACCACATACTACATGCCATCAAATTAATTTTAATTGGGCATACGAACCACCAACGTTACGGTTAACGAGTTCATTTGGTATTTATCTACAACCAAAAAACGAAAGCGCAAGAATCAGTGAATTGAAGAGATAGAGATCTATCTACCTCGCTCTACATTTTTGTTCGAGAATAAACAACATTCTGTATCTGATGTAAGTGTATCATGAATAGTGTTTTTTTTATTCTACAATGGGAAACGCTTGGTCTTTATCTACTTGATGGTAGTGATAATAAGGCCGAAAGTGAAAAACACTTAAGGAGACACAACAATAAAATCGATTTCAATGGCGATATACAAACACATATTTAAGTAGGTATATACGAGTAATAGTTAATTGTCTAAGACGATGGACCTTATGGTACTCTTAAGCTTAACTGAACAAAACTAATTTTACTTAGGTATGCCAGTTTATTTTAGTTTACTTCTTACATAGGTACATACCTGGACGATCGTTTTTTTGTTATGTACTTTGATTCCGTCACGATTAAGGATCTCCTTTGTATAAAACCTCATTTACTTGAAAGTTCACCTGAAAATCTGTCCATATTACAATACAAGCAAAGCTAAACCGACCTAAAACCGAATAAAGACGTAGGTAGCTATACTAAGCTAAAATACGATGAGGAATCTGTATAAAAAAAATATCACAATTATTAGTGCACATATTATTATCTACTGTTTTTTGGGAGAGATTAACGAGACAACCAATAACAAGCAACGGTGTCTTTCTCTCAAGAAACAGTAAAAAACGAGTGGAACCAAGATAATAATATGTACACTAAGAATTGTGATTAGTAATTTGCTTAAAAACATTCTTCATAAAATTCGTCTCTAGTATCAGGTAGGAATACTTCAGATACGGAAAATTCATTCGAGCCCATTACCTTTGATCAGGATTAAACCAATTTATGCCATCAAACACATACAAATATAGCGGCGGATTCCCCTTGTTTATTTGTGTAATTCCGGCGGGCGTACCAGGGACGCACGAGTCTGCAGGAGACGCCGGCCGCGTAAATCAGCGCGCGCCCTGCCATCCATCAAGCGCCGTGCCACCATCAATATAAGGACCGAAATAGAAAACGTCCTCACCTTAGGAATGCTTAAGGACCGAAAGGAGGAATGCCTGCCCACTAAGTAAACCTTCTTTTAATATTACTTCATTTAAAAACGAGGTTGCTTGTTAGTAGAGACTAAGGTACAACTACAAGAGTGTAGTTGTACCTAGGTCTGTTAAGAGGGTTTACGCATTTCGGTTTTCCATACAAACTTCCAAGTCCAAATTTTTAAAAACCAATAAGCCAATTTTGATGAAACTTTGCATGCTAAAAAAACACAGGGATCTAAATAGTTTGTTGAAAACATTTTTAAAATACGTTCATTTAGCTGAGTTATAGTGATTTAAAGTCTACTATAGAAAGTTTAAAATTTCGTATGGGATATCGTAAGTTTGTATGGGAAGCCGAAACGCGTAAACCCTAAGGGTTCCGTATTAAACGAGGAGTGCTTTTATTTGAATGATTTTAATGTTTTACGGTTGGTTTAATTCTTAAAGACAAGGTAGGTAATCTAAGCAATAAACAGTTTTACCGAAAACTTAGTGAATTAAGAGCGCTACAGTTTATTTTTATTTAGCAGTTCTTTAACCTTCTTGCTTTACATATTTAGAAACATAGAAAATTAAAATAAATTCTATGATGCGTTCGGGTGGGTACATATACCTACTTACTTACTATTTGTAAATATTTGGTAATTTAAGAGATGATAGGGACATCTTTTTATTAAATAAAAGGACTTACATACTTACTTACAAACTTAGGCTATTATTTATTCTGTGACTTAGGCATTTGTTTTTGTAGATAAAACATTAGGTAATTGGGATAACAAAGTCTTAGTATAAGTAGGTACCTATATAATGAAACGTGAATTTAACAAAAAAATTATGTAAGTAGTACAAACGTACAAAGGAATAAAAAAATTGTATTTCAATTAAATGAATGAATAGACACTCTACCAGTAGGTATCTAGTATAAATTCTTATCAATCAAAACAATCTATATCGTACCTACTCCAATATAATCAGAAGACGCAACACTTCATTAAATTATAGACAAGCCTGAAAAAGCAGCCGCATTAATAGGGCCCAACTTGTAGCCGCTACCGGCGACGAGCGACGCAATCATGTAATTACAAGCACCTAGCGCGATACCTACTACGCACTGCCAGAAGGCGGAGCCTGCACACGATCAATACTACTCGAGCTCCAACACCATGTTCCTGTCTACTTGCAACGTCGGGTTCAAGCTCATAAGTGCAAAAGAGATAGGTAGCATCCCCTTTGTTCGCCGGAGCGTTCGTTTATGGGCGTTTCCATGCGTCGAGCGCCGCCGTCCGGCGCGCCGCCACGGTTCAGTCGGCATAGATCCGCGTGCCGCGCGCGTGCGTCCTGCCGCCGGAATGCGCAGCGCGTAGTCGCCCCCCGACAGCCACCATGCTCGTGCCCCCCGAGATGATGGCGGCCCAATCGAAGCTCGTCTACCAGATGAACAAGTACTACAACGAGCGGGTCGCCAACCGGAAGACGCAAATAGCGAAGACTATCCACGAAGTCTGTAGGATAGTCCAAGATGTCCTCAAAGAAGTGGAGCTACAAGAGCCGAGGTTTATTTCCTCCTTGACGGATTACAATGGCCGTTTCGATGGCCTGGAAGTAGTTTCGCCGCACGAATTTGAAATAGTCATCTACTTAAACCAAATGGGTGTGCTGAACTTCGTGGACGACGGCTCGCTGCCCGGCTGCGCCGTCCTGAAGCTGAGCGACGGCCGCAAGCGCTCCATGTCCCTGTGGGTGGAATTCATCACCGCTTCTGGCTACCTTTCAGCGAGGAAGATAAGATCCCGCTTCCAGACGTTAGTCGCGCAAGCCTGCGACAAGTGCTCCTACAGAGATTGTGTCAAAATGATTGCCGAAACTACTGAAGTGAAGTTGCGGATTCGCGAAAGGTACATTGTGCAAATAACGCCAGCTTTCAAATGCGCCGGCTTGTGGCCGCGGTCCGCCGCGCACTGGCCGCTGCCGGCCATCCCGTGGCCCCACCCCAACATAGTCGCCGAAGTCAAAACTGAAGGATTTGATTTACTATCAAAAGAATGTTTAGCGTTACAAGGGAAGAATTCCGCAATGGAGGGCGACGCGTGGGTGTTAAGTTTCTTCGAGGCTGAAAACCGGCTGCTGCAAGGCGGATGCCGGCGGAAGTGCTTGAGCATACTCAAGACGATAAGGGACAGGCATTTGGACTTGCCGGGGAATCCGGTGACGTGCTACCATATGAAGACGCTGCTGCTATACGAGTGCGAGAAGCACCCGAGGGAGCACGAGTGGGACGAAGGTGCAATAGGGGACAGGATCAATGGGATATTCCTGCAGCTGATATCCTCGCTGCAGTGCAGGAGGTGTCCGCACTACTTCCTGCCCCACGTCGACTTGTTCAAGGGCAAGTCGCCGACGGCTCTGGAGAACGCGGCGAAGCAAGTGTGGAGGCTCACGAGGGAAATGCTGACCAACTCCAGAGCGTTCGAGAAACTGTGAACTGTTAGCACGCCAAGCGGAGTGATACAAGTGTTATACCGATTTACTTAATAATCCTCGAGTCATTTTCTGTAGGTTTAGGGGAAGTTGAAGCATTTCTATGTGTGTTAGAATCCAACAGGAATATTGTGTGGACAGCCGTACAGTGAATGATGTATACGCGTAAATGTTATGTGAATTTCTCGATTATTCCATTTGGATCGGACTGACTGTAAGTAGAAGTGATACTACCTACTAATAGGTTAGGACTATCTCGGAATATTATTTTGTGATATAATGTAAATAGCTTAAATATCGTTGTACAATTTTAGTGATATATTTAATTTAAAGCGATCTGTATTTATTTGACTGAAATCTTTTAAAGTAGGCGCAGTACTTACATATATTCTATAGTAAAATAAATAATATAAAATTATTAAACTATCTTTTGATTTATACTTCTTCTGTTTACTACTTCATACTTAAAATTACAATACTATTATACACAAGAATATCTGCAATCTGCAACAGATATCTGTTGCAGAAAATTTTTTGCATTGATGATAAAAATAGGACCAAATAATTTGAAAGCAAAATTAAATAAGAGTACTTAAAAGAATAGGCATGAGAAATGCTCACTCATATTTAAATACGGGTAATATAAAAAATACCGAGGTACCTAATTAACATTTTCCACTACGATACCGCATACTGAAATAAGAGACGAGAAAAACCATAAAACTTCCATCTAAAGTGAATTTACATTCACAAAATTCTTGAGAAACTAAGGAATTACAATATTTGCAATACTAGAGGCTGCATTTATATTTATTTCAATGAGTGCAGAGCAAACTACAATTTGCATTTTTCAGTGACTTTAGCTTCTGCCCACGCCTTTTCAATTTCACAGATTTCTTCACTCAAATATGGACCTTATACGCGAAAGATAAGGTTCAATAATTTAGAACCTGTCCGTATGTCGGTATCATGTTACTGGACCATATTTTAAGAGCATGTGTGTTGCCCTGGTCGCTAGCAATTCATTTACGATTGTAATCTATACTGTTCTTGGATGTAAATGTATGACAAAAGCAATAATAAATGTCGTAAGACTTTACACACACATTATCAATGAAATAGAAACTGGACTACGCTCAAGATACGGTTTAATTTCGACATCTAAAATGATTTAAATTTTTCAAAAGTAAATTTTGTATACTGCTTTGCCATTACTTTTTTATAAAATAACGTTATCTAATAACCAGATACAGTAAAATACTAGCTTTCAAGACTGTTACAGAGACGTAACTTGCTCATGTTCTCTTTTAGGCCTAAGCCGTAATGCTAAACCGTTTCGTCAACTAGAAAAGGACTAGGTACCTACCTACTTATATAAATTGTTTTAAGTTTACAACCTTGTGTAACACAAGAAATATAGTAGAAATAAAATAAATCTCGATTGGTAGTACATATCAACGATTGCTTAGGCTGTAACTAAAAAGTCATAAAATAGAAAAGAAAATTTTACCAAATATTTTAACATAATTTTTAATTTAAACATAGAATTGTCTATAAAAATTATAGGCGTAAAATATGCAAACAAAATCAATAGCCCAATTATCCCAAATAGCCCTAAAGTGGCATAAAATGTTTATCGACCTTAATTTAAAGAAAACAAGGTTAAGGATAAAAATATAAAATGGAGAAAACAATATATCAATCCGATATAACCTCCAAATTCTCATTAAACCGTTTAGCGGCGCACATTCTTGGTGCTCGTATAATTATGCGGGCTCATTTTAAGTATCCTGAAGAGTACCAATAGAGGCCTAGTCCGACGACTCGTAAGAAGAAAACCAGAATTCGTCTTACATGGCTCTGTTTGTTTGCACCACTTCACCAGGAGCTGTGAGTCGCACAGCTTTGTACAGAGAATCGCGCAATCGTGTTGATTGCAGCGGATGATTACAGTATAGTATTTGGTTTAGTCATGTCACCAATGCGCGCCCACGCAAGGAGTTTGTTTTAGCAACTTTATGGTCAGCCGTAGGCAGAGACGCGCCAAACGCACTCGTTCGGGCATCCGATCCAATGGCAGTCGCCGTATCCGTAATTGTATCGTTAAATTGAATACGGTTTAAAGCAACAATATACGGTAATAAGATATAAATAATAAAGGGCATTCCGTTAAATATACTATCGGGATTTTATGTGAGGTCGTTATATTCTAAACAGTAGGCTGATAGAGCTATTTCGATATTGTCATTTGTTTTGAAACAAGTATATTGCTAGCAGCAGCTATTAAAATAAATTAAACATGAAAACTATTTCATACCCAATTAAAGAGTAAAAATATTTAAAATGCAATTGATATGTACTCTTACTTTTTATTCAAAATATAAAATAAATCTTGTATAACTATATGGATCACAATTTATTTTATTAAAGAATTCGAACTTTAACATTTACCTGACTGATGACTGTATAAAGAAATCTAAGTAAAAAACACCTTTTTTAAAAGTGCTTTTGAAACGTCCAAATTTTTTTTTACCTTTTACTAACATGGAATTAATGATATTGCTTCTACTATGCATTGTCACTGGTCAGTTAGTCAAAATAGTGTATCACGTGGCAGATTCTTTGGCCTTCGCACTGATATGTTTTAGGTTGTGATGACGCTAATTTTAACTTACTAGGTAATTTACCCGTATATCAAGCAACACAAAATTCACATAAGTAATCAATACAGTGGGGAGTTTATACAGACAACGCAATAACAGAGCCGTTGTGGGAATTGATTCTTCGACAATATTTGCGCAGTAAGCAAATGTTTAATTTTTCTAGATATCAAAGAGTTAAAAATAATTTTATTTAAATACTGGCAACGCATCCGTGATACCTTTTTTCTTCTTATTCTACAACGGTTAAGCACTCGAACTTCATCTCACCTGATGTTAGGTGATAATAAGGCCGATGGTGGAAGCGCAATTCATTCATATTCCACAACCACTGAGCAACTGGCTATCTTATCTCAAACTGACGAAATACAACAATACTAGATTATGGCGACATATTTAGATAAGATAGTGGTGGCTAGCCAGATGGACTGAAAACAAGGACTACCACAAGCCAATCCTCTGGTCTATCGGGTGCCCATGGAGGGTGGTGCTTTCCATATTTCCAAAGGGTGAAAGCTAAATTTTTTGTCACCAATTTAATTTAAAAAATACCAAAAACGAGAAGCTAGCTTAGCCTTAATCTCACTCAACTACCAACTGGCTATCTCATGAAATACAACAATGCTATACTAATGGCAACAGACTTAAATAATTTAAGCTACTGACAAAGTCAAAACATACTTTACTATTAACCCTTACTAATGAAAACTAGGAAAGACAAAAGTCTCTCAGATTAGTGATCTAACTATTACGATTTATCGTTTGTTATAGCAAAACAGAGACCACGAAACGTCAAAAAATAACCACAAAAAATCATAACAAACACTAAAAGCGTTTCCCGTTGCGCAACGTTAGAAAGCGTGCTGTTTCATCAATTATTAATTGTGTTATGACAAATAACAGTTATAAATAACGTTGTGGGCGGATCGACCACGGCGGGAATTGAATATAACACGAGTTATTGTTATAATGAAGAGGCGAAAGGGGGCGGTGCGGGCGCCGGCGCAGGCCACAAAAAACGGGTCATGTGTGAGAGGCCGTAACTCAGTATTAAATACGAGCGATTAAAATTACTTTTTGTATAGTAACAATAAACATAACATTTTGAAATTTTAAATTCCTCAATTACTTTATAAGTTAGACTTCCTCCTAAAGGATTGGCCTCAAATTGCTCTGGATAGAGGAATAGAAGAATGCATTCTTGGAAGAGAGGCATTTGCACTGCAGTCGGACACAGGCACAGAATCCTTATCTTCAGATTTTCTTTAACAAGTAAATTGACAAGTAAGGCCAGCAACGAAAAAACAACCAACGAACAATCGAACTAACAATTTATTAACACTTTGATAATTCTATCTATCTATCTATCTAATCCGCCGGCTACACCCACTGCTGGGTAAAGGCTTTTTTCCGCCACTCCTTGCGATCCTGCGCTAACCGTATCTACCGCTCTCCCACGACCCTCACAATATCGTCCGACCAACGAGCAGGTGGTCTGCCCCGAGGCCGTTGCATATCTCTTGGCCACCATTCGGGGACTGCCTTGGTTCATTGGTGATCTTCCTGCCGTGCCAAGTGTCCCGCCCATCTCCACTTAAGCCTAGCAATCCGTATACCTACATCCTCGACCTTCGTGAGGCGCCGAATCTCGATGTTTGGTACATGGTCTACGAGGTGGATGCCAAGCATTGCCCGCTCCATGGATCTTTAAGCAACCCTTATTGCGTACATGTGTTCATTTGTGAGGGGCCATGTTTCGGCTTCATAAGAAAGAATGGGCAAAACACATTGGTTAATTGTATTGGTCTTAAGACACAGGGATGTTTGACCGAAACACATCTTCCAATTTTCCAAAAGCAGCCCACCCCAGTTTTATGCGTCTGCTAATTTCCCTCATCTGGAAGCCCCGGCCAAAGGATTAACGATGCCCGAGGTAAAATTGATAATTATGTCATAATAACTGTACTAACCCACCCGCATTGGGCCAGCGCTGTGGGTTATGGCACAATCTTCCTACGAGCTGTTCTGCCTGTTCTGCCAGGCCTGTGCCCAGCAGTGGGACGTCTACAGGCGGATGATGAGGCGTGGACAAGAGCCTGTATTTGCTTTGTCCTAGTACTTACTACTGATCAACTGTCTCGCTGACTGTACCTTTGGCTATCGGCCTATCGCCCAAGATCTCCACCACCACCTCCATAACTTTTATTAACGTCGAACAAAGGACCGTTTCGAATAATGCGAGATCCTTGTAATTAGTAAGCATAAGAGACCGCAGGCAAAGGAACAGTAGTCGGTAGTTTTCCTAAGTCGCTGCCATTATAATGCAAGTCATTTAGCAATAATAAATGTATGAAAATGCTATTTTTCTATCTTCCTTTAACCGTTTCAGCATTTCTCGTTAGAGCCCCGAAAACTCGACGCTACTAACAGTAAACACGCCTCAATCAAACCCTGTTATTATACATGTACCTCAACATTTGTTTGTTCGTCGGTTTTCTAACACTCAAGCTTGGAAAGGAATTTTGAAACAGAGTACAAATAGAAGACATTTACAGTTCGATGATAAAAAAATGTAAATATAAAGAGAATTAAAATAGTGCTTACGTAAATATAAATAGAGAGCAGTAAAAATGTAGAGCTATTTACTTTTGTTTAAAGGAGACTGTCTAGATTACCATAGAAAGTCTTCATTAAAATGCAGCTGAACCAAAATTAATGAAAATCGGGAGAATGCAATATGCAGAACTCGTCTCGTATGAGTTGAAAAAAAAATCGTAGTCTTGCCAATTTTTCAAAATTTATTTTTGAAAATTAAATGTGTTTTTCATTTTTTACTCGGCCATGTTATTTAAGTTTTATGGCAGCACTAGCACAAGCCGTAGAGAAGAGATAGAGTCAATCAGTAACAGCGTGTCGAGTTGTTATACAGTATATCCATATTATGTATCGCGAGCAATTATAACGGTTTTAGATATTTTGCAACAGTTATGTATTTCATTCGATATTTCATTACGAGATTAAAAACAACGCCTTGATTGATTTTGTTGAGTTATTAAAACTAAGTTAAGAGCATGAATTTTTTCGCGAATTAATATAATGTCACCGCATATCGATTGGTAATGGGTCGATACTCAACTCAGTAATATGGATTTAATTGGCTGATCTCTAACAAATTATTATGTCAATGTCATGTTTTCAACTCAAGTGACATGTTGTAACCAGCTCACTTTTGGCTCACTTTCTCACCTTCCTTCGTGTTGTGTTGTGATAGTATTGTGCTTTCGTTGCGTACTTTACAGGCATTTAATAAAATAATAATCTTGAAAACCAAACCAAACATAAGAATCACTCATGCATTGACATTGACTATTTGACAATGACAATTGACAGTCAAATACTTTTTTTTTAATCGGGTATGTTCTCATCTTCAAGCTAAGAATAGCTTCGTTCTCTAATGCAATTATGAGTATTTTCAAAATTAAATATAAAAAATCGGCTAGCTTTATAATTTAAATAATAATGTAAAGACATTACGTTTTATAGGCTTTATCGATTTTATGCCGGCTGCTTTTTAGGGGATTTTTATTCCGTCTCCTTTATCCAACCGCTGCGAATGCATTAAAAAGGTCTGTTAATACAGGGAAATGTGTCGAACCAAAAAAATGTATTTAAGTTCTTAAACTTATATGAAGTTGTGTTTCATATTAAGTATGAAGGTGGCAGCTATACAAATAGCTTCTTTACAAACCCAAACACCGACTAAATATTATTTGAAAATAATTTTATTGCAGAGATGCACACATACCTAATATTTTCACGTTGATTCATTAATTTCTTCCACATTCCTAAATAGAATAAAATAGAATTTTTATTTGCTTAGTACCACGTACATAGATCGTGTATAATAAATCAATTTATTGGGATCAACAGTATTATACCTTAAAATTGTAGGCTTGCAAATATTTTATAAAATTAATATTAAAAATAATAAAGCATCAGCTTAATAGACTTGGCACATTAACAATGACGTTATTTAAAATTATAGTTTAAGTCAATTTGGATTAATTAATAATTATGGAATATGGAAGAAACATCATTTATAATTATATGCAAATATTCAATAATACAGTGTCAAGATTCCTTAAATAAGTATTCTTTGACTGAATACATTTTTTTTAATTAAGCCAACATAATAAACTTTTCTTAAATCTATTATTAGCCATTGGAAAATATCTTAGCAGTGGTGGCAATTTATTAAATAGTGTGATTGCCATTATAATATGCATTTTTCTTAAATAACGTCAGATTAAATTTTGGTATTCGTAATTTGTTTTTGCTCGAATCTCGAACATTTGATTTAACTTGTTTGTTTTTAGCGAAGTATTCAGGATTTTTTACAAATAAGCATATTTCAGCTATGTACAAACAGGGTAGATTTAGTATCTTATGTTGCTGGAATAGTGGTTTAAATAAATCTCTTCGTCTAATATTACATAATGCCCTGATGCTGCAGTTTTTTTGAGCTCTAAATACCCTATCAAAATCTACACGATTACCCCATATTATTATACAGTAGCGTAACAGAGACGCAACATAACCATAGTAAGCTTGTAAGACTACTTGAAAAGATGAAACCTTCCTGATTCTGCGCAAAGCAAACACAAATTTATTTACTTTTTTACATAAAGTGTCATGTGTGTCAATGTCAATGTGTGTTTTTCAGCTACAATGTTCGTCTAATGTGATATTTAGAAACACCGTAGATTCTATTATTTTGATGGTGTTGTTATTGCGTGTTATATTTATGTCAAGTTTGTTTAATTTGTATGAGCGAAAGTGTGTTGCTTTTGTTTTGTCCAAATTAATTGTTAAATTATTTTTGGTCATCCAATTAATTACGTGAGTTAAAGTATCATTTTTTGCAGATTTAAGTTGATCAATATTCTTATTTTCAAAAAGTAATGTACCAGCAAAAAGAAAGCATTCATTATTGCATTTGTCAGGTAAATAATTTATAAGAAGAATAAATAGCAGAGGTCCTAAATATTACCTTGCGGGACTCCTCGCTCGGTTTTTCTATATTCTGAACGTGTCGTTACTTTATTCTTATTTTCTACTCTATTGATTTCGGTGCATTGCTGCCTATTGGATAAATAACTTTCTAGCCATTTGTTTGCAGCACCTCTCAAACCATAGTCAGACAGTTTATTTAGCAGTGTGTTATGATGGACGCAATCAAACGCTTTTGACATATCTAAAAATATGGCTATAGTAGGCAGTTTATTATTAAGCTTAAGCCCCTCAGTCACCTTTTTAATAAAAGCGAAACTAGCCAAACATGTCGATTTACCCTCTTGAAAGTCAAACTGGTAATCTTTTATAATATTATGTTTTTTGATAAAAGCATTAATTCTTTTAGCCATAAGTTTTTCAAATACTTTTGCTAACACCGGTATTAAGGTAATAAAGGTCTGGCCTGAAAACATGTTAAGTACACAATCATCGTCATAATAATGCAAATCCATATCAACTCACCGAATTCGCAATATATGCCTCAACCTTGAATTTCCATTAACCATATATATTTCAATTCCACAAGAAAAACTTTGAACGTAATGAGTATGACTAACTAAATCCTATATAAATAAACTTTCTAGAGTTTCAAGCAATTTTTTTGACAAAAAACTATAAACTTAATCAATCTACACAAATATAAATAAAAATCAATTGCGACGAATGTTCACTGAGAACGGCGGCACCAAATAAGCTCATTATTTTTTTAGTTGTGTTCGTCATTGTCCGGATAAGGTTTAAGGCCCCTTGCAAAGAAAATTTTTGGAAGGGGCACAGACTGTGCACTCGGACGAAGTGGCGGCCGCTAGTTATGAATAAACATTTATTTTTATACCACTAAGGTTGCAATCAGGAATACCAACGGCCCTACTGGCGGTAAGCGGTAACCCAATATATTTCAATAATATTCTACATATTACACGTAGGTATATTACACACCTATGATTAGAATACAGTCAGCAGCACGGAATAAAGCCAAGCTCTTATCTTGCGATATCAAAAGTTTTAAGTGATTAAATTGTCGCTTGTTAGGGAAGGGTAAAATTACGAGTACGTATAGCTTTAATTTGAGTAGGTTATTTATAATGTTTGAATGCCCTGTGTGCACTATTTTAGTAATTAGTCAAAGTGGAGAATTTGTGCAATAAAATTTATGTTAAAATTTGGAATTATGTAAACTTTAACGGTATTTTATTTAACTTTAGTGTTTAAGTAGTGGTAATTAATTTAAGACTTTGACTTGTAAAAAAGACTGTTTTTGCAGAGACAGTCAGTTTTCACGGAGGCTCTATAATGGTATTGAAAGGAACAAGTTCGGAGATTCGTACAGAGTTCATTGTGAACGATAACCCATTAACTGCAAGGCGGTTCATCGAGGAAATCCTTCAGGAACATGTTTTAACCTATTTTGGATATATAGGGTACGATCAGTTCCTGCTATGTAGTACGATAATGCACGACCGCACATACCAAATTGTAAATGAATACCTTTAAAGAGCTGGTATTGAAAATTATGACTTAAATCCAATAGAGCATAATATGTGGGACAAGCTCTAAAGAAGAAAAAGGTCTTCTTCTAACCCCCTACAAGAGCTGGTTGCGCTCTGAGACGCAACATTAAACATCTGGAAGAACCTATCGCAGGTGGATGTTAAAAACGTAATCAAAAGCATGCTAAATCGGATGCAAGTGGTCATCAGGGCTAGAGGGGGAAACACTAGCTATTAAGGGGTCAAAAAACTAAAGAGTTTGAGTTATTTACAATTTTCCCGTATTTTAAATGAAGTCTTATTTTATTGTAAAAATGTGCAATTTCACGATAACGGTTTGTAACTTTAACAACTCTATTAACTGAGTGAAAGGGTTTAAAACAATTAAAAAACCAAAACGAATTAAATATTCGTTCAAAAAATCTACAAAAACATACCTATATGAATTACTGCAGATATCAAGGGTAGCCAAGTTTCCGTGCCGGTGAGTGTATTTCGTTAACTAATATTTCTAGGAGACAGTGCAGTTAAACGTCAGCCGCTAACCTCATGCAGTTACCTAAATTACGGGCGAAATTAACAATAAATCAATACGTTATTTTGCCTACAAGAGTTAGAAAGCTTCATGAAATTATAGACAAGTAAGACAATTAAACTGGCGGCCGATTGTCATTAAAGCGGCGGTTACGACAAAGCGTGACGTTAACCGCACTTACAGCGCACTTACAGATAAGGTGGCACATTGACTACCGTAGTTATAAGAGATTTATCGATACACATCTGTGGGGTACTATTTATATCACGTTGTACACTAATCTACACTAAGTTAATAAGTTTGGATGTCAAAGTAAAAGTAAAAATCCTTTAAAGAAATTAACTATTTTTATAAGTGCTCTTAATAAAAATAATTGCTGACTACTTATTCTAGATGTCTTTTAGCTGTTGCTGTTTAGCATCAGAACTATTCATCTGATTTCAAAAAATATATTACTTTTATTTATAATGAACCTCTAAGGCCATAGGCTGAATCATGAATATAATTGCTGACCGGCCGCGTTTTACGCAAGCAATATCGTGGGCAGAAGCTAGTTTGGACATAATGATGGCGAGTTTTACAATGATTGCCGTCTTTTGTCTTATAACGATTTGAAGGAGAAAAGGGACGTTTTATTTAGGTATTTTTCACAATGAGAGACGTTTGTCCCTTACATAGTTTGTTATACGCACGTTGTATATGTTTAAAGGAATATATTTCATCAATAGTAACATTAATATGATAAAAAAGTGTCATGTTAGCGACTTTAAAAGTAAACAAATCTTCTACTAACAACATAGTTATCTAATATACTCAGCGTCTTTTACCGTTTATACCATGGCGAGTGCTCTGAGGAACTCTTTGACCTCATCCCTCCTTCTCCCTTTCTCCATAGGAGTACGCGTGCTGCTCTCCGGAGTCATCAATTTACAGTCTCTAATATTCCATCACGCACAAAGAAATTTGGTGACTCGTTTCTTTGTCGCATTTCCAAAAGATGGAATAGCCTACCAGCACACGTATTCCCTCCTACCTATGACATAGGGTCCTTCAAACGAGGCGTGAAGAGACATTTTGTGGGCCGGCAGAGTGAGGGTGACTGATGCTACGTCTCTTACGCTGCACCAGTTGTCCTCGCGCCTGGACTTTTCCACTTAATATCAGGTGGAGTGCGGTCATTTGCCGGGCTTTGTATAAAAAATATATATATTTATTTATACCAAAGCTGTTGGTATGCATCTCTCGTACAGTCGCACGCCTAGGCTTAGGCGCCACGATGTACACCAGACAACGTTAAACTACTTACCCCCAAAACGTTAAAATTCTGCAATACATTTTGAACTCAACATCCTAACGACTACAGTTGCAAATCAGTTGGGGATTGTGATATTTTTGTGTACAATTGTACAATAGAGCCGTTCATAGCATTATCATGTAGGTACGTGATTATGATTTTAAAAACACAATTTCGGGAATAGTGTCACGTGTCGCAGATGCCGTTATGTATATTTTTTTATATTTAAATATATAATTTCCATATCTGT
Organism: Scoparia ambigualis; assembly: GCA_963921215.1. NCBI lineage: Eukaryota > Metazoa > Arthropoda > Insecta > Lepidoptera > Crambidae > Scoparia > Scoparia ambigualis. The sequence goes on from OY992516.1 coordinate 32,063,987, forward strand.
CCGTGGTTTGGGCGATATACAATAGCGCCGTATAATGCCAGTGACCTTTCGTCTTTTTTTAATGTAGTTAGTTTTGTCGCCATTTAAAACTGTAATTGTTGAAGTGATATCAAATCGTGCGATCTAGTTTTTTTAAGTAAAGTCAATATTAGCTCTATGAAGCCGTAGTCTAACCAAGGCTCTGAAGATATTTACGATATTTGTCTGATATTTGCATGTATGTATCTGTTGCATTACCTACTTGTGATAGGTGAAAATCTAGTGGGAAAGTTAACCAACATCCCCGGTGAATTCAGAGATGATTTCAAGTATATTGCAAGTTTCAGTACAGGAGATTTTACAGAACTTCAGATACAGGTTAAATACCAAAAGGTCATTGGAAAAGAAATACAGGGGAAGGGGAACACCTTGGCAAACGTACTTCAACCTGATCGACGACGTTCTTGTCAAAGTTCAGGTCTAGAGTACCCGCCCAACAAACATTTGTGTGGTTGAATAAACGTTTTGATTATAACTTTATGTTTTAAAAGGTAGTCGTGTAGACGTCGTCATTACGTTTACTCAACGGCATTTAGGCCCATTTTATTTAACTTAATGTCGTAAGAAAACCTTTTTGGTCGCTTTGTCGTCGTATAGATGTTGTCGATTTAACTAATAGTTAAGTAACGTTAGCTGCTGCAATGTGTACTCGACTTCATGACGAGTAATTGTTCATTTATCGACATATTACCGACGTGTTACCGTCGTTTAAATGTCATAATAACGTAAAAACAATCATAATATACAACAATTTTGGTTTCGCTTTACTTTTCTCCGTCGTGATTAAAACACAATCGAAGGTGACGGCCATCTTATTAATATACATTATATTGAAATTATAAAACAATTCTGTTTATTTGTCAGCTACAACCATTTCTGTTGTGGAAAAAAGTTTACTGATTAATGTAAGGTAAGTTTTAAAGTAATTTTTCATGCGCTTCATAAATGCTTAAGTATTATTTAATGTTTAATCATATTTTTAGCGGTAACTATGTTATGGGACTTCAATATAACTTCCAGACGTATAAATTGTCTTCTGCAAAAGTGTTTCGTCGCCATTCCTGTACTATTAGGGTTCATTAGGTACAAAGTAAAATTGTAAATACAAACAAATATTATTATTATGTTCGTACCCATTCATTGTTCCATTATGTTTATTTTGTATGCATCTAATAGTTTTACTTTTGTAGCCAATCCTCATAAATACAACAAAATGATTCAAATGCCATATGGATAAGTTTATATTGAAGACAGATATGAAGAAATAAAAAACATACTTAAAGTTGGAGGATGTGGTTTAATTATGTTTCAAGAAATACAAAAATAAACAAATTATAAAACTTTACTAATTTTTTCATTTATATCAATTTAGAGTAAGTACTTAGTTACCTAATTCATAATGAATAAGTGGTACAAATAAAAAAAAAAAAATTCAATGAACTCATTATGCCAACATTGACCATTATCGACAACGATTATTGAAACATTTCTTCCACTTTTTAAAAGACTTCTTGGGTCTAAAGGACCTATACAGGGTATTCTTTCGTTCAGTATTATATTTATTTACCTTAACGCGCCATGTGGAATATTATAATCGATAGCCCACTTTCTATAATTATTTCTAAAGTCATCATCTATATTCTGTATGTCCTTCTTAGTAATACATTCACTTTCTAAAAGTAACTACATAAACTCATTGTTAGTGTTCGAAATTTCCGGCATTTTAATAAAAAGAATATCTTCTACAGTTTCATTATTTTCAATTTTTTTTACTACGGAACCATCCTGATATTCCTCTCTTCCAACTTGTGAAAAAGTCAAACCAGATGATTGAAGGACTTCAGTTATGCACGTTATATAGAAGTTTATTTTAAAACCTGTACGTGGACATTAGTTAAATAACGGTCGTATTGTGATATTTATGTTCCCAGAAGACGTATACAGGTTGTACTGGGGATTCTTTTTCTACTATTATTTAATGATTACCATTACGACGTATAAACGACTATCGCCCGTTTATAAGTTGTAAAAAAGGTAATAACATGACGTCATTGACACATCGGACACTGTTATATGCCCATAACGTTCTTACGACTAAAAAGTTATATAGATAAGTTTTATAAAAGTCGTCATGACTATAACTGTATAACTGCCCTATAAAATAGTTGTCATTACGTCTATAGGACCATATTATATAACAATATATAATATAACTAATTAGGTTAATAGCGCACCTGTACACGGCAAAAAGTGCAACAAATTACTGTAATATAACTTTTAAATAAATTAAAGTCATGTAACTCTGTCATTACATGACCAATTGTTTGTTGGGCGAAGCCCACGAGCGTGCATGAGAAACGTTAGGAGGGTAAATGTGAGTCAGGAGTAAATGCAGCAAATGATGTGTGTCCTGTGTCTCTGCCTGCCGTGACGTCGGTATGATACACAGATACATAGCTCTAACTCTTCGCTAGCCTCCGTTGCAACCCTTTGGGTTGGTGATGACCACTTCCTGATATAACCACTTCCTGATATGACCACTTCCTGATATGACCACCTCCCGATATGACCACTTCTTAAACGACTCCAAATATGCTTGCATAATTATTTACAGAGAATCGAAATATATGCCGATATACCTCGTCGTGGCATTAACTGAGTACAAAAATTTACGAAAAATATATTTTTTTTAATAACACATTACTTACAAGTTGAATAATAAGATTATTGCGATATACTTTATTCCCTAAAATTACACAACTATATTACTTACAAGTCGAATTATATTTATAAAAACTGAACTGATATATCAAGAAGTGGTCATATCGGGAACGGAAATACTGGGAACTGATATATCAAGAAGTGGTCATATCGGGAAGTTGCCATATCGGGAAGTGGTCATATCAGGAACGGACATATCGGGATGTGGTCATATCAGGAAGTGGTCATCACCAACCCAAAGGGTTGCAACGCTTAAACTTTCCTCACAAACCAAAGGATGTGTGTCAGGATCATAGCAAATGGAAAGCTGTGGTCTCTGCCTTGCGTGATGTATTGCGCAAGAGCTGCACAGCTCCATCCAGCCACTTCGCAAGTCACTGTTGCAAGTTGTCATTATTGTGAGGACTCATGAGTCTTGTCACTGACAAAAAGCTTGAGCTCCGTCCATTGAACTCTCCAAAAACGACTAGAACGTTTTAGAAAGGACTCAGAAAACTCGAGTTCTGTCCAACACTAGTGGCAACACTAAAACTTTCCTCACATACCGAATGACGTTAGACACGCTACAAAATGTCCCCGCTGCACCCCTGCGGCTGCGGCGACAAATCTCAATGTAATCCGTATAATATTACAATTTGCCAGATGAATTATTCAATGTGGCGTGTATGCGCCATCTTTATTCGATTATCGTATTTACATGCCGACGCGCACATAATATGCGCTGAAACCTGTTCCCGTGACAATGTGCATAATATTAAGCCCAATGGATGCCCCGAACTGACCTGAAAGCCGTTAAAGCTGAGCGCCGCTCATCGGGGCAAAGAGAGAAAGAAATTTCTGTTAAATTTCTTTCTCTCTTCGCCTAGATTTTTGGTAAACAATAAGTTAAAATAGAAATAGGATAAATGTAGGTGCATCAGAATGAATTACGGATTTCTATTCAGACATGTAAATGGTGTCGTGAATCAATGATCAGCTGCTCAGATGATTGCCAAAGACTTGAAAAGCTGCAATATATCTAAAGATACCTACTGACCAGGAAAGCAGAACCCACTACCAGATGAGATTAATAAATGCTGAGGATAAATGATGATTAATCAATATAGTGATAAGGTTTTATAATATAAATAATATGTATGTTAGTCTGTAAGGTATTTATCTATGGGCCTGCGTTGCCTGAATATAAATAAATAAATAAAATAGAGAGAGTTGACCCGAAGCCAAACTTGACTGTGTTTTTCACATCCCCCACTGATAACATGGTTTACTAGTATTATAATTGTTTTTTTTAATCGTGGATAATTAAATACCGTCCGCGAAATGTGGAAAGAGGGGAGGGAGGCCTTTGCTCAGCACTGGGAAAATATAGGCTTATAATAAATAATTACATAAAAAAGCACCGATGTAGTTTTTTACAATTTTGGCGTTCTTGATCTCAGAAACAAAATCACATTAACAGTTTTTTGAAAGTTTATTGAATAGTGTAGAATAGTTATTGGCAAAGGTCGTAGCGGCCCCGCTTTTTGTAAATTTTGCTAGATTTTTAATTAAACCCAAAATTGCTGAGAAAGATTTTCATAAAATGCGCGAAGTCACTTTTTTGAGATCCTAGATTGAACTACTGTTCTAAACAAATGAAAAAAAATTAGAATGTTATCTCATAAATAGTCGTATAGTGCGTAGCGACCTTGGAATTTTTAGATATTATTGATTTTATATAGAAAATAATCTTTTTCAAAACCAAAAAACTTCGAAAATCGCTCGAATCGAAAATTTCTCCTATCTACGATAATTGAGCAAAATTTATACCAGAATAATAGTTACTTCATGAGGAATAAAGATTTTATAATGAACGATAAAAACGATAAATACAGCTGCAAAATTACTACAAAATGCGAAAATGGACATTTTACGCAAAAATCACAGTCGACATGTAATGGGCCTCTTAGGTGTTTAAAATACTTGCCAGTTTTTCTTTCCTTTGATCTCTTTCGAGTTTAATCTTATTGTAACTATTTCTTACGCGACATAGTGCTGTTAAGAAGTTATTTTTACAATAAATTCATTTCATTATAAGTCTATTAACGTCTCACTGCTGGACACAGGCCTTTCCACGTGAATAAACAGCATATAAGTATTATGGGGAAAATTTAATTACCCAAAAAAAAATAAAAGCTCTCAAGTAATAAATAAAAAAAGTGTTTCTTATTCAGTTCTTTGTTTACGATGGACATTAAAACAATTTTACCACTTAGGTTCCACTTTCAAGATCGCAATAAATAATGAGACATTAAGCGGCCGACCGGATAATAAAACCACAATTATCCGTTAACAAGTGTTTTTTAATCGGGAAATGGTGCGATGTAGCGGAACCTTTTACTTTTCTGTAGTTCTAATATGTACATTGCCTTTAGCCGTATTTTCGTTCACAGGATCGCTATCGTTCATCCTCACTTCTTGGCTTGCCTTCACTCCAAAAAAGCTGTGCCTTTTTTTTAATATTTTTAAGATTTCATTTGGATTACAACGCCACAAAATGTTTTGTGAAATTTTGCAGAGACTTTTTTTTTAAACTCGCAGATTTAAATTTAACTGACAATACGAAGTATTATTGCGATGAAAAATTGCCCCTTTCAACAAATCTCCTTACTATACAGCAACAACATTAATATAACTAGGTACCTGTAAATATTATATATTAAATAATTAATACAACAGATCTTTGTGTTCGAAATTAGTAAGTCGCTCCTAGTGGTTAGTTATCCTACATCTTATTTTAAGTTAGATAAGAATCCATAATGTTTCTTTTCATGGGGAACCTCGTGAAACTTCAGTCTATCCAGTTTTGATGAAGAAACGACGTTTGGAAGAACGATGCGTTTTGGTGCAAGGTTTAGAACGGAGGACTAAAATTTTTAAATCTTTTTTACTGGTAAAAATTGTCTTATTTTATTATTCGGCAGCCAAGTTACGATAATTATTCCCAGCTACTTTAGAATTTGTTATCTTTTCTCCTGTCGGAATACAGCATTGCTCTCGTATGTCTAGTACCATCTAAATTCTAAACAAATCTTTGAGAAGTTGTAATTGCTTTCAAATCACCCAGTACAGACAATGAAGGTGATAGATATTAATTCTGCTTAAATTAGTTTGGTGAACTAATAAATGGTAAGAATATTTATAATCTATACTTAACTTTGCCTATCCCTGCACCACGAGCGGTTTTTTCTTGAGATACTTGTTACTAGTCGAATATTTACCTTGTCCCCTTTTCAGATAGCTGGCAAATAATTTAGCTATAAATCTAGACTTCAAAGTTTCCAAGTCTAGACAGACGGCCTAATGTATTCTAGTATTTGTAATACAATGACTGAGCACTAAACAAGCACCTAAAGCGGGAAAAGAAAATATAGCTTGGTAAAGGTACTAAGTAACAGGCGCCAGACCTAAGTTTGTGACGTAATCTTATTTAGGTAAGCCTTATATACAGGGTGGCCCAAACGGTGAGACTAATTATTTTTTTTGGTTCCTTATATGCAGGTGTATCCCGGAAATACCCCATGTATGTTCCGCGACTTTTTGTAGTTTTCCAGCTATAATTATTTTTAATTTTGAGAATTTTCGACTTGACCGACTTAAATAGTTAGGTCAAAAATTGTCATTATGTATGTCGTTATTAATAATGTAACTTTGACTTCAACTATAGTAATTTTGACGGCCGAAGGAGCTGAGCTGTGTGAGTGGCGGCTCATTTACAGACGACCAACCCATCGCTTCTTTCTTAAAAGCCGACTAACGGACTAAAGACTGACACCCAACAGCATAGAGCGGCGATGGGCTCACCACCTATCACGCTGAGTACAAGTGCAGTTATTATAATGTGGTGCGCCGTTGACTATGGCAGAGCACTGCTTTTGCGGTCCTGATTGCCTAGTCTCCGACTAACCCTTCGGGGATAATAGTCGTGATTATATGTATGCCTGACGGTTGAAGAAACCATAAAGACGATATTCTTATGCTATTTTTAAGTTAATTTGCAACCTTTTGAGGAACAAAACAGTAAGGAGCTTCTGTGTAAATAACAAACTATCGACCTCACGCTACTCACTGGCTGCGCATCTCGCGCGATCTCGACAGACTTTGGGACAATTCCATCTTATCTCGTGCCTTAAAGCCGTCACACACGGTAGCTGTAATGTAAAGATGTATATTATAGCACGATACATCTCACTACATCTTTCCATAGAAATTGTCAGGAGACCACACACGACACGACACGTTGTATCCCGAGATGTAATAATGTACATTATTAAACATTATAGCTGCCGTGTGTGAAGGCCTTAAAGGCCTTGAGGAGACCTGCTTGAAATATAACAGCGTTCTAGATCTATCAGATTAGGTCATTGCGATGGATTGTACTCCACTCAGTCAGATAGGTCTCGTTAAACTTCATCATCATCATAGGCCTCTTTTAAATCTATAAAGTATAAATGATGATTCAAACAGCGTAAAATTGTGAGGTTTGGTATTTTCTTTTTAAATTAAGTATCGGCTAGTGTTAAAGCAAATAATTTTTCGGCATTTGTTCTTGAACATTACGAAGCCTTGCTCCACTAAGTTACTTAGATCACAAATGCAGTTCTCTTTCAAAACATACGAGTATACCAACGACAAAAAGCTATGCGCCGCTCGCAGACGGCGTCGCGGCATGCAAGTAACAAAACACCGCACCGTCAGCTTAATATTAAATAATTCATCCGAACAGTGTGTCCGCCCGAGCGTCTAATGTGTTCCGACGGCGGCGGGGCGCGGCCCACTGCCAGCGGGAAGCGGGCGGTGGCGGTGGAGCGGAGCGGCCGATCGAGCGGAGCGCGAAATTTGTAACGGTAGAAGTAAAACACTCACAATGAATAGTTGAGAATTGTATATGGAGGCGATAAGAGGGGGTGATAAATAAATATAAAATGGTAGAAGTAACAAGTTCGCTAGATATCATTATTTACGCTATCATATAAAAACTGTTTCTTTTACCCTTTTGCCTGAAGAATAACATGGGAAATTGTATTCATACACAATAAATGATAATAACTTTAAAAATCCTGTACCTACTTATGGTTTTAATGTTTTTTAAATATGTATTATTATACAAGTAAGCTAGTATTTTTAATTTGGTGACTGACTAAATAACACCAAGTGTGATATTTGGATAGGCACACAGCGACACAAACAATGCTTAGTTAGGTCTTGCTGCTTACACTGAGCTGAGCACAGTTTTGGCATCGCACGCCAGTGCACAATTCTTTACTATGTACAATTTTGACGCAAAAGTTTGTACTTGCCTACTTGTATTGTTGTATTGTGTTTTGTCGTGTGATGCCAAAAATAAATGTATATTCTATTTTATATTCTATTCTATTCTTATAATTCATTACGAATTAAATTAAAATTACCTATAAATTTTAGCCGTTTGTGTCGCTAGGGGAGAGACACTTGCCCGCTATTTTTGTCTCGTACTAGAATACGTTTGTTTACACAATTCTATGACCACGGCTTATATTTCGGTTCGACGCGATTCTGTTTCGGCGTGCAGTGGTACTGGGGGTAGCGATGCGCATTTGTCTGGCACAGACTATAGCTCGTTATATTAGTTGTTAAGTCTTAACTATAAGTTAGTTAACTGTTAGTATTGACGTCAATAAGTGCCTGTAAAGGTTTACATTGAATAAATAATTTGACTTTGACTTTGAATTTAGAATGTAGAGTAATAAACTATATTTTATTTAATTATATTTTTGCTTCTTAGAAATATTATTTATAATTCCGCTAGCACTGACACCAAGCAGAACGCGCTCTTGTGGTAAACGCAGTTTACTGAAACGGCTCGGCAACGAGTCGTAGGTATAAAGAACAAAGTTTGATTCCCGGTGCATTGTTGCAGCATGGCGGATAATAAGGAACAATTATTTATCATAATGGCGGCACGTCTCACTGGTTCCGATGATGAGATCGCACTGACATGTACGGACGTACTCTGTTCATAGTTGGGATAGTTTTAATGTGCTTAGGAAACGACTGTTTAATTTGCCGAAGTTTTTTACTTACATTGTTTGCATAGTGAAACGAAAAAATAAATATTTACTTTTAGTCATCAATTCATCATTATCAGGCTTTCAGGGGTCCACTTTTTTCAAAATTCAATTAGATTTAAATCCAATTCAGGCCCCTTTTTAAACTTATAGCAAATGGGAAGATTGGTGGGAGGGATGGTGGTGGGTTCAAAGGACTGCCATCTTACGACAACAACCGCGGCAAACTGTTGACCATGCCTTCTCAAGTTCGCAATTCGAAAGATAAACTCAAAACGCGCAAGCCGGTGCTCTATCGAGTATTTCAACAAATAGCAGCAAAAAGTATTTTTGGTGGTAAAAAAATTATCTAAAAAGTCTTAATAGATAAGTTTTAGGTTAGTACAGTCCGCATCAAAAGTAACTGAACAAAAACCAGGTGGCAAAAGTAAGAGTCACGTGTAAGTGTCTTTACATACTCATCATTTAACATTTCAGAATTATATGACATTTTTTGTGTTCATAATATAACTTCTCTGTAATTACCTATAGTGACGGTCATGTACTTTTGACTCAACAGCTATGTCAGACAATAATTCTGGTCATTTCAACCGTAACAATCATTTGAAAATTTCATATGCTATGCTTTCATATGCTGCTCTTGATGCTGACTGTACAAGGTTTATCTAACAGACTTCATTACATTGAATTATATTATTATAGATTTATATTACAATCGAATAGTATTAAAACTACCAACAGTAATTTGTTTTATGTTGTTATAACAAATTAATAAATTAAAAAATCTAATATGCATATATCAGTTAGTCCCGTTAAAACTTGAAACGCAAAAAAATATTGTTACCTCCATCGAGCGAGAACAGTAGCAAACACTCGTCTAAGACTCAACGGCGCAAGATTTATAGGGCAGCCCGAGATTTACGGCCAGACCAGCGTCTGTTTTGTATACCCGAGGTTGCAGCGAATTTGAATACAAAGTGCGTGGTCGCATCACAAATCGGCCAACTTTTATAAACCCGATAACGGGCGACAGACGGCCAAAAGCATTTCTGTGTAGTTCCTTTTGAGCAAAACGAAAAAACAGACGCACGCGGCCAAAGACGCGACCGCACCGTGACGCGCCGCACATTTCTCAATATCGACCATGTTAAAAAATACACTCGTATTAGGACAAATATTACTATGGATTCCGGATTCAAATCCCAGGCAGCGCATAACATGTATCAGAGTTTTGCATAGCAAAGGTAGACCTTTGATGGCGGAGGACACTGCCGAGAAAAAGTATATTACTTATGGATAAATAACGAAAAAAGTTTAAAAAAAATAATATACGTATTTGCGTGCATTTTAGTTCATTTATAATTTTAATATTGTAAATGATACAACCCGATATAGTAGCGATATGTCTGAAAAGTTTTAAGAATGGTGGTGAAAGATTGTAATCCTACAACGATCTCCTCATAACCTATAAAAAGTTACACAAGAAGTTACACAACTTTTTTGTATTAAGTGTATTTATCAATTGATTTCAGGTATTTCAATAAAGACATTTTGTTTGACTTTATTTCACGACGGGGAAGCACTTGATCTTTATCTCTTCATTTACTTATTCTCTGTTTGTACTTTATTTAACCACTGAGGAACAGATGCCGCAGAGACATGTAACTGCCGCCGGGACACAACACTGTTGTGATATAGGTCGACTTACCCCAGTCTAAGAGCAAGCTCTACCACCCACCAAACCGTGTCTATGTTAACGGAAATGTTTGTAATCCGTCATTGTATACAATTCCTAGAAGATGTATGTAATTCCTAAAATCGTTCGGAAATGTGTGAAATAAATTATATACCTACCTAAGACACATTTACTAGGAAATCTATACATTTCCAATAGCAATCGGAAATGTAAAACATTTAAGATATCCATGGGTACGTGGAGATTAGCGGGGCACACTAGCAGCCCTACTCCTATAGGTCGCGTGATAGGTTAGAAATTTAAATTTCGAGGTTATTTTTTTTTATTAGTCAACAGAAGTACTAGAACAGAAATTTAAGATTTTGTACCTACCTACTGTATGATTGTTACCTGATCGTCTCAACTTGTTTTATTACATAAAGCATTATTTTTATACATTTCCTAATACGATATTGTACAATTGGGATGGGAATGAATGAATTAAATAATTTTTAAAACAATATTTTACACATTTCCTAAATAGCTTCGGAATTGTATACATTTCCTAGGAGTTGTATACAATTCCTAGATTTCATACATTTCCGGTAACATAAACAATACGTTATTTCGTTAACATTTTTCAAACTTTTAACTGTTTGCCGTTGAAAAACACCGGATGGAAAATTTATATTTTTATCATGTGGAATGAATGTGAATATGAATTCAGTCACGAATTTCATTTATTTCAGGCAAATGACCTTGATGGTTTGTCAGATTGCAGCAATAGAATAGAATAAAAGGGTTAAAAAATTCAGCTGACAATTCGAGTCGAGATTAAAGTATGACTTAGGTCTGTGGCGTGGACATCGCCCATCGAATATAGCCCAGGAAATTATGAACGTTATTGTTTTAAGCCGTTCACGCATGACTTGTCAAACGAGATGCAACCATCAATCGCGAGTACGTGTGAGCGAGACGCACGCACGTATGATGGACGCGCGCCGTCCGCCGCGGCGACGTCCGCCCGTAGCTCAAGCGTCGCCGTATAGTATCTCATCGCGGTACTCCGAAATAAACTCCTGCCTTTTTATGCTGCCCTGGTATATTTAGATGATATTGTCACTGCGTTTCTAAAAAAAAAGCGTTAAGTGGATGATTTATATTAAGTGCGGTGTGTTATGGGCGGCTTCCGCAGCTATTATTTAATATGCTTGTGTAAAAAAGCCGTTTCGAGAGCCGACCTCTATTATGAGTGTACACTTAAGGAATCACGATTTTTGGGTGTTAAAAAATCTTTTGACTTTGCGCCAAAGCACACTTTAGTGAAACTACGTGCGTAGGTCAGTAGTAAAAGATACACCAATAATGTTTACCAGGAAAACTATTAAGTATTAGATATTATAAAAAACCGTCATGTCTATATTTTAATACTTTTGTATGTTATAATTAAATTGTAGAAAGAGAAATGGTCTTTCTTTTCAATTTTCAATTTTAGATGCTTTTAAAAAAAAACCGGAGAACGAATTATCGTATAGTGACAATTTAAGATACGATAGCCAGTTCCTCAGTAAATGATAATAGCAAGTGAAAAAAAAATAAGTGAGCTTACACCTTCAGCTTTATCATTACATAGGTAAGATCCTAATAAGATCCTAACGATCTTAAAAACCAAGTGAATTAAAATTTCTCATGTTATTTATCAGTCTTTGATAAATAGTTTATCAAAGATTATATCGTACTATTTCTATCACTAAGCAGAATGAGATTGCCTCCAACCAAAAACAAATAACAAGAACCGATACTGAAATGATTAATCCGTGTATCTACTTTTCAGCGACATCATCATTAATAACGCGCCGGAATGTGCTTAATTTATCATCGAATCAGTTGTACACATACTTTGTAAGTAAAGAAACTAGCGATATCAATCAAGCATATAAAACGAACAAGAAAAAAAACACCGCTAAAAATTACCAATTCAAATACTGAAGTCTAGCAGTTGAAAAAAAGCGTTTACCGGAGAACTTTTAATGGTCTGTTATTTAACGTAACATGAATGCAACTATGATGGACTATTGCTTGTTGCGGAGATTCGCTTTTGAGGCTTAAGGCTCGACGCGCACGGTGCGTACAGCGCGCGGTTCCTTTGCGTTTTCCGCACATTACTCATAAATGTTATTATGACTTGTGATTCTGACGCATTACTCTTGTATGAGGTATCCTGAGTATCCTGAGAATCTCAAAACTTCAAAGTTATTATTCTATGCCCTGCAATTTCAGTGAATCTAGTGATAACGCTGGTTTACCTTATGGGAGTTTTATTTACTAAACCGATCAAGCTCACGAAACCTAGAATTTGCGTGGCATTAAAGCAACGCCTCCAGCCAAGAAGGAGGAGAGTAAGAATTTTCCATACCGTTATAATTTATTATGCGTATGGTATGCAGCGAATATCGTACATTTTCGTTGAAGCTGAATGTCGAGCGTTTACAAGGCGTGAAATAAATGAAGTGTGAGTTGCGCCTTAGCTTATTACAACGGATTCACTGCGAGCGTTAAGTAAGTATAGTCTTTTACACTGAGGCGGGCGGTGGCGTGCGGCCTGCAATTTCTTTTATGCATCTGTTCACGTGACTGTGCTCGAGTGCACAACTCCTAACGTTGTCATTAATTAGGCGCGGCTAACTAACGATGAGCGGCACCTACCAAGGTGTGAATCGACAACACTTTGCGATGTTTGTTATACTTACTAACGTGATTGCTTTCCGTGCTTTTTGTGTTGCCGTGTCTTCAAGCTTCGTGTAAAACTAGCAGTCCGCCCGCGTGAAAACCTCGAAATACCCGTGACAAATATTTTTTTCTCATACTAAACACAAAAAAAAGAAATTAGCCATATAGATGCAAAGATAAAGATAAAAGATAACGATACATTTATTTGATAAATGTAGCCGTTCTGAGGTGACTGAGTGATTTTTAAATTTTTTATATACACCCTCTCATGTGAGGTCCCACCCACGAAACTGAACAACTTTTCCCAAGAAACATAAGTGCAAAAATGACAAAAAAAATTCGACCTCCCATACAAAACTGTCCGATCAGCTGACGACAATAGTTGTTCAGTTTCATGGGTGGAACTCACCCTTAATTTCATTCAAACGAAAAAAATATGAGGGTGTATATAGATTGAAGCTTTACATTAGATGGGGTGTCACGTTAAGTACTTAGTAAAGATATCCAAGGCTTACGTTATGTATGTTAAAAGGTATGCCTGAAAGGAGCTCAATAACGCATGATCTTGCAATGATTCAAGTAAAGCTACTTTCGTAATGGCGATTGGTCACAAAATGAGATAAGTTAAGATAATGAAAGTCTGTGCATTGTCTATGTGGGGAGGCCTGTTCCCAGCAGTGGGACGTTTATAGGCTGATGTTGATGTTAGTTTTATCGTGGGTGACGTCGTGTTACTAGTCTTAACTACAATACTACTACAATAATGCTACCGATGTGGTCGCCACTCAGCTTCACGCGGTGATTTGTGGCATTGAAGTTGTAATATGGCGACACGATCTATTGATAAAAAAAAATTAAAACATACGACATCGATACATCGACACTCGTATTCGACGACAATAATCGATTGGTCAAAACGATTGTTCCGTCGTGCAACATAAAAAGACACGGCTTCACGGACGATACTTAATTTTTTATCAGTTTAATGCCCCATTCAAAAATCGCGTAACACAACATCGACCACGTCAAGACACATATTAAGAAAAACATTTTAATACGATTCCTATTAAAATTCGGACACGCTTTTTCTTATTCACCAAACTTTGCTACTTGAATAGCGACCTCTATTCTTAAGGCATTTAACATAATTACAGTTATTAATTTCGAATAGCTAGAGAAAAAAAAAGAAATGTAGTCAGAATCCGGTTTTTGTAACTGTATTGATATATGAATATACGAGTATAATTAATGAATTTATGAAATAAATTAAATTGGTAGGCTACCATGTCAAATAATAAGTAACTTATATTATAACAAGTAATTGTAAAGTACAGTCTATAAACTGTCCCACAGCTGGGCTGCTGGCTCCATCGTTGGAATTAAGTTCACTACAACTGATGGGTATACCCCGCTTGCCAAATGCGGTTGGTGATCACTGGTGATCACAAACAGCACGGGTTTGTGATCACCAGTGATCACCAATACATTGAGTAATCCAAAACACATTTTAGCCTTGGACTTGAACCCTGGACCCGATACAGCCGAGCGCTTAGCTACTCGGCCACCGAGCTTATCAAAGCATATCGACAATTTTAATATCTACGTAAATATAAAAAAAAATATATTTACATAATAAATAATTTTTGATAAGCTACAGTATCGTGTTGTGATGAAAGATGCCATCCATCTGTGGACGGCATGAAACGTAACATAGGTACGTACTAATTAAACATAATGAATATTCAGAGGTACATTTTTTAACGAACGAGCAACAGTTAATAATGCGTGCGACAACAACGATGTGACACTGTCTCGTTGTTACTGTGGTTGTTGTGAAGTAACGAATCTGTATATTTTTTGTTCGTGCATTGACTTGAAGTCATTAGAAGATAATAAAAATCGTCCGGTATCAAATGGTATATGCGTACTTAGAGTACCTACGTAGAACTACGGGCGCACAAACAAGCATAAGCTTAAAAAAAAATTGTTTTACCACAGTCAAATGTTTTATACTCGATTCTTTTTTATCTTGATATGTGTTTTATGCATGCTGTCTGCACATACTTTGGAAGTGCAGTCTACCAATGCTAGTACAAGCTGAAAATTATTATGTAAACGCTATAATTCCGTATTGTAAAGGTAATAAAATAAATAAATAAAGTCGCCTATTGGTCTAATAAGGGATTAGTAATAAAAATAACTTTGAACTTAAAAATGTGTTGATAACTTCTCTTACCGTAATACCTTTCAGCATAGAGTACGCACTATAAGAAAGATTACAGAGAGTCATCTCCTAAACGCACCCTCCACTCGAGTGCATCATAATAAAATGTTTGTTTGGCCACAGTCGCGCGGCGGGCGGCAGGCGCCGCCGCCGGCCGGGGCGCAGGAGTGCGCAGACCCGATATTAGAGTATACATCGGCTCAGTCTCAGTATGACATTTATAAAAAGACTACCTGTACCCGGCATGCGTTGCAATACCACAATTTTTATCGATTTAGCTACAAAACCGACGGAGTTTTATACAAAGTTACCCCCTATTTTTACCCCCTTAAAGGACAAATTTACAAAACTTTTTAAAACTTGAAATTTTGCACAATGCTTCTTTTATTGTGTAGGTTGCACACCTAGAGTAGTTTTCAAATCCTAGTTTGAGCTGTGCGTTGATGACTAATAAGTAAGTTTTTTTTTAATGTAGAACATATGTATTATAAATAGTTATATGGTTTTTTATATTTAATGAATGTTGAGACCACCCTAATACTCTGAAAAACTTTATTCTGAATTTCAACATTCCGAATGTTAAAAATCCGAATTTCATGTTTCCGAAAAATTTGAGAAAAAACAATGTGTAAAAGGCCCTACGACTTTTCTAAAACGAAGAAGTGTGAGCATCTGTCTCAGTCATTGTCTAACTTCAGACATCGTTTTATAATAAGACCGTGTGAATAGCTATACTGGCTGCGCGTACACTGCGCCAAAGGTATCCAATATTCAATAACCTTACAGTTCCATCTAACCGGGGCTCGTTAATCTTTGTTATGTTTAGTTTACGCGCTTAGACCACATTGTTCGAATTTTTTATAAAGTTCATAGTTTTAAACGAAAATGATTTCATAAAACTACTCTAGTAGAGCCTGACTCTACTTATTAAAGACTACCAGACTTTTGCCCACGGCATCGCACGCGTTACTTGTTCGCGGAAAAGGTAGGCCTTTAACCGTCTTCAGGGCCCCATCTACTCCTATACCAAATTTTATCAAAATCAGTTTAGCGTATTAAGAGGAAACACTACGTCGACGTAGCCTGCAAAATTCTCATACAAAATACAGAAAAACGACGTTTCGTAGTACCCTGTTTCCTCCTTCAGAACGGGACCAATTTTTATTACTTTTTCAGCATCGGTTAAAGAAAGAGATTTTCTACGTCTGTATGTTTGATTTTTTTGCATTAAGAGGGTTTAACGCATTTCGGTTTCCAATACAAACTTTCAAGTCGAAATTTTTAAAAACCAACAAGCCAATTTTAATGAAAGTTTGCATGCTAAAGCGAAATACAGGGATGTAAAGAGTTTGTTGAAAACATTTTTAAAAAGGTTTATTTAGCTGAGTTATTGCGATTTAAAGTCCACTATAGAAGGTTTAAAATCGCAATAACTCAGTTATTTAAACGTTTTTTAAAAATGTTTTCAACAAACTATTTAGATCTCTAGCTGTACCTATGTTACTTTAGCATGCAAAGTTTCATTGAAATTGGGGTTTAAAAAATTTCGACTTTGCGAAATCATTCCGTTTTAAGGCGTCTTAAGGCTGGTTTAAAAAAAATAATCAAACATACAGTCATAGAAAATCTCTTTCTTTAACCGATACTGAAAAAGTAATTAAAATTCGTCCAGTTCTGAAGGAGGAAACAGGGCCCTACGAAACGTCGTTTTTCTGTGTTTTGTATGAAAATTTTGCATGCCACTTCGACGTAGTGTTTCCTCTTAAGCGTGAAAGTAACAAACACACAAATAAACTCACTTTTGCATTTATAATATTAGTTGGGATAGTTAGTGGGTATAATTTTATTGGCATGCCAAATGTTGGGACCGCACACAAATATTGCAATTTAAGCTGTTTAGTTTATGTTATAAAAAGTTTTAAAAACTGTTCATGTGTTAAACTAATAGACTCGCAAAACAGCTACGAGTTTATGAAATGACTCTTGTAAACAAAATTCTCGAAACCATCTCAGAACAAATATCACGCACTCTATCAGCTCCATAGATAAATTTCCTATCAAAACAATAAGACATTCTTGGCAAAGCTATTATAATTAACGTTACGCTATCACCGTTAATTATAACGCGTTGACACAACAAATAACGCTGAAACACGCCGACGAACAACGGAACACCGCGTCATACACTTATTAT
The DNA here is from genome assembly GCA_963921215.1 of Scoparia ambigualis. Lineage (NCBI taxonomy): Eukaryota > Metazoa > Arthropoda > Insecta > Lepidoptera > Crambidae > Scoparia > Scoparia ambigualis. The sequence goes on from OY992516.1 coordinate 32,081,656, forward strand.
AACCAAACTTTTTTTCTTGGGGTTGCAACATAATGAAAACAAATGACAGTCTCTCACGCGCGTCCCATAAAAAATTCAATTCATGGATGGACAAAAATAGGAGCTGCGCGTATTGAATTCAATATTCGTGAATGTTTTAGTGTTCTCTTTTTTATACGTTGCGGTTTAGCGCGCGACATGCCCGTGAAATATGACTGTTTATAATTGTATTTGAGTTTTAGAATTTAACTGTTTTACCGCAATAAAAGTCATCGGCAAGTATGTTCAGTTGCTGCGAATAAAAATCATCCCGGGCCTAAATTGACAGGCGTAGTGCATTAATTTTAAAACATAGTATAGTTTAGGTTATGTTTTAGAAGTTTCTACATGTTTGGCGAGTATTATAAAGACGTAATATCGTTTTAATTTACAAAAGATATACTGAAACGAAACGAAACATTAGCACCATAAACCATATTTGTTTTAGACACTTATCAATGAGTGACATTAGTAAATATTTCTTCGTAATAAATCGACTTGGGACTATAAATGTATTAAATTGGTCATACTCATAGCTAACATAAATTATCATTTAGTAACTAGAAAGAACAAGACTAGAGTGGGAAAAAATAAAAAAGTGTACCACAATGGGCTATCTCCTGACCTTTATACGCGGCATTGTTAGTCAGTCATGCCACTATTAAACATCATTGGGAGAGTTTTATATACATCTACTGTAGGTAGGATAGGATAGTTTATTTCGCTTTAAGCTTGACTACATTGTAAGCTTACTACCTATTTGTCTCACAAGACTTTACCACGTGTGCTTTACATTTCAAACTATGTGAAATGTGGCCATTTTACAAACTGACAGTATGAACGCCTTCATAAGAAAATAAATAGGTTTATAATTTTAATTTTAAAGAATTAAGGCTACAAAAGAGAAAAAGAAAAAACGTTTTCATTCGATTAAGTGACAACATCAGAATTGTCAAAGTTAAGTACCAGGCGCGCATAGTTATACAGGAGCTGCTGTTATTTACTGCCCGTCCTAATGGAAGTGGAACATTAAACGCGCCTCCTTATACTGTTAACTTATTAATAGAATATGGTATCCTTGTACTTCGGAGCCAGGTGTCGCCGCTTCAATGGTAATTGTTTAATAGTCGACGCGGCTCATTAAGGGACGAGGGTGACCATTTTAAAAGCCCTTATGTGATATTATCGTTAAACGAAGTACCCGTATTTAGAAAATGATTTTAAATTAAGATAAAAATCGAAGGATATGCAAACGTCCTTTATCTTAATGTCGATATCAAAGGTTAATTAAATTAAATTCTACTTAGGCTATACCTAGGATCTTATCTTATCATTATCATAGATAGCTACTATAGTAACAATATTATCGCTAATGATGAGAAAGCGATCCATAAAATAGTGCTTTACGGCCTTTGAATAAATTAACGCAAAGTACTAGAGCGACATGAAAATGAAGGGGTTGTTAGATCACGACATGCACCCCCAAACAACTTTGGAAAAACAAATTACAAAGCACGAAACACGATTTAGTGTTGAACCACGTTAACCCCCCGCCTGCTCGCAATAAAATTACTCCCGAGAATTAACTCTCCCAACCCTTGCTAAAACGTCCTAGCTTGCAATATGAACCCTTTTTGAGTTATCTATGACTGATTGCTGTATTGTGTAGTGTCAAAGTTCGTCATATTAAAAAGGTTCCAAAAAGGTTTTTATTGTTATGTTGACATGATAGATAACACAAGACGTTTTTTATAATGTTTCATGGTTCCTCACATTTAAGGTGCCTGTTTGTATTGGTTAATACAAGAGTTGCAAAGAAAATTGTCGTCATTACCTATTTATATTATTCTAGATGACCCGTTGAACTTCGTATCACCTAAGTATATTATTTTTGTGAAAAATATGGTCAAAACTTAATAAGTACAATTTTTTTCGGTCAGCACATTTAGCCAGTGTCAAGTTAATAAGTAACTGCTTAAAGAAGATGATAATGAGTGATGATATAAAATAACGATTAATGGTAAATGATATTCCCCCAAGCCCCTTGAGACATTATTGAAAGCTGTGGGACTTAATTGAGGTCTCACACGGACTTCTTGAGAAAATCTGAAAAGTGATGTTGCACCGGTTTTGTTAGATTTGCCAAAACTCATGAACGTCCACGAACACTTAAGGGGATCCTGCACGAAATTGTGAAAAATTACGTATTTTTAAGTCACTTTGTACTAAGCGCTGAATTAGTTAAATACATTAAAAGAACTTACGTAAGTTAGCCTGATCGTGGCCTTGTTGAAATTTAAAACAAATTGTTTAAACAATAACAAACAATACATAAATCTAATGACTCCTAAAACATTTTTCTTCGACAACTTTCTTAATTTTACGCATGAAATAATTATACATTAATAATTCTTACATGAAAATATTTGTATTGATATTCCGCAGGTTATTCATCTTTAAAAAGTTAATTTAAATTTTTAACACAAGCGCGTGATGGTTTTGTACATTTCGCACAACAAAAACATTGCACTAATCAAATTACTAGGTCTGAAACTTCAAAGCAGAATTGTTCTAATTTTAAATATTAATATGATTGATTTTGCTTTGAAGTTCATTATGAGACTTATGTCAGTTATTGCGATCGCGCGGCTCCGCGCGGTGCCCTCTTATCAGTTATATATCCACCATTCTTACACATTCATATTCGACGAAACACAAATTAAAGAAAATAAAATAAAACTGCAGACATGACGCTTCACTTTTCCGCCAAGAAGTTCACTTTTACAGTTTTTCATTTTTTTTATTTCTGAAACAGAACTGTTTTGTATTCCAACAAAACAGAGAGATCGGACCTCATACTACAGCTATGAAACAGACCTGAACGCACCTATAAATATTTGACAACCAACTGTCACTTTTAGATTTTTTTTATTACTGAAACAGAACTGTTTTGTATCCCAACAAAACAGCTGTTATTAAACAGGCAAATTTCTGAACGCACGTCTATGAATATTTGACAACCAGGAGTAAATTTTTAAAAGACAAAAGACATCAAATGTTTTACAGCTAGGAACATTTTATATAGGAAAATTAAATTGTCGTTTTTAGTATTTTCCTTTACTTACTTATTATTTACTAGCGGCTGCTCGCAGTTTCACCCGCGTGGTTCCCGTTGCCGTGGGAATATTGAGATAAAAAGTATCCTATGTGTTAATCCAGGTTATAAACTATCTGTATGCCGAATTTCATCCAAAACCATTTAGTAGTTTTTACGTGAAAGAGTAACAAACATCCATCCATACGTTCCCGTGGGAATATCGAGATAAAAAGTATCCTAGGTGTTAATCCAGGTTATAAACTATCTGTATGCCGAAATTCATCCAAATCCATTCAGTAGTTTTTACATGAAAGAGTAACAAATATCCATACATTCTTACAAACTTTCGCTTTATAATATTAGTAGGATGTTTCTCACCGTTTATAGCTTCCCTGAGCTTCCACAAATATTTCAAAATCGAAATTAGACAAATCGGTTCAAGGCCATTCTCGAGTTTTAGCGAGACAAATGCACAGCTATTTATTTTTATATATGTATCCAAAATTCAATTTTGTTTAATTATTTTCTTAGCTAGCCTAGAGTAGATATCCGTGTCGCGTTTCCGAGACTTTCCCACGTCCATTTTCCTGTACTATGCTAGTGACAGACAGGCCGACATAGCTCAGAGCATTAACATTGACGCCCCTTCCTGCAGCACTGGTTGAGCCGAGTTTGCTTTGCCAACTAATCTCGGTCCGTTGGCCTAATCGGTGAATAAATTGAAAAATTATGTAAATGTTTATCTGTGAGAAATGTGGAATCCAATATGCTCGAAGTTGTTTTTCTCAATATTGACAATTTAGGTAACATATAGTTTAATAAAAAAAATATAGGTGATTGTAGAGCATTTAGCACGATAAGCCGTTATGTAAACAAAATATATTAACATTTTTGATTTGTGTTTATAGGAAATATACATAGTTGAATAGGCTGCATATTTAAACTAAAGGAATCGGGATAATAATTATGAACATTAACCAAGCTACGTAGAGAATGCTAATTAACTTTAATTTGTTCTATTCTTCGATATTTATTAAAATAATTGTAACTTTTATGATGAGGTTCTGGCGTGCTAAGTAAATAAGGACAAGTTAGCAATACTAACTTATGTAATAATCTTACATTCATCTAATTCATGTACCTACTGAAATCCATTAACAAAGTTGAAAAAAAACCAAAACTTCAGGTAAAAAAAATTAGGCATCCGTATCCACCTGTCACGGATGGATGTACGAGATAAGAGTTTCTTAGGGCAGTGACAAAAAGCAATATCCGCTCATAGTAATTTGGGACATCGCACGGGGACCTCCTGAGCTCTCGCCATTTGCCAAACCGGGCCAGGGCTGGTGCAAGGTATACTAAATCCAAGGTGCGTGGGACACTTATTTTCTCCACTAAATCAAAGTAGCAAATCAATTACCACCGACAAAATATTTTTTTTTCGAAAAAGAAAATAATATTCTTTTTAATAACTATAAAACTTTATATTACTAATATTAGGGTGATTAAAGTAGCCTCTTAAATTCGTAATTAAAAAAGTAGTAAACAAGTATGAATAGATAAAGCATCTTACATATAACAGAGAAACCAACCGAGCGAACACGAGGGTTGGTGAATGTCTTTAGTTCAAGTAAAACATAATGCACCGAAACAAAAGTTCGTGGAAAAATTACAAATATACGTAAAAATAATAAAATTATAGATAAACGTCAATATAGGCAAGATGGACATTTACCAACCCTGGCCTAGGGTAGGGCGCGCACAGCACCCTGCATGTTTTGACTCCGCCGCTTCCCGCGTATAAATCACACGCCTAATGTATCGAAATGACGCACCAGCGCGCAAGTGTGCTCACAGCCTTATCGCGATGTGAGCGAAAAACAACCTTAACACTGACACTATAGCTCCATGTTCATTTGACCGGTAATACTATGCATAATACTAAGTAACAGAAGCACAAAACGATTGTATGATGTAACAAAAGTAGTTTAAGTGCATTTTTGCTTGCAGCGTGCATAGACAATCGTGGTCTGATAGAACAGGAGTGTGACAATAAATGTTTGCACTCGCAAAAATCTTTGCAGAATCCTATTACATTGAGTAAAGGTTCAGTTTCCACTGTTTGTTGCTTCAATGCCTCGCAGTGCTTCTGTTGTAAACATGTAATCCACATGAAAGCTTTCGGATTAGTGTTTGATGACATCATTATTTTTCGAATGACGATCGTGTTGCGATTTTCTCTGCTCTTAAGGGACAATGAGGGTGCAAAAAAATATTTAGAAGTAAGAAACATTGTGATTTATTGTCGTACTGCAATTTGCTAAGTAGAGCTTTCTAAGAAAGTATGACATTACAAAGACAGCATTCTTTTTTCTATGGACTTTTTGGTATTTCTAATCTAGGATTTTTTTTGTTTAATAGGACTAGAATCTCCATTGAAAGGAATTTATGGAATATTAATGAATAGATAACTACCCCATGAAATGTATCGGTGTGAATAATCACGTTCCTTAAAATTAAATTGGAATATAAGCTTATTTGATCTATGCCTACCGTACACTAATCAAAAAACCATAGTATTACATTCTAATAACAGAACTAAATCCTTAAAATCGCAAGGGACGGCCTTAACAACCCTAAGCTCCGAAAAAATCACTCTGAGCTCGGAAACAATCATGCCATTTGCAAACCTACGCCACTACAATAAAGGTTTTATGACGGTCCCATTAGGTTGCTCTCGCCGGGCCCTTGTTTCAATTTTCCGGCCCGGTGAGCTTGTCAGACCGAGATTGTAGTCCGCAAGTAATGTCGGAGGATCGCAGATGTCGGCAGAAACGGCGATTTTGTAATGCATCAAAAGTTAATTGCTTTCTCACACCGGCTCCCGGTCTAACAACATTCAAATTAAACACCATCTCATTATTCATTTCGTAAACGGCATGCAGTTCTAACATTAATTTGCGAGAATTAATAATGAAAACAGACTAACTTTATTTCTCAGTTTTACCGTTACTTACATAAATATAATTTACTGTTTCAAATATATAGAAACGTATGTTAGTACTCTTAGGAAGCTACGATAAATTAATCATCACTGCAATCGCTAACACGTGCGATTTCAATGTGTCTGTTAAAGTAAGCATCGTTTAAGCAAAATTGATAATTATAATCTGCACAACATTTAGTTTAATACAGCTACCGCAAAATTTGTTATGTGATTATTATGTTATGTTTATGTGCGCAGTCATGAGTCCACCATTGGAATAATTTTATAATCATCCTACTGCCTTTACTGATGATGATGATGATGGTGACGGTGATGAACAGTATAATCTGTATTTACGAGACTATAGAACAGAGAGAAAGAGAACAGCTATTGTACTGGTATTCATCCTAAGTGTACTGTACACTACTCCTAGTTAGTGATAAAAAAATAGTATTCCCTAAAAGAAATTTGTTTGTGATCGAACTCATACCGACATAGTCTAATCAGAAAGCAATAGTTCAGGTTGACACAGGACAGATAAAAATGGTGTGAAAACGATGTGGCTTATAGTCAGCGGGGGGTAAATGTAGGCTGATTAGATAGATAGATAGAATCTGAACCGTCAGATTTCCCAGCGTTTATATCGAAGCACCCCACAGCCAGTTGAAATAGTTGAAGAGTTTCAAATAGAAATATAATATTTTCCCGCAAGCACCGTAAGATTAGATCCAAAAATATGTGGAGCGGATTCCACGGGTGCATTATTTAGTGTCGCCGCGCGGAGTGGGCCGGCGTCCGCCCAGGGGACTCGTAACCGGAGACGTAAGGACAAATAGATAAATTTGTACACAAATAACAGTATGTTACACTACGGGCTCGGTGGGAACGTTTATGTTGCCTTTTGTGACGAAAATTATAACTGTGATACAGAGTTCGGGGTTGTAGTGGTAGACGACACGAACACAATGCGACATATCAGATATGGTAGTGAAAACTATTTAATGAGAAGGAGAGGTTTCAGTTTGGTTAGTTTGCTTTTAAATTGCATTCATTTAATGTATGTTGATAAAAGATAACAAAGACATCCTCACGTTAAGTTAACTTTTAACATACCAACTGTATTAAATAAGGTACAAAATGCAGGTTATAAATGACAACAAACAAACCAAAGGGCATCTAAACGCAAGAGAAACCGTTTTTCCAATCCTAACCAGAGTAATCAAGCTGATAAACAAACCATAATTCCCTAAACGCAATTAAGAAAATTTTCTAATTTCTAAGAAATATCCCCCACATATTACCACTTACCTCAGGTTACTGATACTTTATCTCCAAGAAAAAACCACTACAAGCTCCACTCGCTGGGCTTATCTCCGATCAGTTTCAAAGGACGGGAGGTATAAAGTACATGCAACGTACCAAACAGCTCGGATTTCATCAACACTTACCTGGAAACATAAAAAAGATACTTTAGTACACGCGTGTTGAAAGAAATTTTGGTAAATGCACAGAGACATGAGGTTTACAAAATCCTTATACCATTTTTTATAGATAAGGTTCATAATTTACAAATTGAAGGCGATGTTTTAAACTTCGCAGCAATTATTAAACATCCAGCGGAGTAGTGAATTCAATAATGTTTACATAACTTTCTTGATATTTATGTTACGATCGGCGGTGGTTAGACCACTGGTCTCGGGTTCAATTCCCGCAGTGGGGCTCCATGTTGAACACGGTTTGGCTGGTGGTGGGGCTTGTAGGTCCACCTGGCAAGCTATCACATCTTAGCTGTCTGTCGCGTAACAGCAATGATCTCAGCATTGCTAGATGTAACCAGTTACTTGGGTCTTCTATCTTCGACCGTATAGTCGCTTATCATATGACATAAAGGTTTGCGAGTTTTTCGTTATTGTGGAACAAGAAGTAGTTTCCTTTTCAGGTCTCGTTTTTAAGAAATTTTCGAAAACCATTATGATATAATTATCAGTTTCAAGCAAGTCGTTACCTTAATAATATAGGATAGTATAATTCAGAATAAAACAGCACAGCATAGTTATAAGACTACAATAAAGAGATAACAAGTACAAGTAATAGAAACAATGTTATTATTCCATAAACAAACACTCAGTTGCACTTATGTTCCGTAAACTTGTACAAAACGTTGTGAACAGCATAAACAAACATAACAATGTTTTACAAGCAAACCTCTTGCAGTTTTAACAAAGCTTTACATTTGAATGCATCCATTTCCTCGAATGCCCCATAATAAGGTAATTCCCATTCGAGATCTACGTATTGTGAATCGCACAGTCTCATAATGTTTCAAAGTCCTTATAGAATCGTACACAACGATGTACTGTATGAATGTTACAAGGCAAGCGTCAAGCCCACGCAAAGCACCGCTGCCGTGAAGGGAACATCCTAATATCAACTAAAACTGTTTTATCTAAAGTCGCCGTGCTAACCGACTTCCGACGTGATGATTAGTTCAACTTTTATCTAAAACTAACACGTTTTCGATAGAGCACGTAATAAATAACTTAATTACTTTAATTGGGCCCCGTTTATCTATACATGTGCTACGTGGACGGCGACACCGAGTTTTATGATCCGATTTTATGTCCTCCAAGATATAAGGGCCCGTCCGCCGCAGTGCCAGTCAGTGCCACGAGTTTCGTCTTGTCTAAAACTTTCGACTTGTTAATTACTGTCAGTTTATGCCGTCCGTCGAATGCACCCTGCCAGCTATCATGATTGTATCGAATATTAGGAATGTTCAAACTGTTCGCATGGACATAAAAATGCTAATGCCCATTCGGGCGACTGCAGGAGACAACTGTCACTTCTCTAGCAATTTTAAATTCCGTCCGCAGACATAAATTACATCAACAGTCGGCAAGCAAGAACAATCGATGATCCATGATACCGCGTCACCGGCCACTCACCAGCGCACAAAAAAACCCACAGGAACACCACTCCCGGGAACGCGACGCATAAATATATCAAATCGAAAACAATAGCGAGACATCGAGATATCGCATCACACACCAACCCACGGACATATTTCAAAAACTCGAGACAAAAACGACAAAAAAATCTATAAAAAAACAACGAAAAACCAACATCGAAAAAAATACGTGATGGGCATTAATTAAAACGGACCCACGACCAGGAATCCAGAAAAACAAAGAAGTTAAACAAACCTTCGCAGTGGGAGCCCCCGCAATGATCATCATCTCACATTTTTAATCATCGGACATAAAATCACGGTCGTCGATGCAAAGTTGACCTTAAATTTTAAGGATTAGAGATTAGAGTGGGAGTTTGTTGTAGATAAAGAGCTGTTGAAAATTATTTTTTGGTCGGATTGTCACCGTTGTTTTAATGGCATTACGCATTGAGGAAGGGTTATCTCTGGGGCCCGATCGCGGCCAGGTAGAGGACCAAGATTGATTGGACACGACCCGACATTTTTATGCCCTCGCTCTCGGATGTCGTCGACTTTTGTGGAGGTATAGTTTATTAAATTAGTGGAATCGATCAGGCGAAGGCTCGCCATTAACGCTACTATATTCTCCAATATGAATTGTCATTTGTCTCGAGCTCCGTTGATTGCTAAAACAGCGTAACTCTAATTCAACCCGACATTGTTGATGTTAAGAAATTTAAGACGCGACGCGGTAACGACATTTGCAAATGTGTACCCGCGCTCGGTCGAATATTCCCAAAGTTCTGTTCAAGTCACAAAAAACAAACTTCAAATCGAGCGAATCGTATTTTTAAAAGCCTCGGCAAGTACGAGACGTTAAAAGAAAGAATTTGGTTCGTTTTTGTTGCAAGCCGAAATAAAAAGTGGTGAATTGAGGAAACTGGTAAAAATACGCGACGTGGACGCTTCTTAACAAGCAGAAAAAGGGGTTATTGCCGTCACATATGGTAGGGTTGATAAAGAGGATTGTAGGCCATTATAGTGCGATAGGATCGGTGCGCGGGCGCGGCCCACAATGGCTGTCAGCGCCGCGTCACGGGACAGCCGGGGCGGGATTGTGACGGCGACGCACAAAAGGACAGCGCGACGGTGCTTAGCGGTTGTTGATCATTATTGTACACACAGTCTATTCATCTAATTGATACTTTTTTATAGAATTGTCTTCTTTGTTACTGTTTTTGTTGTCAGGAGTTTTTAGATGCGCAATTGTTTAGGAACGCAATATTTTGTGAATAATTGTAATGATTGTTATTGTGACGAAGGAATGTTTTTGTTCAAATCAATAAAGCTGTATGCCAGTATGCAGAATTGATATAATTAAGAATTCATAGTTAGGATAACGTTTATGCTATCTCAATCTCAAATCGCAAACTATAGATTTACTATAATCATTAACTTAGGAATAGAAGTGTATAAACGCAAATGGAAGACTGTGAATTCTGGCTCACTCTCCAGCAAACGGGTTTGGTGTACTTACGTAGACATGAACTTAGTTTAGACTATTGATTTTAGTATTTTTCAAGGCTCGTTAATATCCGATACCATTGCACAACATTTGTACACAAATATTACGCGAAACAGTCGATGTGAACTCGCAACCCTAAAATAGACACGATAAAAACATTCCATCAACAAACGCCAGGTGAACAATATCGCAATGAATCTCTCGAAACTTAACAAACAACCACTCTAAGATTTCACGATAGACGATCTCTGAGGATTAAGCGAGCATCCACAATGCGATATTGCATTACCGCCTTTATGTTTGGAGGCGAAAAGGCTAAAGCCAACAATAGCGGATAGAGATTTAGGAAGGCCGGGGTACGCATCAAAGCCCTCGACAGACCTCATTGTTTCTGAGGACCCTTTAAAATCTTGAAAAGTTGCTGCGATTTAGGCGGGGCTTTTGATATAGCGATTTAGATTTATCTATTGAACTTAAATATTTTAGGTGAAATATTAATATTCGGTATAAAATAAGAAAAAGCGACGATACGGCTTCATAGTTTTCTGTTTGAAACTACCGACCGGCAACCTTAAGTTTAGGCCTAAGCCTAACCGTAAACGTAGGTTTAGCCAAAAATGTCTGAGCAAATAACATGTTAATCAACGACAATCCTTTAAAGGCGTGCTTGGGCTAACCGCTCTAACAACTAATTCGGACGCTCAGAAGAATTTACTAAAGTATGGCATTTTTACGGACTAATGCCAGCCTCTAAGTAAACACCATAAGCAATTCCGTTGTTAATAGCATGATTTAAAACTTCATCACGATCAACACCTGTCAAAAAAAGGAAAGTGTTATAATAATGCGCTGGTTTACAAGATTCCTTACAAACTGGGTTCAGGCGGCTTCATGACTGTCAAACTTACTACTATTTAATTACTAGCGGCTGATCTGTATGCCGAATTTCATCCAAATCCATTCAGTAGTTTTTACGTGAAAGAGTTACAAACATCCATCCATACTTACAAACTTTCGCGATTATAATATTAGTAGGATCTGTACCATGCAACTACGCGGCCGTTGCTTTCGCTCCCGTAAAGGCCTTGCAACAAACTTAAAAAAAAAAACAAGTCAAGTCAAGTCAAGTCAAAATATATTTATTCAATAAATTCAATTAAAAGTACTTTGAATCGTCCAAATCTTTTTTAACCTACCACCCATTCAGGACATAATTTTTTAACTGTGGCAAAGAATGGGCGCAAGAAACCACAGCGCACAAAAGCAACGACATTTACAAACAAAAAAAAGAGTATTAAAAACAAAATTAGACGCTGTTTAAATCATCTTATAAAGATGTAAGAGGCTTATGAATTTATGATGATGATGATGAATAGTAGTGTATCGCTAACGGTACAGCCGCAGCTCTACCCACCAGAGCCTTTCACAGAGTCCCTTTGAGCGCGCCGCGAGCGTGCGTCGCCGTGCGCGTAATAGGGCGCATTTTTTGCGCGCGACAAAAAGGCGGCGCTGCCATGCGCGTTGCGTTAAGCGCACGCCTTCTAAGTAGAAACGCTTTTTATTAGGCTCCGGCTTTCAATTGAGGTTACACGTCCATTTGGGTTCAATACGAAGAAGGATAATGGTAACTATAAAAAGTTACTACACTGAAGTTCTTGAAGATGAGCCAATAGTTTCTCGTGAATTTAATAGATGAGATGTTATTACGACGCTGAGGACATATATTTTTACGTATTTTAAGAGTGACATACACTTTTAAGCAAAAGCAGCCACATACAATACGGCTAGTAAAATTGTAAGCTGTTATCTATACTATATCTTTACATACCTACTTAAGATGCTCTCAGATCAGATATATTCCTTGTGCGACATATAGACGAGACAATAATGATGACGTTAAGAACATCAATCTTTAAGTCGCATGAGAAAAACAGTCGTGCACATTAGTGAACGAAACTCAATAGCAAGAAGACTTATTTGATTTGTGAGCTGCGTACCTTCTGGTTGTTGTGAACATCATCTATCTACATCATCCTTAGGTAGGTATTGCAAAAAAAACGGGAAATAACAGAATTGTAAATGCCACTGACATTCATGAGGTAGAAATAGCCAAGATACCAGGGAATATAAATAGCCAAAATATCCATTAGATCATTTTTATTAATTCTACATAACCTTTAGGAGAGTTTCTTGGATCACTCACTCACAATATTTAGTACTTAATTATATTGCACAACTAAGGTTTCAGCATGGAAGTACATATTGCCTTTATAAAGCCAAATACTCTTCTTCAAACATCATCACAGCTTCTAGCAAAATTGGTGTAAAGGACTGGATTGCAGAAACTAATAGAACAAAAGCATTCCTATGACAAAAAACCTAAACACTCTTAACAGGTGGTCTATTATTCTCCAAATAAGTGAACTAGATGGAAATAAGAGTCGCAACTATCGTTGAAATCCAATCAGTCGTGAGGAGGCTGCGGTGCGCAGGCCGTGAAGCCGATGGGCGATAAGTGGCGGAGACAAAGGCCGGCGCGGACAAAGCGGCTGCTAATCAAGATATCAGGGCAGGTGGCCCAAGGCACGGGAGACGAGTCACTGCCATGCATGTGGTAATAAGTTTATTTTTATATTGACGACCTCCGCAGTCGTATGGTCAGCACGCCGGTTCTCTCGGTCTCATCTCTAGGGAACCAAACTCAATTCGCAGATGGCTAATTTAAAAAAAAAACTGTTTTTCTAAATTGATTTCGGGTCTGGATGTTTTCAGTCTTTAATAAGAATATATTATTTATGTATCTTCATCCGTTATCTAGTTAAACATTAGAACAACATTAGAATAAGTTTAACTTGGGCAAGATATTGGATATTATTATTTACTCAATACACAATGGTTTTATTTACACATTGAGGTACAATAAACTAAGGCGCAGTCGCAAGGTCCACAATCGATTGAATCACGCGCAATCACTAAGGCGTTTGCAGCCCATGGGCTTGCACCTTTAGTGCGCACAAACTTGCTTCGCGGTGTCTTCTCTAGTTTATTGTACCTCAATGTATTTACACAATACTTTTCGCTAACCATATTGCGCGATTTGCGTCAAATACAGATTCTGCAACAGTGGCATCAATGAAAACCCTTTGTAATACTAATGGACTTCTTCGTATACCTGGAAGGTAAGATCCACCAACTTAAGGTCCGATCCCTAAACATTTCTATGTGGTTGGCTGGCATCTAGGCCGTACGTATAGCTTTCCCCACTAGAATATAACAGTCCTCCCTTTCTAGGTTCTCCGTGGCTTCGCTTGCTTTCAAACCCTTCCGCCGCTGGCATGGGCTAAGCCTCCTTGCGCGCAGTCGCAGCGAGCGGACACTCTCAAGATTTCGTAGGAATTTTGATATACCTAGTGGACTTTTATAAATTGACGTTTTGATACTATGGACGTTTTGATACAGTGGACCTTTTGATATAGTGGACTTTATGCGACTAAAGGTTTCTAGAGAATTACATCCCTTTCTACATTCTTCTTGGCTCTGGCTCCTTCGCTTCTATAAAACCCTTGAGCCGCTGGCTTGGGCCAAGCCTCCGTGCGCAGTCGCAGCGGATTAGGCGGGGCGCACGCGCGCACCAGACCCAAAGTAATGCGGCCGGCGCCACCGCCCGGCCTGCGATGGCTTTGTTACAGAACGCAGCCAAAGCATCATTGGAATTATGCATCGAAATAACATACTATCAACAAACCGGAAGCAGTACCATTTTCTCAAGATGACCATAGTTCGTCCCGCTCTTTGTTTAACATTGACCAATGACGACGAACCGTTTATTTAAAAGAAAGAAATTGTGGGCCCACCATACCCCGTTCCGCCTTTTGTTTTCATTGTTTAGGAGGGTTTACGCATTTCGGTTTCCCATACAAACTTCCAAGTCGACATTTTTAAAATCCAATTAGCCAATTTTCATGAAACTTTGCATGCTAGAGTAAAATACAGAGATCTAAATGGTTTGTTGAAAACATTTTTAAAAAACGTTTATTTAACCGAGATATTGCGATTTTAAACTTTCTGTGGTGGACTTTAAATCGAAATAACTCAGCTATGTAAACGTTTTTTAAAAATATTTTTAACAAACTATTTAGATCCCTGTATTTTAGTTTAGCATGTAAAAAATCATTAAAATTGGCTTATTGTTTTTTAAAAATGTCGACTTGGAAGTTTGTATGGGAAACTGAAATGCGTAACCCTCTTAACGACAAACGAAACATCCCTTTTTTTAACATCTTGACTGCCTTCACAATTTTATGATTCTTGAGTTAATAGAGGGATGTTGTAGCAAAAGTTTAAAGAGGATGTTGGGACAGGACAAATGCAAATGAAAATAGCCCTTAAGGTGGTAGGAATACGGCAGATTTTGTTGCATACATACACTCATCATTGGAATTATGCATCGAAATAACATACATACATACACTCACGGCTATTATCCCCAAAGGGTTAGTCAGAG
Source organism: Scoparia ambigualis (assembly GCA_963921215.1). Lineage (NCBI taxonomy): Eukaryota > Metazoa > Arthropoda > Insecta > Lepidoptera > Crambidae > Scoparia > Scoparia ambigualis. Next base: position 32,096,715 of record OY992516.1, read on the forward strand.
ACTAGGCAATGGGGCAAAATAGTCCTCTGTCAGCTCACGTGATAGGTGGTGACTGGTGGCCATCGCCGCTCTATGCTGTTGGATTTACGTGCAGTCTTTAGTCTGTTAGTCGTTTTTTACGACACCCAGGGGAAGAGAGGGGGGGGGTAGTATTCTTTCACCGCTACGCGACGCGGTTATAATACATTTTCAATTTGTTAAATGATAGCCGCCACTAGCCCCTCAAACCCCAAGCGGTCGCATGAGACCGCACCTACAAAAACACACTTGACTTTGTACCGTGTTTTCATAGACTTACAGACTACTTTAGTATGAACAAGTTTGGTTATTTCGGTTCTGTGGTTCATCTTATGTATTGTTATCGCACAATATCGCATAATCTATGCTCCATTCTGTCTAATTTGACGTTGACAGTTACTGTCAAAAAAGTGTCAAAAAAAATCCAAGAGTGAGTGGCTAGTCCAACACACAACTCATCAAAAAATTAAGGAAAAATACGGCACAGTAACAGCCTAACACATGATGGGGAGAGTCATCGCCGAACATGGAAACCTGCAGCATCCGGAGAGTTAGCAGAACCCTGTTTACGCGCTACTTGAACAAATCTTAATAATACGGATCGTGGTGGGAATTTTTCTGGAATTTGACTGGATGACGATTACTCTACCTTTTCGGTCGACAAGAAGAAATGTCTAGCATTAGTTTGATCCGGTTAAAACTGTTGAAAGAGTCCTAGATCTAGTGAAATTACTAAAAAGAAAATAAAGCTTTAGGTTCGACAACGGTTCTCTATTATACAAACCACTTTTGATATAATTTCACTTTCTACCACCAACCAAACTGAGTTTGCCGAGTACAACATTTATTACCCGGTACCTTTGCGTCTGATAGTCGGTTAGAAAACTTAGCTTTACTGCTACTGCAACTAGTTAGTAGAGATACATTATGCATACTGAAGTACCGGTCATTACGAAACAGTATTAATTTTCTAATAAAAACCGTAGAGGATGTTTTCGATTACATATCTACAAGGCTGAATGCAAAACAGTGCGATTCACATAAAACGGAACTATTTACATTACAGCCGTCATTAAACCGTCCATAAAGGCTGTGAGATAATTAAATTGAAAATTTATTAGCGAGCGCTAATTAGCCATCTCGATAATTATGTTTACTTGCGAGGCAGCATGCCCCGTGATCCAACATACCGCGTTAGCGTGGCGCCGATTAAATACTTTCCAAAAGCTTGTACGCCAATAAATTCAATGCGGTACACTAATAAATAATATCAATTCTATGTTCTAATTAAAAGCTTGTTCCTGTAAAGAATTCTCGTTGCTTGTAATGTCTGCGAGCGCCCCGTTGTGATTTTAACATTCGACTAGTAACGTGCCGCTATCGCTGCCGGGCCCGCGACTCGATAAAACGCGAGAGTTACGGCCGGTAAAACCATCGACAATTTTTATGTGACAACACTACATAGCCGCAGGGCGTGCAGGCCCCGCCCACCGCGTGCGTAGCTCACTAATGATCGTGCGTCTCCCTCCCCCGTGCTACACTGAGCATTTAATTACCCAAATGTTAACGTTAATCGTAAATTACAAGTAATTTATTACAAGGAAGTCGACACCAAATTGTGAAGAAGCATCGAAGTTTAAATATTTTTTACGATGATTCTAATGACTTTAAACGTGTTAACTTCGTCGAAAAAGATAAAGTTGGTGATGGATGAACTCCAATCCAATGCACATGAGAATAACATTAAGACTTGGTAGCTTTTAAATAAATATTTGTAGTGTAGCGATAATAAACATTTGCTGTTATCAACATTGTTCACACAAAATGATGATGACAAATAGGAAATTATGACAATTAAAGGATAATGAATGACAGCCACAACTTAATACATAGAGTGCTTCCCGAAATCTGAAAAAACTTAAGATATCCTTTGATACTCATTCGGAGAACAGCTTTTGCGAAATATGCTCAGGTTCTTGTAACACAAACGTGCAAGCCACTGTACTATCTAGTTCCTTGAAACAAAGAACAAGTAGACGCAATATCTTAATTGATTCCAGTTCAAATTTATATCATTTATAAGGTGCGGTATATAATATAACGGGGAAACGCTCCTATTTAACTCTTATATTTTAAATATTAATCATCTTCAAAAAAACCTCGTTTGCATTTGCGTTTGTAGGAACATACACTCAGTATTGTAAAGTCTTAGTATTAAACCACTCATATCCTTTACTAATAGATCATCCACATTTGTAGAATCTTCAACCCTCACCCGATAACCACAAATCGTCGTCGTCGAGGCCGGGATAAGCTGCCGTAATCCCGGGCTTACAGTCCTGGATGATTTAATGTGACCAGCTGTCATCGCCTAATGCCGCTTAAGAATCTCATAAAGTCAAACAAATCCCTCCACGACAGATGCTTGCTTTCTAAAGAGTACAAAATGGTCTTCTAATTTAAGATACTTTATTAGAGAAACAGATAACGTTTAGAATAGAACACATTCCCTAAAGGTCATTTAAAATCAAATGGCGAAGAAGCCTAATAATCGATTATTGTTGGATAGAAAGAGACCTATGACCTTTCTAATAAAACTGAAAGGTCTCCTAAGCGATCACTACAACAGACGCAATCTACTTTCATCACCATCCTATGATCATTGCTATAGATTTATTTAAAGTTATTTGAAATAATACTTATTAACTTTCATCAGTAAAGTTAATTTTTCTTGCAATGTCGTTTTACAAAAGAAAGATTACGAGGTTCCTGGTAGATGCATTGATTTTGTAGAAGAAATTACCACATCTCAAGGTTGCAATAGGTCCAATTTTCTCCAAGAGAGGTCCCAATTCGTATTTTCCGCAAACTTCGAAAAAAACGAAATCTGATTTCGCGGCCCAGCGACGCGCGTGATCCTCGCGCGGCGTGTCCGATGCGGTCGCGTGGCGGGTGCGTGACGTCGCCGACGCGATCACACGCCTGGACGACTGTGACTTACGAAGTCAGCGGAAATCGTTAACAGTAACACAACACTAACAACCATTACATTATCGACCATTGTTTGGTAAAGTGATTTGTTAGGGATTTTTAACATCCATTATCCATGTTTCTCCTACAACAACAATATTATTTACTTAAATAATACATAGTTACATTGTATTTCTATTGTACCATTAGATACAATAAAAGTATGATTGCCGATCCGCCCGGCAATTGTATTTTTTTTAAATCATTGCCGTCCCGACGCCGAGGTTAGTAATTTATAGTCCGAAAAAAAAACTGCGAAAACCTTAAAATAGTTTCTAGATATTAGATTAGACTCACTAGACCACGGTGAGTGAAATTAAGTCAATAATAAACATGACTCCAAAGATCATCTTAAATCAAATGGAAATTTTGCAAAATCACACGGATAAAAATCAGTAGATTCTCAGGGGATTCTTTTACTGAGTAAACAATCTTTCTCAGTCTAAACACTGCCTCGGACAGATTCAGAAATAAGATTATTCAAGTGCAAAACACAATATCCCTATTAACTGTCAACTTTCATACATTCGAAACGAACAATACAATGTCCAAAGTACTTCGCAAAGTTAATAAGTGAATAATGAAATAAGCTCGCAAATGAAAACTAATGTCGTAGGGCGGGGGGCTCTCAGACGGAAACTGCAAATCTAATTACCACCCCCGGGAAGAGAACGCGCGCTTTCGGAAGAATTTGGGATGGAATTGGAAGTGGCATTTCTTTTGCAATAACAAGAGTGGAGTATGAATTTGAACGTGAAATTCTTAAATGTTGCGCGTGAGTAATTCGCGAAGTTTATGATATAAACAGTGCTGTCCTCCCAATTTTTACATTACTTTTTACGAATTTAATACAGACATATCGCCTCAATAAAAAACAGAACGAAAGAAAATAAAACCATTAAGAGTAAAACAACAATGGGCGATCGAAAACAAACAACCCATAGAGTACTTAGCAAACTCATTCACACTCACGTCAAACACGGAAAGAAATTATTAGTTGGTTTTCCCATATTTCAACAAAATTTTAGGGTTAATATAGCACCTACTCTTGAGTTTTGTTGAATGAACAAAAACTGTATTGTTGATCAGTTACGGTAATTTGAACTTATTACATATATCTTTTGTTGTTTTAACGTATTTATTCTGTAAATTTAACTTTAAAAATGGTTATTTCAACAACTTGAACAGTAAAATCAACAATTACCTATTAAATTATGCATGAATTGTTACGCCAACATGTACAAATAGGTAAAAACAACTGTTTTATATCAACAAAAACTTTTCTGTGAAAACAACAATTTGTTCATGTTGCTTTAACCCATCACTTTGTTAATTGCCAACCCGTGCAAAATCAACCTTTTTGTTATTTCAGTGAAGCTAGACACTTGACGAATACCAAAGACACAACAACAAACAACATGCAAACAATAGCGGCCGTGGGGTGTGCAGTAATGAAATCTGAATTAGATTAGGGGGCTAATGACCGGGGGCGGCAGGCCGGGGGCGAACTGCTAAAGTGATTACACGCAACCCCATCGAGAATCGTGATGATTTGTTTCTTTCAAATGATTCTCATACTTGAAAGAAATGTACAATTAATTGTTTGGCGATCACACTCCTGTGGAAAAATCAGAAAAAAAAATTGTGGCTTACTCGCATATACTAGACATGATGAACTGTGTTATCTCAGTTAAAGACATGATGAAGAGCTAAACATAATCATTGCTAAGGAGTAACCAGACCTCGCTTATGGTACTGAAAAGGTGTGGATTTAAACTGCTTTTCTTGGGGAACATATTTATTTACAATTATTCTAATACTATGCAACATTTAAATATAAAAAACCTCAAGGTAAGTCTATCCTGTGCATGTTGGCACTTCAGACCGATCTCCGTAACTAGACGTTTGACATTCTCATTTCAAATTATATGTTTTATTCATAAATTATCTCAACGTAGATAGACGATAATTAACTCTCAGCTCATTCACTACCTAGAGGTTCAGACCCAAGCGATCTTCTGGCAAGCGTGGTGATTAATGCTTCAAGGTACGTTACTCACGCATGGGGTGAAGCGATGGACAAGCGAGGCGTATCTCTTGCAGTTAGCCTTGATGTCGCCAAAGCTTTCGATAGAGTGTGGCATCGCTCCCTTTTTTCCAAGTTGCCGGCCTTCGGTGTGCCGCCCTGTTTGTGCGCCTGGGTTACAGACGTTTTAGAAAGTCAATGCCGGAGTGCCGCAGGGTTCTGTGCTCTCACCTACTTTATTTCTTCTGCATATCAATGACATGTTGTCCTTGTGCAATATTTATTGTTATGCGGATGACAGTACGGTGCATGAGCGGTACTTAGGACATCCTGCGGCAAAGCAAGCCGATATCGTAGTGAAAAGGCAAGAACTGGTTGCCAAACTGAACCTGACTCTCGATCGTGACTCTAAGTAGGGATCTGAAAACCTGGTCGAGTTTAATGCCAGAAAAACCCAGGTTTGTGCCAAGTGCGAGGCGGACTCGCCCATGAAGGGTTCCGTAGCAGCAAGTAACATCATATAAAAGGGTTCACAGAATACATCTAATTACCAAGTTTCAACAGTATAGTTCATATAGTTTCGGAAAAAAGTGTCTGTGACATACGGACGGACAGACAGACAGACATGACGAATCCATAAGGGTTTCGTTTTTGCTATTTGGCTACGGAACCCTAAAAAACCTGCCAGTGCACTAACATAGCAGAGACTCCACAGTACTATTTTAAAATGTCCACAATCGTGTCTCAGTTTCTTGAACCTGACCAATATTCCAAATAAAGCAGTATACCTATATAAATCAAAATCGAGAAGCCCAGTAAGCAAGCATATGACCGGAAATATGCAGCACTTTCAGCCCAGCCTATACCAACAAGGCAAGGTTCGAGGTGTTTGTACTCTTCAGTTTTATGCTGGACACCTAATCTTTTAATAAATTCTTCGACCAATCAAGCTCTTCCTACATATAAGTTACAGTCTAAATCGGCACAGCAAAAGAGCGGCGTTCACAAAGCGCACGGCACGAGGTGCGCGCGCGCAAGTGCGTTGATTTATCAATCAATTGCGCCGATCGGCGGTGGACTGGAGCCGCGGGCTGCGCCGGCGCCGCCTTTGTGCATACCGACCGTAGGAATCGTTTATTTATTTGCATATTTAGTGCATGTCTGTGATGGATCTTGGAGAGTGGAGGATAGGCAATTGGTAATGTGTTGCATGTTATTTGTATACAGTTGTAAAAGAAAGCAAAAGATTACAATATTATATCATTAAGTAACAATTTAAAAAACTAATACAATAGATTCATTGTTTAAGCGGTATTTGTATGATTTAGAATTAGTTTTATATTTTATATTAAAAATTCGCAGCTTATAATTAAAATAATAGAAAATTAATCATTTGTCATCTTAGCATCCTTAAACAGACTGCATTGTTCTTCGTTATGTTTAAGTAATGATTACAAGATTCAGTTCCAGTATACATTAAAAGTTAATTATTAAATATTAAACTCAGATAGGTATGGTTAAAACCATAAACTACTTGCAAACATAATCTAAATAAAAGTTGTTCAATTTAGGCACATGAACGTCAATAAACAACTCTCGGCACGCTGAGCATCTGCATGTGGTCATAAAATAATTGAATCGTGGCACAGCGCACAGTAGGACTGCTCCAAAACATAGCCTTAGCATAACATCAAAAACGCTTCGAGGACAGTGTGTTGTAGCGGCACAATAAAAGAATACTCCCTTCTCTTGAGTGTCGTAAAAGGCGACTAACGGACTGAACCTGCGGCGATGGACTCACCACCTATCACGCTGAACACATGTGCAGTTGTTATTTAATTTGCCGTGGGCTACGGAAGAGGACTGCGTGTGCGGCCCTCATTGCCTAGTCTCGGACTAACCGTTGGGGATACCTAATTAGTTGTGACTGTATGTATGAATATATGCATAGTCATAGTTGTGCATATATGTGTGCAACTGCTGAGCTGAGCATAAATAAAAGTTTTTATATAAATAGTAGTACAATAAGCAAAAGTAGTAAGCATATGTATAGGTATATAGAACACAGTATCAGCTGTGCTGTAATAGCCTATTTGTATTTTTATGTAAGTATTTTGTATTAAAAAGTAGTAGTATTAAGTAGTAGTAAAGTAGTCATTAAGAAAGATAGTATAAGATAGTAAATAAGAAAATTGCAAAGAGAATTGTATAAAAAAAACATGTGTCTCTGAATAAACTCATTATCCCTATAGAATAAGAATGTGAAATAAAGAAAGACTAATGACAGTTAGATACACTGGCCTGCAAAAATAAGTATCACACTTTTAAAATTGCAATAACTTTTGAAGTACACAAAATAAACAAGACACACAAGACTTAAAAATGGTAATAATGTATAATTTACTATAGTTTCAAAAAAAGCTGATAAAAATTGTTTTAAAACGTTTTTTATTTTAAATCACTAACTTCTATAGTTTAGAAAAAAATGAAATTTTAAAAGTGTGATATTTTGCAGGCCAGTGTAGTTAAATTAGCAAGAGCAGGTTAGGCGGAACTCGGAACCAACCAACCGCAAAAAGAGCAAAAGCGCGATGTATGCAAGTGTAGTATGAGGAATGAAAGTACGAGAGGCATAAAAGTGAGAACTGGAATGAAAGAGAATATATCAAGTAGAAATAATGACTCCGGTCATTTTAGCGGAGCTAATAGTAATAAAAAAATTAATAAATAAAAAATGCTGAGCGAAGTTCTTAATCATAAAAACGTTGAGTAAGAGCCTGTATAAGCCTTCCCACTGCCGGGCAAAAACCTCTGTCATTGAAATCAAGTGTTCGCTATAGTTGATGGGTATTGGCCTAATAAGCCCGTTTCCCAAATGCATGTTTTACAACTGCACATGTGCTCAGCGTGACAGGTGGTGAGGCCATCGCCGCTCTATGCTGTTGGGTGTCGTCCCTCGCATGAATAACTGTCGTAACTGTATTTTTTGTCAAAACTTACTTAAATACACGAACTTCTTTATAACTAATTTTCAAACGGATTCCAGTAATCGTCGTATCTCTATCGCCGTTGTAAAGAAAGAGCTACATGCACCTTGACGTTTTGAACAAGATAACCAAATGGAAAAAGTAGACGGTTTGCAAAAGTGGACCGATCGGGAAAGTAGACCGATGGTTCCTGAGGGGTATCTGCTTGGATAAAAAAACAAATATGACTAATTGAAGTAAATGCCATAACGACTGTTAGTGAAATCCATTAGAAGTAAATATTTTTGTTTTTACGACATCTAGTGATTAGTGATATTTTTTGAGGATATTCTCTTCAACTGCCGTCACTTAAAGCGTTTGATTTTCATAAAATATTGAGCTTTACTGAATTTTTTTATTGCAGATGAGGCAAACGAGCAAAGATCAAGTCACCTGATGGAAAGTAATCACCCGCAAACCCAGAGGAATCGCAGACGCGTTGCCGGCCTTTAAGAAAGGAATATATAGGCTCGTTTCTTGAAGATCTCTAAGAGTGGATTTGACCAAACTGGAATAAGACTTACTCCGAGTTTAGTCTATACAAATTCGGCGCTTAATCTAGATATAAGACCTTATTCCAGTTTAGTCAAATCCACCCTAAGTTGTAACGGTCCGGAAATACTGCCGCCGAGAGCTGGTTCCACAACACTGTAGTTCGAGGCAAGAAATTTCGTGAGAAACGCACAATAGTAGACCGCCATCCATCAAAGTGATGTGGATCACATGAGTTGCAATAAAATTAATAAAACTTAATACTTTGTTGTTATTTATAATCAACAATATAAACAGTTAAGTACAGGATAAAATGTTTACTAGAAAAAAAAAACCTTTTTTTTTAATCCTAAATCTGTAAGTATTAGCATTGTGAATGCAAAACTTTCAATAATAAAGATATAAACCGTTACACTTTATTTTACCTCCTAAAACACTACATGGCGTAAGTGTCAACTTCCAAAACTAAGTAAAAAACAAAGTTATCACAGAGTGACGTAACTGTTTTGTATGTAAATAAAAAAATAAATACACATATAATACGTAAATGGACCAATACTTTATGCACACTGATGCACTCTTCTCTCTGTATGTTTACAATAAACTTGTATGTAAGACGCGCCTAGCATTTTCTACAGCTCCAGATATCAAGTTCTAAACAGAAAATAGGTTGCCCTGTAAAATTTGCCCTTTGCTGGTTACTTCACTTAGTCATGCGAGGAACAGTGTGCGCAGTCTTTAGCCCGTTACTCGCCTTTTCCGACACACAAGGGAAGTAGCATTATTTAAGTGAGCTGCTATAAAGCTCTCTTGTATGATTAAGGAGTTCGCCCAGCGATGGGACAGTATGCATAGCTGTTTCTACGTCTTAAAACAAACAGAGGGATCCTATGATACCGTCGCCATCGCCTCGGTGCGCGGGCGCCGCGACTGATTTATAGTTCCAAAGCACCGCTCGCTGCCTACTATAAATTATTATCGGTAATGATCAGCGCGCATGATTTATCGTCACGATAAATAAATCGATACTCGCACGAATAAAATATTGGAATGATCCGAGCGAAAGAGATCGGGAATTCGGCCGGACCAACAATTTTAATGTGGGCTTAGGAGCGGTTGCATTTCAATATTTCATATATTATTGTGTGTGTCAGGCGGTATGTCATTCTTAGACTTTTTTATTTTAATTTTAACAGTATCATCATCATCAACACCCAAAGGAAGCCACGTTGGATAAAGACCTCCATCAAGGATCTCCACCACGAGCGGTCACGTCCTATGTAAATTCTATATGAATAAAAATAAATATCCACTAATGTATGTTCACGTATCACTTCAAAACGGTAACCTATTTGACTAATACTTTTTTTGTTATATTTGTAATAATTGTCAGTACAAGTTTTGTATGAAAGAAAGTTATTAAAAATTCGTCATGGCAGCATATGGTGTTCACGCGGACTATGTCGCTGGCGGGCCGCTCGAATATAATAATTTCTAAATCTTCGCGATGTTCAATAAATTTAATCTCATCTTATGGTAGATGATGTTGAGGTCGAAAATGCTATGGAAATGGAAAATGGAAGTGGCAATGCAATCCCCGACTGATGACAAACTTTTCAATTTCAAATGTCGAATGAAACACAACAATTGAGTCCAGTAGGTTTCAGGTGCATACATGTAAACAATTTATTGTTTACATCTATACATATGTGTCACAATATAACGTTTTGGATTTTGGCTTTTTTGCTATTTTCATTTTTCAATAAATAAATACTGTACTGCAGTGTCTCATGGCTATTATTCATTATTTTGTATTATTGCTTAATTATCAATCATGTTGTAAAACTGTATGTACCTACGTAAGTAAGTACATCACAAACATTTATAATTTTGAACGCTTTTATGTGACAAAGTTCAAAGATCAAGAGCTTGATGACGAACCGTTGAAAAAAATTATCACCTCCGGATGGGAATTACTTTCAAGACTAATGTTACAAAATATTTCTTTAATATTTTATTCGAAGTTTATTATCGGGTTTAAGCTACTTTATATTTATTCAATTGCAACAATCCACATATTTTTCATCACAAGGAAAAACTGAAAGTTCCGAACGCGCCCGTCCTTTCCGGAAAACAATGTGTGTGCGCGGGCGCAAAGGCGATGAAGCGATTATGCCGTTTTTGCCACCGCCATAAGTCGCCGCGAAGATATGGGCCACGCCGGACAAAGGGATGCGCGGCGCGCCGTGGTAATTGCTTATAGTTATTGTTAAGCTACGTTTGGTTGTGATTTTGCTGAGCTGAAATGCAACACTGTTTCCATCAACTTGCTTCATACTCGTTATGTTGTTCTTATAGTAGAAGATAAGTAGGGATCAATTAAAATGACTTGTGGTTTTATCTACACCTTGCTGTCTATAGAATTCATAGGAAATGTGGAAAAAGACAACTTTTTTTAAATTAAAATTGTATGCTAATGTCGCCGCTCTACCACATGTTAAGCGGAAGCTAAGTTCAGGGGCGTCACTCTATAAACGCATCTAAAACTTCGTTGGCCTGTAATTGGTCGTGCAATGCACGCGTGCTGCGTTTTTTTATATCACAAGCCATTGGCACAGGACATACTCACATCAATGTACGAATTACGAGCCAACGAAGTTTCGGATGCGCTTAGAGAGTGAGGCCCCTCGTGCGAAGACAGCTAGTAAAGATGAATTGTGACGACAGCTAGTGAAGAGGAATTGTGAAGACATTCCTTTTAAGTCCGCCTGGTTAGCTACCCCCGGCTAATCTAACGTTGGAATTACTGGTGTGCCGACATTTAGGAATAAAAAAGCCAGTGCCTCAGTAGTCGAGCATTCCGGGTAATAAGTACGGTTTAAATCGCGACTAGGTACTGTAGAGTTTATACCATGTTAGGGCGCTGGCTGGCTTTACTTTGTAATAATTTATAAATAAAACGTAATTTGAAATGACAAGATGTCAAACGGGGAATTAAGAGAACCTCAGAACAATAACTTGTTCTGAGAAGAGAACGATCTAAAGTGCCAATAATAATGTAAATAAATATAAAGACGTATACTAAGTAAAGGATGTTGTTATTATAAAAAACGCTCCCCAACCTTTACGTGTACCACAATACCTACTGCATTTTTAAGGGATAAATATAAGGAACTAAACAAAAAATCAGTAGCATTAATCGTAGTGGTTATGGTCCCATCTCCCTATGTGCTGTTGTCCATGTAAGCGGGCCCGTGCCCAGCAGTGGGACATTTAAAGGCTGCTGCTGATGATGATTTCTCTTTTATATCAAGTTCTTCAGTTTGCACAACGCATAGTTGAATAAATAAATAAATAAATAGTTAATGAAGCAAAAGAAGCATGTCAGCATCAAAGCAAATGGAGCGCTGTGGTCTCTGCTTACCTCTGGAAGTGGTCGTGATATAAGTATGTGCCTATGCATAAAGGAATAGCCTTAATAAACGTTCCAAAGATACAAGGAGAATCTTAAATTCAGAAGAGATTATTTTTACATGACGATATACAGTAATGTTACATAAACACAAGGCTAGTGCCAGCCCTGCAGCAGCAAACAAACACGGAGCTGAACCGTTAAATAAATCGTGCGGCTACAAGCCGGAGATAGCATCTTAGATGGAGCGGCAAAAATGCAATGTTTTAATTCCCGACGCCTGGGAAACGCGCGACGCTCCAGCGGCGGGGTGCCCGACTGCTTTAGGGGTCCACGGATTCTAGTAAGGCTTTTGACAAGGTCGCACTAATCAAATCAAAAATATTTTCCTTCTGCCAGGAATTGTAAGACATTTATTTTACAATATTATGAAATGAAATGAAATGAATAATAATTTATTGGCACATATTTGTTATTTTACATTTATGACAATATAAATTACATATTATTATATCAATACAGTAACAATATGTATGCCAAAGGCTACCGGCTCAGCTAGATGCAACATAGGCATAATGCCTATGTAGCGCTGGTTTTCAGCCAGTTCCATTTTCCCTTAAAGCTATTATTCTTAATGGGTAGGTACATGCAAAAAAAATACATATATCTCCATAAACCCTGCTTTAGCAATTCACATTATCAATATGATTAACATGAGCACACTGACCTGACTGACCAGAATAAATGCCACAAATATATCCTTATAATATCCTTATGCCGATCACTGCCCCACCCCGTAACCCACCCCCTCCCTACAATTTTGTTGATTGAGGAATACTTTTTTTAAATGTAATTTAAAAGTATGTTCAGATATGTTTTGGCGCAAAGGTGGAGGAATATTGTTCCACACTTTGGACGCCGCATAGGTGAAGGATCCCCTGAAACCCTGCGTCTTGTGCTTTGGTATGAGAAGAACCAACCTATTTTTACTGCGAGTGTTCCTTGAATTATGAAGTTTCTTAATTCATTTTTCTGTTTAAACAAACACAATGTCTACTACACAGTCTTCAAAGTACGGCGCGAAGCGCGGTGTTCTCCAGGGTGGAAAATGGGACCATTTTTTAAATTACAAAATGTATTTAAAATGAATTCACCGAAAAACAATTCATAGATTTTTAATTTTTTAAAGGTTAAAATATATTAACGGAACACTATAGTCCCATATCGGCGAGGACACAGCATTTTTATTTTCGTTTATTTTCCAAAATGTCTCGACTGGTCTCGAGCGTTTTTTCGTCCGGAGTTATGCGAACGGCGCGGCTGTAAAATGCCCGAGCGTCTGCGTCGGAGAGGCGCAGCCATTCGCCGTATTGAGCCGCTAACATTTCGTAGATGTCGTAAGATCCTCCAAGATACCATCTAAAACCACCAGAATCGTTATTCTGCCGCAGTTAATAGCTCCGCTCTATGATTGAGTGACGAAAGCTTTTTGAATATCTCTATTAAATTTAGTAGAAACTTTAATAATAGAATCTAACAAGTTAAAAGTAGGCCTCGACGAATGTACTCTAGCCAGATTGGAGATGTTCTCGTAAAAGTTCAGGACAAGCGTACCCTGAATCGACGAGAGTATAAATAATGTTATAACAGTAAATGAAGCAAAAGGTGTGTGACAAGATCGCAGCAATTAAAAAAACTGTGTACCTGCCTACGGGTATGACGTAATGTGTGTACGTGGTAAGTAGATTTTTTAGGCATTTAGCTTCTAAAACAAAGGTTATTTTATTTATCTTCAGAACTCAGTACAAGAAAAGATTTTATTGGTATTTAACGCTAACTACTTTGTAAATGCTTTGTAAAAACCGAGTTGCACCGGTCGTGGCCAAAGGTTGTGTTCATCAGTTTAAGATGAAAGCCCCGCATTTTAGGTACACCTTTTAATTGACCATTTAAGACATACAAACCCAGTACACCACACTTCCATACCCTGACAAGGGTCCCTGCCCTATAAACTTAGAAACCGATGGTGTAGCGACATTCATAAGTACTTACTCAATAGTTGTAGCCTAAATTAAATAAATTATATTGAATCTTGAGTCTTCTAGCGCTGAACGTGCTACAGGATTACATCAAACAAAACAATCAACACAATCAAGTGATCGCGAGACAGCGACAAAGATCTCCAGCAGATTTGACGTATTACATCTTCGGCGCAGACGCACGCTGCCCCATCAGTCGCACCCTACGCTATGATCGATGCTGCTAACTACAAAGGCACCGACAGTTTAGAAAGTTCACCAATAGAAGACTTGCATGTATTAAACGATTTCGTAGATCTACAAATAATTAACGAGAAAGTCTGGGCTAAACGGTTCATGATGGATGAGTGTGAATCGGAGAAGGTAGCGTTACGAAAGATAGCGAAGGTATCTTTTGCAGCCACTGATACAGTTGTTGCTCTGCAGAGTTTGATAGTCGATCGTGTTGTGAGCATAAGGTTAATAGTTAGTTAGTTGTTTGCATATCCTACTATAAGAATAAATAGTAACATGAAAACATTAACGATATATTAGACCTGACAGTTTTCCGCTGTTGTGTTGAAGTGTAATGATTAATTTTAACGTTCTTACAAGTATCTTATAGTCTTATATTGTCTCTAGCTTCATCGCTGAATGCTATGACGTTTATTATTCATTAATCTTCTGAACAATACCTTCTCATCTCGCGACCGTTCAGCAGCCACTCGTGAAGGCGACACGCCAGCGACACCCTCGCATCAGGAGCGGGGAGTTTGCGCTGTTTTTGTGGAGGGTGATGTTTAAAACATGCCTTACATGTGTCCCGGTGATTGGGCGCGCGCCTCGCATGACATCGCTTTTTGCCGAGCATGACAAACTGTTGGAATGACCGCGTCTGCGTCTGAAGTACGAGACATGCTGAATAAGATTACATTTGGATGTGCTAAAACTCGTAGTCACCAATTATGTTTTTTTTTGTGTTGTAAAAGCAGAGATAAAGTTGTCGATTTTACATTTATGTGAACAGCGTACCTATAAGCCGTTAAACTGCTTTACACAAAAGGGATTAGCCGTTAATACTCAGTAGTATTGAACTTCAAAAAGGGCAAGTAAATGTTACTATAATAAAAAGCAATTTAAACCTTTGAGGGCGCTGAAAAGAAAATATGGTTTTGAATGTACTTATTAAAAATTTTAAACTTTATCGAACACTCAATAAAGAGACTGAACGACTAACTCCAAAAAGCATCGAACTTTCTGTTTTCCACATTTTCCAATTCAACTATTTTGTTTTTTGCAATACCAACATTGTTTGTAGCATTGTTGTATTCCTACAGTTTGAGATGAAATAGCAAGTAGGTATAACAGTGCTGACCCATCTCTTTTCTTGGGTGTCGTAAAACGCGTGTTACTACCCATACATCCATCGGGACAAAGCAGGGATAGGTTTACCACTTGCCCCAATGAGGCGTGCAATTGTTATTTAGTAAGTGTATTAGTAGCTCACTACTTATGCGGTCCTGATTGCCTAGCTTCTTACTAACCCTTTGAGGATAAATAGACGTCAGTGTGTATACATGTATAACATCACATTTACAAGGTTTACCTTTCGTTTGGATATTGGTATTATCGCCGGTACTACTCTGGCCTCATCCCACGCGAATCGAGCGAGCCGTGAGCAAAAACCAACATACGACGCTGGACAATGGCGCATAAATAATACGGCATTTCACACAACCATTGTGTGTAATCGAGGGTGATTTGTCCCGCTAATTATTTGTATGAATGAAAATTGGGTAAGTACTTAGTAACTAGAGACGTAAAAAGTGTTTCTATTTGTTCTCTCAGGTGTAAATGGAATTTGGTTTTCGGTTAGCTGGTTCTTTTTCAATATAAACATCACGTTTGATTTCCGGAGGGGTAGACAGAGACACAGCTTTGCACCTGCTTTGATCTCGACACACTTCTTTTGTTTTATAACATACCATAATAAATATAAGGTAAATTCAGAAACTCTTTTGTTTTCAACAGTATTTGCTCAAAAGTGCTTGTCCAAAAAAATATAATGACAAAAACAGACACAACGGGAGCAATGCGACCGGGTGCAAACCGGAATACCTTTTTTAATGTGGGTGCTATCCATATTTAATAGGTACGTATGTGTGGCAGTAATTCAATGTTTGCGAATATTATCTATATATATAAAAATGAATCCCTATTTCCCTTGGTCACGACATCACGAGTGAACGGCTGGAGCGATTTCGCTAATTAATTGTTTTTTTGTTGTGTTTGTTATTGTCAGGAGGAGGTTCTTATAAAAAAAAATTAAAATAAACAATTTTTTTTAAATATTTTTTTCAAATTTCATAACTATATATAAAAATGAATCCCTATTTCCCTTGGTCACGCCATCACGCGTGAACGGCTGGAGCGATTTCGCTAATTGTTTTTTTGTTGTGTTTGTTATTGTCAGGAGAAAGTTCTTATGAAAAAACTTTTAAATCTATATATATAAAAATGAATCCCTATTTCCCTTGGTCACGACATCACGAGAGAACGGCTGGAGCGATTTCGCTAATTGTTTTTTTGTTGTGTTTGATGGCACAAGAAAAAAAATATACCTATAATTTTTCGCTTCTTAGAAAATGCGACTTCACAAATTTAAATGCAAAAGCCAACGAGATAATAAACGCGAGTCAGCGTAAGATCCTAATTAGGTCGCGGTCGGTATGGTGGCACTATTATACCAAATAAAAGCAAAACATTTCTTCTTTTTCTTTAACAGTCGCATTCCCATGGACAAAGCCGAGACGCCTCCGCGGGAAAATTAGCCAGCATCAGCATATAGTTTTGGGTGCTGTCGGGCGCGCCATATTTGGACCAACAACGGCCGAACTGTGGCAACGATCGCCCTACTATACTATAGGCCGTCACCTGCGCGCGCGCACTTTTTTGCACTCCTTTGTAGGGCTGTCAGCTCAACAAGCAAATTATATAGTTTAAGAATGTATTCGAATTCATTGCGCAACAAGACTTAACATAACACTGGGGGATACCGCCACCGTCATCGTAATAAAAATGGTGCATTGTCCAACAGCGCGCTGTACGCACTACAAAACGCGTTTTTGGCACTCAGCCCGAGGCCCTGAGGCCTCTGCAATCTGGACAGCCCGGGTTTCTGATCACCAACCCGCATTCTAACCGGCAAGATCCCAAACCGAATAAGCTAGCCGCTGCGCCATTGAGCTCTTCACAACATCACAGGCGCAGCAGTGCGTTCAGGGGAGATCGGGCCATCACCACCACTCTCCCTCCCATAGCGAGTTGGTGGGTTTTAACGACTGCCATCTTATGACAACAACTGGGACCAACGGCTTTGCGTGTCTTCCGTAGCACGGAATAGCTCGAAAAGTTTTATTTCCTGTGACCCGGCATTGCGAAAATTACTTCGGTACTTACTTAATTTTCCGTCACAGACAATGAACTTTAACAAAATATATAAAATATTTTTATAACTTTGTGGTGCTTCGGCCGGACAGTATTTGCCAGTATTTGCCAGCCCTACGGCCAGGGTTGGCACGCTTGACAGATTTACCGCGCATTGTTTCTGGCCACAGCCTTAACTGGAAGTGACGTCACACTAACGAGCCTGGCGATAATGGCCGTCCAGGTGCGGCGGCCAACTTAAAATAGACACAGCGAAAGGACAATAGCAGATATCGGATGTCTTCGAAATTCATTATTTATGAGCATATAAAGTTGAAATTCAACCAGTACAATTTTTTATTGTTTCTGAAAATTGCTCGACTATTGTTTCCGATAAGCACATCGATTGAATTCGTTTACTACCAAACAGTTTATTTTTGCATTTGGGACCTAAAACTAATTATATAAGTCTGCACGCATCCTGTACGCTTGCAAATTATATATACAGATATGTACTTAGTTTAGTAAGATTCTTTATTTTCATTTTGATTCAGTAACTGACGTGATAATCGGTTTCAAATGAGAGACAGCAGTTTTATGGCTGATGAAATTATGTAGGTACAGCCGCAACGTTGTCCATATATGCACTCGTTATTCTGATAGTATAAATAAAAAATCTACCTATTCTGTCTAATTTATAATTTCTATATGCTTTATAGTGTCTGAGAATACGGAATTTCGTTTTTAACTAAACAATATTCAACTACCTCAAACTAACATTGTTGAAGCAGCCGAGATATCATCAAAAGTAGTAAAATATAACTATAAAAGCCATAAATTAGAAAGTCCTGTTTGTATATGCTATCACGCTATAATTTTATTAAAACGACGACGAATGCCCAAAAGAGGAGTAGAATTTTTGTATAATTTTAATTAATTCAAATGGCTCCACATAACTGCTTTATTTATGTAGTTGGAGAAATAAGAGAACAAAGTAATGTGTGCCGTTTCCAGTCAATTTAATTCAGCGTTTCCTTAATGAACGAGCGGGCTCGTCACGCCGAACAAAAGAAAACTGTTAATTGACAGCGTGTTTGCGTTTTTCTCCGCCGAACAATGTGTTGGAAATTTGAATAAAAACTCATAAATATACAATAGCCACGCCGAAGTGTAAGCAAGAAAATAACACAAATAAATGTTTTAATCAAGTTGGAGCGGCTCTCGGAGCAGACTCGTTAAAAAGCTTGTCGTTTGTGTTTTATACAAACTATTCAACACTGTTTTAAATCAGTAAGATAATTCTAATGACACTTACTTTGAAGTACCTATATGAAGTAAATTTACAAATCAAATAGTTTAGTTTAATCAACATTACTTTACTACTATTAAATTTTACCCGTCTACTACGTGGGTGCGTCCTTATGATAAATATCGAGATTTACTATAACGAAAATTTAAGGATAAGTGTGTCAAAATCGTAGCATAGGGGAAAGCTGTAGTCTCTGCCTACCCCTCCGGGAAACAGGCGTGTTATAGGTATGCATGGATATTAAAAAAGTACGTCAGAGTGCAATAAATGCGATAATGGTTTAACACAATCATGTACAATATACAGTGCACATTTCCCACACATAGTTACATTAACATAACTTAGCCAGAGAAATGGCATATCTAGTAATTGTTTATCAGAACCGATATTTCACATCGTTGTATAGTTAACGCTTCAAAGGTTTCACGAACATGCGATAAATCGATGATCAAGGAGCGTCGCGTGACCGGCCGGTGTTTAACTTAGGCCGCCATGATAATTACAATCAATAATCGCTTATGCGATACATAAACTGAATACCAAATATTAATCTGCCGATTACCAAGCTCTTACGAGATGGCCAATTGATTTAATAACTTCTTAAACGCAACCTTAACGAGTTGACATACAGTGGAAAATTCAAAGATGGCGTGCTCGTGTTAAGACATTTGAATGAACGTAAAGTATCGGCGAGTTAACTGTGATAAATAAACTTTAAGTAGCCGAGCGGCGATAAGTGCGAGCGGGACGTAGTTATCGCTCGCCGTTGATCGCAGAAAGGGATGGGTGTATGGAGAAGAGTTAAGAGGTGAACAAAACAAACATTGGGCGGCAATTACAAGCGCCCGCGGAGCGCGCGTCGCCGGCGACGTGCCGCCTCGTTACGACGAATCCGAGTTGCAGTAGTAATGATTGCGAAACTTACGGATCGGGGAAAAACTTATTAGGAGTTTCTACAGGTATGCACTGTTTAAAGCATGACTCGGTTACTTTTTGCAATGTTTTCCCTATCAATCCACTTGGTACTCTAAGTATAAAAATGGCTGAATGAGTACATTAATTTCCTTATATTCCTTTCATTATATTCCTTAAATGTTAACGACACGGACCGGAAAATATAATAGTCAACTAAGTAAATAAAAACCACGGTACCATTTAAGCCAAGTCGTAAGTTATGGTGTGGCATGTGTGCATGACGGTATCTCCAGAGAATTCGAATAGTTTTTTTGCTCTAAACGCACATAGATAAGTAATTGTCGAACACCAGGAGCGCATCGATCACTCACACAGCTTCCGATCGAGTTTTTCGATATTAATGTTCACCTCTGACCCGCGCATGCCGACCTCCTTCGGCTGGCGAGCTTTAATCTTTTTTTATTTGCTCAACACTACCCACTAATGTCTTGTACAGTTCTGGTATCCTGGTACTTTTCAATTGAATTTATGAATTAATTGAGTTCTTTTTTATTTAGAAGCAAGGGAGATAGATAGGTACAGTCAACAACAACAGTCGATAACCATTTTTGTACCAATCATATTAACTCAACCTCAACTTCGAATGATCAATCAAAATGGGTCAGTAAGGAGAAATCAAAAACTATAATGCCTTGATCACACGTACCGAGTAGAGCGGCGAGACAGCACTCGGCCTAGTAAGTAGAACGGGCGAGCTACTGTCTCGCCGTTTTGTATAGCCGTGCGCTCGGCCGAGCACTCGGCGCTATGTTTACACGTACCGAGTACTCGGCCGAGAGTACTGTCTTGCCGCTCTACTCGGTACGTGTGGTCAAGGCATAAGAGATAGGGAAATCTGTTTTTAGGAACCATGGACGTCGATTTTAGATTTGCAATCTTGTTTAAATAATTGAAAGAAATCCCAAAAATAAGATAATTATTCCTTAAGGTAAATGTTCAAAATGGTAGCCATTTTTCAATTTATTCTCTTGGGTAACGAATGCAATATTGCGTTTCGTTTTTTATGGGGTGCATCTGTGTTAAGATATTGTATAAGGCTGTTGTTAAATCTTTTACAGTGAAGTAATTTGATTTATAAACTCTTCTTTAACATAACCCCCATAAGAAATTGTCAAGTGGCGAGATATCAGGCGAACTCGCAAGTCATATTATGAGTGAGCCGTCTGTCTGTCTGTACCCATCTAGTTATGTAGAAAATGATACTTTCTGTCTAATGTCTACCTACACAAGATTTTTTTTAGCAAAATTTGGTCCTTGAGCTAAAATTTCCTCGTAAGCATAAGTCACAATTATAAGTCTAAAAACTAAGATAATAACGAATACGACATTCGATTACTTACATAATTTTGACCAGGTTCATTTCCGTTTATGTATGAGTTTAAAAAAATTAAATACCATTTTTATCCAATCTAAAATCGAAGCCATGGTTCCCGAAACTGATTTCCCAATCTCTTATAGTTTTTGACTTCTCCTTTCTGACCCATTTGGATTGATCACCCCGTATAGGCGATATAAAAAGATTTGCACTGGTATAAAAAAGAAAAGGACTGTCAAGTGAAGATGTTACTATTACGAAAAACAAGGAACTTAATCAAGCCAGCGAGTCAAGGCAAAATCAAATAAAAATCAGGCACGAGACCAAACAATTAGGGCGCGGCATTTTGGTGCAAATTCAAAAACATCTCGAGCTATTCCGTGCTTCGGAGGGCACGTTGGTCCCGGTTGTTGTCGTAAGATGGCAGACGTTAAAACCCACCAACCCGCATTGGGCCAGCCTGGTGTGTTATGGCCCAATAACCCCAAGTGGGAGGCCTGAGCCCAGC
This sequence comes from Scoparia ambigualis, assembly GCA_963921215.1. Taxonomy (NCBI): domain Eukaryota; kingdom Metazoa; phylum Arthropoda; class Insecta; order Lepidoptera; family Crambidae; genus Scoparia; species Scoparia ambigualis. The sequence continues at coordinate 32,118,270 of OY992516.1, forward strand.
AGCGGGACGTTTACAGGCTGTAACTTATTAAATCTGAGCTGAGATGAGCTGTGCAGGCTGTGGCCGCGGTTCATCACACTTCACACTAATATTATAAAGGCGAAAGTTTGTGAGTGTGTATGTTTGTTACTCTTTCACGTAAAAACTACTGAATGAATTTGGATGAAATTCGGCATACAGATACTTAATAACCTGGATTAACACATAGGATACTTTTTATCCCGATATTCCCACGGGAACGGGAACCACGCGGGTGAAACCGCGAGCGGCTGCTAGTTATTAAAATAATAGAAGCAACTCATCTCCTGCCGTGGGTGCCGTAACCACGTATCACGCTGAGCACATGACATGTGTGCAGTTGTTATTTGGAGCCATAGTCCAGGCACTGCTTGTGCGGCCCGTCTCGCCCAGTTTCTGACTAACCCTTGACCCGGGATGAAAGTCGTGAGCGTGTGACTTATTTTTGTATGAAAAAATCGTCACTAATGAACGAGTAATGAGAAATAATGAGAAAAATAAAAGCAATTCTTTATTCACGTATGTCTCAAGTCGAGGTATTCCGAGCGCTTCTCTCTCGCTCTCTCCACGATACCGACGGTAAGGGACGGGTATAACGGCAAAGCGGCGCGAATAGGCACGTTTTAAAGATTTTTTGCCTATAAAAGAAAAAATAAGTGAAATAAAAAAAAAGTGTCTTTTGCATTCACTAGATAATAAAAAGTTTCTTCTATTGGTAAAAAAATTAAGTCATTTATTAATGTATTAACTGACATACAGCTTTTTTTTAATGTTGAACAGAGCTATCTTTGGATTTTTTTTCTATCGAGTGAAGTATTACCAATCATGTTTCTGTCTTTAATAGTCACTAGATAATATGTTCAACTGTATTATATATGAATTTTAGAACCGTATGTTTTATGGTGGCGGTACAATCAATCAAAATTGTTAAAAATGGGAATATAGCGCCTTAAAATCATTCGCACGTCATAGCTACATTGAAATTTGATTTAAAAAGGCTGGCACCTAAACTAAAAAGGTTCGGAGCCCTGAGGTGCATGTTATTGTAGCCCTACTAGTCAACAGTCCAGGAACTTAATTCAAACATGGTAATTTCAAATGCAGCGTCGGTTTCGGGGAAATCTGGCGGTGGCAGCCTGATTGCTCGCATGCTGCCTTAGGTTCGCGGAATGTTTCACGGTGGCCGGACACGATTCAAAGCAGTGGTCGTTCACCCCTAACCCATATAGTGTAATAAACCTGCTTAAAACCGATAGTTGCCGTTCCATAGAAAATGCACTAACTTTTGGAACTAAAATGTATGGAACAAGTGTATGTTTTTCGCAATTTCAGAGCTTCTCCCATACAAATTTGTTCTTTGCTCTTAACTTGGATGGCACTGTTGTGGGATCATATACCTATTACCAAATATCTTGTACTTATATGTAAATAGGACCTAAAACATTAAAGAAACGAAAAGGAGATAATGAAAACGATAATTGAAAGGTTAAGTAGGAATGCAAACATAAATAAGTAAAAAACAACAGAGGTTAAAAAGACAAGTATAGACAGTAAATAGTAAAAAACAGAAGCGCAAATGGAAAATGACATATTTTCCTATTATTAATAGGACACTATATACTTGTACTATTATGTATACTGTGACTATACATAGTTCAAAACAACATTAGTGCTTCTCAAGAGCTGCCTCGAGACGTGTGGTTTCAAGTGTGCAAGGGCTCTTTATCGGATCGGTTGCAAATTGATTACTGATTGTGATAAAAATGTCTTCGATGCCATTTTATCCGCTGCGTACACATCCACCGGGTTGGCCGGGTTTCATCAAGCACACCGTGAGCAGTCCTTCACAACATCAACAATAAAGATATCGACTATTGACTATGAAAGCTGTTGAAAGCATTTGAACTTTTGAAGTGAGCAAAAATGAATTTGGAAAAGTGAGCAAAGAATCCGCTGACGGCCGCCGGCCGCTTCGCTCACAGCGTCGTCGTGGCCGCGCGGTAATACGCCATAACCCACGATCTTTTTAAGAAGTTCAAATCATCGATACTATTTAATAAATTAATTAGACTATCAGCTCATTGGCTTAATGACGAGGAGATGACTAGTAATCGTAGAACCCCGCGTTTCGCAGTAGGTGGCGCAGATGCGATCACAGTAGGATCTTTGCTAATGGTTGGTCACACACGATGCACCACGCCAAAAAACATGCATCTTAATTCATAATCCGTTGATACACTGGACTTTTTAATAATGTTCCCTGTTTTTTAATAGTATGTCGAGTCTGTTGTTTCTTAATTTATAGATATTTTTGTTAACATCTATAAATAATAATGGTCGGAATTTTTCGATAGTCGTTTCAATTTGGAAATGTTTTGGTAAGCGTTCATTAATTTGAAAGGTGGTACCTACCTAATTAGCAACCAGTAACCACTGAAAACAATTATTATTATTATGTCATAGAAGCAATTTAAAATCATATTTATCTTTTATCTATATATATATAAAAATGAATTGCTGTTCGTTAGTCTCGCTAAAACTCGAGAACGGCTGAACGGATTTATCTTATCTTAGTCTTGAAATGTTCGTGGAGGTCTAGGGAAGGTTTAAAAGGCGAGAAAAAATCGAATAATTGCCGGGAAAACTCTAAAAACAGCCCTTTTCTATTACCTATACAAACGTTTTCTAAATAAGAACGGCTGAACAGATTTATCTTATCTTAGTCTTGAAATGTTCGTGGAGGTCTAGGGAAGGTTTAAAAGGCGAGAAAAAATCGAATAATTGCCGGGAAAACCCTAAAAACAGCCCTTTTCTATTTCCCATACAAACGTTTTCTAAATAAGAACGGCTGAACGGATTTATCTTATCTTAGTCTTGAAATGTTCGTGGAGGTCTAGGAAAGGTTTAAAAGGCGAGAAAAAATCGAATAATTGCCGGGAAAACCCTAAAACAGACCTTTTCTATTTCCCATACAAACGTTTTCTAAATAAGAACAGCTGATCGGATTTATCTTATCTTAGTCTTGAAATGTTCGTGGAGGTCTAGGGAAGGTTTAAAAGGCGAGAAAAAATCGAATAATCTTTTTTATTTCATCAGTGGAATCCCCCTTTTCTAAAACCACTACCTATTTTTATAAAATCGACCAATGCCGTCATCGCGAACACACTTATCTTTAAATCTTTACCCAAGTATGGCGGGTGTTTTCCTAACCCCGTTAAAACTAAAACAAAGTTAAAATAATTAAATAACCTCATTAAATTACCATAAATTAAGGGTCGAAATTCGTGAGCGGAACGCGGAGTACCAGGCGCGCATGACACGAAGGGAGTCTAGGGGATAAATCATAGCGACCGTTTCTGAGGAGGAAGCGGTCAATCATTCCCCTATCGTTGAGGAACAACTGCTGCTTGATAGGAGGGTGTTGGGCCATGAAGCCAGCGGTAGTTAAACATAATGGCATTATGCCCGCACATATTATATTTGTGTGTTTAAGTACACGAGCCGCTGTCGCCTAGTTAGACTTTTAGTAATCAAATCAAAAGTTACAAGATAAAATCTCTTCCTCTTATTTTTCTAAGGGTGAGCTTTACCAAAGAATATAAACCGTGTTTTTAACCGACTTCAAAAAAAGGAGGAGGTTCTCAATTCGTCGAAATAAATATCTTTTATGTATGTTCCCCGATTACTTAAAGACGCTTGGACCGATTTGGAATGTTTTTTTTTGTCTGAAAGGGTATACCTTCCAGGTGGTCCCATAGTCATCAGGTCAATATCTGATGATGGGTTCCTGGAGAAATCGAGGGAACTCTTCAAATATTATAGGCACACCTATAGCGATTTAGGTATTATTTGCAAGAACCTGGGCACTTGTCCTCGGAAAGCACCATTTCGTGAAGTGAAACTGTTGATGAAGACCACAGACGGCCGCCGGAACTACCTACCTAATACTAAATATTTTTGATGTTTGCTATGCGATTACAAACTTTAATGTGGTTGCTAAGCAATTTATGCTCGCCACAATGCATCACAGTCAAGTGGAGCTAATGGTAAACCACCAAGAGAACTCCTCAAGAATTAACGTCCCTGCATCGGAGAAAACAATATTTTGTACAAAATGATAAACATTAAGATGTTGTAAATTGAAAAAAATACTAACCAAGCCAATAAAAGTGACAAATAAATAATATTGTACTATTACTTACTACTACTTCTATTTTTTATTTTTCTGTGTATTCATAGGTAAATACGTTTACAATAAAAATTTCAAAAAAAAAATAAACCGACTCCAAAAAAACAGAGAAACTAAAAAGAACAAAATAATTGTGTTGTCTTGAATAACTTAATTTAATCCTCACAGTTGAAATTATACTTACATACTTTTGAAGACGGTGCCAAGCCAAATTAAATGAATAAGAAAATATTCCAAAAACAAAAATAATACGTAGGTACCATAGTATGTTCTTCTAGACAATTTCCGACACATCTTTAAATCTACCTGTAATCTACGTGTTTTTCATAATGCTACGCAAACCGCTTATAAAATTGTATGCAGGCAAAAGCAGGAAATATTTTAATGCTTGGCATCGACTTCAAAAGTATGTAAGTGGAATTTCAACTGTGGGGATTAAATTTAGTTATTCAACACAATTATTTTGTTCTTTTTAGTTTCTCGTTTTTTTGGAATCGGTTTATTTTTTTTTTGAAATTTTTTTAACATTCGAATAGCGAACTAAAGGGCTAGTTGTAATATATTTTAAATTTTAAGTAAGTTGGTACTTTTTATTACCTTTTATTGAACTGAAAGAAGATTATGTTGCTAGTAAGATATTTTGTTGAAAAATTTAAATTAGATTCAACATAGTATGTTTTTTATTTCTATGTTATTTATTAAAGTAGATAATCACCCGCTTACTTCACAGCCCTACGCCCTATCCGATTTCGTATAGTATGCATGCATGTCACAAAAACAATACACACCTTTGCTATTGAACAAAATAAAAGGCCTTTTGTCTTATTAAAATGATTAGTGGCATGAATAAAAAGCCCATAGATTAATGCGGCAGAACTAAATGAGACAGTACTGGTTTAAACATACATACAAGACGTATGTACGCTGTCGTATTGAGCTTTCTGTAATTTGAATATTGCATGGTTTGGAGAACGAAAGAATCGTAATAAATGTTAAATACTTTCTTTGTCTATTAGATGCGCATTTTCACATTACTTATTCTACGTTTCTGAGCATGGTACTCGTGTGCTTTCTCATAAAGCTTGGGAAAACTTAGTTACAGTACAGATGAAACTAATTATAATAATAATTGATATTAACCTGTTTTAAATATCGGACTGTAATAATTGATTTAAAAGTAATAACAGACTTTTTTAACAATGAGAAAGCGTTAGATTTTTTTATTACGTTTCCCAAGACTTTATTTTTTTCTGTAAAAGTAGCAATTTTTAGCACAATAACTTTTTAGACATATCACCGTCGTACGATTTTATTACTGTACATACTACATCACGCCTGCTTTTTTATATAAAATAAGGAGGCAAACGAGCAAGCGGGTCACCTGATGAAAAGTAATCACCGTCTCCATTGGACACCCGCGAAACCAGAGGAATCGCAGGCGCGTTGCAGGCATTTATGAAAGGAATAGGCTCGTTTCTTGAAGATCTTTAAGTCGTAACGGTCCGAAAATACCGCCGCCGAGAGCTGGTTCCCCAACACTGTAGTTCGAGGCAAGAAATTTTGTTTAAAACGCACAGTAGTAGACCACCATCCATCAAGGTGATGTGGATGGAATGACAGTCGATTGCGTGTAGTGCGGTGAAGGAATTCAGCGGCAGGAATCAAGCCGAACAATTCCTCAAAACACTCCCCATGATAAATGCAGTACATTATACAGAGAGACGCAACGTCTCTCCGTAGAGCCAGTGGATCGAGCCGACCTGAAATAGCCACGTCGTCGACAATTTGAGCAGCTCTGCGTTGAATGCGGTCAAATGGAAGGAGCTGGTACTGGGGTGCTCCAGCCCAAAGATGGGAACAGTATTATATTTTCCCCGAGTGGTCGGCAGAGACCACTGCTTTGCACTGCTACGACCCTCACTGACACACATCCTTGCTTCACTCTCTCTCAAAACGTTTTTATTACTGTAATTCCCTAATATAAACAAACATCAATTACCACAAACATATGCTCGCACATCACTTTAGAACGGCTGCACCTTTTGGCTTACTATTTTTCGTTGCCTGTTCTTGTTTGTCAAGACAAGGTTTATATGAAAATTTTGGGATAAGTATTTGTCACGAACAATGTCGCGGGCGGGTCGCTAGTAAACAATAATAATAAAACGAAGGTTTTACCTATCAAACATTTTAGCTATCTGCTAATTAGCCATTTATTTAAAGTTTAACGCGACACTCCCAAAGAATCTATTTATCTAAAAATATTGCGCAGGACCAGGGTCGCAGAGCCATCGGAATGTTGTATGCAAATGCCACCGCTCGTAGAGTCGTAGACTATGTTGCACTTGACGGAATCGCGGGGCGAAAGGGCAATGTATGTGGAATTACATGGTAGGGTTGCCTAGTCAAAGCATACTACTCGTACAGTAGAATAAAACAAATAACTACCTACAACTAAAACTCGTTAAAGAATGGTTGGAAACGTGTTTATGTTCCTGAAAGTCATAATTAGCTACGGTCAAGTTCTAGTACCTAGACTATTAGTTATTCTGTGGTCCTAGTCAATAACATAAACAAAAACATAAGTTGTTGCAAAAACTTTATTAGGTCTCTTGCCCTTCTAATAGGAACGCATCAATACATAATGTTGCAGCAATATCAGGTGGGTGTTGTGTGTGTGATAAGTGCTGGGGGGCTATTCTGTATCTCAGTCAGCGCTGCCGCAGTGCTGAGAATTGACTCTGTCTCTTTCATATTCATAGAATTGGAAAGAGACAGAGTCGATTTGCGCAAATTCTGTATCTCAGTCATAGAGATACAGAATTTGCCCTCTGTACAGACCAGAATGAACTAACAAATTATTCTTATTCTTCTCTAAAAGTGAAAGCGCTTAGCCTTCATCTCTGATAGTAAATGAAAACAAGGACAAAGATCATCGTCATCCGGAATCCTCAACTACTGAGGAACTGGCTCTTAACAAAAACTATCGGAACACAAAATGACACTAACATTGTTACGCCTCATACAATCAATAAATTTCAATGTCGTGTCAAGTTTTTGTTAAATTTTGGATTTATTTACGTTTTACAACTTTTACTTTTTCACATATGTATCGTCAAAGCGATAAAACAATGAAAGAAACTGAATTATAACGTCAAGCTTTCAATTATAAAGTCAAATTTTGTAAATTTTTTTTATATAGGTATATCCTCTTTGCTACCTTCTAATGCAAAGAAGGTAGTCTCCACTCAATTGGAGATATTTTAATCCAAATTTTTCATCTTTTTCATACTATTTTTTAACATGTTCTTTTACACCAACCTTGTCCTAACAATAACAAATTACGAACTACAAAAAAATAATTAGCCAAATTGGTGCATCCGTTCTAGTTATGCGCGTACAAACATTTCGCCAATTCATTTTTATTAATGTAGGTGTGAAGATACCACATCTACTAAGTGCCAGCCCTGAGTGATTATGCAAATAGAATGCATAGAATTTAATTCGAAATGCAGTTTTATTTGCAATAACCGCCATTGATTGCTAAACACCCCATCTAATCTGCAACTAATTTGACCCAGAGTTTCTCGGATTCACGCTACAAAATAATGTTTGTCTATATGAATAAATATGAAATTATTTGTTTTAGCATGCAAAAATGAAGGTCTTTCTGGCACTTTATCCGTTTCTATTATACTGGTCTATATATCGGTAAACTTGGTCAATCAAACATCTAAAATATATTGATTTAAAGTTTATTATGATAGCTAAGTATAGAATGTTTATTCGGAGTAGTGCCTTGTGGTAAGACTACCGGTGTCAGACCCAAGAGAGAACCCAGGTAAGATTTCCAGCAGGGTACATCGTGGATTGGTTGGTGGCAAGGCTTGACTAACAACAGTCCGCCTGGCTAGCTACCACCATCTAAGTCTGAAGTCATAACAACATTGTTGCGTGGGTTCCGTCAATCAGAGATAAGATTTTTCAGTAGTTGAGCATTTATTTATTATTTTATTTAGGTACGATACATTTTTAGCACTTTTATGTTGTAGGACTTACTTATATAATTTACAAAAAATCACAATAAAAATTTGAAAAAACCACGCAAGAGAAAATTACTATTTTCAAAAAAATATATCGTTATGGAGATACAGGCGGTACCAAGGGATTATGGGAATTGTAGAGCTTTTAAAAACGCATCAAACAACCTACATGCGCTCAAAGCACTTATACGTAATTTTGTTTTTGTTCATTTTTGTTATCTTCTAACAAGGTCTGTGCTCCTGGCCTGCAAGAACCGCTGCTACATAAAATTTGTATTTTAAAAATAGCTTTAAAAAGTATTTTTAGGTAGGTATTTTCTTTTCTTTTATAAATATGTAGCTCTATACTTTAATTAAATTTTATTAGAAATCCAAAAAAATATTATTTTATTTTAAATAACGTCGTTCTAGATTAAGCTTATATTTTAGATAAGCATCAATAGATGGTAATGGTATGGAAGGTACAAACAAATGCTTCAAAAAAATTCTAGTGGTGAGCTCAATATGTGTTCATGAGTTTTCTTTATCCTTATCTCATTACGTAAAGATAAATGCCCATAAAAATTACAGTATTGGCGCACTATAAGCAAGTAGTATTTAAAAGGCTGAAACTAAATAAACATACTTATGAAAACTATCATTGCAGTTCACAACAAGTGATCATGAAATGGCCGTGTCGTACAAAAAACAAAAACTAAATAATACAGCAGCTGTGTCCTAGTATGCATGCATGCACGTGCCGTAATCACACACAGACGATAGTAAAATACAGAAGGACCGCTCCTAAGCAAAGTGAAGCACAGCTTACATACCATCGCGTCCCAAAGACCTCCATCACTAAAATTGACTCAATGCTACAATTTATGGGTATTCGCAAAAAGCATAGGTAAGCGTAGGTAAACGATCTAAAACCATTCAGATTTCTATGCGAAATCTGAAACACACTTAGGCACAGCTTTTCATTTGCGACGATCGTGACGACACTCTTCTGCTTCAGCCTTGAACACAGAAATGTTGAACCGCGGAATGTAACATGTAAAGTGCTGTGTACTGACTAAATGATTATTCTATTCTAAATATTATTACTCTCTCACTAAGCTTCGATCGATAATCATAAAACGTCTTGCGTCCATTCGTCTCCACTGCAGAAAAAGACATCAAACAAAGACAAAAACCGTCTTTTATTCTTTATATGAGATAAAATAAGAAAAAATACCGCTTTTTCTTATTAATAATTAAGTTTCCAAAACATAGACCATATATAGATTTGGCCATAATAAATCGCGTACACGGATTATGGCCTGTACAATTCAAAGTAACGAATATTAAAATTGAGGTTACATAAATCACAATATGGCCTCATAACATTAAACAGCTCTGTCTATTTGCGTTAAGTAAATACACCACTACTAATCTAACACATTTAAAAAAATAACTTTTTAATCTTTAGCCAAATCTAACGTCACTTAGTAAGAAATACTCTTAAAAAATTTAAAAAATATATATTCATACAACAAACCAAAAATTACTCTCATAATTTGTTAAACAATTTATCAAAAAATTAAGAAGAAGAATATTTTAATAGGCTTTATTAAGATACAGCGTTCAAACAAGGCTACAGAACAAAAATATGGTAAAGGAACTAAGATAATTAGTCTTCAATTCTCTTAAAGTAAGTATTAAAAATTATATGTCAATTCTAATCACATACAGGGCATAAAAATGCTTCTAAATCATCTTTGGTTATTCCGATGCAATCCTCGTGATACCATTTTAAAGTCTTTGCAAGGTCGCATATCTGCTACTTTGTCTTCGAGGCAAGCATAGCAGTACCAGCATTTATTTTTCTTTCCTTTAGAATTATTTCCTGCTTTTTCTTGACACCGACCGGCACCATTTTCTTTTTCCAAGGCATTTGTATATTTCTTATATTTCTAATATGGCCCACTGTGATGAAATAAAAGCCTAGGCCTTATTCGATATATCCCTCAGTTTACAGATCTATAAAGATCACGAGTAGCTAATCATAATATCAAGAAACAATTGCTTTAAGAAGCATAAACTAAAACATCGTAATTTTTTAGTAAGAAATTTCCGAAATCACAATATTTTTTTATCACATCTTGAAATTGCGGACCTCTCTCAAAGGAGAGAATACCTGTTGGGGATTTTCGCAGATACATTAATTTATGCCTGTACGTATAGTATGTATTGAAACAAAGGCTTTATTTGTATCAAGTACAATATAAATAAAAATCAATTATAAACATTGTTTACTAGCGGCCCGCCCGCGACTACGTCCGCGTGGATCCCGTATGCCGTGACGAATTTCCAAAAATGTTCTTTCATACAAACCTCTAACCATTACAAACACAACAAAAAATAATTAGCAAAATAGGTCCGTTTTGAAATGATGCGCGTATTAACATTTCGGCAATTGATTTTTATTAATATAGAAGATAGATAAAATTTTAACGCAAATTCACCTTAGTTAGTAGTGCAACATATCCTTGTAAGCAGTGCTCCTGCGATGCCATTGCGTATGCGCATACGCATACGCTGGCCTCATTAGAGCGTTATCGGCGTCCGCGGGCCAACGCATAAAATTATGCCATACATTAGCCGCGAGGGTCACAGGCTGCGGGGAGATGCGCATAACGGATCTCAGCTCACTATCCTGCCCTTCAGATGGTAATTAAATAAAAGAGTTGATTTTGGGTGTTCCATTCCAACCCACCAATTGGTTGAGATTTAGGGTTACATTACTAATAAACTGTTTCTGTGACTGTACCAAGAGTTATGTTCTGGTATTCGTTGGGAATAGATTAAGTACTTCATTGAAATATTTAAAATTTGGTATTCGTTCGGGATAGAAAATTAATTACGATAATAAACAAATACCATTGGTATTAGTTGTTGGTATTAGAAAGGAATAGATCAATTGTAGTACGAGTACATCTACTTAATTTCGGACCATCACCATTGTTTACCAATATTTCGCAAATTTTACAGACTTCGTGCTTTAATTTACATTCAATCGAAGAAAACGAGAATTGATATGGCAAAATTGCAACTCGGAAAGCGCTGCTTCAACGCCTTACAAATTTCCTTTTTTCGCTAACGTGATGAAAGTCAAAGAATCAAGTCATCAAGTCAAGTCCTTAACTACTGAATGTACCTCAAGTTCGGATTTTGAGAGAATCTCCAACTGAGAACTGACAAGAAGCTCAGAAAGCCCTTTTTCATCGTCTTAGTACCTACTTAACAAAAGTTACAACGCAGTTCTCAGGATGTCAATTGTAAAAGGTTTGATCAGACACTGTTGCTATAAAAACAAAGTCAAAAGCGTTGAAAAAGTTTCGTCAGGTCTATCTAACCAATGCCTCGGTGGCGGAGTGGTCAACGCAGACGCCCGGATTGCGGAGGACGCGGGTTCGATTCCCGCCTGAGGTACACATATTTTATTTTCAACTTTTCGTTTATAATCAAATATTACGAAAGGTTACAATGTAACTTACTTTACAATATGATCGGATGGTGTATAAACCTGCGACCCATCACCCTGTTCTGTCCACTCGTTGACTGTGGCCAGTGTTACTTCGCGACGCTATCGGCCGGTCCGTGGCCAACAGCGAATAAATTGGCCGGTATCGCGTCGCAGACAGAAACGGATACTGCAGCGTGCCAGATAAAGTGATGCACTTTTTTGAGGCAATTTTAAAAATGCAAAAATAAATGAGATTAAGTTTTAAGACGAAATAAGAAGAATTATTTTAAAAAGGTTTTTAAAAGTGTTACTTATTGTGTGTAACATTTAAATGTAGAGTTGTGAATCAATCGACCGTTTCTTCACAAATAAACTAGGGTCAGATAATAGAATGAGCAATAGGACAAGGTCGTGTTTGGGTCTACGAGTCTTTTTCAGCAATTCTCGGCCTGCTGTTCGTATATAGTTTACTCGAACACATAGAAGTCTTGTTAAAATGTCTCCATGTAAAAGGGTTCAACGCGTCAGGATGATGTATCCCACATTATTTTTTTTTTTTTTTTTTGCGGGTACTTTGGAATAGATAGAAGCTTTAAAAGTTGCTCTGCAAAGTTTTATTTATTTAAATATAATAGAGTTGCTTACAGTCCTATATTTTACTCAAATGTATTAGTTAATATACCAGTGAGTGTTGGCAATAACATTTTTCACTCCACTTCCACTGCAACAACAATCTCACACCACTTCACCTATTCTCATCTTCTCGGCACATCAACTTCAGTCCTAGAGTGCTTGCTTGCTGAACATGGACACTGTCAATGTCAACGAGACAATTCAAGACCTTACTACATTGTTTCACACCCGCATGGAGGAGTTTGAGAAGGCACTGCATCAGCACACGGTATCGTCAGTTCCTGGGGCGCAACTACAGACCGTCAAAGCTTTATCTGCAGACTACCAGCAGTTTAAAACGTTTGTGGTGAAGGCGGTGAACACGTTGAAGATGCAGCTCGATCTTCTCAACAACAGTATGGATCATCTGGAAACACACTCTCGGCGTAAGGTATTGCTGCTCCATGGTTTGCCAGAGGACCCCAAGGAGAATGCCTCAGCTAGAGTATTCGAAACGCTGAAGAAAATGAAGCTAACTCAACTTCAGCCAGACTGCGTTGAGACTTGTCACCGTCTTGGAGCTGCCAAGAAGGACAGGGCTCGACCTGTGTTAGTTCGTTTCTCAACATATGGACACAGATCCACTGTGTGGAACGCTAAGACGGCACTGAAGGGAACCAGAACATCACTATCGGAATTTCTTACGAAGGGCAGGCAGAACATATTTGCGGCTGCTCGTAGGCATTTCGGAATGAGAAATTGTTGGACGTCGGATGGAAGTATAGTGGTGCTGCTGCCGGACAAAAGTAGACGCAAGATAACGGCAATGGCAGAATTACAACAACTACAGGCCAGTTTTCCATCCACGGCAGGCAGCTAAGTTCTTTTTCTTCCTTTTCTTGAAACATCACGGTTATATTTAATTTACGCTGGTATTCGAACAATTGCAAATTGGTAGGGTATCATCATTTTAACATTCACTTTTTGCATTTCTTTTTAAAGGTATTCCTATTTTGTCATAATAGTAATTATTTTTACTTCTTGTTTTGTATTCGTACCTAATCGTAATAAATGTACCGTGTCGTGTCAGACTGTCAGTGTCTGATAAATGTCAATGTCATTCATTAGTCAATGTCAATATAGTGCGTCGTTCAGAAACTGTTTGAAACAACACATAAAACACATAAAGCCTAGTTCGCACCTGTCCTGGTAGTTTGGTTGGATGGTGGTTCACTGCTTCGCTGCTATTTTGGTTAATTTAAAGTATTATTTACGCAGTGCAGTGGGGCAGTGTGTATCGCTGCCTGGCTAGATTGCTGGCGTGGATGTGAACCTTAATCTTTGTCGACGTTCTGTTACTTTATTGTTTTTGTGTAGTGCATTTATGTCTGTGGTTTGTACTTGAATATTATATTGATTGCGTTTTGTTTGATGTTTCGCCAACGCTCGCCGGGGTTAGTTATTTATTGTTATTTTTGTTTAAGTTTTTATATATATATTTTTTATATTATTTATTTTGTAGTTTAGTTATATTTTATGTCTATTTGTTCTGATTATTTTACTGATGGCTCATCCGATGAATTTGAGAGTGCTTGCAGCGATATTTCTACATCATCTGATAATGATGATCTTTCTTTGGATGTCAAGCTACGATCAATATTTCACAATAAATCTAACTACCTTAACCTAGTGCATATCAACGCGCAGAGTGTCCCTGCACACATCACTGACCTAAATGTATCATTTAACAGCGGGCTAGTCGATGGAATTTTGATTTCCGAATCCTGGCTCAAACCGTCTCTTCCGTCCCCTCTTTTCACGCTAAATGGGTATAAGCTATTCCGAAACGACAGAGTGGGTGCTGGTGGTGGTGGTGTATGTATCTACATTAAAGACCACATACCATGCTCTGTTGTCAGTCAGTCTCCAAGTACTTACAATGGATCATTGGAGTACTTATTTTTAAAGCTTACTTTACACCATACTAGTATTCTAGTAGGGGCTGCTTATAGCCCTAGCATTAATGTTAACTATTTTGACTCTTTTGAAACCACTCTTGAATCCCTTAGCTCTTCTTACGAACATGTAATATTGATGGGTGATCTCAATACTTGTTTATTGAAGGATAACTCTCGCTCGTCCCGTCTTAATTCCATTGTAACTTCTGTCAATTTTGTGTTGCTTCCACTCACTGCCACCCATCATTCTCCTAATTGTCAGCCATCTCTCTTAGACGTACAGATAGTTTCAAAACCAGATTCTGTCCTTTTACATGGACAAACTACAGCTCCATTCTCCTACCACGACCTCCTCTATCTATCTTATCGTGTACGTGCCCCCAAATCCAAAACCAAAGTAATTTTCCGACGTAATTTTGGTGGTGTATGTGTGGATCGCTTGAGGGAAAGCTTTTCTGGGGTGGACTGGTCTGGCCTCTTTGTGGCCGACTCTGTAGATGAGAAGGTTGCAATACTAAATAAAAATTTAACACAACTTTTTGATTTGCATGCTCCTCTCAGACCAGTCCGCGTAAGGCATCTACCTGCGCCTTGGCTGACTCCTGCGATAAAGAGAACTATGCAGCGTAGGGATAAGGCTAAATCAATATTAAAGAGATTTCCAAGTGATGTCAACCTGCTCACATACAAAAGGCTGCGCAATCTCTGCAATCGACTATGCCGGGATGCTAAGAGGCGCTACATCCACTCTGCTATAGATGGCTTACCTCCGAGTCAAACCTGGAGATTTTTAAAATCCCTCGGCATTGGTGGGGACCGCAACAGTTCGGTGGATTTACCTAATCTTAACCAGCTTAACAGCCATTTTACAAGTTCACCGATTACTCTTGATGACTCCATCAAAGCGGATACGCTTATTTATTTAGAAGCGGTGACTCGTCCTGACTGTGAGCCCTTCTCATTCCGCGAAGTCACTGAGGGGGAGGTTAAGAAGAATATCCTATCCATAACTTCCAGGGCCGTGGGTGAGGATGGTATTTGTCGTGATATGCTGATGCCTATCCTGGAAGATGTTGTACCCATAATCACACACATTTTAAACCATTCACTGACAACCAACGTCTTCCCTTCCGATTGGAAATTAGCCCACGTCATTCCTATTCCTAAGTCCGCTTCCCCTACTGCTTTCTCTGAATTCCGTCCTATTTCTATCCTACCATTCCTGTCCAAAGTCCTGGAAAGCGCTGCTCAAAAACAACTATTTTCATATGTATCTCAGCACAAGCTAATAGGTCCGTACCAATCTGGTTTTCGTCCTGGCCATAGCACAGTAACAGCCTTGTTAAATGTCACAGATGATATCCGCTACGCCATGGACAACCGGTTGTTTACGATTCTTATTCTACTGGATTTCAGCAGCGCTTTCAATTCTGTTGACCATGACATCCTTCTTGCCATTCTCCATTCTCTTAACCTTACCCCTGCGGTACTCGGTTGGTTCTCGGACTATCTACGCAATCGCTGCCAGAGGATCAGGAGTGGGGACTCGCTCTCAGATTGGTCTCCCATTACAGCGGGAGTGCCACAAGGTGGGGTACTTTCACCTCTCCTCTTTTCAATTTTTGTTAATGAGCTCGCTAAAGTTCTATCTTGTCCGTACCACCTTTATGCGGATGACTTACAGATGTATAGGCATTTCGATGTATCCAACACTCACACTACAATCGAAACAATTAATAAGGATCTCCTCGCGGTGAAGGCTTGGGCGAGTGCTTTTGGATTGCTAGTGAACCCTACCAAATCACAAGCTATTATTATTGGTAGCAATAGGCTGTACGACAGGTTGGATTTAGATGGACTCCCCAAGGTTACGTATGATGGAGTGAATCTTGCTTATGCACAGAAAACCAAAAATCTTGGCCTCGTTATTGATCGCAATCTGTCCTGGAGATCACAGGTAAATGAAGTGAGTAGGCGCATGCATTATTCTTATCATTCTCTCAAGCGACTCCAGTTTTTCCTACCATACAACACCAAAATTATGCTCGCTCAGTCTCTTCTTCTCCCTCTTCTCGACTATGCCGATGTCTGTTATTTAGATGCGACTGAAGAGCTGCTTAACAAACTGGAGCGCCTGCAAAATTTGGCCATTCGGTTTATATTCGGTTTGCGAAAATATGACCATATTTCCGAGTTCCGGTTGCGGTTAAAGTGGCTCCCTATACGCCTTCGCCGAGATATGCACATCCTATGCCTCCTTTACAAAATCCTTCACTACCCCCAGCTCCCACATTACCTACTTTCCCGTTTCACCCCCTTATCCGCTTCTTCGCGCCCCAAACGGTCATGTGATACAAGAACCCTATCCTATCCACAATCGAACTCCAAATTTTTTCAAAATTCCTTCACTGTTTATGCAGCTAGATTGTGGAACAAACTACCGGCTAGCATTCGTGAGAGGTCATCGGTAGAGTCGTTTAAACACCATCTCAAAGAGCACTACCTATCAAACTTATGTGATAATCAGTAACATAATAATAATGTATTATGTAAGTATAAGTAATTTGTTTGTTATAATATTTTATATGTGTATGTCTATTTATTTCAATAAATATATTTAATTTATGTATATACTTATATAAGTTTAGCGCAATAAGTCCCGCATATTAAATTTTTATCACCACAGCTAGGGTTGGCTGGAAGAGATCTCTTCTAGAGATAAGCTCGCCTTTGTATATGTCCTGTGTAACGTGTGTCTTAATGTAATTTATTTGTGCAATAAAGTATTATTATTATTATTATAATATGTACGCCTAATGCTACTATTTTAGCAGTGCCCTTGAAGGTTTCTTGTTTTAAAAAAATATATTTTAAGACCTATGTCAGTGTATACAATACTAATAGTAACAAAATTATTTGATTTGATGATACAGAATAGTTTGATGACGACATTTCTAAAAAGTCAAAAAGACATATATTTTTTTTTTTTTTTAAACTTTCATAAACAATATCCAGCGTGAGCGTTCCGAAGCAATTAAAATCGATCAAAGCAACATTAGCGGGCTGGAATTATGAGCCGCGGCGATGCGGGCCGTAATAGCGGCGGCCGCGGGCGCGGGCGCACCGGCGCCGGAGATTTATCGCCGCTCGCTTTGTTTACTCAGCCGCCGAGGCCGTTATTAATTGTTTGTTTATTTGTGTATTGTATTGTACGCACGCTTTATTGCGCTGCGCTCGCTGAATTTTCTGCTGCCCTAGTACCTACATGTGAGATGTAAGAACCAAAAATATATTGAAAAATTGCGTCGGTGGCCTAGTCAAACGCTCGGTTCGATATACGGAGGTCCTGGATTCAATTCCCAGGTCTGCCACAGTGTGTGTCGGTTTTTTTAAAGCATAACCCGGGTTTGTGATCATTTCTGATCACCCACCCACATATGGCAAGCGTGGTGATTAAGCCAATACCCATCTATTGTAGCGATGACTTGAATTCAATGATGGAGGCCTTTGCCCTGCAGGGGGACAGTATACAGGCTATTCTTTTATTTTATATTGAAAAATTCTGACGGGTAATAACATAAGTACAAAATACATATAATCACGACTATTATCCCCGAAGGGTTAGCCAGAGACTAGGCAATGAGGACCGCAAAAGCAGTCCTCTGCCATAGTCCACTTTTCAAATAGCGACTGCATGTGCTCCGCGTGACAGGTGTGAGCCCATCGCCGCTCTATGCTGTTGTATGTATGTGCAATTTTTAGCCCGTAAGACGCCCTTTTACGACACCCAAGGGGTGGGGGGGGGGGGGGAGGATGTAATTAACCTACATCACAAAATCTTAAATTGTTAACTTATTCAGAGCCAGTGCTTTTTAAAGGCACTTCAAAATATTCTAAATGCTACATTAGCACTGTATTATGGAATATATAATTTTAATTTGATGACTTCTCAAGGGCATAGGGGCAAGACAAGGGAGATAACGTAACACTCTCCTAGACATGCTAATCAACACTATTTACATTTGTTAACAAAGCTGACGGTTAACCCTTAAAAAGCGGTTTACCCTTGAGTGTTTTCACACAATCAATTCCCGGATCCCGCCGATCCGCGAGTCATCGACCCGCCGCTCCATCACGGCGATCACTCAGCATGTTTATTTTTCAATTTGGCGTCCGCGCAAGCCTGCTGAGTTAGGGCCGCCACACACAGCGCCAACAGATTACCGCTCCGCGCGACCCGCCCTAACGCGGCCTTCTCGAACAAAAGGAAACAAATGCGATGCATACAGACCTTCTTTATACATCGCGCGGCCGTAAACAAACAATATCGATCAAAGCTACAGCACAGACAACATGTACTACAAACAGTGAGATAACATCAACAGCGTTCGAAAGACTGTGTGAGGGTTAAGGATAGCCGATGGCAGCCCTGTCCGCTATTAATTGCTGGTTCCCGTAATTATATGATTACCGTTGTTATTGATACAAGCTATTATTAATAATAGATTTTAATTGTCGGTTGTTTGTAATAGATCGTGAACGGTGAGATACGACAGCGATGCGAGCCTTTAAAATGATATCAATTAAGTACAATATTTTAAAACAAATATTTTATATAACTTCGCTCGGTGTTCCTCAACCCTTTAATTAACTATGTTCCTTTTAGAAAAATACATATTTCACGCTTTATCAATTTATAGCCAAGTAGTTAGTAGTTTAGATAGTTTATTTTTAATTTTTTATCCAAATCGTTTTCTTTTTGCTTTATTTACTTTCACATTCTTCATGCATGCTCGTCGGTGTGTGGTTACTGCTCTTGATCAGACCTTTCACGAGAACGTCTCCGATCTGGTCGGAGTACATTCGCCAAGGTATTGCCCATCCAACTATACAATTCGTTGCCCTCATATACACTTTCGCCACATTTAGTCTTCTTTAATCCATTCTCTCTGCTCTCTAGGTATGTCGTCATACCTTTCTTAATTATAGGCATTTATTTTAAATAAAACGTTTGCAAATCACACACAAATCTGAAAAGAAAAGTACCATTTGCTTAGTGGCAGCCCTACCGGCGGAGGCCGCCGTGCGCCCGCGCAGGCGTCGAGACCCTACAATTAGGCGCGAGCCAAAAAGACGACCGCCAACCCGCTAATACGCACTTCGCCAACTAGTTATACACTTCACAAACTTAATTACCCCCGTAACACACCAAAACTATTCTTATCCCTCATGTAATACGGTCTGTTTGGACTACACCTCGCCATTTAAGGGTTAAATCACCACTATGAAAACTTACAAACATATCGGTGCTGTCCGCAAAAAGCAATTTTCTTTTACGGAGTGGAGAAGAGAAAGTTTTAATGGGTGCAAACGGTATCTTTGCATGAGAATGCATGGGAAAATTGTTCTTTATTGTTTATTGGCACAGGCTGAGTTATGGCCTCGCGAATATACCGAAAAAGCATCGGGGAAATTGATTTTTCGAAATTACGCCAATTTCATCACTCAGCAGATTTATCATGTTGAAAGTGTCTGGTGTGAAACTTGTATGAAGACGTGCCAATATATTTACTCCTTACACAAACCATAGCGTAGACTGATGATGATGAAAATATAAGAATGAATAGTTAGTTTAAATATTTTTAATACTTTGGCCTAGAACACATTTTAAATAATGTTTAAGTAACACTCAAATTTACATATAATATTCTAAATAATGCTCTAATATAGGTACGTGTTATATAACTTTTTCAGTTCTAACAAACATTACAGTTATTAATAAGGGGATTACTATTGGTAATCATGGCGCAATTGTGCGGAAATATAGAATACTCAGCAACAATAAAAAACATGATTATAATGAAGCGAATAATTTATCTCATAAATACACATTAATTAATATGTTCTACCTACACTATATTATGAAAAGTAAACATGGTTAACAAGAATCTGTACGTAGTGTACAACCCAGCAGCGCTAAGTACCAGGACCACACGGGAAGGAGGCGGTGGTCGTCACCGCCCTGTCATCGCAGTACGACAACCGGACATTTCCTCATCGGTCTGGTGCCTTGGTACCGTGTGCTAATTTTGGTTTGGGAAAACTGATAATGACTATACTACACTAGTAGTAGTAGTATAGTGTAGTAGTAGTAGTATCTACTATAAACAAAAAAAATATGACATATTTCTCAAAAATAACATTTTAGAAATGTAGCCGTACCTGAAAATATAGAAATTATAAACTGCTCTATCTATCTATCAATAGTTGAGGATATCTTGTGTTGTGCGTTTCGATTATCGGTATTATCATCAGGTGAGTTTGAACTCAACATCTTACTCTTTGTGATATAAATTTAGTATGAAGGCTGTCCACGACAGATTGAAGATTCCAGGGTTCCAAATTTTAAACTTATTAGCTGAATGATATTCGGTCCACCGTGAATTAACAAAGAAATTAGATATTTCCCCTAGATAAAATGTAGCATTTAACGTAGGGATCGTGTAGCTTTCTGCTAATTAACGAATTTTAAAAATCAGATACCTAAGTAGTACCACCATTAAATCTTAGGCATTGTTTGTTTTCCTGTATAGATAAAGAAAGATAGAAATAAATAAAGAAAGAAATAATGAAAAAATATTAATGTGTGATTCATTGAAATAGCAAGAAAGCGTCTATAACATTACTTAAATAACAAAGAGATAACATTAACCTTTCAACTGCGGCTGCTTACTGATCAGCGCTTCATTGATAGAATTTATATTGAGTCTAGTGACGTCGTGTTTTTATTGTTAAGGCCACACCTGCATAAAGAAATATTTGAATATGGATGAAATTCTTCGTTTCCCAATACATCCGAGGCAGTTCAGAACACACCCGATGCGTGGGGCAACCACGCTACAGGGCCTGACGCTCGCGCCGATCACTATGATTACGTGCGCAGGCGCAGCCATGAGCGGCCCGCTCGTCAGAGATGGCCGGTTATTCACAACGCGATAAATACGTTTTTTTTATTTAGTGTTTGCGCTCTACCTAACGTCACGAGTCAACATTTCGGACTTTTGAAAAATCCGGATGCAACATTTTTTTTTTTTTTTTACTAGGTATGGGTTTGCTTAATTTAATTAATTAATTTTGTCCACAGCAATTACGAAAGTACTACCACTACGTTAAAAATGATAAAAATATTATTGAGATCTAGTACATACATTGCCTATTATTGGTGTAAACATTTTAATATTGAAGTTTTAGATCGTTGGCCCAGTAGTGCCTAAAGCACTCGGCCCGATGTGCGGAGGTCCTGGTTTCAATCCCAGCTCGGGCAAAGTGTTTCGGATTATTTGATGCATAGCCCGGGTTTGTTATTCATCACCAAATTGTTTCAATGAGGCGTTTGCCCAGTTCATAGACTAATTACTACCACTACGTCCAAATAAAGTAGTTCTCTATCTCAATTATCTTTTACTAGAGACGAAATTTCCGCAGATGTTAACTCTCTACTAAGTGCAGTGTGGCTCTAAATGTAGATCCAGAGAATCTACACAATAAGTCAGCAAGCCAAGGACTGTTGTCTCATCACTATAGTTGCGGAGACAGAATTGATGTGCAAACGCACTCAGATCACGAACAATGCGACAGCAGAGACAAGAGACAACAGAAACGACGTTACATGCGTCCGTACCGACCAACAGAGTCTTGGAGCGAATCTTCTTATTTGGCAATTAACTGTTACTTAAAATCATTAACGTCGCTGCGTAACAGAATTTATTATTCCTTTGTTGTGTATTCGTTTTAATTTCAATGTGACTTTGATTAAAATAAACATTACGGAAAGATGTTTTTAAAATACAGAAGAAGTACCTACAGTGAACTTACCTGATTGTTGATCTGCTATTTATTAAGTTGACGTAACACTTACCTGTAACAAAAAGTTAAGAATAGTTACATTGGTTTTCCAAAATAAATCTCTACAATACTCAAACTTTATTCATTAAATTACTAATAACAATTTAGGTCAACCACCCTTAAAACTATTTCTGCAGCTTTGCAACAGTGTCTTGCAATAACTATAGGATAGTTTACACATTTCGTATAAAGAGTTAAATCTTTCCTACAAATAAATAAATAAATCTTTCCTACAATCACACCAATTATCTAGCCCAAGAGAAGCTTCGAAGAAACTCGTTAAATGGTTACTAGACAACGGATAAACATACTTAAAATACTTAAATACATACTTATTATACATAGAAAACACCCAGACCCGAGACAATTTAGAAAAACAATAATTTCTAAATTGACCCGACCGGGGATCGAACCCGGGACCTCAGAGATGGCGACACCATGAAAACCGGTGTACAAACCACTCGACCAAGGAGGTCGTCGATATTTCTGGGCTCGGAACTATCAATAGTTACATTTCCAAATGCTGCTGGTTGACAGAGAAGCGGACGGTTAGACAGAAGCATGACAACTGTGACCTTTAGGGTCAAACATGAGCGAACATGGAGCCTTCGGAGGTCATGGTACCCGCTTTCCTTAAGGCAGGTAGCACACGCCTTTGCCTCTTTAGTAGTTTAAAGAATAATCTCAAGTTTACGCGATTTAAAACTTTCTATGGTGGACTTTCAATCGCTTAAACTCAGATGAAGAAACGTTGTTTTTAATGTTTTCTATATAACTATTTAGATATCTGTTTTCCTCTAGCATGCAAAGTTTCATTACTATTGGTACCTACGTAATGGTTTGTAAAATTTTGATCTTCGCAGTTCGTTCTATAGGATATCGACATGTGGAAAAACTCTTTAAGACATTTAAAGTTGTTGTACTCGTTTATACTAGGGAAGGATACTGACTGACAGTATTGGAGAGCACTTTGGAATGTTTTTAAGTTGTTGTAGCTAAACAGCTCCAAATTCCTCCTTCTTAAATCAACCTACATTCGATTGGCGAGGATATATATCCGCAGTTCACAGGAAGGAAGAAAAACAGAGGGATTACTAACATACGTCACTCGACCACACTAAACAAACAAACAAACCAAACCACCGACACGTGTTAGACATTAATTAAAATCATATTAACAATTTGCCCGTCAAAAGCCATTTCCACAGCACAAGCTAGGTAGGCACGGACAACACAATTATAATGTTTATGAGTAAACATATAAAGTTGAATTTCGTTTGCAGCAGTGTCGGTATAGAGATGAGTGCACAAGGGTACAAATTGCGCGAGACGTAGATGCACTACGCGTTATTGTTTTTTAATGGGCCGGCCCGCCCCGTCGCGCCTTCCACATCCATCATGGCGCTGATCATGCCTTTTTTCGTGCCTTTTTTCAACCCACCACAAATAAAAGGCAGTCGTATGCCCCGCGGGGACGTACAGCATTCCGTAGTTTTTAAAACTAAATGTAAATTGATATTACAGTAGGGTTAACGTGCTGCTGCCATCGTCAGCGGGGCTCCGGACATTTCGTTAGTAGCACGTTTCCACTTGTTTCTTGTTTTAATGACCAATTGGTTATGACTAGAATTGCCTACAGATAAAATGTTTACTCATTTGTAATTTTAGTCAATTTTATATAACAATGTAATAGCGTTTCTGCAAACCTTGTGAGATTTGCACAAAAGAGAGTAAGTATGTAGAGTACGAATATGCTATGTGTTAGAATATCCTCCATTCCCCGTGATACTAGACTACCACGTTTGGAGATTATTACCCATAAGTTGTGCTGTGCAGCTTTATGGTAATAAATTATTGTTTTTTAAAGGAATAAGTAGTAAAAAAAAAAAACAAAAATATAAATCTAGGTCTTTTAAAAATGCTAAGTCTCAAATAGTTTTGACCATTACTGAACAACGGTGAACTTAATATACTCAAGAAAGGTACCTTACTTCCAAAATTAATTAATAAAGCATCTAACGTCGCATCTAGCATAGTAACAAAGACGGAAGGTCAGCAACAACTGCAACGACCCTTGGTATTGCACGCATTGACAGGCTACGGTGACAGTTTATCACCAAGTTTGGTGCACTGTTTAAAAACAAAGCTGGTTTACGTAACAAGTTGGTCCCATACAAAGACACCTGTACCACAAATAACTCAATTACTAGTAGGTACTTTGTATTGACAAATATGATAAAGAACTCTAGGGACTTAAACTAGAACGTTTTTAACAAATAGGACAAGTAATAAAAGGTTTACTACAGCAACAAAAAAAAGAAATCTTTCATCGATGGGTTGATACAACCAGAAAACAAAAAAACATCATCATAAAAATAGCACATTGTGACTTTTTCGTTAACGCGCTGTCAAATGCGTTTTGACATAAAACAAAAGACATCAGGAACATTGATAAGCGATCTTTCCCAATAGGCACGCACTGTTCGGCGCGCCGGCCGCCTCGTTAAAACTCCCCATCGATAAATAATAAAATAAACGCCGCTGTCCCATTTTATTAGCGCTATAGATATTTTATCGTCTGTCTGTCTGCTATCGGCAGGTCGTCATCGCTCGCGTCATGTGCTCGTCAGACCACCTGTCGTCTAGAATTGGGATGGCCTGGCGCAGTCTGCGGTCTGCGGTTTTAGATACGATTCGGGCCAGTAAATAGTAACTTAAGTAAGTTATTTAATATAGTTCACAATCATCATTATCCAGCCTTTAAACGGGATTGTAAAGAAATAGACGTCTACCTATTTATTTAAATAAACAAAAATCAATTGCCACGAATGTTTTGTCGCGCACATTTCAGAACGGCTGCACCTATCTGGCTATTTATTTTTTTGTTGTGTTTGTAATAGTCTGAACAAGGTTATATATAAAATTATATAATAAAAATAAAATGCTGTTCATTTGCACATCACTCGAGAACGGCTGAACGGGCTAACATGCAATTTTGTACAAAGACAGACCCGGACTAGGACATAGCATACTTGTTGCACCAAGTAACAGGTTCCTGTGGCTTACTAAGAATAGAATAGACTACTTAGTGCAGTCCAAAGCCGCAAGACATTCGGCAAAGGTTATTTCTTTCTTTGGTTTGTTAGTACACACAGTACAACATAAAAGTTTAGATATACAAACATTCATAACAACATCCTCTAGCTAGGGCGCATATTATTAAGTTATATGAAATCATTATAGTATTTTACTAGTCAAATATTATAAAATAGTATCTAAATAAACGCAGTAAATATCCGCATAGACTTTTCTTTTTTATTTTGTTTACAGCGTTGAATTACTGTAAACTGTTTCAAATCTCCGCTCTCCCCATAGAAGGACACTGTTAATCTCAAGAAATAACACTTTTACCAGTTGTCGGTAAAAGAGGTTTAGTGTAAATTAATTTATTTACGCAAAAAGTTCCATTTCCTGTCGAGTGTTGTCAACACTTCCTTCATATGCAAATAGGCGGCAAGCCGTCCAACGAGTTCGAAGCCTCTTTGGGTCTTTGGGTGCGTTGACAGGTCGTGTAAAAATGAAATTGCAAACTAAAAGCAATATTCAATGAAGGTTAATATGACAAACGAAAAAAAAGGTAAAACTTTATAGGGTAAATACCTACATTTTTTTATAATTTAATGTAAGTAATTAAAGTCTTGAACAAATTACAATCTGGAAATTGGAATGAAAATTGCGGGGGCTGGACAGAGCCACGAATCACAATAGCAAAGCTGGTGGTGCACCTGACCCGAAACACCACAAAGGTTCAGGTTCAAATTCTGCTCGTGAAAATATTTACATAATTTTCCAAATTCTTAGGGTATGTTCAGTCTAAAGGTCGAAATAGGAAGAATTAATAATCATTCAATGGTATTATTGGCCACTAGTTAATAATTTTTTAAATATGATTTTTATAATAAACCCATTCTATTCGTACAACTATAATTTGATGCTGCTACAGAAGTAATCAAATAAAAAAGTCTAACATAAAGAAAAAAAGGATCACGAAATAATCAATACTATTTCACTTAACAAAAGAGACCATTAATAGAATTGAAACAAAATGGTCACTTCTACCAGCTAACAGAGAAGCGGAACCCTTTACCGAGCAGACCAATTTAATCAACGACCAACAAATACAGGCCGATAGTTTTCCAATTTGTATCTCTATCACTGTCACTTAGAAACTGTAAGACAGAGATAAAGCATCCGATTAAAAGCTAATTTTGTGAATGAGCTCCGATGCAATTAACATTGTCCGTCTGTCGTACACACACGAAATGTGTTGTGCTTGTGCGCTTTGGCTTCACGTAATTAATACACTACGTATGCATTAGCAATCAATTGCGATACAATTTGATTGTCGTTTTAATTTCGTTTCCTTTTGTTTGTTTCAGCTAAGTACTTTAGAATTCAGTCATTTTGTTATCATTATCTCTATTTTAACCTTGCAATGTTTGTTAAAAAACCTGTCTTACTTTTTCACTCATTGTTTACAATTTTTTAATTGTGTCCCGTTACAATACAAACAATTCCAAATAACAAAAGTTATACTTTCTAGAAATGTTATACTTAGTTCGATTTATTGCTCTTTTAAAATTTCTCTTCTTCATCCAGATTTCTCTCCTCCAATCATTTTCCTCTTTGTTAATCCATATCCTTCTTCGAGCAGAGGCAAGGCTAACCTCTAGTTTTGTTTTGATTTGACTATTAGTACATACGTATATTATAATCACGACTAATTATTATCCCCGAAGGGTTAGTCGAGGCTAGACAATGAGAACCGCAAAAGCAGTCCTCTGGCATAGTCCACTTTACACCAAATAGCTACTGCACATGTGCTCATCGTGACAGGTGGTGAGCCCATCGCCACTCTATGCTGTTGGATGTATGTGCAGTCTTTAATCCGTTAGTCGCCTTTTCGACACCCAAGGAAAAAGGGGTGGGAGTATTCTTTCACCGCTATGCGACACTGTTAGTTGATGTTGGCTATATGAATAAAGGTTTACATTATTACATTTTTGCGAAAGGAGCGATCTCAACAGGATCCCTTTCAAGTACGGATCTACATATCCCCAGGACGCTCTAGCATATCTGTTTTGTCGGGCAAGCCGGATCGATCAAACTAAGAAACTTATTCAATGGCAGATTCTGGCAGAAACATTCTGTATTTATTCCAAGTTACATTGTCGCTCGCGTCATGTGGCGAATCACCTGTGGATACCAAACTGATAAGCGCTAATGCATTCCTCGGGAATGTATAATGAGGTGCATTTGTCACGGCGGTTGTCACCGACGGGTTCGCGACTCCTCTTATCTTATAAATGTTAATATCATTCTTTCCCTAAATGGGTTGACGTCGGTTATCTGTAGCACGTCCCTAATGCATTCAAATGATATTTATTCAGCAAGTTATCTTTTCAATTAATGATACTGTTATTGTGAAAAAAATATTTGTTTTCGTTTGCCCGTCCATGTCGAGGAAAAAGATGACATATTTTGTTTGGCTCCGGGGCTCCAGGGTAAATGTTTCTAAAGATAAAGTAATATCAATGATACTGACAGGCAGACTTAAGGCCAGCTGCGGCACTGTAGACGTTTTACTATATCTTAAAAAGCTTGTAAAAGCTTATTTATAACTTTTTAGCGCATAGTAAGTACAAATGACTTAAAAATACGTAAATCTTCACAATTTCGTGCAGGACACAGAATAGAAATCTTCATTTGTGACATGGAGGTTGATTAATATTGCTGGTGTAAAAAAGAAAAGTAAAAGTAGGTAGGTACTATAAGGTAAGGAAAAATTAAAGAGTTAACCTCTTTGATGGAACCGGCTGGCTCTTTTTTTTCATGGAATTATCGGCAATGTCTACTCTCTGTCTACGACTACGGTCTGCTTTTTCTAAATATATAAGCTGCATTTGCTGTGGTCTTCTTCTACATACGCCAACGTGAACTAAAACGCAACAGTAACTGTTTACAGCCGGGCATGCCACAAGGACGCAACCTGGGACCATTATTAAAAATCCTGTAGAAAAATTACAAAAGTTTAACATAACACTAACGAGGTCCAAGATCGTTTTATGGCACATGTGGAGTGGCAATAAAAACGGCGCCTGTTGAGGTTTTATTGAAGATGCGAATGGTCGAGGAATGGCCGAAGAACTGAGAGTTACGACCAATTACCGAATATCAATTAGTAATGTTGATATATTGGACGGATCGTAAATATCTTTTCAATTTGCTAGCGAACGCGAGGACGTGGAACATTCACGAGTACATCGGTTTATGAGCTTATCGCCAATAAAAAGCACCATAAGTGTGATAATTAATTAAACAAATAACAAAACATTCCATCTATTGTCTCCCACCCTTTCGTATTTTTTTTCACAACTTTACTAACTCCTTGGAGTTTGTTGACGTAGCGGGTTAAACGTTCGGATTGCATTCTAGTGTCACATCATCTGTCACAATACCGGGGCACTGGATGGTTGACCAAATAAAAAACATCTCAGTGTTTCAGAACGCACATAAATCCGTTGGTCCCGGTTGCTGTCGTAAGCTGGCAGTCGTTAAAACCCACTAGCCCGCAATGGGCCAACCATGTGAAGGCCTGTGCCCACACGGGACGTTTATAGGCTGATGATGATGATGATGACGGGCTCACCACCTATCCCGCTGAGCACATGTGCAGTTGTAACTTGGTGTGCCGTGGACTGCTTCTGCGGCCCCCATCATTGCCTAGTCTCTGCCCAACCCTTTGGGGATAAGAGTCGTGTATGTTTGTATGTGTATGATGAACGCTAAAACATTCAAATGATAATTGGGAAGGAATGCCGGTAGCGCGCCGGAGCGTGCTGGCTTTGCTTTATTTGTGGCCGTATGATGGACGCCGCGCGCAACGCTTTACATATAAATTACCAATTACAAGGCGACCATAGCATTTGGATTATCGCAGAACTGCTGCGTGAACGGTTAAGCTTATTGATTTTGTGTCGGAGTGAAATTTTGTTGAAACGTACGATAAAATGATGTTATTTGCTCTAGGTAATTATACGTATTATGAATTTGTTAATTTATGAGTTAATATTAATAAGCAGGCACTTTAAAACGTTAAAAGTATCGATACAAGGATGTACAATGCCTAACTCGCACATCCTGCTAAAATATCTGAAAACTTTTAGATTGTGATAAACACACTTAGTTCACGGATTTTCTTCGTGAACTGTATTTTGGTTATCAGCTCTACATATTTAAAGCTACCACTATCTTTAACGGTAGCCACTTTTAATAATGAGTAATGAGATAGAAAGAACTCAGGATAACGACCGTTCGTAATAAATGTATGGCATACCTCCTACAGTCGCTACCCTCCCCTGGTGTACTTCAAACGTTAAGTGGACGGCCTCATTACTATGATTGATTTCTTAGCGAAACTAATTCAGTAGTTGCTACTGGCATTCTAATAATTACGTTTAATAGAAATCCAGTAGAGGTTTCTAAACTACTTATTTGATCAACCGGTCGGATGTAACAATTTCACGGCACGTGGTTATTAATAAACTTTGTGATCGCTAATCATAATGAAACGTTTCGTTTCACGATCGAAATTATGCACGCTCTAGTTTATGATGCTTCACTAAATGTGAACAAAATTATGATCTATTTTTTATCATTATCATGAGAATGTTATGTAAATCACAGTGCTTTGAATCAGACATAATAACTGTACTGTTATGTAAATCACAGTTCTTTGAATTACTTAAACCCATTATCGAAGCAGAAACTTATTAAAGTAGTATTAATTGATAAAATAATAACTGTTGCGGTGAATTTAAGTGCATCACCTGCAGCTATGGCGAGCCCGTGTCAACCCATCACTTCCTCAAGACAAGTGCAAATCTTTCATTGCGCGGTACCGGGCAATCATAGCCTGACAGAAGTTATGTTTAGCGAGACAAACCAGGCGGCCACCCGCCGCGCGTGCCCGCGGCGAGCACGCGCTTTGCGAATTTACCTGTGTACTCGGCGGAGTGCCCCTACAATCTGCAGGTTGTGCAACGGTACCTGATGTGGTGGTGTGCAAGCCTAGTATTTTCGTTACGGACGGATTATCTAAATGGGCGAATTTTAATGATAGTAGCAGTAAAGAAAAATGGAAAGTATAAAGAGACATTCATCAAAGCTTATTCTAAATAATGATAACTCAGAACTTAATAAGCGAAATATTTAACAGGGATAAACGTATCCTACGTATCATAGACCTTATATATTAAAAATTATTATACCTTTATTTAAATCGGGAAATAAAGAGGACCCCAGTAACTATCGACCAATTTCAATACCATCAGCACTTAGCAAAATTGTTCTGGAACAATTAGTGGAATACTTTAACTTAAATAATATTTTACATAGTAAACCATTCGGTTTAACTTCGTTCCACTACTGATGCAGGTGTTGCTCTAGTAAAACATATATTTGATGATGCCCGTGAGGAGTCTCATAAACTCATAACGCTCTTGGAGTTTTCAGCGACCTGTCCAAGGCTTTCGATTCCGTTGAGCACCGGACACTGGTGATGAAGTTAAATTACTATGGTCTCAAAGGTTTTTCGCTTGATTTGATAAAGTCTTATCTCAGTTCTAGAGCACAAACTGTCGATGTCAATGGAACTAAGTCATCTGGTTCTCATGTAAAAATGAGAGTTCTACAAGGGTCAATAATAGGCCCTTCCTTATTTTTGATATTTAACAATGACCTGCCATTCTTTGTAGAAAACTTCTGTGAAATTGTATTGTTTGCAGATGATACTTCAATCTTTTTAATGTGATTAGGTCAAGAAAAAATATGACGATTGGTTTACTGTTAATAATTTACAGCTAAATGCTAAAAAACCAAATGCATTAATTTTACACTACCAAATGTCAAGACCAAATCAAACCGATGTAAGGATAAACGGTGATAAATTAGATTAGGTAGACTTGGCTGTTTTTTAATTTAGGCAGTTAACCGACGTTGAAACTGCTTAAACTGTTTAAGTACTTTAGTTATTTTCACAGTGTCATGTCATATGGCGTCCTACTGTGGGGAACAGCGGCTGATGTTAAAACTATATTCATTTTACAGAAACGAGCAATAAGAACCATCTATAGACTAAGTTCACGACTTCTCTAAGGTATATTTAAAAAAAAGTTGGAGTTCTTACAGCTGCATCTCAATATATTTATAATTGTACAGTTTTTGTGCGTTGCAATATTAACTCATTAACTAATCACGGTGAAGTACACAATTTCAATACTAGAAATAAGTCATAACTTGTGATGCCCCTGTTCAGGTTACAGAAGGTTCTCGGCTATTTCTTGGGGCAAGGTATGCACTATTTTAATAAAATACCAAGTACTGTATTAGAATTACCTTTAGATAAGTTAAAAATCATGTAAAATCTTGTTACTTAAGAAAGGTTATTATACAGTCAAGGAATATTTAGAAGACAAAACAGCCTAGAAATGATAAAATAATCTCATTATATTGTAAATTTTCTTTGTAACTTACTCATTTTACCCTGGTAGTTTTACCATAGCCTTTATCAGCAGTGTCTTACAGACAATAGGTACCTACTCAAAACTAATGTTGTGTAAAACGTTGCCTAAATGTTTTCTTGCTTGCTTCATTGGAGTTGCTCGAGTGTCATGCTCTCTCAAAGTGTCTCTGCGGTGTGGTGGCATGTGCATCGGGTCGTTACGTTCCCTAAAACATGGTTGAGCGAAGCGATGGCTGATTCACATGTCATACTCGTGAACGGGTGCCGCCTGTGGAGGCTGGTCTGCTCTTGCTAAGTTATTTTTATTATTAGTATATTAGTGGTAGTAGTCTTACTTTTTATTTTTCTTGACTGTAAGACATTGATTACATTGATTATTTTATACTGATGAATACGTGAACTTTTTATTTTTATTATTATATTTTTAATTTTTGTATCGTTGTCGTTGTTTTATGTTCTTACGTTTTTATTATTGTAATGGAAAATGCCCGTCTATCATAGGGAGGACATTTTTCAATTCTAATTTGACGCTGTAAAAGAAAGGGAGAAAAGAAATGCCCTTGCTGATTTTTTTGCCGGTTCTTCTCAGTACAAGGTTTCCGCCCCATAGATAGTCTTACGAACCGATGGCATAATGACATTCATAAGTGCTGTAACCTAAACATGGCCTAACCTGAATAAATTATATTGATTCATCTTCTCATACATTATCATACGCGACGTTCAGAACTTCTTTACAAGAATAAAACAAGTAACACTTTAAACAGCAAACGAACTTTACATAGATACAGACGACAAATAAAATAATCACGTAGTTACAGTACTTGTATAGTACACATCGATCAAGGCCGTCAGGAATGCCGAGTCCGAATTCGCCTTTCTCATGCGCCTAGCCGCGTTTCCTGGAAGCGGGCCGGCGCGTTCTCATGCGATCCCCTTGCGCCTCACGTACGCAGATGACTTTATTTTGATATTGCACAGCCGTTGTTTATTGCCCATTGTTTTTCCATCGTCGCCGCTACGTGCTTCAATGTCGGCGCCGAAGATATTATAAATATTTCACTAATTCGTCTCCGGCCGTTTAGTATGCGCCACAGGTGCACAAAGTGAAAGGCTTCATTTGAGTTGTTATAAGTTTTTTCATGCAAGCTTCTGTTTAAATGTTTTAGAATATCTTGTCGTCCTACTTAATCGTTTGTTCTTTACATATTGATGCCTTTTGTATCATGGTTACTTAGTGTAAATCAAATGCAAATGTCTCCGAAACTTGTGTGGCTCGCGTGTGTTGATAAAATAAAGCGAACTTTATCGTATGAATAGTCGCGTGCACGCGGTCGGGATGGAACTTTTCCCTTTGGAACAGTCACTTTAAGGACACAGAATGTCAAGGTTGTTGGAGATCGATGAATGCTACAGACTTAACAAAACAATCTGAAATATAATACTATGTTGAATTATTATCCACTACTGGAGAAGAAAAGTCAAAGCAGCGCTTTAAGTGTCACAACCCGTTAATAATACTTATATGAAACTAATTTCAGTTTTCAAAAAATTTGTGTTATAGATATATTAAAAACATTTAACACTCTCAATAAAAAGAAAACTGCTGATCTGTGGGGTAATTCCGTGGATGTCGCTAAATCAGTAATTATGACAATAGCTCCAGTTTTAGCTTGCATATTTAACGAATGCATTGACTGTGGTGTTTTGCCCGACCTAATGAAACATAGTAAATTAATTCCATTGTTTAAATCAGGTAGCACTTCTGACCCCTCTAATTTTAGACCTATTTCTGTGCTACCCACATTTAGTAAAATTTTTGAAAAGTTGATGCTAGACCAAATTCAAATTCATTTTCATAGAAATAAACTTTTACATTGTAAACAGTATGGTTTTACTAGGGGTCGCTCAACAACTGACGCCGGTGTTGAGCTTTTAATCCAAATATTTGATACCTGGGAGGAATCACAGGATGCCCTAGGGGTATTTTGTGATTTATCCAAGGCTTTCGATTGTGTTTTACATGAAACTTTGGTCAGGAAGCTTAACCACTATGGAATTAGGGATGCTTCTTTGAGCCTTCTAATCTCATACTTGAGTAACAGGATTCAGAAGGTCGACATTAACGGTAAAAGATCTCCGGGATCAGTGGTTACAATGGGAGTTCCGCAGGGTTCAATACTAGGTCCATTCTTGTTTTTGGTTTATATTAATGACTTACCTTATTTTGTAAAAGACAGTCATGAGATAGTATTGTTTGCTGATGATACTTCACTTTTATTCAAAGTGAAACGACGACACCCAAATTATGACGATGTGAATAATGCGATCTCAAAGATTGTTCACTGGTTTAGTGTAAATAACTTGCTATTAAACGAGGGAAAAACCAAATGTGTAAGATTTGTATTGCCTAATGTTAAGCAAGTAACAACTAGTGTACAAATTAAAGATAAGAATGTGAATCCTGTGGACACCACTGTGTTTCTAGGCATCACGTTAGATGCCAAGCTTCAGTGGGGCCCACATATAGCTAAATTGTCGAATAGACTTAGCTCTGCGGCTTATGCAGTGATGAAGATCCGTCAGTTAACTGAAGTTGATACATCCAGATTAGTTTATTTCAGTTACTTTCATAGTGTAATGTCGTACGGCATTTTACTGTGGGAAAATGCTGCCGACATTCAAACTATCTCTGTGCTTCAGAAGAGGGCTATTCGAGCAATCTATAACCTAAAGGCTGGCGACTCTCTCAGAGAGAGATTTAAGAATATAAATATAATGACAGTTGCATCACAATACATTTAAGAAAATTTGATTTATGTTCATAAAAATACTGGAATGTTTTCAAAAAACAGTGATATTCACAATGTAAACACTAGAAGTAAGAACAAATTAGCAGTACCTTATACTAGGCTCCATAAAATAAATAATTCTTTTAGGGGTCTGTGTGTAAGATTTTACAACAAAGTACCAAATGACATTCAGAAATTAGATCTTAATAAATTTAAAATCAAAATCAAAGAAAAGCTTTATAAAAAAGCTTATTATAAAGTATCAGATTACACAGAAGACAAAACAGCTTGGATCTGAAATGCTCCAAGCACTCCAACAGCTATTTCTAATTGTCTTTATTTAATTGATACTACATTGTATTGTAATTTTGTATTGACCTGGTAACGACATACTCTTTTTTTTGTTTGTAAATGTCGTTGCTTTTGTGCGCTGTGGTTTCTTGCGCCCATTCTTTGCCACAGTTAAAAAATTATGTCCTGAATGGGTGGTAGGTATAAAAAGATTTGGACGATTCAAAGTACTTATTAATTGAGTTTATTGAATAAATATATTTTGACTTGACTTGACTTGACTATTATTAAAACTTTTGATAAGCTTTATGAATAGATCTTTAGTTAATACTTCAGTCATTCATTATGCAGAAACATAAAGCTGGTAAATATATGAGAAAAGATAGCTACAAGGAAATGTAACAAAACAACGGAAATATTCTTTTTTCATACGTAGGACAGCAAATCACTAGTATTGCTCCCCAGACACCAATCAAAGTCCCATTTCCCATCTGTAACCAGGAACACATGGCATACAAGCTGAAACTTTTTTGGTGTTTTTTTCATAGGAATATCAATTAGAAGCTTTGGTTTCGTTCCGCTCGCGAGTGAACGGTTCAATTCAAACTATTAGACACAGTGGAATGTTGAACGGTATGTTATTATCATTTTTAAATAAACTTGCATATAACGTTGCTTGTTCTCTATGCTGTGATTGTTAAAAACACACTTGCCATCGGTACCCAGATATTTGTTCTTATATTTTAATAATATGGTTAGTTTCTGTATTTAAGATGTACGTAAACTGTTTATCGGACCAATAATTATTATCAAGCCACTATTTCAGTGAAATCATTCTCATATACTAGCGTTCTTTTGAACTTTACTTACTACTACCAACTCCTAAAGCCCTGGTGCCACTTTGTTGCTGCCTGCAGGTTTTAAGACGTTCGTCGTAATAATCACTAGAACACCAGCCCGCATTGGGCCAGCGCGGAGGGTCATGGTCCAATCTTTCCATGGGCACTTGTTCAAGTGGAAAGGCTTGTGCCCAGCAGTGGAACTTTTAAAGGCTGACGATAAC
This sequence comes from Scoparia ambigualis, assembly GCA_963921215.1. Taxonomy (NCBI): domain Eukaryota; kingdom Metazoa; phylum Arthropoda; class Insecta; order Lepidoptera; family Crambidae; genus Scoparia; species Scoparia ambigualis. The sequence goes on from OY992516.1 coordinate 32,154,211, forward strand.
TAACCTATGGAACTAACAGAAGATTCTATACCATCATGTACTTTTATCTCTTTATTAAACCCACGGCGCCCCCGGGAGTCCTCGCATTCCCGGGATGCCTAACATCCTGCTACGCCATGCTCGCCTGGTAATTACGGCCGCTGCCATTGCGCATGGCGACTAATTAAGATTAATATTGTGATTTATTTGGACATGTCCTTAAAAGATTGCAACTTTTTCTTGAGTTCAGATTAGTCTCAATAAAAAAGATTTTTGGGATATGTAACTCTAATTGTGGAACTATTAATGAGTCTATTCAATTACGAGTTTATGCTCTTAGTACGTAATCAGTTTGCAATAAGGAGAAAAATGTATACTAACATCACGGGACGAGTAAAAAACGAAGGACTCCGCGCCACGATACTAACAAGTGAAGCAGCTGTCACAGGGACGGTTGATATCACAATGACAGCCGATCGGCTTGCCTTTGTGTAAGGTGTGCTGTATAAATACAATAATACTGGCTAACTATATGCGCTTCACTTGTTAAGAAAGTGACGCGGAATCCTTAACAAGCAAGACTAACACTGGCATTGCAAAAGGTCTTTACAATCAAAAATAGTGGGCGATAGATTTATTAGTTAAATAAAAATGGCGTCTATAATGAATCCTATAAAAACGCCCATTGGAATCAACGTCACACAAAACAAAAACAGGTGAGCATAAGTAGTGTTAGATTTTTTTATTCCAAACCTGGGTCTAAAGTAGTAGGTACTTAAGTACCTACCTACTACTACTTATAAGTCATTTAAAATCACCGTAAGTTGTTGTGATTGTAGCCTTGCGATTGCGAGATAGGGAAAAGGAATTACAAGGCTTCATTTCTATTTGTCCACTACTAAAAGTAGATAAGCACCTAAGTATACTACCTATTTTATTAATAGTATTTTACTGTTTTTGTGAAACAAGTTTATGTTCAAAGTCGTTTAATACTGTTTTCATTTTATAGTGCCAAGTTAGTGCAAGTAACCTAGCAAATGAAACAAAAACAGATCACAAGATTTTTTCCAACAATTTTGAGTTAATATAACTCTTACTACTTATAGTATTTCACATGGAATATCGAGATCCGGTGCATTCCCCGCCAGTGGCATCGCTATCGTGGCATCGGAGCGCTGCGGGCGGCGGCGGGCACAGGTGGCGCCTCGAATCCCGGTTATGACACGGGATGATATACATCCTGTGCTCGATCCTCCGATTTCTATCATCTCAAAGCTTTGGACACTTCTTATTATTTATTTTTATTTAAAACTTTTGCAACAAAACATTACATGGCGGACTTAACGTCTGAGGCATTCTCTACCAGTCAACCATAGGGTGGTGCAGAGATGACATGGTAGGTGCATTTAGGTGCGGTAATAAAAGTGAAAACGTACATACGTAGGTCTTATCTATTTCTTTGTTGGATGCTTTAGTTGTCGTTCTGAACATTTCGAATATCAGCTTTTGTCAAGTTTCTATTTCCTTTTCAAAAATACTAATCCAAACTCGCAACTATTTATCGTTTATAAACGTTCCGGTTATCGTAAGGTTAAGCAGTCTTCTACTTTCCAACTATTTGGTTAGGCTAGGGCGGTTACTCATATTCGTATGATATAGTCAATCCGAGAAGGCAGGCCAGAGCCATGAGACGTTTATGGTCTGATGATAATGATTAAAGGCAAAAACAAGCATAGGTAGTTACTAGTTAAATGGTCCGATCTGTCCAAACTCCAATAGATACCGCCTCATACATCTTAAACACACGAACGAATATAAATAATCTGTTTGCCTAGGCAAAAACTGATGAGCCCCTATCATAAGACATTTATTTAAACATCAACACAAATGAAGAAACATTATCTTAATTTTCAATGAAAAAAAAATGCCCACTTACACTTAGCTAACGATCGCATGCAGCCCTTATCGGCTCGGACGATCAAAATTGAACACAATGCAGAAACGACAGGTAAGCAGTTAGCGTTCAACAAAAAAAAAAAATCAACTCAAAGTAGACCTTAAGCCAATTAGAGTAGAGTATAAAATGATTAGCAAAACGTCGGTGGAAACAAATCGTACGTCTAAGTCTGTCATGCTGCAGTCGGATGCGGCAGGAGCTGTCAAAATGACGTAATATATTTATTGACGCAGACCCTCCATCTGTCATCGATGACGTGAGAATCTTACGGTGCTCCGCTCATTTTTTATCACGGTAGGAAAGGCTAGTAGCCTCTTCTTTTGTTTATTTTTCAGATTTAGTAGGTCGTTGACCTTGCGGTATTTAAAATACCTATATCGTTAGTCAATTGTTTCGTTAGGCGTTGTAAAAAGGCAGACTGCGAACGGCTCGGTATTATGTTATGACATACTTGCCTACCTTCCTAAAATGTATGGTTGCTTATAATTTCATATGGTTGAAGCGCTTTTAGAACTTTGATTTTGGTAAGTGTCGATAAGGCGGAAAGTGAAAGAGCAATTCACTTAGAATTCCACACTGCTGTGGAACTGGCAATGTTATCTCTATAAGCCTCTATGGTGTTATAGTTTCAGTCCTAGAGGACGCAAGTTCGATTTTCATCTTGGTGCTTGGTTTGGCTAGTGAAAGGGTTTGTTTAAGTCTGCCTGAATTGGTTAGCTACCATCCATACCTTTTCATGGCACAGTAAAAAAAAAATAACATTTTTGTGTTCCATCAATTAATCAATTAGAGATAAGATAACCAGAGATTCATGATTGTCCGCTTCAATCTGTCACTTACTATCTAGAGAGCTAAAAGCCAGGAACGAGCGCTTATCCCTTGAATAATATATTTAAATAGAAAAGTTAGTGAATTAAATTTAAGCTTAGAATAATTCAATCGTTGAGTGTACAGATTACATCGCTTAAATATAAAAAAATGTATTTATATTAAAATCTGATAAACTAGTGCTTCACTACGGCAAAACTACGCTCAGCAAATTACTATAGAAGTACTTAAACATATTACCGATTCAGTACAAAACTTTAACACCAAATGAATATCAACAAAGTTCGCTGCATCAAATCTAAATACATGGGCCGTACAACCCGCGTGTTACTGCAAATGAAACGTCTGCAATCGCCGTTTATAGTAATAATATGTAAGCACCTACATACACTCAAATCAGTACTAGCGCAAGTACTTACCTACTTATTTTATTTGCCCACAATTATAAAAGGAATTATCATAAACAGTATGGAATTACTGCAAAACTTGCATTAAAAAGCATAAATTTCGATTACCTACAGAGTATTTAACGTTATAAGCAAAATAAATAAGCCGCCAATACACTAAGGATAACTTTCGTAAATATTGCATTCGATGACTCTAATCTGTTATTAACACTATTCCGATAGTCGCGCAAGTAATTCATTTATGCAAGTACATACACTATCACATTTCACTAGTTATGTTAAGACAAGTAACATACAATATGTCAATCTATTAACGTACACATGTTTTTAGAGACTTCAATGGGGGTTTTAAGGTGTTCAGTCTGGCAACTCACTATAATAGCCGTCTCCAAAGGTTTTTTTATACTCGTAGAATCATAAAAAGTACTACAATCAAGTTCAACCATGCATTCTTTTTATAAGAACTATTTCTTACTAATTAAATGTAAAGTACTATATTAGCGTGCTTTAGCCCAAGGTAACATAACTAGTTCATAGGTTAACAAAAAATTGTGAATATCAATTCTGAATCAAACAGAAATTAAGTACTTATATCAAATTTCATACCACCCACCCAGCAACAGTGTCACAAAAAATCCAATACCACAGTACGGCCAATTCATCATACGCATAATTATAAAATGTGTCCCAATAAATCGTCATCGTTTAGGCCAACGGCCACGTACTACGTTTTTTGTCTCGCTCGCGCACGTCATAAACACGACACGGTTAATTAAAACCGTACATTAGCATAAACAAATAAAATGCCCCATTACGAATTCAATTTACAATCTTTGGAATCGGTTGAATTAGTCGCAGTAAATAATACCACAGACACAGTTTCGATAATAGCGTTGTGGAGTAAGTCACAAGCGGTTTCTAGGAAGGTGTGAATAACGCAAAACCTGAAAAAGATACGTTCAGAATCGATAGTAAAATTCTAATACAGGTTTCTACAAAAGTAAAGAATTAGTTGTCTCTAACATTAAAGTAGAGCAACCAACTGAGTGAGGAACTATTAGTTAATTTGTGGTAGAGCTATAAATTGATAAGAGTAATCAATAATTTATAATGAATGACACAAAACATATTTTATTTATTATTTTAAAAAACTGTATGCACGTAAAGTACAGAGGCGGACTTAATGCCTTAGGCATTCTCTCCCAGTAAACCATAATCTCAACCAAAGCACAACTGAACCGCAATCGCTAGACGTACTTTAATAGTGCTATCGCGTTTGACACACGCGATAGCGCGATACGAAGTCGGCAGAACGGCTGCGGTTCAGTTGCGATTTGGTTGAGATTATTTAGTGTGATCGCCCCCCTGAGCATATTCGACCAGAGACACACTGCACCCAAAATCATATAATTCTTGATAATGCTTAATGTCCAAGGATTACTAAACCTTCGACTATTATACGTAAATACATATATCGCGCCCGATTCCCGGAGACCACAACTTTCCTTTCCATAACGCTGAATTTTACAAGTAATTTGCAGTAGTAAACCTTAAAAGTAATACTTGTAGACTTGTAAGACTACTATCGACTTGTAAAACTACTATTTTATTTGTAAACGCTTTCGCCGATAAAATGCGCCGTCGCATCAAATATGGCTATGTTACTCACATCGATGCCTTCATTTGAATACAAGCAGACGAGTCAATATTGATACCTTTTTTGTCGCCACTTTAAGATCAATGCCTAACAATCGATAACATTCAATATTGTATTGGCATCAAGCAAAAGCCATTATATTTGTAAGAAATTATGGATTTTGAAATTATTGGCAATGCAATACTCTAGAAAAAAAAAAGATTTCTCGCCAATTATTTTCTTTTACAGTTTTGCCTTATTCTGACAAGTGAGAGTTTATCATCTCTTGAAGAAATATAGTTTATTTCTAAAAATCATAAATTATATTTAAACTAATGGGTCACGCAGCACAAGTACTTGGACGACTTGACTTTTGAGCTCAAAGACTATCCAGACAGTGGTGTCGTAGAGTTTTAATCATCCCGTGTTGAACTATCTACTTTTCTTCGGAAAATCGGAAATTGTATAAAAACTTAATTGGATCTTGCAACACAAGTACTAGGGCGACATGACTTTAGACCTCAAAGACTACCCAAGAGGAAGTAAGACTACCCAGTGGTGTCGTACGAAAGGATTAAGTTCTCTAGTGTTTAAATCATCCGCGCCTAACCGTCGGGCGGTCGGACGTCCGCGCTCGGACGGCGCGCGGCGGGGCGCTATTGTCCCGCTGTCCGGGATGACGACTCGCCCCACACGGCGCGGGATGGCCGGCTTATCGATAGTCGATAAAGGACACAAATACGTGTTATATTCACGACTATTATTCTTGAAGGGTTAGTCAGAGACCAGGCAATAAGGGGCCGCAATAGCAGTCCACTGCCACAGTTCACGATTCACCAAAGATAACTGCACATGTGCCCGGCGTGACAGGTGGTGAGCCCATCGCTCTATGCTGTTGTATGATGTATACTTATCGCCCCATCTCTTCAAAACACAACAAGTAAAAGGCAACCAAAGATAGGTTTTCAGTGAAACTATGACATTTCATATTATATATTTTACAACCCCCAACTCGAATTTAGATAGCGTGGTGGGTTATGGCCCTATCTTCCCATGTGCTGTGTGTATGTGGGAAGGCCTGTGCCCAGCAATGGGGCGTTTATATGCCGACAATGATAAACTAAAGATAAGCTTTCAGTGAAACAGAAAAGATTCAGTGTTCAGGATACTTTTATTCCTAAATAAAATGAGTTTTCACGGGATTATATCCAATAAAAAAATGTATGAAAATGTTGATTATATTGACGATATCATATGAGTGCACTCCTCTGTACCACGCAAAATCAAGGCAGTAGTGTGACACGCACGCTTACAAGGTAAACATATTATAACCTGGCACGACAGAGAGGCGTGACTTGAAAGATATTTGTATGCCTTGACGAAGGTGGAAATGTAGTGAAACTAAAATAAGTTTAACACCTATGATATTGTAACTAACCTGCATTTCACAAATAAATTATATTCTATTCTATAAGAACATCGATATTTTGGCTTAGGTTGCTTTATCGACAACTTGTCGTAAACTGAAGTCGGTGCCCCAGCCCTACCGTGGCGCCTGTCAGGCCCGCGCGCCGCGGGGCTGCATTGTTCGTGCACCTAAGTGCCTCATATTCGGTTACCCGCCTATATAACACACCTATACGCTGTATCGATATCCACACACCTCGCTCTTACAAACCTCACTAAATCCTACACCGACATATGCAAATGTGAACCTTACCCACTAAATTTTAAAGGAAACTTTTGATTGCATTTCTAAGTGGCGGTTACGGTATCCAGTTGATGCGTAAAATGATATAATTTTCCTTTTACAACTCCTTGAATATCCAAAAGTTGTAATAAATTATCGGACAAAGACCGAACGTCGCACCTTATTTGAGGGCAGTTTTGTCATACGATTGTCTCTCCTTTGTGCACGATTTATAATATTTGTTTAATAGTTTTGGAGGGCAAAAAAAAACTTTATTTATAAAGTAATAAAACGTGTGATTTATGTGCGTGCACGGTATTGTTAATACGTTGTAACGTTTCGAAATTGGGGGAGTGATAATGATTCGTTTTCGTTAGACGTTCGACGTGGTCGTACAGAAAGTTAAAGAAGAGATCGGTATTTAAGAGCAGAGAACCACATTATTGGTTTGCTATCGATTTTTTACGTATCCAATTATTTTATGTTTTAAAATGGTATTCGAGCATACTGCCCTGATGGGAAGCCGCAACCACAGTCCTTGGGACACTTGCGGCAACAAGTCGACATACTTACTTTGTAATGTAACTGAATCATACTGCGATCTGGATATAAATGCAAAACAGTACGGCTCAGCGGCAGAAATAGGTGTAATTGTGGTCACCATACCTAACCTACTGCAATGGATAGATAACTAATACACAGGCAATATGGTTTGCTTAGCTTAGGTATTAAATATTATTATGTAGGTACCCTAATTACTTAACATTAAGTATTTTGTATATCTATTACCGCCAAATTCCGGGCAGAAATCCTACCACCGGACGCGTAGGTACGAAATGCATAAATTTCTATGTTAAGTTATGCTATATTATAGCTTCTATGTAAAGCTGCGCAGTTTCTTGCGCCCGTTCTTCTCCACAGCTAAAGTATGTCCTGAATCGGTTTAGGTAAAAACATTTTTTATTAAGTTAACTTGAATAAAGAGATTATGATTTTACTAACCTCAGGGTCTATCTTCTTGTATTCCGGGTCATCATCGTCCACCTCAAAGTACAGCTCCGTGGAGGTGAGCGAGAGAGTCCCGGGCGCCGCCAGCCCCGGCGCCACGAGCCGCGCGCGCGAGCTGATGTTCACGGGGCCTGCACACCCATCTCATTACACACCACCCAATTTGTCATAAAAAATTGATTATCAGCTTATAAATGTCCCACTGCTGAGTACAGGCTTTCCTACGTGGAAAAGATCACATGAGGAGCTTGGGACATGTAACTGGTACACTTAAAGATGAAGTAGAAAGAAATGTAACTTAGTTTCGGTTTAATATAAGGGAAAAACTAAAACGCAAACTGAAGTCACGTGATCCCAGATGAAAATTCAGATTATTTATAAACGTATGCGTGGAATAAATTCAGCTTGCGTAAAACTACGTACGTAAATATTGAACATCAAACAAACCAATCTATTTTATATTCAACTACAACATGAAAGCATTTGACCTTTATCTCAACTGATGGTAAGTAATGAAAAGGCCGAAAGTGGAATACATATTCATAGACTCTTTAACCTAATAGCTGTTAAAACAAAACTAATATCACTTATATGTTGCTCAAGACAATAATCATGCATGCTTAGCAAAAACAGCCTTCTACTTAAACAATTTATTTATATCTAAACAAAAAATATTAATTCGATACTACCATTCAAGACCATCTCTGAGAATGTTTCAATAATAATCTAATATTAAACAAAACTCACTGCGCCACTCATGCTAAATTTCTAAATAACCTAGTTTATAATTTCATAGCAGGTGACAATATAAATAGTTTTTTAACCAAACGTGTGGCCGTGATTTATAGAATAACATGATTTAGTTTATGATCGAAATGTTTCACTGAACTCCTGTAGGCTATTTCTCAGCAAATGCAAACTTTAAGTTAATTGCTAAGAAAAAGCTTTTAGGCGCTTTAAAATTTTGCGACCATAATCATCATGCGCTCTCAAAAGAATAGTTTATTTATAATTTAACAATTTGAACTACGTCGTGAGTGTTGTTAACATTATCCTCTTTCCGAAAAGGTTGAATCATTTACGGTTTGGCTTCAATTCAAATTCAAACTCTAGAAGTAAACGGACCTGAAAACTAAATATCTGCAACTGTAAATAGCATTGTCATTCTGATGCATAATATTATTTCTATTTGACACTAACTGTGTTCAATTCACGTTACTGCAGGTCTTAGGTATTATACCTATTATTAACATTCTCTTAATAACGTTTATTCACGACCACTCACGCCTTACAGTTTTGACAGAGCAACATCGCAAGCATGTCCGAAACGGAACTAGCTAATATAAGGTTCTTAACATTTTTATTTGTACCAACGGAACTTTATTCTGAGTTGTCATTAAACTTAAAAAATATCTAGCTGTGGTGTGGCAACTCATTATGAAAAGAACTCAACCCGTCTCTTCTTATGGGTGTTGTAAAAGGTGACTAACGAACTAAAGACTGCACTTGTGCGGTCCTCATTGCCTAGTCTCTGTCTCACCCATTGGGGGTAATAAGTAGTCGTGGCTGTATGTATGTATGTTTCATTGCATTGAGGATGTTCTGTTTCATTTTTTTAAATTCATTTCCCTGAAAAATGGTTGTAACCTTCTGTCATGGTGATTCCTAGAGGTTGCTAACAATGAGCTCTCAAATCAAACTGAGCGTGTGGCATTGCAATTTTTTTTATAACTCCTTGCATCTTACTGACATATGATTATCACTCAAATTGAGGCACTTTTTGTCGTTGATTTTGTACGAAAAGGTAATTGTTTATCGAAGTTATAGATGATAACAAACATGCAGACAGAATCAATAAGCGAACGTTTAAGGGCAGTATCTATACATCATTTTGAATACAATGCCAAAAAGTTGGCTCCGGTTTAAAAGTGATTTTTCAAAGTTTTGTTTTCTACTAAATCAATTAAAATAATGCACATCATGAAACATGATGTATCTTTACTAACACGCACGCAAGCGTCAATAAAAGATACCTAGTGTACAGATACACGCACACAATTAAAAAACCATTGTATGACATTGGCGATCTTTGTGTGCGTGTAGTACAGCTACGGGTTTGGAATGGGTTGGTATTTTTTGGTGAATTATTATAATGTTTTGTTGATTATCTCGGTAACGAGCCTGTAGTTTTGGACCAAAGGACATGATTTTTTTTGGTCCTAAAATAAAAGAAAAATTAACTGCAACAATTTATATACGAGGGCAGTTTGGCAAACTCAATGACTTTAAGGTTGAATAAACCATGTCATCTCTGCACCACCCTATGGTTGACTGGTAGAGAATGTCACAGGCATTAAGTCCGCCATGTAATGTTATGTTGCAAAAGTTTAAATAAATAAATAAAAACTTTTTAATATTTTTTTGTCTCATATTTAGAAACTGACTACGAAGCGCATGCCGTTCTTTTTTCAAATTTGGCGCGAAAACAAGCTTTTTAGAAACAAAAAAGTTTCGATTTCTAAGTATTCTTTAAAAATGGAGAAAAGTGAGTTTCGAGTGCTAATTAAACACTATTTTTTATGTGGTAAAACTATTAATCAGACCGAAGACAAATTGAAGAAGTATTATGGTGATTCTGCGCCATCTCATGGGATGGTACATGTACAGTGGTACAGTGGTTTACTGAATTTCGTTGTGGACGTACTACCACTAATGACGCGGAGCGCCCAGGAAGGCCGATTGAGGTCACTACGGAGGGCATGGTTAATAAATACATGATATTGTTATGGCAGACCGTCGAGTGAAGATACGCGAAATAAGTGATGCTGTGCACATCTCTACTGAACGAGTTTTTTATATATTGCATGATATTCTGGGCATGAAAAAGCTTTCTGCAAGATGGGTGCCGCGTTTACTAACAGTCCACCAGAAAAGAAATCGTGTAACAGTTTCTGGGGAATGCCTAGCCATGTATAATCGCAATCCGAGTGAGTTTATGCGTCGGTACATAACAGTTGACGAAACGTGGGTCCATCATTATACACCCTATGCTTAGTCTTAGTCTCTACTAAGCAACAGTCGAAGCAATGGACTTCTACCGGGAACGTGCCCCAAAGAAGGCAAAAACTGTTTGCTCGGCTGGTAAAGTGATGGCCACAGTCTTTTGGGACAGCCAAGGGGTTATTTGCATCGATTTTTTTGATAAAGGCAAGACAATAACCGTAGCTTACTATGCTGCATTGTTAGATAGATTCAATGAAAAGTTGATCAAGAAACGACCGCATCTAGCCAAGAAAAAAAAATCTATTTCATCAGGATAATGCACCGGCCCATTCGTCTGCAATCGCGACATCAAAAATTGTCGAATTAGGATACGAATTATTGCCACACCCTCCGTATTCGCCAGATTTAGCCCCCTGTGACTTTTTCCTCTTCCCAAACATGAAGGAATGGCTTGGCGGGCAAAGATTTTCGTCAGACGAAGAGGTGGTAGCCGAAACTGAGGCCTGTTTTTCAGGGTTTAACAAAAAATATTTTTTGATGGGTTGAAGAGGTTGGAACATCGCTGGACAAAGTGCGTAGAGTTGAAAGGTGATTATGTAGAAAATTAAAAAAAATGTATATGTAAAAAGAGTGTTTCTTCTTTCCAAAGTCATAGACTTATAAAACCTTGTCCAAGAGACTAAATGATATCATTCTGTATATTTTTCAGGTTTTTAATTACCTCTGTTAAAGAATACAGTATTTTGATAAGTTTTATACGTTTCTGAACGAGTTCCGGTTTTTTTAATGTTAACGAACGCAGGGTTATTAAATAGGTAAGTCTATGAGGTCTTTGTTAATGTAGAAACGCATAGAATAATAACAGAAACTATATCGTTAAACACAGTTATCTTTATCGCACATATAGTATTTAGTAATGATACACACAACTAACACAACGAAAGCGCGGCCGGGAATCGTCTGGCGGCTGACAGTCTGCGTCTGTCTACGATGCGTATTGACATATAAAACGTCAGACAAGCGTAATTTTTTTATTTATAATAACATAAAGTGTCTCAATCTGACAAATAATGTTGCTACTTTCGAGTAGAAATCAATGTTGGTTTTTAATTTATATAAAAAACCGAGGTCTTTAAATTAATTATACGGTCATAAACATGTTGGTAATAATATATTCTTCAAGTATTTATACATTGGCGTCAAGTTAAAACGACTTCGGAATTTAGTACCAAGCCCCATAGTAAAAAAAAATGTCCTTTGGTGAGCTTGCTCAGTGTGAATAGTAGATTACTGTTGACCCTTAAACGGTTGCTTATTGACATTGTTATATCCTATATAATCACGACTATTATCCCCGAAGGGTTAGTCAGAGACTAGGCAACGAGGACCGCAGAAGCAGTCCTCTGCCATAGCCTCTGCCACACGAAATAGCGAAAATAAATAAAAATTAAAAAGTAACAGAAGCTTCAGCGACCTACTTTGCGCGTCATTGCACTGACCCGTGAGGTCGGCGTCTAGATCGCGGTCGTCGAGCAGCAGCTCGGCGTCGTCGATGAGGTCGGCCGCCGCCGCCGGCGCCAGCGCGCCGCCCGCGCCCGCGCCCGCGCCGCGCCCGCCGATGCGCGCGTGCAGCTCTTCCGTAGCCTGCACGCACACGGTTATTTTACATACATAAAGTCAAAGGCAAATACCCAAAGTCGAAATTAACACCCGTATTCACAAACATAACTTGTCTAAGCAAAGTAGAAATGCTATGCGAAGTAAGACATTTCTCAGTGCGTTTCGTACGACAAGCCTGGCTACCTTACCTATGCGTTCATTTTAAGGGTCGCATAGCGCCGGTGGCCACTTAAATACTGTTTATGAATGGGTTTTTGAGACCCTGTGCGTCCAAGCGCACTGTGAGACCACATAGTAATGTTTGTGAATACAACTGTTAAATAAGTTAAGTCTAATGAGAAGCTCGATGGCGCAGCGGCTAGCGCGTTCGGCTTGCGATCATGCCCGCCAACAAAATCAAAGCAACATCGAAATTGCTAAAGTAAAGCCACGTGATACTAAGTTTTCTTTAAGGATAGGCATTACAGCAGATATAGAAAACATTTTTTTTTACAGAAAAAGCAGTAAGGTTCTTATATAACCTATGATCACGTGACTCCCTTAAGGAGCTGTTTAAAGAAATAAATATTCTTACAGTTGCATCACAATTTATTTATAACTATATATTCGAAAGTTTATGGATCATTTATGGGACAAGATGTCGTATATTACAATAAAATCCCGAACGATGTAATAATTTCACCCTTTGACAAATTTAAGACACGTGTTAAGAACAGACCTTTAGAAAAGGGCTATTCTATTACACAGTAAGCGATTACATCAATAACAAAAACGCATGAAATTAACATTCCTCTAATTTCGCACACATATTGTTCTAATGCGAGTAAAACTTTTGGATTCACTTTTGTTTTTATCTTGTCTTTTATTATACAGCGTGTTAGTTAACACGAGGGACATATATAAACAAATAAAAAAATACTACTCGAAGCATGTAAAATGATTCAGAAAATAGATGTTAAAATTTCATAAAATAGTGCTTTCGACTCAATTACGCGTATGGTATAGAATAAGTAGCCGTCGTGGTTGACCCGTTTTTCCTTCATACTAGATCATATTTAATCTTTTCCCGCGCTTAGTGTATACGCTTACATTATTTAGTAGAAAAATGGGCATTTTCTGACAGCCCAAATTAAAAAGTAAAAATTAGTTCAAAATCACTCGATAGATGGCGTTTTATGAAAGCCGATCCGTACCTACCTAGGGGCTGTAATAAATTCTACACTTTTGCTTATCTACCAAAAAAATATAATTGTACTTAAGTACCTATTTTCATTCAGGACATCCAGGACCTATTTCTGTTTTGGAATGGAATAAATTTTACGCAGCCATACACGTGCTCTTCATGGACTCGCCTTTTACTAAGCGCCATACTAATATATGCGAAGCGCCATCTATGAAATCATTACGAACCAATTTCTTTTTTTTTTGATCTCGAAAAATCGCCCATCATGCAAAAAATTTAGATTTTTTTTTAATGAATCGGTTCGGGAATCGACTACTAATGTCAAAGTCAAAGTCAAAGTCAAATTATTTATTCAATGTACAATTTATTCAAACCACTTATTGACGTCAATACTAATAATAATAAATAAAACAGTTAACTAACTTGTAGCTAACACTTAACAACTAATCTAACGAACTATAGTCTGTGCCAGACAAACGCGCATCGCTACCCCCAGCACCACTGCACGCTGAAACAGGATCGCGTAGAACCGAAATATAAGCCGTGGTGATAGAATTATGTGTAAACAAACGTGTCCTGGTACGAGACAAAAATGGCGGGCAAGTGTCTCTGCCCTAGCGACACAAACGGCTAAAACTTATAGGTAATTTATCGTTTTTTTTTTGGATGAAAGGTGAAGAATGATAAATCATAATGAATTGTTAACTTAAGTTAATATTTTAAGGAATAAATGTGATTTCCAATTATCGTATTGATATTGTGGTAAGTAATAGAAATTGAAAATAACTGAGTTTTTGAAGTAAAATAAAGTAACGGCTCAAATGAGTTTTGGAAAACATTAAAGGTTGACATTTTTAATCATTCAAATATCTTTTTTTATAAAAACATATTAATTTGTGTGTTTTAAAATTGTTTCGTTTTCCGTCTTGGTACAAGCACAGAATAACTAATAGTACTACCACCGTACAGAAGGTTCACTCTCTAACGACTTTCACGCGAAATTGAAACTTATTGTGTTACCCGAGCGTTCATATTCCGATAAGAAACGCTGACTCGATATCGATTTGACGTCAGGAGCGCAGGGTTTACGCGCGCGCGCAGGGATTACGAGTTAAGGCTAGATAGGTCGCGCTTTGAGTTTTTTCAAACAATCTGAGACATAGGAAATAAAGGTTTAAATTCTGGATGTAATAGTATGTAATAACTATGTAATAGTTAAGGATCTAATCTATTCAAAGTCGCATTCAGTTACAAGATCCAATAAACTTTACTCGATAGAAAAAAAAACCCAAAGTTACTAACTAGTAACTAAACTACTGATACTTTACATTTAATTTTTGTACTCAACCAAAGACACAAATATTTCGCAGATAAATTAGTAGAGTATCCTATAAAGTCTATACATATAGGCAATAAAACCAATAAATCGCGCCGCTTTGCTGATATACCCGTCCCGTACCGTCGTACCGTCGAGAGAGCGAGAGAGAAGCGCTCGTAATACCTGGCCTTAAGCGACGACGCGCGACGTGGAGCGTGCGAGCCGAGTGGCAACCTTTACTGCCATACGCCTAGGCGGCCTGCCTGGGAGGCGCGCCAAACGAACCTACCTAAACTGCGACACTCCCCTGGTACAAGTGGGGTAAATGACCCTTCATGCACATCTAGCTGGCACAGGCCATAATCTACTCTACCTACCTAATCTACCTACCTAACTAATCTACCACCAGTTCGGATTTTGGGAGAGCTTTCGACTGAGAAGAAGCTGGCAAGTAACTCAGGAGGCCTTACTTTTTTCGCCCTTAAGTAACAAAAGTTACATTACAGTATCATAGATCTAATTAAGTACAATTTATTAAACATAATTAAGTACAATTTGTACGCATCAATAAAATTGTATTGTATTACAAATTAATGCTAAATAAAAATAAATAATTTCAATAAAATACAATTCATAATAATTAAATGAAACAATAGTTAATAATAGTCTAAAAATACTAGTACAGAGTAGACTTATTTCCATGCATTTATGTCTGCAACATAGTCATTGATCTTATAATAAGCTTTCGCAATTAACACACGTATAATGTGCGTTTTGAATTTGTTGTCTGTCAATGCAGTGATGTCGTCAGGTATTTTGTTATAAAAACGAATTTTGCTAAGTCTGAACTTCGGGGCACACAGTTTGTTCCTGTTCCTTGTGTTATATCCGAGAACCTCATTGTTCCTGGTATAAAGGTGTAGATTTTTGCGAGCGTACATAATATTTACAAAAATGTACAAGGATGGTAAAGTAATGATATCTACATCTTTAAATAGTTCATTTAACGAAACATGCTTTTAACTGATATATAAACCGAACTGCTCTTTTTTGGAGAATGAAAATTCTACTTTATGTCCTCCCTTAATATGTCCCTCAGTTTAACTAACACGCTGTTTAGTTTTTTTTATGGTTGTGGATTGTATAATTTGGTAACGACATATTGTTTTGTAAATATCGATACTTCTATATTTATAAAGCTGTGGAGTTTCTTGCGCTCGTTCTTCTCCACAGCTAAAAGACGTCCTGTATGGGTATTGCCTATGCCTACCCATTCATAGTAGTAAAATTAAGTTTAGACGATTCAAAATACTTATTTTAAGTTTACTGAATAAAGAAATTATGATTTTGATTTTGAATGCATGGTTAAATTGAGTGAAGTCATTCTAAATCCAAGATGGCGGCACACCCAAAATGGCGGACAAGTTATTTTTAATGCTTTCTTACAATATGGGTATCAAATGAAAGGGCTTGCCGAGAATACCTCGAAAAATAAAGTGACGTCACTCTAAATCCAATACGGCGGACTTCTAAAGCTTGAAACTCAATTTTGAAACATATATCTTCAACCGATTGAGCTGAAATTTTGTGTGACGTCATTCTAAATCCAAGATGGCGGCACACCCAAGAAGGCGGACTAATTATTTTAAATGCATTCCTACTATATGGGTACCAAATAAAAGGGCATGCTGAGAATAACTCGAATAACTAAAAAGTAAAAATAAAAAAATCTTTTACAAAACAAGCTTTTATTTAAATGCGCAATAAAGAAAAAAAATAACTTTTACTATCCACTTGATTGCTTCGCGGTACTATAGCACCGCGAACAAAAGACGGTCGTTTGTCGCGCGGTGCTACAGGACCGGGCCGACCGCTCTTCGATTTCTAACCATTCGGCAGGTTTTTTTATATACAGCCACACTAAAACCTCTGGGGTAATTTTGATTATGAACTTAATAATAATTAGCAACACTAATATTATTATTATTTAGCACAATCTGTCCCACTGCACTGCAGGGCAAAGGCCTCCCTCTCCTTCTTCCACACAACTCTGTTTCCTGCTACTACGGGCCAATCTTTTTTGTAGGAATCAACACTAATATATAAAAAAAATAGAAGAGGCCTGTAATTGGTTGAAAAAATAATTTTGAAGAATTTAATGTCAGTTCACGCCATATTTTTTTTTGTGTGTGAAGTGGTTTGTTTTGAACTAAGCCTATTGAATTGCTTCCAAATCATAAAAAGTTTAATAGGATATTATTCTACTTTTAAATAATGTAAAAAAAAACACTAGTTATCGATTTAGATTTAATACTATAAATCAATTCCTATTACAAGTCGGAATTTTCTCTTTAGCAAAATTTCCGAATTTCTTATAAATTATTTTACCATTACAGGTAGGTGCTCGTTTTTTTTTAATACTCAGCTTCATCCATAAGCTATACGAAATAGAACAGCATTTGTTCGTATACAAACAGGATCGGTCATAAAAACGGTTTTAACGCAGCTGTTCAAGTGCTCTACGGTAACGCAAAACTGCGTGACAAACAAGGTAAATTGAGCGCCGGCCGCGAAACAAACGAGTGGCTATCAACCTATATTGTCATTACACAATTTATATGTTATAAAAGGTTGTCGCGAGATTTGCTTGTGTAAATAAACAAGTAAATAATTTAATAACTTGATGTGGTTGATTAAACCTAGTAACATTTTTAATATAAGTAAATATGAGTAAGTTAAATCTCGCGACAACCTTTTTTTATCATATAAATTGTGTAATGACGTTATAGTTGATAGTAAAAGTTTTAAAGTGAAAGTTTATTTTTTTCTTTTCAGCGCATTTAAATATAAGCTTATTAAGAGGGTTTACACATTTCGGTTTCCAATACAAACTTCCAAGTTGAAATTTTTAAAAACCAATAAGCCAATTTTGATTAAACTTTGCACGCTAAAGTAAAACACAGGGATCTAAATAGTTTGTTGAAAACATTTTTAAAAAACGTTTATTTAGCTGAGATAATGCGATTTAAAGTCCACTATAGAAAGTTTAAAATCGCAATAACTCAGTTAAATAAACGTTTTTTAAAAATGTTTTCAACAAACTATTTAGATCCCCGTGTTTTACTTAGGTATGCAAAGTTTCATCAAAATTGGCTTAATGGTTTTTAAAAATATCGACTTGGAAGTTTGTATGGGAAACCGAAATGCGTAAACCCTCTTAACTTCTTTTTAAAATTGCTTTTTAATTTGTGAAAGGGTTAGAGCGAGTACACTGGTACCTGCAGTATGGCGTCGTGCGGCGGCGCGGCGGCGGCGGCGGCGGCGGCGGGCGGCGCGAGGCGCGGCCGCGCGTCGGGCACGAGCCGCCGCCGCCGCCGCGCGTCATCTTCCCACGAGTCTAGCTTCCAGTACTGTGCGCTGCTCCTGGACATTTACTCTCCATTAGTCAGACCATCATCATCATCATCATTCGCCGTGTCGCGTAGCGGCTCAATGAAAGTATACTACCACCCCTCTCTTCCCTTGGGTGTCGTAAAAGGCGACTAACGGACTAAACACTGCACATGTCCAACATCTAATAGCAGCGATGGGCTCACCACCTGTCACGCTGAGCGCATGTGCAGTCGCTATTTGGTGAAAAGTGGACTATGGTAGAGGACTGCTTTTGCGGTCCTCATTGCCTAGTCTCTGACTAACCCTTAAATAAATAAATAATTCTTTATTTGCAAAAAACATGGTATAGAGTTGTACATTAGTTAAAATTAAAGTGCACATGTTCAGTTAACACACGGATAGCATGCAAATCATAGTGGTACATTTAGGTATACATTCATATTCAAAATATAATTATTAAATCAAACTTTTAAAAGATAATAAGTAATTCACAAAATAAACAATAATAATTACTATGTCCGTTTATTGAACAGTTCCTTAACATCATAAAAACACTCCTCCCTAGCCATTCCAAAAGTTTATTTTTAAATAAATTATAATTTAACTTCTTTATTTCATTAGGTATTACATTATATATTCGAACACACATAGTTAAGCAGCTTTTCCCATATTTATCAGATCTAGGAATATCATTGAGGACTAGTCGGTGTGGATCTCTTTTTAGTCTAGAATTGACATCACAAGCCCGCCTAAAAAGATTCTTGTTTTTTTTAACAAAATTACACATTTCGAAAATATACAAAGATGGTAGCGGTAACAAGCCAAGACTCCTAAATAAAGGTTTACAGGTCTCGTCGGAAGGGATATCACATACAGCCCTTATGCATTTTTTCTGTGCAATAAATGCTCTCTTTCTGTCTGTGCTATTACCCCATATAAATAAACCGTAACGTAGTATGGACTCTATGTATGCGTGATAGGTGGTAATAGCTGTTTTTTTGTTTGTGACATTCTTAACTTGCTTTAAAGCATATACAAACTGGTTTATTTTTTTGCATAGGTTCTCTATATGAATGATCCAATTGAAGTGGTGATCGATAGTTAAGCCAAGAAATTTTAAATGCGTAGCTTCTTTTATTTTTCTTATATTAAGTTCAATGTTATATTTTGCTTGCTTGGATTTATTAAATTGGATATAGTTACATTTATCAAGGTTAATTTTCAAATTATTTGCATCTAGCCATTCAATTATTTTATCAATTGTATTATTTATGTCAATTTCATGATTGTGAACTGAATTATATACTTTAATCGATTTTACAAATAATGAGATGTCATCCGCGAATAAAATACATTTATGATTAGTTACTAAAGTTATGTCATTTATATAAATAAGAAATAAAAGTGGTCCTAAAATGCTTCCTTGCGGTACTCCAACTTTGTTTTCCCTAAAATCAGATGAATAGGACACCTTCTCATTATGTTTTATTTTATCTACTACAACGCGTTGTCGTCGGTTAGTTAGATAGGACGTAAGCCATTGTTATGGTGGTCCTCTGATTCCGAGCAATTCCAGTTTTTGCAAAAGGAGACTATGTGAGACAAAGTCGAACGCTTTCGATAGGTCCTGAAATAAACCTGTGGTCAGACAGTTTAGATTTATATTTGTCAACACGGTACTCATTAAAATAAACATAGCTAATGTGGTTGACTTTTCCTTTTGAAATCCGTATTGATCTGCATTGATTATACTAAATTTATTGCAGTAATCTAGTAACCTTTTATGCATACATTTTTCAAGCACTTTTGACAGAATAGGTATCAATGTTATTGGGCTATAGTTATTGACGTTATTTTTTTCTCCTTTTTTATACAACGGCTTTACGACTGATAATTTAAGTACTTCAGGAAATATTCCTGAAAAAAAAGACAAATTAGTTAGATGCGTTAATGTAGCACCAAACTCCGAAATGCAATATTTTATTATTTTTGTACTAATACCGTCATAGCCTTCGGAATTAGTCGTATTTAAAGACATAATTTCACGTTTTACCTCGTCTTCTGTCATTGGCTTAAGAAACATGGAGTAAGATAGTGTTTGGTGTTTCAATTTAGTTGACGTTACGTTTGTTGTCGAAGTATTTGTGGATTCAATGAAATGGTCATTAAAAGCCGTGGCTATGTCCTGTGGATTAACTATATTTTTATTATTTATTGTCAATGTTGTAATATTATCACCAATTTTTGAATTAGAAATTTCGTTTTTGATTATCATCCACGTTGCTTTTCATTTGTTTTTACTGTTTCTTATAATTTTAATGTTTGCTTTTTTTTAGATGTATAAATGCATTTTTTTAACATTTTAGATAAGTCGTGTATATATTTTTATTAAGTAATGTTTTGTTTTTGTAATACCGGGGATAATAGTCGTGATTACATGTATGTATACCATCATCAGCCTATATTTGTCCACTACTAGACATAGGCCTCTCCAAGAGCACGCTACTGAGCACGATCGCGGCTACTTTCGTCCAGCTCTTGCGAGCCACCTTAGTCAAATCTCTGCCTGATATTCTTAGCACATTGGCATGGCATGGCGTGCGTAGTGTGTGTGTGTGTGTGTGTGTGGCGTGGCGTGTGATGTGTGTGGGTGTGTGTGGGGGGTGTGTGTGTGGGTGTGTGTTGTGTGTGTGTGGGGGTGTGTGTGTGTGTGTGTGTGGGGGTGTGTGTGTGTGTGTGTGTGTGTGTGTGTGTGGCGTGGCGTGTGTGTGTGTGTGTGTGTGTGGGGCGTGGCGTGTGTGTGTGTGTGGTGTAGCGTGTGGTGTGTGTGGCGTGGCGTGTGGTGTGTGTGGCGTGGCGTATGGCGTGTGTGTATGTGGCGTGGCACGTGGTGTGTGTGTGTGTGTGGCGTGACGTGTGGTGCGTGTGGTGTGGCGTACCCCTGTGCGGGCGCGGCGGCGTGGCGCAGTTTGTCGAGCAGCCGCGCGGCGGCGGCGGCGTCGCGGCGGCGCGCGGCCAGTATCAGCCGCTCGCACGTGCGCTCCTCTTCTAAGCGCTCGCTACTCGTCGTCGCGCATAGGCACTGGAAACGATACAACGGTGATACAGGTTCATCATCATTATCGAGTTGTCGCAGTCTACTGCTGATTTGAAGTTTCTAGATATAAATTACAATATAACGGTGTTGGCATATCTAATAAAATAAAGACCAGCTTCAACTATCCGCATCCAGCTACCTATGTTATGGGCACAGTATTTCAAAACTTTTTCCAAAAAAGGGAGAAACCTTCAGTTTACACGTTTTGTGGGGAGCGCAGGGGGTGGTAAGCATGACAAATTTTACACTCCCATGGAAACTTGTATCACGTTACAAAGTCAAAGTCTCCGATTACAATAAGAACTTTATTTTTTATTCTTCAACGGATAAGCACTTGCTCTTTATCACACCTGCTGTTAGGTTAAATAAAGCCGGTGCTGGAAGCATACTTCACCCGGATTCATTTAAATAATTAATAACTAGCTATCATATCTGTAAATGTCTTAAATCAACAATACTGTCGGAACACAACAATGCTACTAACATTGATGTTAGAGCGACATCTTATTTAGCTAACAAGATCACTCACCTCAAAATCGGCATGCTTGAGCACGTCGTCCGCCCGCATCCGGTTCAGTATAAACTCCGCCTCATTGGCCACCCTCACGATGTGATCCCTCATAGCGTGGGAGAGCAACCGCCCCTCGTTGATGAGCTCTATGAACGCGAGCCCGGCGTGCTTTTGCAGGGAGTTCTGCCACTCTTGCGAGCACAGCAACATCACCAGTTCGACGACTGAGGTGCTCGATTTGAATGTTTGGAGACCTGCAAATTCAATAGCTGGATATATTAACCATTTATCATCCTTTGGTGCACTACATGCTGCCAAAAAGGCATGAGCAAAACGAGATGCGTCCACAGAATAATCATTCACTTACATTATAGAAGGACCAATTCCCAAGAGATAAACTTTTACCGAAAAAAAAGTACAAATGCTTAGAAAATTTTCATAGAACCTCTACACAACATAGATGAACAATAAGCGTTAACAAATTTTCGCTTGCAAAGCTAAAGGCCTTAATTAACCTAAGATACCATACTTGAAACCCTGTTATACCTTAACCATAGGTTTCTGGATTCTGCTAATTACAACGTATCATACTATAACCGAAACCACTCTTTTACGTTACCTTAGCTGTATTTTGGTTCTTCTTGCAACATCCACTTGCATATCTAATAATAAAATAGGTACATATAGGCTAATCTAAATACTGATATAATAGGCAGATATCACGACTAATCTAGACTCCAAGAGATACAGAAATAAAGAAAAAATTCAACAACCAGAAAACTACCATGCTTAATAGCGTATACCTTTACCCTCCATAAGCAGTTCCTGGCCGTGACTTCCCACCAGGGTCTTCGAGAGGAACGGCGCGAAGTCCAGCATGATCTCCCGCAGCAGCGGGCACACGGGCCCCAGCGCTGTCTCCAGCTTGTGCGTGAGCGACGCCTCGCGCGAAATGCCGTCCACCGCCATGGAAGCGTTCATTGCGCTAAGGCCGGCTAGAGTCTCGTTATCCTGGGAGCAATCCAAAAGTTTTAGTCGTCATGCCAGCATGATTACTCTTGAAACCGATCCCAATCGATCGATATTGGTGTTGGAAGATGACAGATGTTATTGAGTTTCTTACTCTTAAAATACCATGCCAGCGCTAATTTGGATTTATATTGCGCGGATATTGAATAAACTAAATGGCATTGAGTTTTGCATTTAGTTCACTCAATATCCGCGCAATATGAATCCAAATTAGCGCTGGTGTCGTAACTTAAGAATAAGATCGATCGGGATCGGTTTCAAAAGTAAGGAGGCTGTGCATAAACGAATCGCAATCACTAATTATAAAGAATGTACTACTACTACTGGACTTCCCACAAGGAGAGGATAACAGCATACGGGGACATTGGGCCATAACCCACACTGGCCTACCAGGGTAGCGTTAACGACAGTAATTTAACTACAAAAGGAGGGATTACAGATTCGACTATTAACATTTTAACGGGCACAGCATGTAGATTGTTTTCATTGGCTTCCAATATAATGTTATGGGAATTAAGTTGAAATTGTAGGAACAATACAATGTTGTGTCCCCTTTCTCTCCAGTGACCTACCTAACGTCCATATCACGTCGTTGATTTAACTATTATTGTATATTTGGACAGTCTAGCACTTAAACAGTATAATAGTAAGACAAAATGATTCTTATTCTGATGAAAATTTTATGTAATTAGCAGTTATAATAATATTCACCGGATGCAAATGCCTCTGAGCGGCTTGCAGGTTCCTGTTCTGGTGCCTCTGCTGTAGGTGGTGGTGTGACTCGGAATTTCTCATGTGGATCTGTTTTTCAATGTCTGAAAAATAATTAGGACTAAGACTAGTAAGTAAGTAACTTTAGCACTTTCAAATGCAATAAAAATATCTCCTAATTTTTACACATAAGGGGCCTTAGACGGTGAAAACGGAAAAATTGGCTGTTTTCTATCACCTGTTATTAAAAATATATTAGATATTTCGCATAGAAATTTTCAATGTGTATTACAGAGCGTATGTGTGAGGGGATGAACGACGCCGAAACACGATTGGGAAACATTTGGCTCGATAAAAAAATTCCTGAAGTTACCTCTAAAATTTCATATAAATGCACATTACGACCGTGTTTTACAATAATAATTCGTACAGAATCATAAGCACATAGCTATTTTCCTTTTCGATTTCTTGACTAATGAAATATATAAATACAAAAGTAACTTTTTATGTTTGTATTTATTCTTAGTTTCCTCTGTTACCTTGGTTGTCGTAACAAGCGAATAATGACTGCACATACATCCAACAGCATAGAGCGGCGGTGGGCTCACCACCTGTTGGTATACGCTGAGCACATGTGCAGTTGGAATTTGGTGAAATGTGGACTAAGTCAGGGACCGCTTCTGCGGTCTCCATGGCCAAGTCCCTGGCCAACCCTATGAGGATAATGGTCACACCTTCATGTATGTTGCCCTCGTGGTCGCGGCTCCTGCCGGTGATGGTGGCGGGGCCCCTCTCGCCGTCCTCGTTGAGGTTCACATCCGTCCAGGACTCGTCATTGCTCACCTGCGATGCCAAATCAAACATACTGTGAAATTGTTCAGTGGCCAGGCATGCTCTTGGTGACCAGCAGTGGACAAATACAGGCTGGTGATGATGATGATGGAATTATAATATGTGTATAGTGTGTGGGTGTATCACCGCGTCGCGTAGCGGTGAAACAATACTACCACCCCCTCTCTTCCCTTGGGTGTCGTAAAAGGCGACTAACGGACTAAACACTGCACATACATCCAAAAGCATAGAGCGACGATGGGCTATTTAGAACTATGGCAGAGGACTGCTTTTGCTATTCTAATTGCCTAGTCTCTGAGCAACCCTTCGGGGATAATAGTCGTGATTATATATAATTATGTATGTTTGTATCAATGCGTGTAGGCAATAGTGCAACATAGTGTGAAGGTCTGTGTCTGTGTGTCATTATAAACTGTTAGCAGTTTCATTATAATTCAGTCCCCTATACAAAATCAAAGCATAGCTCTCATTGCCAATTTTGCCACAATCAAAATTCAATCTTACTGTTTCAACATAATTCATCTTTAGCAACGAAAGAATCATAATTTTTAAGCTAATCTTATTTAATACTAGAGGCCCGCCCGCGACTTCGTCTGCGTGGACGCCGTACCCCGATACGAATTTCGAAAAAAGTTCTTCCATACAGACTATTACAAACACAACAAAAAATAGGCTAAAGAATAAGGTAAATAGGTGCAGCCGTTCCGAAGTGATACGCACACAAACATTATCATCATCATCATCACCAGCCTATAAACGTCCCACTGCTGGGCACAGGCCTCCCACGTGGACAATAGCACGTGGGGATATTAGGCCATAACCCACCACGCTGGCCCAATGCGGGTTGAATGGTATGGGTACGGTGGGCGCATACAAACATTTAGGCAATTGATTTTTAATAATATGGATGTTCTACAAACTAACAAACTGTTTTTGAACATTTAGAACTTAGAAGTTTGTATGTGTTATAGTAAAATTAAATTTTAAGTAAGTTAAAAGTGCTCTATGTTATGTTCTGTGGACTGTAGCAGTGCCCTCCTTTTCGGTCCTCATTGCCTAGTCTCTGACTAACCCTTCGGGGATAATAACCATGTTTGTATGTATGGACGTGTGTATGGTTGTGTGTATGGATGCTCACAGGATGTTTGTTGTCGTCCATGGCGATCTCGCTGGAGGTCTCCGGGTCGTTGTTGGTGGTCTCCGTGGAGTTGAGGTGGAACGAGCCGGCGTCCTCGATCGAGTCCACGCTCTATGGTGCCAGATCAATCGGAAGGTTTCAATCAAACATTAGCTTAACAATAAAATAGAGATGCTCCTAAAAATAACGAATTTACTTTCACAATTTGTTGAATAACGTGTGATTTAAAAAAAAAAACAATAATCAACATTTACATTTAATATTGACAGAGTGGAAATTTTATAGACTACCTTTCTTTTTATAATTTTATAATTATTTGTCTAACATATTTCTCTTACCTTCAATTCTTAATTCCACAAAGAATATAAAATACAATAATAAAATTATTCATAATACTCTGTAGTAAGTACGGTACTGTAAAAGTGAGTCTAAGAATATACATGCAAACAAGTGAAGGGTGAAAGAAGCAAGCCAAGCCACACGACATGCATAGTTAAGTCTTACCATTTCTCTGTTAGATGCATTACATTTCATTGTAATATATTTTAAAATTATAATCACGACTATTATCCCCGAAGGGTTAGTCAGAGACTAGGCAATGAGGACCGCAAAAGCAGTCCTCTGCCATAGTCCACTCTTCACCAAATAGCAACTGCACATGTACTCAGCGTGACAGATGGCTAGCCCATCGCCGCTCTATGCTGTTGGAAGTATGTGCAGTCTTTAGTCCGTTAGTCGCCTTTTACGACACCCAGGGGAAGAGAGGGGGGGGTAGTATTCATTCACCGCTACGCGACGCGGTTATAATATAATACATTTTCAATTTATTAAAATATAAACTACTAATTTATTTCAAACAGATTTAAAAATTACAAATTAGTTTATTTTTACTTCATATAATTGAAATATTATGTGTTTTTCTAAAACACACAGCGTTGTGTTGAAGAAAGCTGATGTAAATCTGCCTTTATATAGGTAGTCTATGGTTAAAACTTACCGAATTGTCCATGGTTTTATAACTGTCTCTGTCACTCACCAGCATGCATCCTCTTCTAATGGGAAGGAAGTTTGATACGAAGTTTTCAATGTCATAGCGTTTGTAAATTTTGCCGGTTAAACATCGAAAAATTTTCAAAGTTAAAAAAGTGTTGGAATACAATAAGTATTGATTGTATTCAGTTATTACACAGCGTCTCAATAGTTTACGTTCGGGTTTCCTTCCGTTGAATATATTCTAAGATGAATCCGACCGAAATTGTGCAGTTAAGTGTCGGTGGTGAGCAAAGTTTGAATGTTGATGCTTCGGATGGAGATCAACAGTCAAGCAAGAGGAAATCTGATTCCTCGTCATCATCTTCATCCTCGGAGGATGAGGAGGGCATAGCATCACCACCGCCCAACAAAAGGAAAAAAAACTTCAAGTAAGTGCAAACAAGTACAGACATTTTCAGACCCGCGTGTAGATACTCTAATTCAACAAGTTGGGTATATATCTAATTACTTGACTAACTTGCCTATACTAACTACTAATCCTAATCAATTAATGCATGAGCAAAATGAGAACGTTCCAACCCCATCCACTTCTAATTTTCTAAGAAATCCAACAACATCGGTTTGTAAGCTTTCCTTGGGTGAGCTTGGTACAGAGTTTGACGAAAAGACAATAATTCCAAAAGCCGACGAAGAACGATTGCTAGAATTAGCTAACCTTCAAAAGTTTGATACACCTGCGTGGAAGGGCATACGTTACAAAAAAGC
Organism: Scoparia ambigualis; assembly: GCA_963921215.1. Classification (NCBI taxonomy): domain Eukaryota; kingdom Metazoa; phylum Arthropoda; class Insecta; order Lepidoptera; family Crambidae; genus Scoparia; species Scoparia ambigualis. The sequence goes on from OY992516.1 coordinate 32,181,329, forward strand.
ATTACAATCTTGCATTGCCACTCCTGGTTTTGTTGGTCTTAAACTTAATGAGGAGTTGTGTCATTTTAACAAGACCAAAGATTATTTAGCTTCTACCGAACAAATATTAGCTGGCTTGTCTAACAATATTTTGGAACAAAGACAACTTCTGGGTTTACAAGATCTGCTTGACTGGACATCAACAAACCCTAATAATTTAAATACTAGCACATTATTAGAAAAAATTACCAGTACTTTTGGTCCAGGTTCTCCGTCATATAAAAATTCAGAGACTGCAATGCAGATTGTGTGTGGCAAAAGGGCAGAATGCATTGAGGTGAGAAGGGACCGCATTTTAAAAGAAATTGGAAATTCTAATTTAAGATCTACACTTCAAAATGTTCCTCCGAACCAAGAGTACCTTTTTAGTCGAGAGGCTTTGCAGCCCATAATAGCTTCCTTGGGTGGATCACAGGTGTGGCTTAACACTCCTGCTTACATTAAAGATCATTTAACACATCTAATCATCAGATTAACACATCTAATGTTCAAAATAAAAAATACCATAGCTCTTACAAAACACAAAACAAAGATTACAAAACAGAAAAGAAGCAAAACACAAAAGTTAAAAAGAATCAGCCCTTTTGTAGAAATTACAAAGCAAATAATAACACAACCCATAACACCCATACTAAACCAATATGACAATCAAACCAAGACTTTCATAGGGGGTCGCCTAAGGGATTATGCCCATTCATGGCAACAACAGGGAGCAAACAGTTACATTATGAGATTAATAACAGGTGGCCACATTCCATTTATAAAGAAGCCTCCCCTACAGCATCCAGACAAGTTTAAAAAAAAAATTTGCAACCAAGATAACAAAAGATATGACAAACATGATTTTCCATTTAAAACAAATGAAAATATTGGAGACACCACCAATTCTCAATCCAGGTTTTCTATGTCGAATGTTCTTAGTAAAGAAACCAGATGGAGGTCTACGCCCCATTTTCGATCTCAGAGGTCTGAACTCGTATGTGTCAGTGAAACATTTCCATTTAATTTCACAAACAGATGTGGCCGATTTCTTGCAGCCAAAGGATTGGTTAGTGAAAATAGACATTTCTCAGGCCTATTTCCATTTACCAATTGCAGAAACACACGAGAAGGTTTCTCCGAGTAATTTACAACAACGAAGTGCTACAATTGACAGCCTTACCATTCGGCCTGTCATCAGCTCCAAAAATGTTTGCCTCGGTAACAAATTGGATTGCGGAAATCCTTCGAGCACGAGGTTTCCCAATAATAGTGTATTTAGACGACTACTTTTTAGTCAATCAGGATCGCACAATATTAATTTATCAGGTTGCGGAAACACTGAAAACATTGGAAATTCTGGGATGGTGCATAAATTCATATATTAAATCATATATTATTATAAATTATCAGAAATCTGTTCTGAAGCCTTCTCAGGAAGTAGAATATCTTGGCCTGGTTTGGAACACCCAGCAAAGCTTAGTAAAATTGCCTACCAAGAAAATAATGAAAATAAAACTAATAATTTCCAACATGTTGAGCAATGGAAACAGTTCTCTGAGAGAAGCTCAGAGTTTATTAGGTTTGCTGAACTTTGCAAATTACGCAGTATCAAAGGGTCGTCTCCACTGTCGCAGATTGCAACTTTATTTAAAGTTATTCAATCAAAGCAGGTTAAGGGAAAGAAGAACTCTTCCTCTACCTGTTCAGCAAGACCTAAAATGGTGGTTAAAAGCCATAGATCACAGCTCAACACCATTAGCCAAAAAAAATGTGACTTACTTCCTGACTACGGATGCAGCGGACTCAGAGTGGGGAGCTCATTTGAACAGCACTTACCTATCAGGAAAGTGGGCTCCATTCCAAAAACCCTGGCATTCGAATATGAAGGAGATGTATGCCGTGTTTGCAGCCATAAACAGTCAACGGATGACTCTAAAAGGTGCACACATATTAGTTCAGTCCGACAACAGGACTCTTGTTGCATATCTCAGAAACGATGGGGGTACACATTCCCTTGCACTACTAAGGCTGACAACCAGGCTCCTAAAACTTGCAGAGCGGTTAAAACTCTCAGAGCCACTTACCTCCCGGGAGCCTAAACGGAATTGCGGATCGCCTATCCAGGGGTCGCAAAGTACCAGAGTGGCATCTACTACCCCAAGCCACGGAGGCAATATTCAAAGTTTGGGGTGTCCCAGACGTAGATCTGTTCGCGTCAAACGAAACTGCTGTCGTACCAAGGTATGTAAGTTTGGATTCCAGAGATGGTTTCGCAGATTTCTGCGACGCCTTCAGCCAACAATGGGACTATCAGTTGGGCTGGGTATTCCCCCCACCCAGCTTAATACCGAGAGTACTAGCTCACTTGAACGGTGCCAAGGGAGTTTACATACTAATAACCCCACAATGGACCAAATGCTTCAGGTTACCCGACCTGCTATCGAGAGCCATAGCAGAACCACTTCCGATAAAGAACCTGCGGAAGGTCCTTATAGATCGGACGACAGGCAATTGCCCTGCACAAGTAGACAGGTTGACTCTCCTTGCCTGGAAAGTTGGGGGTGGGCTGACCTAGTTACACACTGGACCATAGAGGAACAAAACTTGTTAAAAAGTAGCTGGCGGACATCTACTTTATCCACATATAGTGCCCCAATAAGGAGATGGTTGTCCTGGTGTGAAACCAATAAAATTAACCCAAAAGCACCTGAAGGCCAACATGTTGCTAGATTTCTGGCAAAACTATTTTTAGAAGATAAGTTTGCTTACAGTACTATTCTCTTGCATAAATCAGCTGTTTCAACTTACTGTGCAACATCAACAGACATAGATATCTCAAAGAATTTTTTCATTCATCAGGTTCTAAAAGCTATTTCACTTGCTAAGCCAGCAGTACAAAAGCTACCAATATGGGATACTGCCATTTTATTTAACTGGTTAAAGACTTCTAAAAATTCAGGTACTTTATTTGAAATTGCTCGGTGTACAGCTCTAATACTTTTAATGGCTTCAGGTCGTAGACTTCATGATCTCACATTATTAGAGAACAGTCCTGAGAATCTATCTTCTACAGAAAATGAAATTCGTCTGTGGCCAAGATTTGGTTCAAAGACAGATTCAAATACACACAGACAGTCAGGTTGGTTGTTGCGGAAACACCCAGACCATAGTGTTTGCCCTGTCAAACATATTAATTACTTATTAGAAAGATCTGAAAGTAGAAGAAGCACAGACAGGACTATCACAAGTTTATTAGTTTCCCTATCAGGAAAATTAAAACCTGCATCAAGGACAATGATTGCAGGTTGGATACGTAGTATTTTCAAAGATGCTCAAATTGATGCCCCACCAGGCAGCATCAGGTCAGCTGTAGCTTCTAAAAGTTGGTTGGAAAATAGACCTGTACAAGAAATACTTGATAGAGGAAACTGGAAAATTATTAAAACATTCCAAAAATTTTACTGTCGTCCAGTAAACAAAGTTGCTAATGCCAACTCTAATGTTGATTTATTGCATTTAAATTTTTCTAGTATTGATTAAACTTGTACACTTTAATATATTTTTTTTTTTTTTGTGAACATTTTATTAACCTATTTCTTGAATATAACATGATTGTAATATGATTACTTATTTTATTATTATTATGGGTTGTTGATTTTTAAGAAATTTTATTGTTATTAAGTAAATAATGTTACATTTTTCATACTGACTTAAATGTTAGAAAGTTATAATAAAACAGATTGATATTACAGAACTGTTTTAGAATTAATTCATCATAGCATTTGAGTTTATCACCAGCAGATACCAAACAGGTCTTCACCACAACGCTGTGTGTTTTAGAAAAACACATAATATAACTGTTTTGCATTACAACAAAACAGGTATTATGTGTTGAATAAAACACACAGCGTTGCAGCAATTCTCTTGCTGGTGCGCTGAAGACTCTATGACATTGAAAACTTCGTATCAAACTTCCTTCCCATTAGAAGAGGATGCATGCTGGTGAGTGACAGAGACAGGTATAAAACCATGGACAATTCGGTAAGTTTTAACCATAGACTACCTATATAAAGCCAGATTTACATCAGCTTTCTTCACCACAACGCTGTGTGTTTTATTCAACACATAATACCTGTTTTGTTGTAATGCAAAACAGTTATATTATATTGACAGAAGTAATTGAATTCTCTTATGATACGTAAATTTTTTAATTGAATAACCTTTATGACGCGCAAAAATCATGACGTTTAGGCGTAATATTAGTTCAATCAAAAATCGGTTTCAAGAAAGACATTACATTTGCTATACACAGGGTTATGAACTAGCGTTAGTGATTATGTACGTTTGGTGCTCCAGTGCTAAAAACTCTTTGTTTTATGTACATCTCGTGAGCGTATATAGCCACAGCCTAATTATTTGTGGTTCAGTAATAGCACGCCATGTTGGTATACTGTGACAAGCTGTGTATTTGTTAGTTGTGTACGTACAATTGAGTGTGGATTGGCCTGCCAGAGATTTGGTAGCCACATAGATTGTAAAGTAACCAAGTAAGGAAATATTTGTTTATCTTTAGGAAAGTAACAAACTCAATTATTCCGTTCAAATTCTAGAGCTTCCTTTTCGTTTACTGATTTAGTTTATATTTTCTTAGGATTAAATGTTTACTAGAAAAAAACAACCAGTCTCAGGAAAGCTAGAATGGGATTCGAACCCATGACCTTTAGATTGCCGTTCCACTGAGAGTAGACTTCACAGTGACGTAATACCGCCGGCTTGTAGCGTATCACAAACTAATAGAAAAAATTCAACGAGTCTTCTGGGGTCTCTGTAGCTTAGCGGTTAGAGCAGTGGAAAGGTCATGGGTTCGATTTCCATTCCAGCTTTCCTGAAACTGGTTGTCTAGTTGTTTTTTTCTAGAAAACATTCTATCCTATATCTATATAGCATTGTGAATACAAAAAATTTCAATAATTAAGCAACCTACATTTTCTTTTTTACTGTTTCTTACTGTCAGTATTCTAACTCATTTCTTTTCTAATTTTTTTTAACACTAATAAGATTTTTTTTAACTGAAATGTAGTATTGTTGTGTACCTACTAAATTATTCCAAAGAAAACCTGTTTTTTGGTGTTGATAATCTTGTTTTGATCAAGTTTTTGATGAGTGTAAGCAAATATTTTCTTATTAAGTTGGTTTTACATATTCCACTCTTAACACCATTCTCTGACGACACCAATCTTATTAACACTAAAAGTAATCTGTCATTAATTACTTGTTTACAAACCAAATCGACCACAGACACCGTGACCCCGGATAAGGTCTTGGACCTTGCTGCCGGTTGCTTTCAACAGGAAAACACATGTTTAGTTCCAGGAAAACCCAAAGAGGAAGATCTATGCAATCCAGCTTAGGATCTTAAGTGAGATCCCGGCACTAAACGACGTACTCAAGTGGGGACAGTCGTCGCGACATTTGTATAGGTCAACATTATGTGCAGCTCAAAATGAATCCAAAAAAACCTTATCGTGCAATTCAAACTTACTTATTTGATTCTAAATAGATATACTCTGTAATTTTATTCAACTTTTTATTTAATTTATGCAGGTGACTAACATGTAAGTCTGCAACCTGCTTTTTCTAACACACCGTTAGAAAAAGCGACAAATCAACATCACACACATCACAGCTTTATGTAACAGAGAATTATTATAATAGTTGTTGATGGTAACCAGGTTGCAGACTTACATGTTAGTCACCTGCATAAATTAAATAAAAAGTTGAATAAAATTACAGAGTATATCTATTTAGAATCAAATAAGTAAGTTTGAATTGCACGATAAGGTTTTTTTGGTTTCCATGAAATGATCGCATCTTTATTACTGTACTTGTCATATTAAAAAGAAGGGTGTATAATGTATGATGTAACAATAAATATATGTATAATAGCATTTACAAAATATAATTTCAGATAAAATAATTTTGTTTCAATCACTAAGTTTAATCAACGCAAGATCTAAAACTACTTATTCATTAAAAATCGTTCATCATAAAAATTTAAAAGAATATTATTCTAAATATATTATACTCATTTGATCGAATGTTCGGTTTGTATAATAAGTAATAAATAATCTTTAATATAACAATAAATTTTAATAACATTATTATCATTTGATTAAATTAAACATATTTAAATTGATCTTTATAATAAAAAAATATATGAAATGATAGATATAATAAATGATTCATATGTAAAGCGAAATTCAATCAAAGGAATATTATATTAAATGATTTTATATTTAATAACCATATAATAAACATTTATTTTAATAAATAGAATTATGACATTAGTTGTTTTATAATATATTGTTCATTATGTGATATGAACGTTATTAAAATGCAATTATATCAAACGTAGTTATAATAAATGAAGCGCACCCTAAAATGAAACCATAATTATTATTTATTACCTGCGCATTTATATAGCACTTCTTTAGTGTTTACTTTTTCAAAAACTGGACCTACTATATCCCCGAGATCTCACTTAAGACCAACAACGATTCTCACATTTAACAACCGGACAGTTAAGAAGGAGACAAACGCTAATAGAAAGAGACAGCCGACTCCCAACCAACCAACTGACCTTAGGCTTCTTTTTGATGCGCAGACTCGACTTGTATAGGGGCTCCTCGATGTCACACGCGGGCGTGGCCGGTTGGTCGTCTTTAGTCGCTTTCTCTTCCATAGTCGCTCTCTCTGCTCTAGCTTTGTCGCCGGGGTTCGGCCTCAGTTCGTCGGTGGTCGTCTCAATTTCGGCGACACCGTCTTGTCTCTCACCCTCCTTCATAATTTTATCGCAACGGCAAACAAAAACCAATAGTAAGAAGCTTACATCACGTCACTTAACGTCAAATCGACAAGCGACATCGAATACGAAAAGTAACGCAGCAAACAAACCGCTCAACACAAACTGATGGGTTCCAATGGTGACAACTATGTTGGGCGTTGGGTTCGATGGCATGCTTTCTACAACTGCATTGACACTATGAAACTATTATCATGATGATGCTTATCTACTAAATGGCAAAATTTGGGAAAAAATTCAGAAATACTTTACAATTTTTTTACCGCTTACTTCAACATGCCAATAATTTTCGTTAACATAATTTAGTTTATCTAATTAGCTATTAGAAAAAGGGATTATAGAAAACCCACAAAAATAAAAGCTGTAAATAGAAACGACCAAAATGAAATTAGTGTTCGTACTTTTTGCTAGAAATTGAATTGCAAATAAAAATGTCTACATAACACATCACGCCCGTTTCCAGGGAAGCAGAATCTTACTTCAAAATAAGGATTTCTTACTTCAGGGACTTGCCTAACATGATTATAAGGTACTAGCGGCCGCTCACGGTTTCACCCACGTGGTTCCCGTTCCCGTATGAATATCGGGATAAAAAGTATCCTATGTGTTAATCCAGGTTATAAACTATCTGTATGCCGAATTTCATCTAAATCCATTAGTAACAAACCTCCATCCATACTTACAAACTTTCACGTTTATAATATTAGTAGGATATACACACAACTTTAAACAAGTTTTTATTTTTATGACATCTATTGTAGGTATATGCTACAACACAAACACACGCAGATAGATCATGCATATTTATTGCCATTTTTATTCTAACAATAAATTAGAACTATGATGTTACCTACTGTTCCTACTCCCAGGTCGTTCTATGTACAGCTTTAATAATAAGAAATATTAAAACTATTCTAAAGACAATATCAATAAAACTAACACAAAAGGAATCTAGAAGGGACATGCCTTTTGTTTCCTACAAAGTCCAAATTAAAATTTTGAGATAAGTATAGGTAAAACACCAAATAAATATGATATTTTGTTAACATACCTTCATGGAGGGTGAATCCAAATCGTTTATTGTGGAATTATTCTCGTCTACGACAATCATGGCGTACTCGACGTCATCGCCGTTGTGCTCTGGACCAGAAACATGAAATAAACACCGTCATTACATTTGCAAAGAAAGTGGGCACTTTCGACAACATTGAGGAAGCTTGCCTTAACAAAGCAGGTATTTGGAGGTATTATGGAAAGTACTATTCTAGGGTTTCTCTAAGACCAATCGGAAATTCTGCGCACTTTACAATGGACTTTTAACATTCCCACTACAGATTATCTCTCCAAAAGTTTTTAAGAATCTATTCTCATTGTTGGCTACATAAACCGAAGATGATATCACATCCTTCCACTGTAAAAAGTGCACGGAATTTCAAATAAATTAAAATGGGATAAGTAACTATGCATTTCTGCAACTTTCTCCAATAAGTTTTTAAAATTTCTTATCCATGCACTGTTGAATCATGAAGTTCACTCTAATGATGATGTTGCAACTTATTAGAAATTTAAACCAAACCAAGCGGTGCGTTAGCTGTGCAATTGTATAACACTGTTTTGTCTTTGTATGTATTATCGTGACTATGCAGACTGCATGGCTACATAACGCCACAAAACCTTCAAAAACAACTAGCATAATATATTATACGTAAAATATAACTATACTAAATTAGCCATTTATTAAATTTGTAAGTACATATGTATATGTACCACAGTACAAGCATAATTCAATAAAACAATAGATACAATGTTAGAAGTAAGTATCACAATGTTTTCAAATATAAGCCAAAGACAAAACAGTGCGCATGAAACATCGACCACATATTTTACACACACTCGCATCACATCAGCAGAAAAATGAACACAAGATATAATTTAGGTCTAAAGCGTGTGAGCGAGTAAAGCTGTCGAATGGTGGCGAAATGTTCTTGGGTTCACTTTGTTTTATTATGCAACTTGCTGAAAGTTTTTATACCTCAGTAATGCGAATGTCGTTATCTGCAAGACGTCTTGCGATTCCTTATGAAAATCAATCGCAACGCCTTGCAATAAACGGTGTACGAAATTTATTAAGCTGATATCCCAGTGTTTAATATCGCCTTAATATCTCAGTAATTAGTTAGTAATAAGGATCTTTATTTTATGTACAAAACGCACAATTAAAGTAACTTGAATAACAATAAATTGTCGCGTTTATAATGTTAACTATTGATTAATTATGTGTTTTTACATTATAATTTTGCAACAAATTCTCTTTTGAAAGTAATAAAACTATCACGATAGTAAGATGATTTTTTTAAACGATTGATATTATCTCTATTTCGTTTTAAAAAATGTAAAAATAAATAGTATTATAAATAATCACAATGCAAGAGACTTTTATTATTTTTGACTAGTCTAGTGCAGTACAAAACATATCTTCAATATTATAATTATTCCGTTATTTAATTAACAGACGGACAAAAAACGGACGGCGGATTATTTATAGCTCGTAGGCAAGAAACAAATCACAAGTACCAGGATATCAGCGAGTGACAGGTGGTCGCGTTACCTGCGTGAGCGCGGTGGTAGTTAGCGATGCGTGTGTGCGCGTGCGTGTTATTGTGTTGGCTGCAGTCGAGCTTGCAGTGTGTGTGCGGGTGGCGGTGCGCGGGGTGCCCACCGGGCAGGAACTGCGGGTACACGTGGTGCGACCACTGCGGGAACAGGGGCCGGCTGCCTGCACCCGGCCACCAGGGTACCAGGCGCGAACAGGAGATGTGTGCAAAGGACGGATTCGGGATTCGAATAACCAGAGTAATATCAAATTCGAAATAAGGAAACGAAAGTATTAAGATGGTATAAATCAACAGGAGTTATTTTTAATGCAGATGGAAAACGTAGAATTGAAATAAGAGCGAAAGAGATGGAATAAAAACATCAAAGGAAACATCAATAGTTAAATAGAAATAAAGGATTATCATTATGGAATAGAAACATACAGATTTTAAAGGATGCAACACATAAAAGACAAAGGAATAATGTACAAATGTGTTTGACGTCAATTCATAGAGTTCGACGGAATCGAGTATGAGCGACGCGTGCCGCAGTGCAGTATAATGTTGACGATTTTACCAGTGTCCAAATCGTGACGTTAATCAAGCGGCGTGAAAAAGGAGAAACGACACACTTCAGATATACAGTATATCAGTAACCTTCGGTGTACCGCCGCCGTCAAATATTATGCATGATGGAAATGTCATTAGAGCTTTCCACTGATTTCGCATGCTTTTAGTAAACAAAATATTTAAGGGGTCTTTATTACATGGTATACATTTAGTATGCCAAGAAAAGTACAATGTTTTTGATATTGGCATGTTACAGAATTATCAAATATTAACTAGGGCCATAGTACTAGTTCTACATCCCTTTGCTTTCCCTAATTAAGAGACCTAAATGTATTTGACATTTCTGTAGCATGAAAGTTTAAAATTAAACCAATATAATAATTGTAACTAACACTTGACCGCGACTGTACTATTATTATAGATGGCAATAATTATTTATTATTATTATTAACAAAAAATATTTATCATAATAATTACATAGTACTTACTTAAATACCAAGATTGAAGTAAAAAATATGTCTTATATCAAGTGCGTTAAAGCATAATAAAAAGAAGCATATAAATATATTTACAGATAAATGAATGCTGTTAAACAAACCCCAGAGCTCTACTCGCATTTGATGGAAACAAAACCAGACACAGATAAAAAATCGTCAAATTATTTCATATAATTTTGATACCACTACATAAAAGATGCGTTACATAAAATAGTATTAAGATCTAAGTAGGTTCCGAGTAATGGATCCGAAATAAATAGTAAAATTCTATTGGTAAAGGCCTTATTCATACACAAAATATATAAGGATCAAGGTGTGTAGTAAAAGGAAAAGTGTAATAACTATAGAAAATAAAATAAATGCTAAATATGAATACATTATTACCTACTGTCACACCATCGAGCATCATTACAGAGCTATTTCAAACCTATTTCTACATAGATAACGTAATATTATATGATTAAACGGGAACAGTTTGTTATTTCCTTAGTAGCACGACGAAAAATCATACGGGGAAGTACATAAATCGGCGAAATATTCATATAATAAGTAAATGTTAAAAATATGGATAATTATGTAGTTATAAATTGTTAGAAACAATTACAAATTAAGATTTTATTTAGCAGAAGGGAAGTGTTCTATTAACGCTCGCTCCTTCCAATGCAACGGCGGGTTGCGGCGCGGCGCGCGATTATTCCAGACATTGCTATCAGAGCACACAGCCCGAAATGTGGAGGACCCGATTTCAATTCCTAGGTAGGGCTATATGTTTCAAAATTGTGTTATATGGTTTTCCGGCGAAAGTAAGGCTTTTGCCTATTTTATAATAAAATAGACGAAAGAAAAGCGTTTGCTTATTGTATAATAAAATTCTAATCTAATTGTTAATGTTATGTGATGACCTGTTTGTTACACGCCTTGGCGTTGCTGTAAGTGTAACAGGTATTTCTTTAAAAATAAATAAATATATAAACAGCAGAATAGCACAGCACAACTACATAGGCAATTTTTTTAAAGCATAAAATGAGTAGGTAGTCCTATTTTTCCCAGTGAATTAATGCTCAGCTCCAGAAGGGGGCGTGGCTATGTGCGGTCTCCATGTCCCGTTTTTTTAAAATGAGAAGTTCTGACTGAAGAACGACCAATCGCACAACCCAAACCACTGGACCTAGAAAGTCGAAACTGCAGGTCTCTTTCATGACGAAAGAACTAGATAAAACAATTTTTTTCCAAATCTTGAAACCATGGGCAGTTAACGCGGATGTAGTACAGAGAGCAATGAACGTTTAGGTAATAAGGTATAACTAGAGACGTTTTGACAACAAATCAAACGTCGGGTAACAAAGCCCCTCGCCCCACGCGTTACCCGTTGTCAATAAGCTGAGCGCATTTTTTGCAAGCTCGCTAGTCAGAGTACCTCAACGGCAATGACCTGGAAATTAGCTCGCCGCATCGCAACCCGCCCCTATCGCCCTTCACACCCCTCCTTCAAACTCGTCTCAACCCGCATTGGACCAGCGTGGTGGGTGGGTTAACCCTTTTTAGAGAAGTGTAAGAATGTAAATTTCCACCATATTTTGAACTTTATGCGCTTGACATAAAAGACGAAAGCTGATGAAAATGTTCAACATGCTGTGCCCGTTAAAGGGTAAAAGCCCAATGTGGAGAGGCCTGTGCCCTGCCGCTGGGCACGTGTGCAGGCGGCGTGCCGAGCCCGTACCGTGGTGGTCGTGCGGCTTGGGCTTGGCGCGCGCGTCGGGCGGCGCGTGCGGCGGCTCCAGGATGTCGCGGTACTTGGACACCATCAGCACGGAGATGAAGTACACGATGGCCAGCGACAGGAACTGCGCCTGCTTCGTCTCCTCCTGGAGGGGAATACATTTATGTGGCCAACGCTTTACATTGATCTCAAACACTTATAAAAAACATCTACGCTCGTTTATTTTACTTAATTTTTATTTACAACTTTACAACGCTTTACGAAAAACCCTGTAAGGCCGCGGGCAGGAACAGGGCGGCGGCGGCGGCGCGGAGAGCGGCGCGCTTCAATGCTTGCATTTAAATGGAACCGTTTACGAACTCGGGGCGGGCCGCACCGCCGCCGCGCCTAAAGGTGGCCTAAAGGTGTCGAAACGTCTCAGGATTTTGAAATAATATGTATAAACATTCATATACCTTTTATAGAGAGTACGTACTCCTTAAAGTGAAATTTGATAGAAGACAAGTACGAGTATCGTGCCACTTTATCACAAAAAGCATCACCCAGAGTCGTGACCAAGGCGTAAAGCATAGTTCGAACCTGTGTTTAGTCTAGCAGCAAGCGATACATTGCTTTGCTACTTTGCTTATTTAAAACCAATTTTCAATAATCAAACTACTTCTACTCGATTAAAAAATCCGCTGCGAAGTTAACAAAAAGTTTAGAACACTCACCACGTCTCCGATCCGGCGTGAAGTTCGCAAAAAGTTTAAAACACTCACCACGTCTCTATAAATGACAGCTCGCAGCCGGTTCACATCCATATCTTGGAGCAGCCTCTCTGGATCCTTGACGGGGCTGGAGGCGTCCGCAAGGCTCGCCACCACGCTCTTTTATCAAAACAAAAAGTTACAGTGAAAAAAACAGTTGTCTATCTATTTAATCGGTCCGATCGAATCAAAAATTAGGCCACAAAGTACCAGAGCATCATAAATGTCAATATGTCAGTCGTATCGTCTCCGTCTTCACCAGTGATCGTATCTACCGTAATAAATAAAAAAAAGATTAGAGAGAGACGGAGATCTACTACGGTTAGTTACACAGGATACGTGACTTACCAGAATCTAATGGCGCAAAAAAGGGGCAGTGGGGCCGACAGGTTTATTTATTTATTTATGGAAAAGGTACACCAACCGTATACAAAATGAAACATTTAACAAAACATTATACAATTATAACTAGTTCTAATACTTTATTTGAACTTGTTTTAAGATGAGTCAAGGAAATTTTCTAGAACATTTGAAATTATTTCTTTGAGCAATACATCAGCGATTGAAACTTTGATTAAAACAAAAAGACCTCTTTTTGATTTAATCTAAGGATTGAAATTATATATTTTTAAGGGGGCTTGCACGAAATTGTGAAAATTTACGTATTTTTAAGTCACTTGTACTAGGCGCTGAATTATTAGTCTGATCATTGCACAAGATCGTGGCCTTGTTGAAATTTAAAACAAATTCTTTAAACATTATCAAACAATACATAAATGTAATGACTCTTAAAAACATATATTTTCGACAACTTTCTTAATTTTCCGCATGAAACAACGCGTGCGCGTTTGTCAGGCACAGACTATAGCTCGCTAGATTTGTTTTGAAGTCTTTTAGTTGACTGTTTTTTTATTATTATTTTTAGTATTGACGTCAATAAGTGCCTATATAGGTTTTCATTGAATAAATAATTTGACTTTGACTTTGATGAAAATATTTGAACTGATATTTCCGCATAGCGCCCCCTTCTTTAAAAAGTAAAATTTTTAACACAAGCACGCGACGGTTTTGCACATTTCGCAGAATATATACATTGCTCTAATTAAATTACTAGGTCTGAAACTTCAAAGCAAAATTGTTCTAATTATAAATTAATATCAATATGATTGATTTTGCTTTGAAGTCAGACTTATGTCAGTTTTTGCGATCGCGCAGCACCCCCTTAATGCAACATCTTACTTAAGTATGCTAAAAAATTGCTATTTACAAAGCAATTTATGATTATTAATAATTACAATTACATTTACCTACCCCTGTGTTGATTACTGTAAACTTTAATTTCACCATTTGCTTACTATAGATTCTGATAAGCCTAGTACCTACTGTAAAGATTGTAAAATCACAATTAGAAAGTTTAGTAAAAGTAACACTGTACTATGAAAACACAACTAAGTTAAAAATAAACAAAGCGAATTTTATCTAAAGTAAAGTTTTTATTTACACAGAATAAATTCTAAAGTGACATAACATGATTTGCATTATAAGGAAAAAACAAACAAAGTGAACTATGGGCAAGTCAAAATAGATATTTTTCAGGCACATCGAAAGTTGATGATTATTATTGCGTCTTGTGACAATGTTGTAAGGCAGATAATAATAGTTACATAGAATATCACATGCATACAAGAAGAAGAGAACAAATTGCGTGTGCTGTGATTATTTCAATAGGTGAGCATTGCAGGGTGTCTCGTTTATTATTATATTAGATATCTCAGTTACAATTTATCTACCAGGCTCGCATAAATGCCAGAAGTTATGCTTAAATTCAAAAGTGCCCTTCATAGAAAAGTGCAGACGCCTCATAAAAATAGCAGTGAAAAAGTGACAGAAACGTCAATAAATCTTTAGATTAGTGTTTTAAAGTGAGAACAATTCAATTAGCGTGAATCAGTGTACCAGGAGATTATGAACGCGTGCGAGTTAGCAAACGGTATGACGTAAGACGGTGTGAAAAGGACCGCATTACGCAGAAGTGCCATATGGTTACCCAAGACTTGTGTGAAAGAGAGGGAGGGATCCTTCAGTTACGACTTCGACCCTCTGATAGAAAAACCGCCGAGACGGGGCGTAATTTAAACACGCGCCATACCAGTTAGCGGCCTTAGTTCGGGTTATGAATTCAGTTTTATCTGATTATCTAACTACTTAAATTAGGTAGGATAATAATATCTCTAAGCAAAGTTTTGATGACACAAAAAAATTGTGGCTTTAGTTTAGTTTGTTAAAACTACTGAAAATTGTCTAAAGAAAATATTTTTAACCAAAGTTGAAATAAAGTTTTGCCCATTGTACCACCGAGGGTCGTAAGTCGCAACCGCAAGTGTAAGCCAACATGAGCCGTATCCTAGTTCCCGTGAGCGTGAGTTACCTTGGCGTCGGGGTCTTGGCCGGGCCGGGCGGCGCGCGCGGCGGCGTAGCGCTGGCGCTCCTTGCACTCGAGACAATTGCGCACCGCGCACGTGCACACCTACGCACACGCACACGCGACGCTAACTACACACTACCGAAACAACGAACTTCGAATGTTTCATCCCTTTTTAGAAACCTGCTCCTTTTTTGTGTAAGCGAGATCTTCAAATGTTTTTTGTGCCAGTTTGAAAGAGCGTTATGATTCGTCCTCGATGGAAGGAGAGGGGTTCTTTGGACTTATGTTATCCTGGTACTCGGACCGATCGAGTGAACGGGTTAGTTAGTAGATCAAAACGTTTTTTATGCTCTCGCTCAATGCGGTATGAATAACGTCCATGCAAAACTAACAATAACAATTAAATACACTTTTTAATCAATTAAACATAAGTACTTTTTTATTGATTAAATATACCATAAAGAAGATGTGTAGAGGAGAAATTTACGCTTTCAAAATGAGTGTTTTTGTAAGATAAATTAAAGGAGCAGTGTATTTTTACTCTAACAATATTCGAAGTTCGGCATTCTTTAAATTAGAAGTTTACTATAGCTATTACAATAAGAAGTATAACCAAGAAATGTGTATCTACAGTAAGTCGGTCTATAGTTCACTATTCCCGTAAACTATGATTGGCTATAAATAGATAAGAAACAAACAAAACTTATCTCTCTAGGCATCCAAGAAGTCAACAAGAGATTTTGAAATATTGCAAGTTGTCTATACCTTTAGTTGCGTATAGAGCGAGCTAAATCAAATTCAAACCAACGGTCATACGTCAACATTAATAAAACACTAAAACGAAAAAATAAAAGTGTTCTTTAAAGATTTGTTCGTGGACAACCCTTCTTCATTTATCAATTCAAGTAATTGTAAATACTCCACTAATGGATCTCCGAATAATAAAATGTAAATTCAGTTCAGTTTTTTAGGTTGCTTTTAGCCTGCAAAATCTTTAAAACAACACCGATCTAGTGATCGACACTGACAGCGGAGAATATTAGGAGGGTACCTGCTGCTTGTCAAACAACTATTTAGAAACGTATCGATTAATTTTAAAATGCGTTTGTAAAGTGCGATCCCACTTAGTGTAAAGTTATTTGTCAAACATTAGGGATCCTATTTATACAACGTGTTCTCTTTGATTTCGGGAAAATGAAGATAGCAAGTTACACCGCGTAAAAACGCCATTACGAATGTTTTTTAAATAAGTAAAAATCTTTTTTCTGTTTTTACAATTTAAAATTAAATTATTGCAAATATTGCAATGCCCTGTGTGTGTTCTGAAGAGCGATAACGTCTTTATTTATTATATACTTTACTCTGTAGTACTTAATCGTAATTTGTTATATAAGTGCGCGAATAAATGAATGAAACCAAACTATGTATTATACAATTGGCAACATAGCGAATGCTAAAACAAAGAGCACAAAATGTCAAATATATCATAAAAAAGTTAGCATCCTGAGCATAAAGCGACTTAGTAAAAAAAATAACTGACAACATTTTAGCTAACTTTAATTTATTAGTTTTGACGTCGATAAGTGCCTGTGAAGGCTTAAATATTCGACTTTGAATCTTAGTTCAAAAATATAGTGTTAATTAAAGTAAGGAAAAGTATTGTGATAATTAAGGCTCAGCTGTCGTAATACCAATTGTTAGCAATCTCAAGCAGTGTTCGTCACAGAGAAGTTAAAAAATGTTCATCCCGAAATCGAAAAGATCACGCAGCACCCAGACACAGCGCCATCATCTCCTACGTAGTCACTCACCAGCCTCAAGCACTGCCTCAGTATGCCCCCACTGGACATGTTCTTCTCTGCCTCTAGTTCGGCAAAGTTGAGCGCACTCGCGAATATGAGCACGTCGGCCATCCCCACCAGCCGCTGCAGGAAGGTCACCGCCACCTCCACGGGCATGCCTTGGGTTGGCTCGATCACGTCTAGCTCGTTCTGTGAACACGAATATTTTACATCATCATTACATATCATAAAAGTGAAGCCGCCGTTTTCCTCTGTCTGTGGCACCGCACTATTCTCCTAAACCACGCAATGGATTTTTATGCGGTTTTCACTAAAAGATAGAGCGTTAACTGAGGATGGTTTTTGTTTTCATTTTGTAGATATATTTTCTTAAATGGCTCAACTAGTAGTATAATAATATATAGTGATTATAGTATAGTATATATATAATCACGACTATTATCCCTGAAGGGTTAGTCAGAGACTAGGCAAAGAGGATAGCAAAAGCAGTCCTCTGCCATAGTCCACTTTTTACCAAATAGCGACTGCACATGTGCTCAGCATGACGGTTGGTGAGCCCATCGCCGCTCTATGCTGTTGGATGTATGTGCAGTCTATAGTCCGTTAGTCGGCTTTTACGACAACCGAGGGAAAAGAGGAGGTGGCTAGTATTCTTTCACCGCTACGCTACCGGTTACGAATATACGGCCACGGCACACGGATACGGTTAAGAATATTTGATTACTATAAAATAATGCCAGTTAAGAGTTTTTCATCGTCCTGCGTCGCTCGCTTGATTGGCACTAGCTGTCATACTACGATACGTATGAAGTTGAGCAGGACTATTTTTTTTATTCATCCAGTAGGATGAATGGGCAGGCTGTGTCTTCCTTTTTCTCTTAGATGTTTTTAATTTAATTTTAAACATAGTGAATTACATTAGGCAACCGCCGACGCAAGCTGCCGGCAGCAGTCCCCCGCACGTAATGATAAGATTGTGTGTGAGCTGGCTGATCAGGTGCACCGTATGCACCACGAAGATCGCGAGAGGAGTTAGAGATGTTTTTAATTTGGTCACCCATCCAGCGACCCGGCATTGCGAATGTTGCTTATCGAGCTCCTCCTCATGCCATTACATACATACATACATAAACTCACGCCTATGCCACTCAAGCAGGTACTATGGATCGCCATTTACTACGGCCCTTGCACGCTTCTTCCGTTTCATTCAAATCCATCAATCTTTTCATGCATGCCCAGCGGTTTCTGTCATTACATCATCAAAATAAATGATGTTTAAATTTAATGTTAACCATAGCCTTACATTAGGCGACGTAGCCGACGCCAGCAGCGGCAGCAGCCCCCCGCAGGCAATGATGAGGTTGTCCGCGAGCTGGCTGATGAGGTGCACCGTGTTCACCACGAAGATCGCGTTCTCGCTGCTGTTCACGAAGTCGATCACGGATTTGGTCGAGTGACTGCGCCACACCTGCGACAGTCGTACATAAAGTGTGCCTCATGTTGAGATCGACAATTTTCATATCATTTTATAATGTAGATTGGAGACCGGAGATCAGAGTAAAAGAGAAAGAGAGATACACAGAGGGAGAAAGATAAAGAGAGGGAGAAAGAAAAACTAAAAATGTATTTTTTATTTATTTAACAACAATGGCAGCAATGCTGCATATCAACATAAATACCTTACATTCTAACATACATACAATAATAACATAAAACTAGAAATTTACCTAGGTATAACAAGTACATAATATAAATCCGTGCCTAACGTGAAGAACTTGATAACTCGACTTACACGATTTTTTTTATTGTCGTCTTCCTACGGCATTGGTTTTGTAGGAAAAAAATTGACAACTCGATATCAACGTTACTTTTAGAGATATTGCCCGTGACAGTATATGAATATATCCATATTTAGCGTATTTTATTTAACAAAACGAGATATCTACGCGATAAGTCACAAAAAATATATAATATCGTAATGTATCCATATATCAACTTTTACATTATAGCGTACGTAAATTAACAAAACGAGATAATCGCAGAAATGATAAATGTGTATTATTAATGCACAATTCTATGGTGAATAAGTTGATAAGTATGTGTGGGTGGGGTGTGTGTGGGTCATCGGTGAACATGTTGATAAGTTAATTATTATGAATAATAAGATAATAAGAAAGAAAAGCATAACCATTTTTGAAAAACCATCTAAAATTACTTTTAAATCAATTTAGGCATTTTAATTACACTGAAAAACTGATTTTTAGGAATTAAATTAAACAATGTTTTTACTGGTTTGAGCACTAATGTTTATGGAATAAGTTGAATAAGTCTCTGGGTAGTATGTTGATAAGTCTAATACCTTACAAAATAAGCAGATTATACGAGAATACGTAAAATAATTTGAAGGATCACATAAAATTATCCATTAATCAAGCTATTAAGATGAGTTCAAGATGAAAACGGATTTTGGAGAAAATGTCAAACTGGAAAATCGCTGCCCTATAAAATTGCCATTTTGGACTTATCAAGTTCTTCACGCCATGCACGGAAACATTCATACATAACGGCCGCTTCCCGGAAGGGAAGGGCAGAAACCACAGCTTCCATTAGCTACGATCCTGTCCCACACCGTTTGCTTCACTCACTCTCTTAACGTTCTTCATACATGCTCGTCGGCTGAGGGCCCTCTTGACTTGACCTTTAACGAGAACGTCACTGATCGGACCTAAAAACGTTCACCGAGGTCTTCTTATTAAAACTATAGCATTCACTCTCGCCTCATGCACCTTTTTGTATTATAATAAGTACAAACCTGTATATCAGTCTCGAGGGAAAACAGCACATCGGACAGCAGCCGCTGGTGGATGTAGGACCAGCGGAACTCCGGGATGCGGAACGGCGGCCGCGTCGGGCCCGGGGAGAACATCGCGCGCGCGCACATCGACGGCCGCTTCGACTCTGGAAGGGGCGCGGCACACACGACTAAGTAATACGACGGACTTCTTGGCGGGAAAAAGCGTCACGTCCGCAGTTTTGTTTTATTTTCTTATAATTTATGTATTTTTCTTATAAGAATGTGAAATAATTGTAGATTATTTACTGATGTGAACGTGCATGAGTGTTGGCAAATAAAACAAAATAGTGCAACATCACTTTTTAAATTCTCTCAAGAAGTCCGTGTGAGATCTCAATTAAGTCCCGCAGCTTTATTGAGTCTCAAAGGGTTTGGGGGAATATCATTTACCATTAAAGGCTGGCTAAATGTGCCAACCGCACGAAGCCATAATTTAAGAGAAAAAAATGATCAATAAAAGTAATACGACTGCCGCTTCGCCTCTGCGGGCGGTAGTTTCATGTCAGCTCGAACGCAACAATATAATTATATTATGATCGATCAAAGTAATAGGTACTAATACTCAAAAGCTCATGTTACAAAAATTTCTTTATTTCTAACAAAGGAGTTTAAGTAAGCGGTGAAGTAGAGGCAAAGCTTTTGAATTTAGCTGTTATCAAAATTGCATGAAAATAGCCAACAAAAAATGCCAGCTTTGCCCTGTCCCGATACTCAATGGAGTGTCTGGAAGCTACTATCAGAATGAAAACCCTTTAGCTGGTAACCGTGTTATACAGGTATCACTTTTAACCGGATTACTAATGTTTGGCCAAAAAACGGTTCCCAAAGTATATAACCACCTAATTAAATTATTATGAGATTCAACCTATGAAAAAGATATAACGCTCTAGCCTTCGATCATATAAACTATAGATACGGCACCGCGAAACAAGACATAAATCAGAAAATATGCCTGGTTTTGCTATCAAAATTTAGAACTTTGTTCCAAAGTGATGTAACTCAAATAATATTAGAATTTGTACATAAGGTTTACTTTAAAATATGTGTTTAACTATACATATATCTCATTTTATTTCAGATGTTGATCTATGGATATGTAAGATTTACGCGGGGACATTATTTGAGTATGACTTTGTATGAGACCGTGCATTTATTGTTTGTTTATATGATCGAAGACTGTAGCTGACAAAGCGTAAAACCACAAAAAAAAAATTAATGATGTTTATGGTTCTTTTGTTGATGTCGTAACTTCTATATAAAGCTGTAGAGTTTCTTGCGCTCTTTCTTCTTAACAGCTAAAAGATGCTCTTACATTGCTAGTATGTAAAAAAATATACGGACGATTCAAAAGCACTTTTTATTTTTATTGACTTTTAACTTTGAGTATTGAGAAAAGTATCGCTTACCAAAATGGTTGGAATCCACCTGCGTGCTGGTGGAGGCGCTGCGCGGCCTCTTCGGCGACGCGCACGTGTTGGTGCCTTGCGACGCCACGCCCTCGCGACTAGCGCCGTCCTGCTTCATCTCACTGTCGCCGGGCAGGCTGACGCGTCTCTTGTCTCTCTCCCCCCCACTCCTATCATCATCAGTCTGTTCACTCTTATTCGCCAGCGAGATGTTCTCGCTGATCGTCGATATAGGCGGAATGTCGGGAGTCTTCGGTTCGTCCGGTTCGGGCGTGTCTATTCTTTGGCTGTCGTTCTTAGCGTTCTCGTCGCTCACTTCGTTGACTGTTCCAGGATCAGACTTCGTCACTTCCTCCTCTCTAGAATTGACTAAAAATTCTCCGTCTAAAGGCAGCACGTTGCCTTCGTGCGGGTGGTCCGACGGCAGTACCCTCTGCAGACTGTTGTCATCTGCTAAATTCTCACTTCCTCTGTCTTCGTCTCTACGTCTCAAGACTACATTTGAAATAATATCATTCACAATTTCATTGGCTATGATCTCGGCAGTCTGTTCCTCATTTACAATCTCCTCGATCTCTTGCTCGAAGTCTTCTCGGCCGTTCGGCGTGTTGCCTTCGGAATGTAAGAATCCAGATATCGCCCCGGAATCTGTGTCGTCGTCCGCTTTTAACCTAACCGTTTCCAAAGCGATGGTTAACACGTCGTTCACGATGTTTATAGCGACGAGCTTGGGGTCGTCACTGTCCTCTGGAATGTTTCCATCAGTCTTGTCTTGTATTTTCTTTGGACTGGTCGCTTCGCTCGGAGTCAGGTACAGCTCCGATGGATCCGACAGCTCCGATTCTCTTTCTGCGGCTAAGTTGAGTTCGGCATTCCTTTCGGGGCTCGCCGTTTCGCTAGCCGACAAGCTCGAAGGGATACCTTCGCTCTTATCCGTGTTGTCATCTTTGGATACGTTGTCGCCTACGTCTCTGACCGGGATGTAATCTAAGCTGCCCTGCCGCGTCAGAGGCTTGTCCGTCTTCTCCGAGTTCTCTATCGTGGCGATGCCCGACTCGGAGCTCTCCAAAAACTTGTTTTCATTAATAATAGAATCGCCGAATTCGTTATCGTTATCGAGCATCTTGCGTTCGGCGTCCTCGTCGACCGCGTGCTCGAGCTCACTATCCGTACATTTAACACTATCACAACCGTCGCTGGGCACATTGGTATTGGTCTGTTTGGGGCTATGCACTTTGCACACTTCACTGTACACGACTGTAGTCCGACTGTCGTCTTCGGCTTTGCAGTCGCACGCCTCCACCTCGCGCAGGGAGAGGCCTTTGCCGATCTCCGTCTGCGCGCCGTGATTGAGCACGTTGGGGGCGCTGGGGGCGCTGGGGGCGCTGGGGGCAATGCTGGGGGCGAGGGCGGGGGCGCTGGGGGCGGGGGCGGGGGCGGCGCGGCGCTCCCAGCCCGAGATGGTGGAGATGGGCCGCTGCTGGCGCTCGGCGGGGTCGGTGATGTTGTCGGCGCGCCGCTGCTCGTAGTGCTCGTACATTTGCGCGAACTGCAGCTTGAACTCCTCGTATGACACCTGATTGAGGTAACGGACAGTATTAGTTCAGTTATTGTCGAACCTACTCGAATTGTGAACAATCAAAATCTTTTAGAAGGCACAGGGAAATGAAAAGTGAAAAGTTAAAAGACAGTGAATTTAATGATGATTTTTAGGAACTTAGTTGGAAGAGGAGCTCGTGATTTTTACTTAAAAACTGTTAACTTCAAAAATTTTACAATAAATATTTAAGAAGGTAGCCAGATTCCGTAAGGCTAAGGATTCCGTAAGCATCTCTAGACGGATAAAATATAAAGTCCGATGGATCCTTTATTTTTTCAGAGAACTTAAGGCGCTCTTTTCCTGTTTTTAACAATTTCGATTGATTGTACCGCCACCAATATAAAACATACAGTTCTAAAGTAAAATTTTTAAGTAAAATTTTTCTTTTTAACTAAAAACATAAGCATTAAGCACTGACAAATTTCGACGGTTGAAAGCCAGACCTCGGTAGCCAAGTGGTTATGGCTAAGGTTAAGCGTTAATAAAACGCTAAAATATAAAACATTAATCTATAAACGCAGCTTTATCTTAACCGAATGTTCAAATATTTGTAAAAATATTTCTTTCGGATCTCAGAGGTGAAAACTTCTAAGATTTGATGAAGCAATGTTGACTAAAAACATAAGCATCAAGCACTGACAAATTTCGACGGTTGAAAGCCAGATCTCGGTAGCCAAGTGGTTAAGGCAGCCGCCCGGAATGCGGAAGGTGCGTGGTTCGATTCCCGCCTGAGGTTGTAGTCTTTTTTCAGTGTTTGAAAATAAAAAAATTTTACTTAAGTATATTTAAGCGATAAAACGCTAAAATATAAAACATTAATATACAGTTCTAAAATTCATATAAAGTATAGTTGAACATATTATCCAATGACTCTTAAAGATAGAAACATGATTGGTAATACTTCACTCGACAGAAAAAAATTTCAAAGATAGCTCTGTCAACATTTTAAAAGAGCTGTAAGTCAGATAATACAAATTTAAATGACTTAATTTTTTTACCAATAGAAGAAACTTTTAATTAATGCAAAAAGCACATATTTTTTTATTCACTTGTTTTTCCTATATAGGCAAAAAAAACCTATAAAACGCGCCTATTCGCGCCGCTTCGCTGGTACACCCGTCCCGTACCTTCGTGCGTCGCCTACCTTGGAGTGCACGATGGCCAGCGTGTCGACCCACACGCGCCAGCCGCCGTACTCGTGCTTGACGGCGTGGTGCAGCAGCATGCGGAACAGCGAGTACACCATGTCGGAGATCTTCTGCTCCTCGCCGCTCTTGGGGTGGATGTACGCCATCGCGATCAGCCACTCCTGACGCCGGAAATTAAGGCTCGTTACTAGGATTACAGCGTGCTGGTGCTGGGTGCGTTTCATCAAATAGTTCCTATGCCATCACGTTGGCATTCCTGTCTTGTTGCTGCCGGTGTTGCCAACTTAGTGGATTTTCCACTAAAACTGGTGGTTTCGACTCCACTTTTAGTGGCGAAATATTGGTTTTAGTGACTTGTGGTTTTTCTAGTGGATTTATAGATTTTCATTTTTAGTAGGCTGGATCACTCAACCACTTGATAACATGAAAAAAAAATAACTAAGTTTTATTGGAAAATTTTACTAAGTTGGCAACACTGCAGGAATAAGACAGGAATGCCAACATGACGGCATAGGAACTATTTGATGAAACTAAATATAAGGTAAATATGCATGTACTTATGTCGTGGCCATATCGATCGTTCAATACTAATTGAGAGAGATAGAGAGAGAGAGAGAGATTGTTGTAGTATTGGTTATTGGTCAATCATGATTAAGTTAGGTTAGGACATGATGATTTCATGAAACATGTTGAGCATTTCATGATACGGCCACGAGCCATGTAGGCACGCCGCTGACCTGCCACACGGACATCTGCAGCACGGTGCGGCGGTTCTCGCGGTTGTTGCTGCACAGCAGCGTCATGTCCGACAGGAACAGCTTCTTCACCTCCAGCAGCTGCTCAGTCTGCTTCGACTGGCGGATCAGAGTCGCCACCACTTTCAGGATCACTGGGGACACGCAATACAAAATTAATAGATCATTTATTTATTTCTTCACAATTGGATACATCAGGTTACAGCTTGATTTAACCGTTTTTCTGTCACGAACACTCCAAGCGGTTACTAACAATTGAATGTCTATTGTGTCTGGTTTTATGACAGCTGAGCTCATAAACAGACATAAGTAAAGGCCTACAATCGTGAGGAACTGGAGCCTGAAATGAAATGGAGGCTCCCTAAGGCATCGTCCTAATACAACGCGATATCGCGATCATCGCGCGAGTAAGCGATGCGACCATCGTACGAGTCGACGATCAAACATATTGATCTAGAATAGGTGTCCTAATAGGCGATCGCGCGATGCATTCGCGCGACTAAAATGTTTAAAAATCTATTAGCGCAAACTTAGTTCGAGCGAACGCGCGATCAAACTTATTTATGATGAATAGGTGTTTTATCTGAAATCCGCGCGATGTTCGCGTCGATAGGGAGCGGGGAAATCGTGATCGCGTATTCGCGTTCTATTAGTACACCCAGTTTTTGCTATCGCGCGATCACGCGATGGTCGCATCGTTTAATCGCACGATGATCGCGATATCGCGTTGTATTAGCACGATTGCTGATGATCTCGAAGTGTTGTGGTTTAGAGCGTAGAGAAGATAGCTTTGTAGGTTTCTATTAGCTACGCCTACAAGGCATCGTCTTACAGATGGGAGTCGCGGGGGTTCTCGATGCAGAAGTTCTGCTGCGGTTCAGGGTAGCTGGTGTGGAGCAGAACAGCAGGCTTGGAGCTTCAGGGCGTGTGTGCTACAGAGCGCAATAGCTCACTGGGGTTCTCGAGGCGGAAGTGCGGCTGCGGCTCGGGGTGGCTGGTGTAGAGGATCTGCTGGCCCACGTGCTCGGTGAGCAGCTCGTACAGCGCGTTGTACACCGGCAGCGCCAGCGCCTCGCCGCACGCGCCCAGCCGCGTGGCCAGCAGCGTGTACAGGTTGTGGGGCGACATCACGTCGTACTTGCGTCTGGACAGGGCATCATGGCACATTAAATACATTCATACGGGCGACGAACCTCCAGGTGAACTACTTTTCGGTGATATTCGCTTACACACGAATTCTGCACTTACCATCAAGCGAGCCGTAAGCCGGATTGTAATATAAAGTAAGTTTGCATGATTTGGACAGAGCCACGCTAACCTACGAGCGTGGCTCTGTCCGACTGGTAGTGGTCGCGAGTCCTAATCGTGAAACTTTTTACAAATTGGTACATTGGTAACCTGTCACCTTCGGATATGCAGGCTACCGTGACTCTTACCCAGCCCGCCGAAATATATCAACACTATTTACTTATAATTTGAAAGTTAAGCCAACACCTACGTCAACAACATCGACGTGAAACTTTTGTGACAGGCAGAATGATTTGTATAAAAATGTATGTGAACGAGCATAATGTTTAATATCGGTCCCCAAACTAAGGCACCCTTGAATTTATTAGCAATGGGTTTTATTAAATAAGTCAATTATAGGTTCATTTCAATCATTCATATTACAATAATTTTCCTATGTTACCATAACTAACCTCCTGCGAGGGTCGACGGATGTAAGACGGGTTGACTCCGCCTGGCGTATACGGTTTTTTTCATAACTTTTTTTATTTTATTTCCCATAACGTTTTTTTTCTTAAGGTTTTTTACAGGTTAACTATTATATTTTCCCCAAGAGGGACAAAATCTCCAATGTAACAGTAGACGAGTCTGTGAAAACAGTTCTCTTGAAAAACGTACAAAAGGAATTTTTAAAACCCTTAGTTTCGTTTGAATTAATTCTGACAAAGGGCTTCTGAAAGAGATACCTTTGTGAAGTCTAACTGAATTATTTTAAAACCCTTCAATCTGAAAGAGCCTCGGTCTTAATTCGAAACTATTTAAATCGTCGCCAAAGTTAAATCCAAGGGCATCGCAGCTTAATTGGGCGGGCACTGTTCAGTTGACTTTCGCGTCAAATCATAATATAGATAATCATACACTAAAAAATCTATCCACGAATGTATTGTACGCGCAATTCTTCAGAACAGCTGACATTGTATTGGAGCCAATTGGAGGATCGTATAAAGTAGTAAAAAAAATTTGAACACTTGCATATAATTTCCAATTCCCGCACGCATATGCATTCTGTCTTAATTTAGATTATAAACTAATACTTATTACTTCTTAAAATAGCGATTTTAGTTTTTTTTTATATATACTCACTTGTGTGTGCTTCTGCTTAGAAAGAAACCTAAAAGTTTCAAAGCCTGTAGCCGTATGAGCTGACTTTCTGACGATAGCAACTTAAAAATTGTCCTTACGCCGCCCTAGAAAATAAAATATACAATGTCAAAAGTGTTTTCATCGCGAAAGTAGAGAAATCATTCATAGAAAAGTACTTACTTTGGCATCAAAAGCAGGAACCATAGAGCTCGGATGTTCCGACATTAATGAGATCAACATTTGTAGCACATCATGTAAGTTTTCATCCTGAAACCAAAACATGTTTGAAGTCTCACATACTTACCTATACATCTTATAAAAAAAACAACAATCTAAAATAAGCGTGCCCCGGGATAAACCCTTTCGAAAACGCGATCAAAAGTACCAGGAGCGCATACCTCATGCATAGTAGTTAGATAGTTGAGTATTGACTGCAGTTCGTCCTCCTTCACGCCGTTGCCGATCATGATGAGTTGTTTTAGAAAGAGAAGGATATACGCGCGTATGGTTAGTATGTCCTTGTGGGCGGGGCGGGGGCCATCTGTGGAGTAACGTAGAAAGCCATCTTTGAGTGATTATCTCCTGGTAGCATATATTAAAATAGGGCACTGACGACATTTTACCCTTCCGTTTCTACACTGCTAGTTACCGGTCAGTTATTTTTTTTTGCGTTAATATCTCAAAAAGTAATTTAGCCTTAAGTATATGCTACGTTAAACCTAACACTGCAAATCTGTTAAAGATTATTTAAGGAGCTTAATTAACATAATATTGCGGTTCAAAACTTTTAAATTATTAAATAATGTTCAATAACATTTCCTTAAATCCGATTAAGTTGAAAACATAAGTTGAAAAGGATGTTTACGATAAGCTTTTGATGGTATTTAGATGAAAGCAAAAATTTTATCGAAAATCTCGGCAATACGAAGCCACCATCTGAAAGACCATCAAACTCAAATCGCTCGGCAAAGAAGCAGTCGTTAACGAGATAATGGTTTCCGTATCATAAAGTTTGCTTTTGACAGAGACAGATCAGGGCCAGCGAATATTAAGATGGCGTTTAGCCCAATTATTATCATCGTTTGGAATCGCGAGACAATTTGGGGGCAGACAGAAACAGATTACTTCGTTAATGGTATCCTCTACCCATTTTTAAGAAAGTTTAAGCTAATAAATAACTCAAAAGGTTTAGATTTGGACAATATATCTGATTATAACAAGAATTGTCGTTAGAATAACATTAAACAATTCAGGATAAGTAGGTAAAAAAGATTTATTTGAATTAGACCAAGCACTTTCTCAGAATATTTCGTAATTGCGATAAAATATTTTCTAGGACCAAAAATATATTGTTGTTATGAAAAAACTGCTTATCTCTTTCTGATACAATTTTGCTCTCAAAGTTATTTTTTTATTAAGAGAAATATTTTTGTTTCAAGATTCATATATAATTTGATTGATATATTAAACTTTACTTGAATAAAGAACTTTAAATTACTTGAATCAATAAATAACATCTTTAGTTAAGATGTAAGTATTCTCAATTATTGATTCAAGTGTTTTCATCTTGAAACAAGAATTGTCTAGTGCAGTAAGAAGAAAAAATATTTTCTGTCTAAGAAAATATAGCTTTCTGAAATGTAAAAATGTTTATTCAGTTCCAGAATATTTTAATTATTGTTTATTAAATATTCCCTTGAGTCAAAATATTCATTATTAAAGTTTAGAAATATTTTACGTTGGTCTAAAATAATATTTTATTTATGTTTGTGTCATAAATTTCTAATTTTTAAAGACGTACAACATTACAATGAAATATTTTTTTCCTATTTTGTTTTTTGTTTTGTTGGATTTAGACTATTTTATTTATTATTAAACAAGAATAACGTAGTCTTATATCAACACGAATTAACTTTGTTTTAACCAAAATATTTTGTTTTGAGATTTAAGATTTTTATCGCAACAAAAAAAAAAGATTTTATTTTCTTTCACTTGTTCGAGGTTGACGACGTTCGAATTGTTCTGTACTTTATATAATCAAAGTTCTGTACTTACAGGTAGTCAACTTTAGCACAGAGTTTTGTTTAACATAATATGTTATTGGAGTTAAAGTATAATCTCTCAAAAGGCATCGTGGATTCTGTTGTTGAAGTGCTTACTTTGTGGGGAGAGAATAGTTACGTGAATATGTAATAAATTTTATTTTGGGTAAGTATGCGCTCATATTTCTAGTGCCCTGGTAAGATATATACCTTATACGCCGCAACGGCGCCGAGGATTAAATATTGTATTTTATTAATTAATTTATTGTACACAGAATTGGCAGTAAATGATATTCTATTTTATTCTAATCGATTCTATTTATTTAGGTTAATACTGGCTGAATAACAAAACATTATTTTTTTTCTTTCAGTCGAATAATTTATGAAGAATACAATGTGATTGCAGCAAAAATAATAACATTAAGTAAAATTTTAAACACTGAAAAAAGACGACAACCTCAGGCGGGAATCGAACCACGCACCTTCCGCATTCCGGGCGGCTGCCTTAACCACTTGGCTACCGAGGTCTGGCTTTCAACCGTCGAAATTTGTCAGTGCTTGATGCTTATGTTTTTAGTCATCATTGCTTCATCAAATCTTAGAAGTTTTTCACATCTGAGATCCGAAAGAAATATTTTTACAAATATTTGAACATTCGGTTAAGATGAAGCTGCGTTTATAGATTAATGTTTTTAAAATTTAAGTGCTTAAAATTTTACTTAAGTATATTTAAGCGTTAATAAAACGCAAAAATATAAAACATTAATCAATAATAACATTGTTCCCAACGGAGACTATAGTAAAATACTTTTCAAAGCCAATAGGAAAAAATAATTTTGTAAATGGACGATGCACAAGGAAAATTACTTGACAAAGTTCGCAACCTCCTCTATAATTATAGTATGTATATAGAGATTGCAAGAGAAAATGCGACTGTGAAAATGAATCACCAGCAATTAGATGAAAAATAACTCAGGAGTTGCAAAGTAATATAGAATATTTTTATTTTTTTATATTTTAATACTATGGTATATTTAACAGTCCTATGACCTATGTCCAGTACTATCTAAGGCTGTCGATGAAGTCTATGTTGCAATAAAAGTTAACAAAGTTTTTTTTTTAAAGATATTATACAATTTCGAGACAAACTATGGCTAAACTCCAATTCGGAACCTTGAACCATGTGCAACAAAAATGAAAGGCCACATTTAGCCTCAGAAGGGAAGGGGTACGTAAAGTCTTCATGAGTTTCTACTTAATGTCGAAGACAGGATTGGAAAATTTTATCAGACCCACGGAATGACGTATTGGTAAGAAACCTTAAATTAGAAAATGTTAAATGCTGCCTGTTTTTAAAGTTATCTTATAAAGTATCAATTATAATTTGTGCTGAACTTAATTTTGATTCCTATGTTTAGTTGAATTCTTATTGTTAATTTTAATACCAAATATTAGATTGTGATTCCAAAGAGTTGAATACCTACTTGTGAACTATAATTTTATTGTAATATGCATTATCAATTATAATATTAACATAGGACATTATATTAAATTAAAGATATTAACCGTTTAGGTTAGGGGGTAGATGTTTTTCTATTTTCGTATTGTTATAAAAAAAAAATATCATGTAAATCTTATTATAAGTAAATTAAATTATGTGTAATGAAGAATTTGTCTATTTCTATGAAAATATATTACATATTTGAAAATTTGGTTTTTATTACAGTATTTTAATAACGTAGGGGTGACCCTACTCGATATTGATCTATACAATGTTTCACGTGACATTTTAGAAAATAAATTTCTTTAAAATAAGTACTAATTATACGGGTGTAACAGGAATGTGCATCCTTTTAGGAGGTGAATGTACTCATCTATACGAACAACTTTTACTAACTTAAAAATTTCTTGATTCGTACTTTTTTTTTATTGATTTTTATATATTTTGGCAGAGCTCAGTGACCAAATTGTACGAAAGTGTTGTTCATAATATGTAAATGTGTACATTCACTCCAAAAAGTGATGCACATTCCTGTTACACCCGTATAATAAGTACTTATTTCAAAGAAATAACATACTTGAATTAAATAAACCCAACGCTTTACCTAAGACAGTAAAATCTTACTTTAATAACATAATCGTAATTATATTAAGAAAAAATCCTTGTCTCAAAGAAAAGATATAACTTGAATTAAGTAAACTCCATGCTGTAACTTAGACAGTAAAATCTTATTTTAATACTAAAATCTTTGTTAAAGACATACCCATCTAGGCATAATGAAATTTACAACAACTTATTGAGAAATTCCGTTTCAGTGTTAATAAATATTATCTTAGTTTTAGATTCTCAATTATTGAAGTCAAGAGAAATAAATATAAATCCAATAAATGATCTCTTCGTTTATCATTGCGCATTCTCAACCTTAGTCAGTAAACGCAAGTAACAATTAAACATTTTCTTGAAACAAGAATAATATATTTTATTTTAAGTCATTTGTGTCTATGGAAATAACAAATACATTCACTTGAAGAATTTATTTTGTTGGCTCTCAATATAACTGTAGTTCTTGAGTGAATCAATCTATTTATTGCTTTAAAATTTTTTGTCTGGTTACAAATAAACAATTTTAAGATATCTTTTTGCTGCTAACAAGTAAATATTCTCTAGCGTGTATAGGGAGGAAATCGTTTTCTTGAAGTTAATAAATTTGCTTTGATGCAATGCAATTTGTCTTATTCAAAGAAATCTGTTTTTACCGTGAGTATCACAGCTGTTCACTTTCCTAGATTAATGTCATTTAATTCACCTATGCTTTTAAACCACCAGCATTAAATTTTTTAATCTTCAAATTAAGAACTAAACCGTCCCTCTATGTAGTCACTAGTAAAAATTAAACCAAAAATGATGTAAAGTCAAACTCAACTCAACTCACCCAACCCCTTCGGCGTGATGCCACTCTTGGCTCGCGGGTTCACCACCCAGTAGTAGAACTTGAGCGTGTGTACGGTCTGCAGGACGGTGCTGACTCGCCGCACGCTGCCGTAGATGTGCGCGTCGGCCAGGAAGTCCGTGGCCAGGTAGCAGTAGAGGCGGGCTTGCACCGCGGCCGGCGTGTGAATCCACAACGCCGGGTTGAACAGAATGTGGTCCAGGAGCTGCCAGGTAAGGAACGATTGGCAGAAAGACTGCAGTTAGCATAGACTTTTTACTGCCCGATGGTTGGTAACGTGTGCTCACTTGCTTTTGTGGGGTCATCTAAATATTTCTTGTATTTTTTAATAAAAACCATATTTTACATTTATAACTGAAACTGAAAACTGTTGTCAGAGATTAATTAATTAAAAATAATATATTTTAATAGATGTTATGCTGTACGGTAAGCGGGAAACTATCAGTGATAAGCTGTGCTATAAATTTCTAAAACAGTTTTGCTTTAGCTCCCCAAACGGCTATTGTGCTTACGCAAAATGTGAAAACTTTAATGTGAACATTTCTTACACTTGCAATCTGCAATACAAAATATGCCTGTGACAGTAATACTAATAGCACCCATGTGTTGACACATAACAGTATTGTAGAAACAGCATAAATAAATAAAAATAAAGATGTTTTGATGCAGAATTTCAAAAAGTGTTTATTTCAACAAAGACAAGTAAATAAAAAAAGACGTGTATAGGAAGAAATCATTCAATCGTAAAACAATAAAGGTACTTAATACATAGTTGGATTGAATGACTTTAAAGGTAAACGAGGAATGCACAATTAGATTAGGTAAAGTAAGTAAACAACTGGAGAGAAGCAACTTCGTAAAACTATAAACTTTGTTCCTTTCTCGTTTATTTCGTGAGGTGAGGGGACGCACATAAGGTCAAGCAAGACGAGCATGCGCTAACAACCATCGAATTAATACTTAACTTAGGCACATCAACTCTTTATTTTGTCGTGCTAACGCTAGTTTACACTCGATCGACTAACGACATGATTTTTTGTCTGTTGGCTGTGAAAATCGTTGTTAGTGGTTTTACATACGGTGAGCAAACTACACTGTGATATAACAAGGAGAAGACTTAAATTGAAAGAGCTGTTGTACATTTTCTGTAGATCGAGAATAAACTGTTCAGACAATATATACACCAATGCAGGTTTAGAAAGGTAAAATCAACAAGAAAATCTTGATTGGGATTAAATAATTACACGGGGCACACCCATACTGTTAATAAAACTTTACGATTTCAGACTGAACTGGAGTTTCTTTTAAAACATGCACAAATTAAAATTTAAAAGTATTAATGATAATTTTTAATCAATAAGAGTTTATTTCCAAATATTGTCAGGGTATAAAATGAGTTTCAAAATTAATATACATACTTAGAAACTTCATTGCTTTCAAGTACTTTTTATGTAAAATATTTTATGATGGCGCTAAATTAATTTGCTATCGTAAAGTTACATCAACAGCCTATAAAAACAAACAATATAAAAGAGGGGAGACTCATTTGCAGTATTTTCAGACACCGCGCTGCGGAGCTATTAAGTGTATATTATTATAATGCTTTTACACTAACCGGCTTAAAATTTAGAGAAGGAACAAATGTTACACTGTATGTCATTCAACTGTTATTATCACTATCCGCTACGAAACATTAGCTAATACATACATATAATCACGACTATTATCCTCGAAGGGTTAGTCAGAGACTAGGTAATGAGGACCGCAAAAGCAGCCCTCTGTCATAGTCCACTTTTCACCAAATAGCGGCTGCACATGTGCTCAGCGTGACAGGTGGTGAGCCCATCGCCGCTTTATGCTGTTGGATGTATGTGCAGTTTTTAGTCCGTTAGTCGCCTTTTACGACACCCAAGGGAAGAGAGGGGGTGGGAGTATTCTTTCACCGCTACACGAAACGATAAGTTATTACCTTAATTAAAATTATCTCTAGTAAGTATGTAAGAATTTATGTTGCTTTACTTTTAATAATTAAACGTTTCAATCTAATAAAAATATTCTTATAACTTTTGTACTTTTTCGTGTTCAGAAGCATTGAGAACTAATAATTCAAAATATTTTAAAAATAATGTGTCCTTAATTTATCAAATCCCTACAGTTATTATAGAAAGGGTGTACAGTGTATCCCCAGTATAATTTGTATTTAATTAACTTTAGGAAGGTATTTAAAACTTTATATATATTATAAATCATATTTTTGACTTTTAAACCTAAATGACCTATAAAGGTCTGACAGTGGACTCATTATAGTTTATATTACTTGCATAGAATGGCTAATAAATAAGAATTATCACTTATCAGAGCCAATTTAATACATAAAGTAATAATAATATCATATATGTAAATATATCATAAAGGCATATCATGTTTAAAGTTATACTTAGATAGGTGAAATTATATACTATTGTTTTGTTAATGAGACTGTTGATCTCACAGTCAAACCGAATTAATCGGTTTTGTGGAACCTTACCTAATGTTAGTTTATAATGTTTGTAATAAAAAAAAAAACGAGATTCCAAGTAGCATTTTATTCTCTTTTAAAGGCCACATTTAGTTCACTGGTGTTCTCTTAGCATTAACAGTGTCCACACGTGGTTTATCGGCTGTATTGCAGTGAACATGTCCACCTATATCTGTATAAACATGTATAGGGGTGTAAATGTAGCCTTTTATGTAACTATTGGCGTTTTTTCAGAATAACATTACTCTTCTAGTCAGCTTTCATTTTCAAAGCTGAACAAGAGCCTTTTAATAGAAGTAAAATTCGGCATGGGCTATTAAGAGGTTCACATGTACGGTGTTAGATTGCTGTCATTATAATATAACACATATGAACATTATTGCAGCCCAAAGCTGTTAATAAAACCTTTTATGAAGCGTTATTTAATTGTTGGTGTTAGCAGGTCTAGTTTGTGATATATTAATCATCTAATAAATTATTCTGTAAAAGAACGTTTAATGAGTTCGAATGTAATGTAAGGTTACACGCACCACTATTGATATCTAGTAGCACTTTATTTGCAGTTTGCAATTTTGCAATTTGCATAGCAGTTTATTTGTTCATGAGGACCACACTGTTATCCTCTAGGCTGAACAATTATGTGAACGTGTTTTTCTTTAATACTTACACGCGTTGCATGTAATTACATAAGCAAAAATTTTAAAAAAATGCATAAAACAATTTTTATTTTCAATGCGGATCCACTAAAATTTTTAAGTATGCAAACAATATCTAAAAGATCACGTGAACTATTGAGGAAATGCATCCCAGCCCAGGGCTGAATATGTGCCAAACAGTGGTTCACTGTAAATGGAGACAATGACCGCCATTTTCACGCTTTATAACCTATAAT
Source organism: Scoparia ambigualis (assembly GCA_963921215.1). Classification (NCBI taxonomy): domain Eukaryota; kingdom Metazoa; phylum Arthropoda; class Insecta; order Lepidoptera; family Crambidae; genus Scoparia; species Scoparia ambigualis. Next base: position 32,217,105 of record OY992516.1, read on the forward strand.
ATTTCTATATTAATTATGATTTTATCACTTAACACGGAGAGTTTTCGTTATTGATTTTGTGGTAAATGTTTAAATATAAAACCTTTTTTTTATTCTACAACGGGTAAGCGCTTGGCCTTCATCTCACCTGATGGTAAGTGACGATAAGGCAGAAGGTGGCAGCGCGCTTCACCCGGAATCCTCAACCACTGAGGAACTGGCTATCTTATAGAAAGCCATACAACGACTTTAATGCCATGAAAACACAAATATATATTGCTTTGTTTGTCTCAGCTTATTTCGATATATTTATTTGATTATTTTTTTTTTATTTATTTACAAAAAGGCATATACTCGAGGCGCGAGAATATTTTAACTATAAATATGTATGTAGTACTTTACAATAAATTTACATTTCCCCGTAATATTAACACAATACCATATATAAACACTGAGGAGCTCGATGGCGCAGCCGCTAGCGCATTCGTCTTGCGATCTTGCTTGCTAAGCCACTTTCGCAATGCCGGGTCGCTGGATGGGTGACCAAATTAAAAACATCTCGAGCTCCTCCGTGCTTCGGAAGGCACGTAAAGCCGTTGGTCCCGGTTGTTGTCGTAAGATGACAGTCGTTAAAACCCACCAACCCGTATTGGGCCAGCGTGGTGGGTTATGGCCCAATATCCCCACGTGCTATTGTCCACGTAGGAGGCCTGTGCCCAGTAGTGGGACGTTAATAGGCTGATGATGATGATATATAAACACAGTCTTATTACTAGTAACAGAAAATCATATCAAAATGGCCTTTAGACACGACTCACTCAGTAATATGTTTTGCATGCCTTAATCGCTATCCCTAACAATATTTATTACAAAATAAGGTACATAAGTGATTATTTGAGGAAAGAGTGGCCTAATAGTTTATTTTAGGGTACACTTGTTACTTATTATAACTCTCTTGTCTGTATGAATAAGCACACGGAATCTATTATAGTGGCGTTCATCAGCTTTAAAACCACAGTTTTCTCTTTAAACTACCATTTAAGTGCTACTATTCTGCTACCGTGTACCTTTAGTGAACATTAAGCTGAATATCTTGTGCCTAAATTGGTGGTACAAGGGCTGTATAGCATGCTATATAGCTCTTGTGCATTTTACATAGACAGCTTAAAGAATAAATGTATACCATTAGTCAACCCCTACATGACTCTCAATGCTACTTGGGATGTCTGTGTAAATTAATAAAAAAATAAGTTTTCCTTTGTGATCTTATTTATAAAGCATTTGCAGCAACGCTAAATAGCTTGCGTTTCTTCCAACCTTAACTCTGTGTTTGTAAGCTTTGTGCTATAATATAGTGTACTCTGTTATACAAGGTATTTGCTAAAAGGTATTATACCGCAACTTGGCCATCCCATTGAGAGAAAAGAACTACTATTTGTATGGAAGCAACTCTGAAATTGCGAAAAAAGCAAGTATTATTCGAACTAAATGTATAAAACAGCTGTTTTATAGTTGTTATTTGCATAATATCATGGCCCAATTGTGGGTTATAGCTATTACCAGATACCCATATACAGCATACCAGTACCTTAAGCATACCACAAAATGTCAAATTAATGTCAAATTACTGCAAAACATTTTGAAATGTGTCACTAGGGTATAAGAATTAATATCGATCGGTAAAAGACAGTTTCGGATAGGTAGATCTGACTTATGTGCACAAACTTACCTGTTTCAACAGCAGATCGGAATTAGGAGAGCAGCATGTCACAAGATGTTTGGTGAGGTGGAGGAACGACGCCAGCGTGTCGGGCGTGAGGTGGTCGCGGCTGCAGCGCTGCAGCATGTGCGAGACGACCAGGAACCCGCGGCACTGCAGCATGTGCTGCTGCACCGTGCCGCACGACTCCACCAGCGAGCACACGAAGCCGAGCAACTTCGAGCTGGCCAAAACACGATTCTGTTAGTATACAGGGTAAATTTTGAACCCCTCGCCAAAAGTAAACATGGGGTAAAAAAAGTGATTAGGGCATCAACTCGTCACACCAAAATTTTGTTCTAACCGGTCATACCGCCAAAAACATTGGTTTCAACCCGTCACAAGTTGATTTATTACTATTTGGACACATTGTAATTTTGTAGCTACTGGTCACACTGCAAATCTGTTCCTATTCGTCCTCCCGTCAAACAGTTCTAACTGGTCACAAGGAGGATAAGTAATAATAAAATATTTGACGTAAAAATAATGAATGTTTTCTTTTTTTAATTACAATTTTTTTGTCTTGTTTTTTATCCTATATAGTTCTAGGTGCGTGCGCTCATCAGACAGACTGCGTGCGTCAGACAAAACGTAATTGAGAACTTCTATCTAGAAATATTATGTCTTCTAGTCTAGTCGACCTGGCTGTGGTGTTAAAAGTTTATAAGGAATCTCTTCGGATCACTGTACTTATTTACATATATATTATTATTAATTATTATACGGATTAAAAATTAAGTTTGACAAGAGTGTTTTCTTTTATATTATTTAAATTTTTGAACCACGTTATTTACTTTTACTACATGCAAAACAATCATTGCCTTTTAACAAAAATACTCCTTTGAAAAAAATGTTAAGCTGAACCGTATAATAAATAGCAGGAGATATTTTATTAAAAAGAACGAGTCAAATCTTTGATGTATAGGGCAGGCAGACACATGAAATCTCAGCCCAAAGTTGAATGCAAAAGTGTTCGCTGAATGCTCATACATGACTAACGAGCCCTTGATGCGTTTCTAAACGAACGATCAAAGAACTTTTTATGTTATGAATTGAACATGTCGTAAATCGCAGATATCGAACGTTAGCTCATTACGCGTCAGAAGTAAATCGTGCTTCTAAATAAAGTATCCTCTTTGAACTGGGATAGATTCACATCGCCATTACAATATGAGTGACTCTTTGAGCCATCCTCTTAAAGGTGACATTTAATGCTATTAAGTTACTATTTCTGAGAGGCAGCAAATAGGGCTCTAAAAGATGATTTTCTGGAATTTCTTTTAAACAAGTGGACTAATTATCTAAATTGCTTATATACACTTTTAAACTTTTGCGTTCCATTATGCACACATATTTAGACGGGATTTAACGCAAAACTACTTAGTAAAGGCATTCTATTTCAGTCCACCCGTGACCACGGCCGGTGCAACTCGGTCGAAACGTCGGGTATAAAAAGGTATGCGTAGAATGCCTTTACTAAGTAGTTTTGCGTTAAATCCCGTCTAAATATGTGTGCATAAATTGCTTATATTTCTTAGTAAGTATAGAGTCAGCCGCGCGCTAGTTAGAGGGTGACCTTTAAAAGAAACCGCTGAATTCCAGAGAGTGTATCGCGTATAAAATTCTCCTACTCACATTAATCGTAAGCAATAATTCGAAGAATTTTCGGTAATAACATAAATCTTAAAGGGCGCACATAATTAATGTTATGAAAGATATCTAATTTAATAAGCGGCCCGTAGTAACCCCCCGTGCTTAAATTATAAATTGTACCCGCAAAATGTCCCCAATAAATCTCGACGGGTACGCGGAGTCGACACCAGGCAATTAGGAGTTGCGAGGAGTTAGTTCATAGCTGCTATTAACCAGCCACCTCGGGATGGGGCCGAGTTTCAGGGGCAATTGCGAACCGACAGTGAAAGTGCATTTAGCCGACTAATGCGACCGGAGCTACTTCGAATATTAATGAATGGGCCTTAGTGTTGGAGACACGCAAATTCTCTCTAAGCCCAATGTACTTGTGATTTAGCGTCGTAATCCTGTCTAAACTTAACCGTTGAGTGAGAACTATTGTTAGAGCTAGAACTTAGACGGAACTTTACTTAGGTAAATACCACACATCCTTTATACGAGTAGTCAGTGAGGATTAAGTCTAATTATAATGTTCGTACTTACGTAACGGTTTCAAACTTTACCATTAAGGGGAATGTGAAACCTTGCCGCCATGTAAATCTGACCTTTTGCCGACAAAGGTGGAATTAGGGGATCGGCTTTCAAGTAATAAATAGTAATTCAACTTAAAAGTTGCGTCGATCATATTAATTGTTAATAAATAGCAATTAAATAACTAATACGTATTTACTTCATTCGTTGTTGCTAGGAGAAAAATTCTGAGTCGACTAATTATACTAGGACAACATACCATAGCATGGGGTCTCTCTTTGGCTCGGACGCGGGCGCGTCGTGGGGTAAGTCAAGCTGCGCGAACAACGGGAATAGAACTTGCACCCCGCCTATAGAATTCAATGCGCTGTGTATTGAATGCGTAATCACTGCTTTCACCTCCTGTGAATGAATGAGAAGAGGGTTAGAAAATCATTCAGTATTATTCATGCAACTAGGAGAACATAATATGCTAAGATAAAACTCGTATACTGCAAAAATAAAACAGATAAGTACGGTTTAGTCGACAAATTTATGTCAGATTCTGGAAATGTCAGACACGTTTAAAACGGCACATTCTATGATTGCCATATTCTACAAACGGCATCAGATTCTACAAATGACTGATTCTAGAAATGCCAGATTATCATTAATAATTGGTTTAAGTGTGCATTCAGTTTCCGACTATTTCGAAGTTTTACTGCATTATCATTTTATGCATGCTCTTAGAAATGAAAGCTTTAATATTCCTTCAAACGAGGTGTGAAGAGGCACTTTGTGGGCTGGCAGAGTGAGGGTGACTGATGCTACGTCTCTTACGCTGCACCAGTTGTCCTCACGCCTGGACTTCATTTCCACTTAACATCAGGTGGAGTGGGGTCATTCGCCGGGCTTCGTATAAAAAAAAATATATTAAGTTAGATAGGTACTATACGTGTTGGCAAAGTGATGATAAATACGGAACCCTAAAAAAATCAGTAAATTGGTCAATAATTTATTAAAAAAAAATTGCCAACACTATCATAATATCAAAGCTTTAATTTCTAAGAGAATGCATAAAATGTAAAACTTCAAAATGGCCGGAAATTGAATACACACATAGAGCAATTGATATGAAATCTGACATTAATAGAATCTGGCGTTTCTATAATCTGCCGTTTGTAGAATAGAATAGAATGTGGCGTTTTAAACGTGTCTGACATTTCCAGAATCTGACATTTTTCGACTAAACCATTTGCAAGTGCCGCTTTTTGTAATAAATTTAACCTTAATAATAAATCTTAATAAATACTACCTACACACAACTTTACAATGAAAATAGCTGCTCTGCTGGTACTATTCATGGGTCTACAACAGGGGTTAGGCCATTTTTTCTTTCCTATCGTTCAATAGCAAAACCATAATAGTACCAGGAATGCATAAACGCAGAAGAGCTAACCTGGAGCATCAAAGCGTGGGGTGTGTGCACGAAATATGACACGTTGCCTTTGGGCGCAGACTGCAGGCACAGTTGGCCATCTGTCGCCACGGGATTGTACATGAAGACTATTGCCGACGATAGTTTACCGTCGTAAAGTACCTGCGTCATCATAACAACAATAAACATGAAATGAAAAAGATCAAATTTAAAAAGATAAATCAATTAGCAATTGGTGTTTTCAACATTGATTGCACAAACAATACTTCATATCATTTATATAATAATATAAAAACACACACAATGATAATTAATAGACAGGTTCATAGACATACAAGCTTATGCACAAAGAAGTAAGTAAAAACAATACATAACATTTCCAAGCTAAGTCTGTTTTCCTAGTGCTACTTAAGCAAATACAATCCGCATGCACATTCTATTAATTTATTATACTTATAAATGAACACCAATGGTATGGTATGAAAGTAATACGGTAATGAAATCTTGTCCTAATTACGTGCATGTGAGTTTGCTTAGAAAAGGAAACCACAGAAATGTTAATAGCGTAGAACATAAAAGATACATAACAACACAGGGTCTCACATTTACCCGACATAACAGCGATATTATCTGACATGGGTTAACACGTTATTGGAGATTATTAGAATTTCGGTAAAACAATCATAATTAGTTAGGGCTCTTATTGTTCGCCGATTAATGAATGAGCATCGAGGTTCGCGAGCCTTTGTGTTAATGACAACGTTATTAATAACATCGAGACCATTGATAAATTATCGCAAAAGGCACATAATTATATCAACAGAATAAACAGTGAGAAATACTATTAGACATATCCACCGTACCAACGAGATGTGACATAAAAGCTCGACCGACCATTTCAGCGTGACAGATGTTTTTCAACTTAGCGCTCGTAAAATAGTTAAGTGAGCGACACTAAAAACATCCCATATGACCTCCTGTCGTCAAGCCATAAACTTATCCACAATAAGTCAGCATTTTCTTCGGCAAACTCTCATGAAGATTTCGAGGTAGACTATACCTACTCTATACTAAGGAGATTTCTTGCATTAGTCAAAAAAGCTTCCATCATAAGAGATATCTACAAGTTTATTCCTAACCCGAAGGTGGTTGCTCGGCTGATCCCCTCAGGGCAGAGAACTACGGAACCACAACAAACGAAATGCTAGAAACACAATAAATAGTACAAGTAGGTAGGTAAATATTCGTGTTTTTTGTAAAAAAGAAAACTTCGATAGCTCTCGATTCTCCGATAATAAGAAAGAAAGTGGATTCGTTCATTTTCCAAGCAAACAGTACCTACATCGACGTAAAAAAAATTTCAATTGCTGCCGACAATGGGTTCCGTGCGGCACAAAAGGTCCGCAGCGGCACAATGCTTATCAACATCGTAAAGGAGCAAAGGTACTATTTTGTGTGTTCGTTTTATTAGTATTCCCATTGTAAGATATTTCTCGTTGTTGGTTTGTTTCTCTCCTTTGGAAATGGTGTTGCGTACGCGGCAAAGTGTTTTTGTACGGGGCGGTGAGTGCTTTCCGTTACTTGACACAGTACAGCGAGTAGTACATTTTTAAAGGTATATTGTGGATGGTGCGAAAGTGAAATTCTTTCAACAGATGGTTTTTCAACAACTTGTTAAAAATGTTTGTCGCAACGACTGATTATTATTTTTATATGCGTTTTAAACATGTAAAACTGACACTGGTTTTTTTATGTAGCCTATATTTTGTCCCACTACTGGGCAAAAGCCTTCCCTCCACGTTTCCACTGATCCCTACTCCAAGCCGCCACATTAACAAAAAAATTCACAGATCTCGTGCTCTACACGACTTGAAAGGGCATTAATAGAGATTATTAATAAAAAAAATGTTTTTTATTTAAAAAAAAATTATTGACTATTCTAAGGCCCTTAATTTTCCGCGTCTATTATGCCCTAATAAATCTTCGTATCTCAAAGCTGCGAAGTTCCACAGGGCTATGACGCCCGAGTAATACCGCACGGCGACGCTCCACGCGCCGCTAAGGGGGAGCATACCGCCCCCCTATCACTCCCACAAAAAACAGAATAAGACATAAAATATTCCCCGTCTCAATATCTCTAGGCGTGTCTCTCAGTTTTTCGATTTTCCACCTCGTTCACGAGATATAGAAGATATTCCGAGGGAAGGTGTTGAAAAATCAAGTTATGTTTTTTTCAATTTTCGAAAATAGTTTTCGACTTTTACAAAAAATTTTTTCACCATCAATCAAAGCCATTCAAATGCTGCGTCTTTTGAGCCCTCATACGTCCTCATGACCCTAAACCACTATATATCACGGGGCAAACACACTTTCAGCAAAAATGGGGCCCTACCGGAGCGATCGAAAAAACATATTCAATGTTAAAACGACATAATGTCGTATCCTGTATCAAATTGACCTAATCAAAAGTAAAAAATAAACTTTATCTTAATACGATTAGACACCTATACATCGTTCACGACAATACTATTAACATAAGACTCAACGTTGGTGGAAATAAAACTTTATTTAATTAAAAATGAATATATTTTTACTGTTTCTGATGCTTCCACCAATTTGATGCACAAACGAGCAACCGTCAACTGTACGGCAGACGGTATTCGGCCGACCACACCCGGCGCCGTACAAAAAGTTATTTTCATCACGAATTGCAGAGCACAATCTCATAACCGGGGCAGGGCGGCAGCTCCAAACTTTTATTAAGGAAGTTGGGGAGCTCCTGACACCAACCACTGCGCCGCCGCGCCAGTGCAGCGGAGCGCCGCGCACCCGTGCAGCAGTGCCTAGATACGGCTACTTGCTATGATTCTTGCTACATCTAGAACATTGATAAATTATCGCAAAAGGCAGGCAAGGCGTTAACATAGCATCTACCAACAAAATAAACAGTGACAATACTATAACTTGCTTTGCCTCCTTATCCACCGTACCAACAAGATGTGCATAAAAGCTCAACCATTTCAGCGTGACAGATGTTTTTCAAGTTAACGCAAGTTAATACTTAAGTGAGCGCTAAGTTCCTACTAAAATCGTTTCCATAAAAAATATATATAACACTTTTCATACATCATGATACGATATGTTAATATACGATATGATAATGTTATGTATAATAATACATAACATTCTTGATAGGTACTCATTGGTTCAGGGCACTCTTGACCTTTCAAGGAACCGTCTCCGATCTTAGGTTCGTATTCTAAAACCAAACTGAAAATCAAATCCATGCTTGAATACGGTTAGAAAGGGATGGCGATATACGCGATGAATAGCACCATCCTTTTCTAACTGTACTCAAGCAGAGATTTGAGTGTGCCTTAGTGTCGATAAGTTTGTATGCATACGCCTAGGTTGTCGAGTGGCATCAGCTAGATATCAATATCAATTCCCATAGGTTGGGCAGTAAGTTTGTTGTGGAATCACATAAATGAACCATTATACGAGAGTAAGAGTAAACGCTTGCACATGTTACAAACATTTTACGAGTTAATTCTTAAATCAGGTTACTATGATACCGAAGCATACATTACAAACAAGCGTCTCTGATCAAAGTTTCACAACACACAACACCGAGATACAATTTCATCGGGAAGCAACTCCGCTAATGATGTTGTTGCTAGCAATTTGAGGCAATTAAATGAAAGATAAAACAAAGAAAGAAAGCCTTGGGGGAAAGGAAACATAAAACCTAAGAAAGCATCTGGTCCAAAGCCGGGACAGGAACATTAGTAACAATCGCAACAGCGCCATCCGTTCGCGTCACATCCAGACGCTACCTGCTGCAGTACATTTTAAAGCAAACACAATCTGTGTAACGAGGTGATGCCCCCCTACCCCCTCACCCCCCATTGTTGCGACGTCTTGTGTTTAATATTAAAGTTGCCGTGGATTTGTTTAGCTACACTCCGCCGCGAGTTATTTTAAAGACTCTAGAGCGTTGGGCCCGCCCCCCATGTTTAGCTTAATTGACTCAGTTTGGCATAACCGCGGTTTGTGGTCAGTAAGCTTTAGTCCAACCGAGCCTTGTTATGTTCGAGAAAATAATTTTGTTGGTGTTTTATGCAGTTGCACACTTACCTACACTGTAAAAAGCATTCCAGCATTCAAAAAGCCAGTAATATTTTTTTATATCATTATTAATTTTCATTATAAACTTATAAACTACCAATTTCTAGATCTTCACGAGGAAATATATAACCACCAACTCTCAACGCGAGTTGACGACCTCCTTGGTCGAGTGGTTTGTACACCGGTTTTCATGGTCTCGCCATCTCTGAGGTTCCGGGTTCGATCCCCGGTCGAGTTAATTTAGAAACTATTGTTTTTCTAAATTGTCTCGGGTCTGGGTGTTTTCTATGTATAATAAGTATGTATTTAACCTCCTGACCGCAGAATGACTATATGCAGGACATAAAACGACCCAAAAATCTACTATATTTTTCATTCAATTACGTCGGAAAAATACAAGTGGTGTCATCTAGTGACTTCATCTAGTGAGTTTGTTTACCAAACAAAAAATGCCATTAGTGATTTTCTGGAGATGTTGCTTTAGTGTTAAAATGGTTGCGGAAAGGGGACGTGCGACCGCGCGCCGGCGCATAGGTAAATATATCGATTTTAATTATTGAGAATATCGTGTAATTCCTTTGTTTTTTATATTTTATATACATGCTAATTTGTAATGTAACTAATGAAAAATGGTCATATTTTCAAACAAGTGTAGAATATGAGAATGTTAACAAGCTCAAATGTTTTATGTTCTAGGGGTAGGAATTACATTGGTTGTTCATAACTTTTTGTTCACTTTATGTCCTGTATACAGGAACGGGGTTGTCAAAACATGTAATGCTTTTTTTCTTTCAGCATTGTTTAATGAAGACGTTTTATAATATTTGGCTGAATCTGATAGAGATTTCTCGAGCGATGATTCTAACAGTGATCCAACCTTCAGGGAAACCAGAGCACGTGTTCCAGAAGTAAATAGCAGTTCATCTAGCTTTGAAAACGCGGACATCGACGAAATACATGCTCCTTCAACATCATTGTCGTCCTCTACCATAAATAGGCGCTCACGTGTAAGGAATTCCAAAAACCGTGTGCGTTCTCGTAGCCGTGGGGTGCCTATGCCTAATACCAGTAGAAATAAGCATGATAACATTTTGTTTGATAAGTGGACTGCTACTTTTTTTGGTGATACTTATTATAATAAAATGTAATACCATTTTTTTATATAAGTATGTTAATTTTTCTTAGTTCCTGGCTTCGCATTGTAAGTCTGATTGCAGGGTATATGTAACTTAAGCTTGATTACTTTGATCTCAAGAAGAATTTGATTTGATAATAAAAACATTTGAAAATTACCGTTTTGCTTATTAATTTAAAAAATAAATGACTGTTCCTAAGCACATATGTTCTAATGGTAGGACATAAAAAATTTCAGTTGACCACATATATACTACATTTAGAACATAAAGAAAAGCTAGCTTTTCCACATATAGAATTTTTTTGTTAGTAAATAAACCATGTAATAAAACAATGTATGTTTATCCTTTGTCTAGTAACCATTTAACGAGTTTCATAACGAAGCTTCTCTTGGGCTAGATAATTGGTGTGAGTGTAAAAATGTTTATTTAATTTAATATTATGCATGATTTTTTTTATATTAATTATTATTTGGCGTGTGTGGACTATAATAAAGCTTTCGACTCTTTAAAACATACAAAAATATGGGAAGCGCTTGCAACACAAGGGGTTGAAAACAAGTACATACAAATTATTAAAAAAATATACAAGAACATGACAGCAAAAATAAGAACAGAAAGAGCAGGTGTATACTTCCCTATAAAAAGAGGAGTCCGACAGGGAGATCCACTATCACCCAAACTTTTGTCGGCGGTTTTAGAACATATATTTAGACGTCTTTAATGGACCAAATATGGACTAAAAATTAACGGAATGCAACTAAACCATTTAAGATTTGCAGACGATCCAATTCTAATCTCTGAAGACCCGAGAAGCCTGCAAGAGATGCTTGAACAGTTGGTATACGAAAGCGATAAAGTCGGACTCTCAATGAATAGTACAAAAACCAAGGTAATGACTAACTTTGACAAAATCACCATTACGGCCAACGGTATCAAAATAGAATATGTCGATGAATACACATATCTCGGACAGATAATATCGCCAAAAGATCTCACAACCAAAGAAATAAACAACAGAGTACAATTAGCATGGAAAAGATATTGGTCTCTTAAAGACATTGTCAAAAATCCACAGATACCACTTAAAGCTAAAAGAAAAATATTTGATTCGTGTATCCTGCCTATCATGACATACGGATGTCAAACTTGGAGTCTAACAAAACAAAATTTACACAAACTAGAAACCTGTCAACACAGTATGGAACGAAGCATGCTCAACGTCAGGTTAGAGACAAAGTGAAACTAGGAACATTGCGAAATCAAACTAAAATAAACGATGTAACATATTGCATAAGAAAATTAAAATGGAGGTGGGCAGGTCATATGATGAGGAGTACGAAAGGAAAATGGACTAAGGATGCAAGAGAATGGTGTCCAAGACAAAATAAAAGAAAGAAAGGGACGCAGCGTCTTAGATGGGAGGACGTAGCGGGAGTTACTTGGAAGAGGGAGGCTCATAATCGGGAAGTGTGGCAAGCTCTAGGGGAGGCCTTTGCGGGAACGCAACACAATCTCAACACCGGTGTCAATTGGTATTAATTTAATATTAACTTTATAGAACTTAATTACTTAACAATAGTTTACTTTAGAATACTTTTTGTAAGGTTGTTAAATAAAGGCTATATTATTATTATTATGATTTTTTTTAAGATTTAATTTCTTCCGTAAAGTTGACTTAACGTTGTTAATTAACCATGGAAACACTTATTTTCATTTATTTTATAAATCAGTTCTCAACGAAATAAATAAAAATGTATTTAATAACGACTCGTTATTAAATATTTCCAGAAAGAGCTTTGAGTTGCAGTCCATAATTGACTTCGTATTAAATGAGAAATAAAATAAAACATCCCTCCGTTCGTTCATCAATTTCAATAAGGGTTCGTTTGAAACAGAAGTGGCTTCAAGTTATTTTTAATAAAGTGCCGTCTCAGTAAGTAACTAAAAAGTGGTTTTTATTTTTGTACTTTTATAACCCCGTACGATTGTATCGACATAGGTAGGTACGACCTTTTAATACCATAAATAAAGATTATTTTTTTTGTTTTATAATAAACGTTAATAATGCTAAAGTTTCACGCGAGTTAACCTGTAAACAGTGTTACATTTGAACGTGTATTATTACTATTATAGTACAAAAATAGTCCTGTTAACTCATCCAGGGTGCTTAAGGCGTCAGTTCACGAGATCTAAACGGAAGATATGAACCACGGCTTCTCGCATTCCACCCTAGTATCAATTTGCACACCAAATACCCGCAGGCCAGAGTGGTTGGTTTTGGCCCAACCTCCCCACGTGCTGTTGCTCATGTGTGTGTAGCCGGTGCCCAGCAGTGGGCTTTTAGGGCTGATAATGATGATCGTTCGGCTACTGACGCTGACGACGATATTAGATGAAGTTTCATTTCTTAGAAATATATAAGGTCATATTTTATCAACCGAAAATATTTTGAGGTTAAATTCAACATAAATTAACTATTTTTATAAAAAAAAAATTATACGCTACTTTTCAAGAAAAACGCCAAAAGACATTTCAATTAAAATAAAAATAAAACACACACACACTTTCGGTAGTTTAAATTCAAAGGAGCCGCAATGCCTACACGTGCCCGTAGTTTTATTAAAAAGAGCCTTTTTTTGATTTGATCAGAGGATTTTTTGTTAAGAAAAGTAGAAATAAAAAGTAGCTCCGAATTTTTTTTTAATGCTAGGGCCTTATTTCTCTGATCTAATTAGATGTTTTGTCAATTTATTTGCAGTTGATAAAATGTGACCTTATAATGTACATATAATGAATCAATAAAACATTAGCCTACAAAGATGTAATTAAGTGACATAAAAGTAGGCGAACGACAGATCAACGTTCAGCAATTAAACCGCAAAAGTGAATGAGCTGTGGTCCTAGCCTTAATTCCGCAAACGATTTGCAAATAAGTACGCCCCCATCCGGCCGTATTATAGCTGAAAGACAATAGGCGACCTTTTAAATTCGGCCGTTTTTAACGAGCACCTACTCCGCGGGAGGAATCAAGTATTCATTTGTATGTAAATTTATAATAGCCGCAGAATTACAGAGCCATTACTTAAGTGTGACAGAAAATTAGAGTATTCGTTAATTATAGTTTTCATTGGAAGTCTGAAATTATTATTGCCACGGATATAGATGGATATCATTATTTATTTAATAAATAATAACATCGGTCAAAAAAGGCTCGTCCCACTGCGGTGCGAAGGCCTCCCTACTCTCCTTCACCTCTTTACAAGGCTATAGGGTATAAGGCTTTAACTTGCCAGTTCGTCTGATAGAAGTCCAGCTCGTCTCGCCATTTCCTTCTGGGCCTCCCGCGGCATCAAATACATGACTTAAAATTTTGATACTACACTACTGTTGAAAATTAACATTTCATGGCAAAAGGTCACTAGTAGTCGACTAGTCGAATCTGTCGATAAGGCAGAAAGCTTTGTAAAGTTGTCCAACCTAAAAAATGAAAGCCATGGATCTTATAGCAGGAAATCTTCTACCAGGAATAACCCAAGTACGATATTAGTCCAGCAGTGGGATATAGTATTGCTTTCTATAAAATATCTCAGATTGTTGCATAAAATGAGTTTAAAACAAAAAAAATCCTCATACTTATTGTTTTTGTTTATAATACTTTTAGAATATGTTTCGTACATTTTTAAAGTACAAGACAGGCATCATTAATAAGATTCATTATCATCGCGAAGCACTAATTAATTTTTAATATTTAATTGCCAAAGTTTTAATGGCGTTTCAGAACTTTTCTTCATAAAAAAGGCGGGTAAGTAAAGTATCTTAGACAGTCGGGCATTTACGGTTCCGTGGATATTTGTGCACGTTGCTTGGATATTCAAATCTTAAATAATTAAGTTTTTCAGTGGTTACATTTCAAGAGCTTGGTTTAACTACAAGACTTTGCAAGTAGAGCTGTGTGGTCGCAACAAAACTACTAACCAACCCCTCTATTCCGTGGGGTGTCGTAAAATGCGACTAACGGACTTAAAACTGCTAATTAATACATTCAACAGCCTAGTGCGGCGATGGGCTCGCCACCTGTCACGCTGCAGTTATATAAAGAAATGTAGAGTGTGCCTGGAAATGGAATAGTAAGTTTAAATGCAAACATAACACATAATTATGGAAGGAACAAGTTCGGAGATTCGTACAGAGTTGATTGTGGACAACCCATTAACTGCGAGGCGGTTCATCGAGGAAATCCTTCAGGAACATGTTTCATCATCAGCTAAAAAAGACAATATCCTCCCATTCCGCCCAAAGAACCATAAAAAAGTACTTGGGTCAAACAATAGAAATCAAGTTAACTAGGGTTTTTTTCCGTGAAGTTTGATTCTGCAAGGGGAATCGCCAAATTGGACTCGTCAAAGAAGTTTTAGGGCAAAAAGAAAATTAAACGAATGAAAAAGTTTCGGGAACATTGAATTGTACAACTTAGTGAGCTCGCCCCGCGGTCGACATGTTTTTATTGCGTTAATAACTTATAACGAGAGCGCAGTTAGTAAAGTCGACAAAAGTAGTAATTACCAAACTTTCTTACGATTTGGGATTCCCCCGTTTAGCAACTGTTTATTATTCGTAACACCTGTAATTGTTTTATTTAAACCGACTACAACAAGCATGCGGGCAGTTTTTCATTCATAATAACAACCGTTCGATATACCTACATGTTTTATTTCTATCCGACTGAATCGACAAACAAGTCAAGGTAAGCATAAGTACTGTCCTTAAGGTATTTAAGCGATCACTACAACATAGACCCTTTTTAAAACCTAAAGCCAAAGTATAAAAGTATGTTTTCAAATAAACTTATTTTACAAGCAAGTGCCTACTTTTGAGTCGGCCAAACTTGTTTTCCATTCCACAAGATAGACGTAGTAAGCGCTATATGATAAATACTTTCAATAAGTTTTGAAACTTAAAACGCATCTCAAATATAAAATATCTAAAATACTAAAGGCAACGTATTGCATACAGATAATTTTTTCATGAGGCAAATCCTGCATGCAATGCAACATATATCTCGGCAAACCTTGCATGAAAAATGGCTCATAAATATTCCACCTGTAACACTAAGAAGGGATGGCTTACGTTAAACCCGAATCTAGTAAACGACACATTAATCATTTTTATTATATTCGTTTTCGCGGTCAAAATGTTAAGGCCTGATAATATCAAAGTAGCGCTCGTTCTTTGACTTTCTTTGGAATTTACGATACGACATTTCCAATGAATCGTTAGCGAGAAGGTAGTCTGAAACGGGAAAAGGAACAAAGGATGTTTGAGAAACAATGTCAACATTTTTAATTCACGTAAAGAGACACTAAAAACTTACGCCTTATATTCAATGTTAACGAAACGTTGAAAAAAATGTCTGTTCGATTCCCGCCTGAGGTAGACATTTTTTTCAACGTTTTGTTATATTTGAGTTTATTTGGGCGTTTTTTAACGCAAATCATCAAATATTACGAAATTTACGCGATATATTATTATGTTACATTACAGTTTACATAGATGTGTAAAAAATCCATTAAAAAAAAGGTTAGATGCAGTTAATTACTGTAATTTTAAACTGAACTCAAGTTATATTTATACCAGGTTAACATACCATGCAAAGAGATTGGCTCCATAACATGCATCCGATACCAAAGTTGAGTTATGCCAAACTTGTGTTACAATTATACAGCTGTCTAAAAGGTAAGGATCCACAAATAGCAGCAGCCAGTATTGTTAGTTCTTGTTACCCTAGTAAATCCGCCCTAAATACAACAACATAATAATGTAAGTTTGGAGACCAAGCTTCCAGATTATAAAAGCGAATTAATTATAAGGAAATAATGTCGTCAAAAGTTAACTAATTAAAGTGTAGGGTAAATTAAACACTTGCCTCTATAATACCATTATTATCTACATAGGTTTATCCCAAAACACAGAGGCCGAAGAAAATGTTAATTAGTACCTGAAACTTGTAAAATTCGTGCTACTAAATAAGTTTGCGAGTCAACAGACCGTTTTAGTAGGCGCACCTCTCTTCAAAAGACAAATGGACCTTTCGGTGCCGTCACTAACAATATACTTTGGACTTGGTAATGATCCGATGAAAGGTGACATTTAATTTTAAGTGACAACTTCACTAAGTGGAATTGGGTTTAAGTAATCTGGTGTGTTAGGCTTGCCTTGGACCCATCAAAATGTTTCGGAATATTTTACTAAGGAATCCAGAAGCCTATTTTTGCATATTTGTTGTTTGATTAGTCCAAGGCAAGCTGTTAGGCTTCAGAATATTTTACCAAGAGATCCAGAAGCCCATTTTTGCATTTTATGTTTTTTTAACAGTCACATTAACATAAACGGTTAATGATGATAGAAAAATTGGGCTACAACCACATTTAATTACATACAGTCAGTCAACCATATCTACTATTGACGTAATTTATACTGGATAAACGTAGCTTGCATAACTATAAAGTTAACGCTTTACTATTTAACATATAAGTACTGTTTTTCTTATACGAGATAAGAATAACAGTAAACAAATATATGCAATAAAATAAATAAGTGCTTATTCTTTTCACCCAAAACATTGGCACGCAAATAGAGTTTCAGAAAGGCGTCAATAAGTTTTAATTTATATTTCCAGTCGAATTAACAGAGGTATTAAGCCGTCTTTAAACTCTTCTTTTGTCCGTAATAAATAATAGCTTTAACTGTTTGTCTCAAGAGAGAATCCACTTGTTTCTCAAGTGATGACAAAATTAAGATTATTTATTCTTACAAGTCTATGCAATGTGCTTTAACTCCACTAATGGTTTCAATTATTGACAGCCGTGACTATCACTTTGACATTCTATTGTTTCTTGATTAAACTCCCGTGGCATTAAATCCCGTATAATGACTATCAGTGCTATTGGTGAGATTATTTCATATGCCAAGCGAAACACTCGTGCTGGCTCTCTATTGCTATATACCGAGTTACAGCGTAGGTATGCAAGATTCTTTAAAAAAATTCTGACCCATGGGTAACGATGATGTGTCTACACCCAGCGGGATCCCATCCCCATACTTATGATCCCAGACTTATGAGTGAAGCAGAGAATTAGATCTGGATATATTCTACTGAATAATGCTGAAATCAGAATATGTTCCGTATAAATAAACGGAAATATAAACTTTTCTAACCGACCTCAAGCCAGCGGGATATTTACCAAAGTTACGTCTGATGAATTATAAATTGGTATAAACTTTTAGATCTGTAATTGATCTGTTCACTAAAACAAAAAACATTCTTCTAACGTCCTTACTTTAGCCACAATCAAGCAGCAAAGAAACCTCCAGTCAGCAGACTTTTTCTCTTAAGGACATTATTTTTGTAACTTTACACTAAATTTATAAAATTTAAACTATTTACGACTAAGCATAATTTACTTAAATTACCTATTCGTACATCTGATGTTAAAATTAAAAGTATAGAATTTGAAAGCTATTATGTGGGTAGAATACAAAATAATCTCACCAGTCTGCATCATATTACTAATATTAATGTTATAAATGCGAATGTTTGTGTGTTTGTGTTTATGAGGACGTTACTGACCCTAAGGGATTCAAAATTAAGTTTAGGGCGCGTTAGACGTGGTGTTAGAGGCATTTATTGTCTGCGGTCACCACTTAACATTAGGCGGATCGTACGCTCATTCGCCGACTCAGTCGAATAAAAAGAAAAGATTCAGTCACCCATTAATACGAATTAGTACAGTTAGATCTGAAAAATACATTAAATCCCGTAAGTATTTAAAAGAGAATTAGGGTCGATTAACATTAAGTTAGTGGTCAACCAATCATGACAACCTAGATCCCATAAAATAATTACAAGTCGCACAGAGTCTTACGTCATGAATGTTCTGTGTTGGGTCGTAGATGAGCTCACCGAAGCGGTCAACCTGCAGGTCGCTGGACGGCAGCGGAATCTTACACTCAGCGTCGAAACGGAACTGACCCTAGCACCACACAAGGACCATGATAAAGCAACTTCACAATACATGTGTTTACAACAACAATGTGCTGGGGAATCAAACGGTCAGCTGAATCAACGTTTTCGATAAATGTCCACATTATTTTTAGTTGACCTTTAGATTCTCCGTGCAATACATGAAAAAAGGACAAACAAAATAGATATAAAACTATATAAGAGCGAGCGGCGCGACATGCTTACACGCTTGCATGCTTCAATATCTACGAGCATGGAGGCATGCGCTGCGGCCACTTCGCGCGCCTCGTCCGCCATCCGCCTGCCGCGAGGCGTTGCGTCATCCTTCGCAACTACGCATGCTTCTTCGGCTGCTGCGGGCTTGGTATCTTCATCTTGCGAAGCGGGCTCAATGGGCTGAGGATCGGGAGGGAGGGAGGAGGTCTCTGGGTCGAATGGGAAGTCAGCGCTTTCAAGCTTGGGAGCGGTCGTCTCGCTCACCCTTTTGTGGTTTTCCGGCAAACTGATGTTGCATTCGTTGTCGAATCGAAACTGACTCTGTATCCATGGTTTGCAAGAAACAAAATAGATGTTTTTCGGTTATAACAAAATAACATAACAATCACAGCTGCGATAAACTTATAAGCAATATTTATTAAAACTGACAAGAGGTTGTTTTACGATAAGTAAATAAATACGCTGTAAAATTAATAGGTGCACTTTAAGGTTTAAGCACTCTATATAACGATAAACCTATTGCTAATTTAAAACCGCTGTGATCCTTAAGTTCACATACCATTAAATTAAAGTAAATTTTACTGATAATATTTCATTAGATCCACTTTAGGCACAGTACGAGTAAATTTTAGTATAAAGTCATCAATGAACCTCACGTAGTGGCACATACCTTATAGCCGGGGCCGAGCCGGTGCATGGCGCAGATCTGGTGCGTGGTGAGCGCCTCCCCGAACAGGTAGATGGCCGCCATCTGGCCGCAGAACACCCGCTCCTCGTCCAGCTCCGCCGTGGCACCGATGTAGCATTTGTCGAAAGGCTAGATGGAAATCACTCGTTTTAATAATCTTCTTGCCTTTCACGAAGGCTCCTAGAGGTTGCTAACAATTGAAATTCTATTGTGTCTAGACTCAATAAAATACTAGTATTCATATGCATGCTATGTCTACAAGAAAAATAAAGAGAAACTTTAAATTTTTTGGGAAACAGTGCTAAAAAAAACCTTAAACGGACCTTGTGACAATACGGGTCAAGGTGCAGTACTCATTAAGCTATCGTGGGTGTGTGGAGTTTATTATAGCTATCAGAAAAGGGATAATAATATGTTGTATCTATTTAATATATTCGCGTTCCAATAATTCAATAGTCAAAGTAAGCAAAAACGTATTATTACACTTTTACAGACATAAGTTGTGTGTACACATTTGTGCGAGTTACTAAAATAAAGTAAATCTATTTATTACACCCATACTTGTAATACAAATTGCAGATATGCTTTCTGATAGAACAAACACAATAAAGAATCGAAACATCCTTTGTTCGGTGAAAGCTAAAGTAAAAACTTTTGATTTGAACCAAACTCGAGAAATGTTGATGCAAAGACTAGCTTATTCTGTGATAAGCGAAATCTCGAATGCTTTCATAAGTCACCGAGTTCACAATAGATCATAAAAGAATAGAACTGGAAACGACGTCAGATAAGTTCAACGCCTTTGTTCGGGAACCTCAATGAAGATTGAAACAAAATTCATTTTAAAATAATACTGAACTCTTTAATTAAATTCTGAACAATTGATCTTGATCTTATAACTATTGGTGAATGAATAACTGCAAAGAGGTTTGGAACAACTTTCATTAGTGTTCAACGGTTTCAGTATTTCTTTTGACTGTAGGAAAAGTCACAAGGCTCATGAAAAATTGTAACACAACCCCTAATTGAACCCTACAAAAGCTAACACAGACATTTTCTGAAATTTATGGCACCGCATTAGAAAATCTATAGTGCACCAGAGCGTTACTCTCAAGCCGCTGAGCGGTAATGGCATGTAAATTCATGTTTACAGCCAAATGTACCGCGTCCCAGACTTAAGTGCTGGGTGCTCGCAAAAAGCTAAGAATTCAAGTTAACGTTTCGAAAAGGCGGTAAAGTTATAATTAAAGCAGTTTATAACCACTCTTCGTGATTTATATTATGTTTGAATTCCTAGATGTCTATATCAGCTTGTATTTATGCTTTGGCAAGTTCTATTTCATCTATTATTCCTGCTCACACCTTGTTGAATATAACACGGCGCTTAATAGAGCCGTTCCAGAATCTCCATACAAGTATAAGTTTGATAGTGGAAATTCACAAACTATGCGTGACCACGTACCGGCGGCGCCGTGAATATTCATACAGACCGTGGTTTGGGGCAAGTTTAGTTTAGAACATTTTCGCAATGAACAAAGAGAAGGAACTGAAATTTTGTCGCATCGTTTAAATATTTATTTTAAAACACAGAAAATTATTAGTAAAAAAATAAGTTTAATGTTTTTCCTTTAATAAGAGAGTCGTAAAGTTACATTTCAATCTTTACAGTATACAGGGTCAATTTTGGACCCCCCGCCAAAAATTTTCGCGTGATCCTATAACAGCAGTACAGCCAAATAATCAAAAAAAAAAATTTTTTGTCACATTTTTGTCTTAATTCTTTCTTACAAAAATTAAAATCATTGTCACCTAGCGCGCGGCCGCCTCGTTTTCAAAGCGCATGCGCGTGATCGCTATTTATTCACCCCTTCCACCACTAACGGCGCGCCGTTCGCTTTGACCGCGAGGGTGAGCGCACGCACCTAGAGATATAGGATTTAAAAAGCAGCCAATAAATTATATTTAAAAACAGAAAATATTCATTATTTTTACGTCAAATATTTTATTAATACTTTTTATACCTCATATTTACTTTTGGCGGGGGATCCCAAATTGACCCCGTATAATTACAATTTAAAAATTAGTATTTACATTTATGTTCTTTAAAAATAAGATATGAAGTAGGCTGATAATCGTAGAAATCTAATAAATGAAAAATTACACGCTCTATCTCTCCTGTTCCCAAATGCACTATCATGAATTATGTTCAACTTGAGACCTACCTATAGCAGACCACGCTCGCCTACGGTTCCCATGAATATGAATAGAAGTTCCAGCGTTAATTAAGCTTTCGTTGGAAAGGCAAAATAGCAGCAAGCCATTGGCTGCTTATTAATGCTCTCGAAGACAAAGTTCGACAGAAACTGGAACCGATTAAAACTTACTTTATATTTATTATTGGTTTCATTTCGCAAATCAGTGTTTTTTCTAATTAATGCTCCGTGATAAATAGTAAAAAAAAATCATTCTAAACCATAACATAAAAGTTCACACAGAAAAGTTAGAATTGCATATATGAAATTCATATATTTACAGTACATGTATACAAGTATACTCATTAAGAACTTCACTCTTTTTAGTTATTGTATATCGAATATGTATACAGTAGGTATATAAATGTCTGTGCTCGCATTGTAACTTTATAAAATACCTCATTCACCATCTCTGTAATGCTTGACTTGACGACCCTTAGGAACGACAACAGTAAAAGATGATTGCATTATATTAAGATGTCGGCATAACTGTCTAAACAGTCACTCCAGCGGCAGTTAAAGGTCGTGATGCTGCGAATGGTAAATAGTTTATTGGAGGGGTAAACTTAACCAACTTAATTAAATAAATAAGTTGACGTAGGCAGTTAGGTGGACCGGGCCTTAATAATATAAGTGTGTTTTGTTGCTATTGTTTGGTATATTTAAAAAACTGTGCTAGACGCAAAATACGCTTTCCTACAGTCCTATCGTCACTTGTCATCTATTGAGGTGAAACCGTGAAAACCAAGCACTTCCCTAATGAAATAAACTTCCATATCATTTATACCAAGAAAACCATACAATGATATCGAAACCAGATGTAATTTAATCTTTTACATAGCCGTTTTACGTAGCGTATCCTTGCGGAACTGGTGAAATTTGCATCCATCGCCTGCAATAAATTCCTGTAACGGCACGCGCGTGACGATTCCAGGGAACAACTCGGGAGGCATGTTCCCTCTTGATAACGAAATATATTATGCTAAGCTCCCATCGAGTTATGAGAGCCTAGTACTTGGGGCTGTATTAAGGAGTTACACGAATAGCTTACAAACTGCCTAATAAGAAACGGCGGGATATTTACGCAGATAAGCCTACCTTCCATGATAATAAATTGTGTGGACGCTAAGTGGAAAGTTATAGCATTGATGTGAAAGTCACTGACATAAAGGTAAAGTCATATAATGTTCCTAGCTAAAAATAAACTAAGTTTTACCTGTTAATAAATTATTAATAATAAATCGAAAATATTAATGCAACTATTGAAAAAACTAGATTGTAGTTAAAATTAATATGAGTTTTACTGTAATTTAGAGGACCTTAGAAGCTTATTTTTATTACAGTTTTTGACTTTGAATTTATAGAAGGAATTAATGTTAATTCCTACTCAGTTTCTAAAGAACTTTTTGAAAATTACACTTTACGCCTCCGGCCTATCATCTTACCGAATATTAAATCTTGTGTAGCACATAATCCGGGTTGGATCATAGCTTCAGGAGATAACTCTTTAATTCAAACAATGGATTCTTCTAACAAAGTTTTTAATTAAAATGGTCTTGAAAATAGGCTTGCAAAATGTTTTTAATCTACAAAAATCTGAGTGGGTTGGAAACGTCTGGCTAAAATAAAACGTAAAACATACGTACTTTCTTTTTGGGTCATAGATCTAAGTGAAATTTAAAGTACCTAATTACATGATTTCCTTTACAGGTTCTTAAAAGGTTTCTAAAAATGTTAAAGTTCAACAAAGTTCCGCTTTATAAATGCATGCTTTTTCTCTCGTTCATGTTAACAATGGGAAAGCGACTTACGTCATTGGTGGAGACGAACCAGGCCATCTCGGTGCTGGAGGCGAGCTGGCCGTTCACTAGGCACTTGATCTCACTCTTCGTCCACCTGTTGTATATGTACACCACTGCGATTGCGTACCACCTGCCAACACACACAATACACTTTAGCTATTACACCAATATTACCTACATCACGCCTGCTTCCTTAGTAACCACAGCTTTGCATTTGCTGCGACCCTGCCACACATCCTTTGCTTCACTTACTCTGATAACGTTCTTCATACATTCTCGTCGGTTTAGAGTACTATGACCCGACGAGATTGTCACCGATCTGATCTAAGTACGTTCGCCGAGGTCAGTTAGTTATTACTTTTTAGTTATTAATATTGATCTAAAATTTTGAGTGGTTTCGAAAACAGCCGATTCTTCAGTAGTTAAGGATTCTGAGTAAAGTATGCTTATACCTTCGGTCTTATCGTCACTTACTTCAATCACCATCAGGTGAGATGAAGGGCAACGTTTCCTCGTTTTTTAAATTTTAAAAAAATC
Source organism: Scoparia ambigualis (assembly GCA_963921215.1). NCBI lineage: Eukaryota > Metazoa > Arthropoda > Insecta > Lepidoptera > Crambidae > Scoparia > Scoparia ambigualis. The sequence continues at coordinate 32,241,202 of OY992516.1, forward strand.
GAGCATAATGGTTGTCAGGTCTAAGTGCGTTTAGAATAAATATAGTGGCAAAGTTCGTGGCATTTGGGACTAGGAATGGAGTAGAACTTCTGAACTTTACTGGACTAATGAGATGTGCTATTAAATCACCTCCTAGGCTGAAACTCATATTTGACGCAGTGCTGGAACCCTTTCCCGCGGACCTTCATCGACGTCAGCACCAGGCAGTTGCCCACGAAGTGTGCCGTGTAGCCCACGCCTTTACTCGTTTTGAAGCTGCAATAAAAATGGACAACTTGAGGGCAGTCTTGAATCATAATCTATCATTATCTGTCACTGCCAAGTTACAAATTAGACCGATACCTACCATACACATAGCAAGCGCCAAATTACCAGGGCTATATAACTAGCGAGATACATTACGAACTACCTGTACATTCATTAGTAACAGTTTCACGAAACCTGGCTGGTCAGTAGCGGAGCCGGAAACTCCATTGAATTTGCGTAAATACGAGAAAATACAGAGCCGAGAACCAGGGCCGCATAACCGACCAGCAAACACACAGCGTCCGGCGCCACTCGAATCAAATGAAAAGTTACCCGCGCGTGCTGGCCCACAAGTCCACTCGTACATTGATACCGCGCGTAGTGCATATTCGTCTCGAGTATCGAATCAATGACCACTCAAAAGTCGACGTTGCGTTAGAGTACCTAACAGGAAACTGCGTAACGAAAATTCGATTTGATTTGATTTATTCCGCACATCCAATATGTACAATCACATCAACACGACGATCTCCGTGGTCGAGTGGTTATCGCGCCATCTCTGAGGTCCCGGGTTCAATTCACAGGGCACACAACTGTTTTTCTGAATTGATTTCGGGTCTGGGTGTTTTTCTATGTTTATGTATATTTATCCGTACTCCTCATTTGTAGCTAAGACTTGATTTCAATGAAGGCGCCTTGCCCAGTGATGATCCATTAACTCACCAGTACAGGTAGGGTTTCTCGCGCTCGATGTTGACCGAGTTGATAGGATCCAACCGGAACCACGTGGTGAAGGTGAACCCGCTCTCGTAGGGCCAGCGCGCCAGCGGCGGCAGCACCACCGCCTGCAACCACCAGCTCATTAGCAAAGGCCGAATCTATGATGATGATTAAAGCAATACTGCTCTTAAAAGATGAAGCCCCGGGTTTGCAGCACTCGATAACAAGAGACAGAGGCGACGTTAAAGCAGCCCTGGGTTATGTCCACTTACAGCAGTATTACTTTAATCTTACTATGCAACATTCGTATGGGAACACCGTTGGCGTAATAAGCTTAATGGCTAACTACTTATTCGAATTCAAACTACATTTCCACTAAAAGGCAGTCCTTGTAACGCCAATGCTTTAAAGCAAACTAAATCTCAAAGGATAAGTTTCCTTTAACATAACATAACCTCTGACGGCACAAAATGTATACCGAAGGTCTTAAACATACGAGTATCTTTGAAAGGGTCTGTGTTTCCACAGCGCATTTCGAACCGTTGGGATCTTTTGTGCAACCCTATTCCTATTCTGTTATTTCTCGCTAAAATGTACGCCATTACATTCGCAATATTCGGAAGAGCTACACTAAAGGAAACTACGATAGCTCATTTCAAAAAATACATATCACATGACATGCTAATAAAAAAGCGATAAAATCTGTAAAGGAATATTCTTCCGTAACACATCTAGAACAAAACTTTGCGAGGTTTGAGCTTAGAGCATTATTTAATGCTCTAAGGTTTTGAGACATGTCGTTTAATGCTCTAAGGTTTTGAGACATGTCGTCTAGTGTTATAAAAACTTCTTACATGGCGCTATGTCTAAGCACTAGCAAGTTCGTGCTAAAGTTCTTGTCAAGCTGAGCTCAGCACATGTACGCCGTTTTCATGTGAGCTGGCTTTGTGGACGTACGTGAACTCTTGCAGTTTTCAGATTCCACTAAATGTACCTAATGCCCGTTGGACGGCGGCGACCGGCGGCGCCGCGCTAAAGTAAGTTTCGAAGAGGTATTGTGCAACTGTTATCTGCGGTTGACGCGAAGACTTTGCTTGTTGAAATAAAATGCTTTATCGCTTTCAAGTGATATTCCTTTTTTGATACAAATACAATGTAGTAAGTGGACAAACAAACAGTTTAAAAATAACAGTAGAGTCTGCCGAGCGAATCTTTTCTGGCGTATGCCAAAGGTGTATTACCTACTTATATTAATTATTATCTATTCTGTTTATCTAAACATTTGAGGGAAAATAGACGCAGTCTTGGACTGTCTCTATATATTTACAAATTAATTTCAACACAGTCATGCTGTGTCCTGCACAGATTTCGATACTTCAGGATAAATAATAAAACGTAAAATAAACGTACACGTAGGTATTCCGAATGTTTGTTGAATGGTATGTTAATTCGATGTTTTTAACAATAAATAAATAACATCAAACAAGATATTTCTGCAATAAAATATGAAAACAATGAGTACATTAAATGTTTATTTTAACGGGTCTTAACACGATTAATTTTGTAAGTAAGGACAATCTACTTCCTGCTAGACGTTTCGGCCGCGATGTTGCAGCCGTGGTCACAAGCGAACTGGCGGTGCGGTGCGCGGCGTCCGTCGTCGGCTCAAGCGGGTATTTGTTTCATCATCTACCCTCACACGTTCACTTAAATTGTTACAGTGCAATAAAGCGTCAGTAACACAACTCCGGCACACTACACTAACAGTATCGGGAGTTCCTTTTACAGGCAAACGTTGCGGTTTGCATTTGTCAATCACTGGATTCCACGCTGATGATAATTTAAATCTGTCCTCCCTATTGAGATTTTTATGCTTCTTGATCTTAATCGCTTTACGTACTATCCTGCTATGATAATAACTATCGGTGGAGAAGATTTTGGGATCATGTAAATCCATCCAGCGATTAACTCCAGCTTCCAGCAGATGTTTAGCTACCGCCGATTTGACAGTTTGTCGATTTTTGACAGCTGTGACGTGACGACGCCGCGCACCGCCAGTTTGCTTGTGACCACAGCCGTAGCATCGTGGCCGAAACGTCAAAGTAGATTGTACAATTACTTACAAAATGAATCGTGTTAAGACCCGTTAAAGTAAATAGAGTGCAATGCAACGCGAAAGTTTAAAGCCTTACACTAAATGTACTCTAAAACTTAAAAAGGATTAATCGCCACAGTTTTAATTTCACCCCGTCGATTTAGAATTACATTTAACTCTAACCCTAAAAGGGTTGGGTTATAAAATTAACTAAACAAAGCTGCCAATAACATTTCAACCCAAATGGATTGCGAACATAAAGTTTTAATCTGAATCAATTGGTAGCACACACACACACCGCAGTCCGAATCGGGTGACAAAATTCAAAAATGCACATTCAATGATGAGTGCTAATACCCAAACAAAGTGGGTGTTAATAAATACTGCGGTGTTTGCCGTCAATATTTCTGAGTTCCGAGTTTTGACGAGGCAGCCCCTTCAAGAGGGAGGGGTTGCTCCCGCCAAGATTCTGCATTAAAAACTAATTTTCCGCACCAGAGGAGTCACGTCTCCGAACTTTTGACGGAATCCGTCCCCGCGCGATAACATATCAATGTGTCACACATTGCGAGCATTATGTACTTGGTTTGAGCGGAACACCTAATAGAATAAGCACAGTAAGTAGAAAATATAATTTTTTCTTAATAAAAACGAAGAGTTTTGGTATATTTTTAATACGTTCTAACACGCTTTTCTTATCAACTTTTTATTGTGCGTAAAAAGACTTCATTGTTTGTTCATTATTATGTAGATACATTTTCACGTATTTTGTGAGTAAGCAAGCTTAAAGAAGTGTGGACTTGGTTTGTTAGTTACAGCCTTACTGAATGCCTGTGAAGTCAACATACTTCTGAAGGCTGTATGTTGGTTGTGTCTTTCAACAACTGTCTCGTAAGTATATTTTAAAAACCAGCTCTTACTTAAATCCTATTGTTTTTAGAAGAATCTGCAAATGCGCGGTACATAAACGTCAGAACGTAGTGACCGTATTTCCATTCGCGGCATAAATTGCCCCTTGTTTATCGCGCACCGACCGTTACTCGGGGAATTTGTGGGCGAAAATTATGGGCGGTAAAGTTACGGCGGCACATGTCCGTCAACACCTTTTTTTCATAACATATTTTATTATGTAACCAGTGACATGGATATTCACATCCAAACAGTGTTAAGTGAAATCAATTTGATGTTTGTAATCTTTGAATATATTGTTTGGGAATTTTAACGGATCTGCCAAAATACATATTACAATTATTAATATCTTACAAGGGAACCAAACATCCTATCAATAACACATTTACGAGTATAAAGCAAAACGTATACGAATTCGATTAAAATATTTGTAATCACATTATTGACATTTCTTTGTGCAACAGTTCTAGTGTCACTCATTTTTTTACTATTTCTTGAGAGAAATTCGCGAACAACTGACACTAGATATTTGCACAAAGAAATGACAGCCATTTGTTTCCAAACATTCTTCATCAAATTTGGCCGTAGTAGATAGATAATAAAACAACACAAAGAAGTCCTAAAGAAGCTAACTCATACAGGAATAATTTGTTGTCATTGAATGGCCGTAAAATTATCTTTCTTCGGCAACGATTCGTGGAACCGAATAAGAATCAGAAGTAAACACTGCAAATGGGCCCCACACGCAGTTCTTTGTGAAGTGCTGCTGAACTTCGCTCAACTTGGGGACTCGAGAACTAACACCCTGAGCTAAACATTTTGTATAAGTAATGAAGGTGAAGGACATGAATTGTTTTATAAAAGATTTCTTGGAACTAATAATTTGACATACTAGATAATGGAACAGGGCTCGAGAGTACTCGAATGTTATGATTTAATTGAGGGTTGACATATGATCTAAATTAAACATTGAACTAATCGTCTATTTAATCTGTAAAGGTAAAAAGGCCACGGTGTTGATCTTTTATTGTTTGCTTTTTCCTAAACCAACTAATTTTATTTAAAGATATAACACTTGATATTACTTCAAGCCTTCCATTTTTATTTGTTTACTTCACAAATAGGAACATTTTGACGCACCACACATTCTCCATATAATGTAATCGGTTTTACTTTTGCAAATACATACATGGGAAGCTAAGCTAGTGCGAAAATGTGTCCGAATCGAACCTCATGTTCAATACGCGCTCACTACATTCATTAACCACACATATCATATTCGGTGTTTGAACTCGACGGCAAGCGGCATTGTATATCTTACCAACCGCATCGCTAAATATCTGTGCTCGTGTTGTAATAACCAGGCCGTTCCTTACAACAACATCTGCGTATGTGGTGTTAAATCAACTTCGCGTTTTGGCAGCAGCGGGGCCATTCCCAGTCCAAAAGACATTAAAGTCTGGAATATATATTATTGTTTGTTTAATAAACCTTCGCTTCATATGTATGGTTTTACTAGTAGAAATTGTTATCAGATTGTATCTAAATACATTCTCAACTATATTATGTTCTCAGACGATAATGCTACCTTGTGGAAAGTTGGTTTCACAACAGGTTGCTTTTACGATTCCATAAAAGTTTTCAATAAGTTTTAACTAAATCGAATATGTTATTTAACTATTTGTTCGCGTTTTGCGTAAAAAATATATAAACAATAACATTAAATCGAATAGTAAATAAAATTCACGTTTAGCTAGATTCAGAATCGGAGACGTTGCCGGTACCGCTCTGTCCCGCACCCCAGCGTCTCGCTATAAAATGTCGCGTCCTCTGCCATACGGGCCTCTCTTTTATTGTAAACTCAAATTGGAATGAAAAGTAAACGCGAAGTTGTAAAAGGGCATCTTTATTTAAATCATAAAGCTTTATTCTAATCCATTTTTATTTGTTCCATCGTGAACAAGTACACTCGCAAGCAAAAATATGGAATCACTTACTTGGAATTAATTCCACGCGATCTTGAGTACTAAATCACTAGTTACGAATAATAAAAATGGCACCATTTTAAAGGTTAAACTGTTAACTTTAAATATATACCAAATTAATTTGAATCACACTAGTATTTAAACTGAGCTATCCCGGATTAAGTGAAAAAGTTAGGAAAACAAGGAAATATAGAAAAATAATGAATAAAGAAAACAACAAAAATTCAGAATAAAATGTTTACTAGAAAAAAATCAACCAGTCTCGGTAAGCTCGAGTGGGATTCGAACCCACGACCTTTGGATTTCCGGTCCACTGCTCTAACCGCTGAGCTACCTAGACCCCAGAAGATTAGTTGAATTTTTCCTAGTAGTTTGATTTACGCTGCAAGCCAGCGGTATTACGTCACTGTGAAGTCTACCCTCACATTCGAAAGAAATACTATTGCAAGTATTTAACAATCGATAAAGACGTAATCGCTTATAAATATCTTTATTGATGAAATTTTGCATTCATAATGCTATATAGACATAGGATAAAATGTTTACTAGAAAAATAATCAACCAGTCTCAGGAAGCTCGAGTGGGATTCGAACCGACGACCATTTTATCCTATATCTATAAAGCTTTGTGAATGCAAAATTTCAACAATAAACAAAAATTCACTTATAAAAAATTATTTGGCCTTCAAATTAAGCTTCAATATTTTGTGTTCCCTCCCCTAGCCCTAATAACTGCTCGAAGATGATACTTCATTGACCTAATCAGCTTCTGAATCGATTCTTGCGGGATACCTTCCCACTCCTCTATCAAAGCCGATTTCAGCTCATTCACACTTGAAGGAGCAGGATTTCTGGAACGAACCCTCCTCTTCAGTTCATCCCACACGCGTTCATCCCCACCATCAATGGGATTCAAGTCCGAGCTGGAGGCTAAGCGCTGGCCAGTCCAATGTGGCGATACCGACTTCTTCGAGGTATTCAGTTGTGGCACGGGAAGTGTGACAACGAGCGTTATCGTGCATAAGGAGGAAGTCATCACCGATATATCCCGTATAGGGAAAGACATGTTCCAGCAGAATATCGGAAATGTAGAGGTCTGAAGTTAGACTCGTCCTCGTCTCCCGCCAGGCACGAAAACAAGCTCCGTTTTACCGCCGAAAGAAAACTGGCCCACATCATACAAGAACCGCCCTCATAAGCCACTGTCTCGGCGAAACAGCACTGCGCAAATCACTCCCCAGGCCCAAACACATTCTGCACTCGTCGGAGAACAGTACTCCCTCCTCGCCTCCATTGCTCGACTTCACAATCAAGATGGGTGCGAGTAATTTGAAGGCGTGCCTATCGTTAACCTGCCGTTAGTTTCGGGCCTGTGGCAAGCCTTTTTGGAGTCTTCGACGAACTGTCCACTCGCTGGCAGCTATCCCACGATCATTTCTGAGCTCCTGCTGGACGTCGACACCAGTCAAATAAAGATTTCGAAGAGAGGTTGACACGATAAAACCGTCATCTCTCTCCGATGTGTACCGGCGCCGCGCCGTATAGATCTTGGTCTCGGGACAAAGCCACCAGTCTCCCGGAAGCGTTTATATACCTTCGAAACACAGGACTAGCTTATGTGGAGCGACGTGCGACAGCCCGCTGGCTGAGCCCTTCTTGGCAATAGGGCGATGATTTGTGCTGCTTCAGTAGGTGTAGTATCCATTTTCGTCTAAGGTCAAGGCTCAAAAGTATCGGAGATGTGTACGGGTCAACCTGTGAAAGCAGACTGATAAACAAAATCTGATAACACGTGCTTTTATAGGGTGTCAAATTGTCAATAATTATACGCCGCAACTCGTGGCGTATCAAACAATTGAAACATGTCTTTTTCCTTACTTCTTCACGTAATCCGGAATAGCTTCTTAAATACTGGCGTGATTTGAATGAAATTGGTATCAATTTAAAGTTAACAGTTACCTTTAAAATTGTGCCATTTTTATTATTATTAACTAATTATTTAGTACTCAAGATCGCGCAGAACCAATTTCGAGTAAGTACTTCCATACTTTTGGTCACGAGTGAACTAAAACTTCTTTCGTTTGTAATAGAAATTCTGATCGAATTTCTTTAAATACTCTCTCATCAATTTGAACTGAGACGATGCCAATAAACAAAACCCTATTTCTCCCAAACGTCAAGCACCTAAACCTCAACGTTTTAGCGGATCGATCTCAGGCGGGCAGCGGGCAGGACATTGTCGGAGTTAACTTAAAGCGGTCTTCCCTCCTTATTGGCAATTCTTATTCAAATACGGGCTGGGCGTAATCCGCGCGACATACTGGGCTATCTGTATGACCGTTTTTTTCCTTATTTATCGCCGTCTTGCCAGGGGCCGGTCCATTTCTCTCTGTCGCGCTTATCCAGAGATCTGACGGCGGACTGACGCTTCTTAGCGGCTTCTGCTTCCCCGGTATCCTAATACTGGATAACACGCCCGCTTAGAGTGATTTATGTGCATTAATCACGTCTGTGTAGGTATGGTTAGGATTTCTACACGCCCTTTACACTAATGAGCACGTCTTCGTCATTATCACATTTCAGGCCTACGCTTTAGGACACAATGGTTCTCGTCTTTTATAAACATACTGTGTGGCAATCATTTTTTTATGCAATAAACGTGAATCGATTACAAAGTTACTTCAGGAAAACGTCAGAACTGAGAACAGTTACCTAAATAAAACTTTCTCAAATCTTTAGAAGCTATACAATCTTTTTCTCTGACATAATTTTAACGCACACCTGCCAAACCCGCAACCTAAGCAAACCTAAAACGGATTCCGCAAAGTACAATTGCATTACTCTACCTCTGTAAATAGAAACCCCTCCCTGATCCCGATGCACCGAAGTGAATTCTATTCCTACCGCATCCTGCACTACGGTTGCTCTGAAAACATCAGGGAAAGCTTTCCGCACCGAGAAAATATTTTCGTGCCCTCGGATTCTTCGGCTTGGACGGCGCGAGGCCAGAATTGAATCATTTTCTTGGAGAATTGAAAGGGGCCCGTTTTTAATTACAATTAATTACTGAGGCGTATTGTTCTCCTAGTATCTTTTTATTGGCAGGATAATGAAATGTTTCAACACAACCAGTTACCTACTGAGCCATATAAGATTGAAAATATAAGACATAAAAATGAAGTGTTTCTAATGCCAAAACGCCAACAAAGTTTTTTAGATAACATATTCTTGCACAAGCAATACAATACAAGCAATCCTCAGAAATCAATCTGGCAGTGTATGGCTACGAACGTGAGAGGATTTACAAACGAATATGAAAAATTTGCAAAAATATAATACGGCGAACAGGAATTCCATTAGCGGGATGATTTAATTAGAGCCGTTCCAAAAGTGCCCTCGGATCCTGTTGTTTAAATAATTACCCAACACGACGTCTGTTGAAGGTCGAGTTTAATTTGCTTTCGTCAGAAAAATGGACTTTAATCTGTACCAAAATAATTTTATTTTGCTAACAGAGTAAAATGAACAACACCTCAGTCTCCCTGTGACCACGGACCCTGTAAGGGTTCGAAACGTCAGAGCTGAAATCAAACCAATAAAATGTATAAACGCGAGTTAGATCCGTAAAAAGTGTTTCATTTCAAGAGTAAAAGGAATTAATAATAGTAATGTGGCGGGTATAAAACGCCTTGGGGATTACGAATATAGCTGGAATACACAAAAGAGTTTTTGGAGAAACAGCGAGATACGCGCTTATAGATTACAAAGGTCAATGTAAGTTAAATTATTTTCACTGTTTTAAAGAAAGGCTCACAGCTAAATATTAAATTGTAATAAAGAAGGTAAATGAAACTGACCCTTGTACACATTTAATTGCTTTGCCAACATGGAAAAGTAATACTTTAAACAAAAATCGTAAAGTATCCCTAGAAGTTGAATATAAATCTTAAAATTTCATTGCATTTCTTATGCAATTCCATATGAGTATGATTTATATAGACACGTATAATAAAAGATGATACAGCCACTATGACAAGCAAAGCGGAGGCAGAAGTAGACGTTTATAAATAAGGATAAACATAGTAGAATACAGCCGCTTTCAATTAGTTTTTTTTAATATTATCTTAATATCGAAGCCTTAATTTTATCAACTTAAGTTTCAACGAATTTAAGTTTTACCAATGACTTAAATATACTTTAAAGGGTTGAGTAAATAAATAGGGCAAACAACGAGAAACGGAAAAGATAAATCACTAGACTCGTTGCTTAATAGCTCGCAAGAACCTCTCTATTATGGGAGCGATTGAAATATGGCGAAGTTGAAAAATAAAGCGGCGGCTAATACCCGCAGTTAGTCTTCGTCCCAGATGTCCCAAGGAACAGCGCGGCACCTGTTCAACCGAACAAGGAATTTCCAATTCTCAACAACTTCGAAAACTTACTTTTCGACACTCACAAATTAAACATTTCTTCGCAAATAGGGATGCAAATCGAGGAAAACAATATCAAAGGAACTTCATCAGTATTGATTGATGATATCTATCAGTCAGGCTCAGGTTACATAGTTTATGTCTCACAGACAGTCGGCTTATGCGATGGGATTTATCGAAGCTGAAAATAGTACTTAAAATAGCACCACATAACGACCCCACGTTATTCTGTCTGTTCCAATCGGGTCAATATTTAAAGTAAAATAAAAAAATCAATGCTGTATACTAAAAGGATATTGTAGAATTAGGGAGTAAGCCAGCACCATGTTGAATGGGCGTAAGTAATTCAGGACTTGCTTCATATTATAAAAAAGTAAATTAATCTCAATCTTAATTTGCCACCTTTTAATTTGGAAATGAAATCCTATTACAAAAGTTGGCCACAACAACGCCTGTTTATAGCATCAGCGAAACTTTCCGAGATTGAAATTCACAATGAAGATTGGAATGGAATTTAAATTCCATCGACGCCGCCGCCGCCCCGTCGCGGTACCGCACCGGGGAATGTAGCCATATATAGGTCATAATAAAGCACCATCTGCGTTCACAATACTTTCAAAGTTTTGTGATGAGGCTAAATGCTTGGCTTGTCTAAACAACAATTAGCTTTGACGCTTGGCTGTCTGAGAAAAATGTGGTCCAAGTTAAATTAAATTAGCGCTGGTGTCGTAACTTAAAAATACGAAAATTCACAATACCAATCCGATCCAATAGTGATCGGTTTCAAGAGTAAGGGGGCTGGTCTCGTAATAAATTGTTTGGTAAAAGCTTGCAGAATGTTACCTATCTCTTATTTCGTTATCGGTACAAGTAAGGTACCAAACCAACGGCGTAAAATGGGCGGACAAGCTGAGCCACATCTAATTATACATACGTATAATCACGACTGTTATCCCCGAAGGGTTAGCCTGAGACTAGGCAATGAGGACCGCAAAAGAAGTCCTCTACCATAGTCCACTTTTCACCAAATAGCGACTGCACATGTGCTCCGCGTGACAGGTGGTGAGCCCATCGTCGCTTTATGCTGTTGGATATATGTGCAGTCTTTAGTCCGTTAGTCGCCTTTTACGACACCCAAGGGAAGAGAGAGATTGGTAGTATTCTTTCACCGCTACGCATCACGGTTACAGCAAATTATATTAGGAGAAATCTATTCTCAGCAAAAATTATCGACAAATTTAGGTGAACTTTTATTGAGTTACGTAGGTGGCGGAATGAAAACGATCTGGACACGACACGAGTCCATCTTTAATGTAGCCTGAACAAAACACACAACCCCACAACTTCAGTAACAATAATATCTTAACTTATTTAAACAAAACACAGGGCAAGCCTAATGAATCTATTGTTGTTATTAATATCGACAGCAACGATCTGGCCGTGTGAAAGGTTTGCGTAGTTGCGCACTGAATGGAGGTCAATTTGTGAGGAAGGTTATTGTTTTAAACAGTTTAGTTTTTTATTCACTTACGACAACAGGGGGCGTAGCTCAGATGGTAGAGCGCTCGCTTAGCATGCGAGAGGTACCGGGATCGATACCCGGCGCCTCCAAATACTTTTTTGTTTTTTTTTTCGGTCTCACTATTTAGTCGCAACGGGCGAAGTAATTACAATGGCTAAGTTGTATCCAGCATTATAACTATAATTAATACAACAACGGAAAACCATAGTAATCGACGATAAGGCCGATCGATGGTGGAACGCACTACACCTGGATACTTAACTGCTGGGGAAGTTTTCCTTTTTTATATTTTGATTTAATTTATAGTTTCATGTTAATTAAAAAATTATATACTTACACTTAAGCTAAATGTGCAATGGCCAGCCTAAAACAGCGCTCATCACATATGTGATAAACCACATTTAGAAAACAAAATTTGAATTTGAACTGACTATCTTAACTCTTACTGTCTGATCACAACAATGCTACTATAACTGTTGCAGTGTCAAGTCAGGTAAAAAGGTAGTAGCTAGGCAGGCGGAATAAGTACAACCCCAACCACCAACCAAACCGAGTACTATAATGATGCAATTTAAAAGTGTGTGTCTATAGCAGCTCGCTAAAACAATGCTGTTAACCCCTCTCTTCCTTTGGGTGTCATAAAGGCGACTAACGGACTAAAGACTCCTCCTACGTCTAACAGCGTAGAGCGGTGATGTGCTCACCACCTGTCACTCTGAGCACATGTACAGTTGTAATTTGGAGAAACGTGGATTACAGCTGCGGATTGACTCTGCGGTCCTCAATACCTAGTCTCTGGCTAATTTTCGTGCCTCTATGTACTTATGTATGTGTATGTGTGTATATAATGTACTTTCCCGCTAAAAATGGAACGCGGGACCTTTGGTCACCGGTGGCTTAACTGCTGCGCTACAAACGAGGCGACTTTCATAACTTTTAATATACGAATACTTTTGATCTGTGGCGGAGGCGTGCTCATACGCGGCATAGCCGGAGGCCGCCCGCTCCATTGCGAATTTGCGACATAAAGCAAATGCCAAGTTTTGAACATAGGTAATACGTATTATTATTATATGAGGCGATATTTCATAGCCTACACCACCGGGGGCGTAGCTCAGATGGTAGAGCGCTCGCTTAGCATGCGAGAGGTACCGGGATCGATACCCGGCGCCTCCAAATACTTTTTTACGAGATTTTCTTCTATTTTTTGCTTTAAATCTATAAATGTGATACGTTTTCTTTATAAAATTCACGCGAACGCTACACATTTCATAATCATATCATCATAATCAGCCCGTGTTAGTCCACTCCTGGACATAGGCCGCTACACATTAAAAACTATTTAAGTCCGATATAAATATTATATATAATACCTACATGAATAAGATACTAAAATTCTTACTTTTATAGAAACATCATAAAAATTAAAGTTAATCATAACACTAAAAAAATATAAACTCGGCGGTCTTATCTTGATAGCGTGTTCTTACCGATAATCAGTGTTTTGCTACAAACCAGTGAAATAAAAGTAAGTAAGTATTTACTTAAAATAATCATTTACTTAGTAATTTATAATTTAGTAGTTTTGTTTATTGGGGGCGTAGCTCAGATGGTAGAGCGCTCGCTTAGCATGCGAGAGGTACCGGGATCGATACCCGGCGCCTCCAAATTTTCTTTTTTTCAGTTTTGTTAACCATTTCATCGATTTTACACAATATACTAAGTACAGCATCACACTATACTCTTATATGTATATAAAAAAACAATGCAAATATTTGAGACTTAGGCAAGGAAGAGCTAGGTAAGAACTAGAATAATTTATTTGGTACAATGTACATTGGTAAGTACACTTAGTAGTGTGTAAAACTGTGTTGCAGTACTAACGCCCGTCTTATATTTTCACATGATATTTAATATACGAGTACATCATCATGGGAAGATAACATGTTCAGCGGCCAAAATTAGTTGAACGTTTTAATCTTTTTCTAGGCCGAACTGCAAGATAATTTTTTATCCTAACACTAGAAAAAAATTAACTACCTGCTTCAAAAACATCCCTCACCCTCAATAAGTCCAAGACGGTAACGATTCGTTATTTGTTCCCATCAGTACTAGGGAACTATAACCAGTAAGCACGTTTACAAACTGAAGCATCCCGCTAACGGGATGTCGTCCCTTAGGGACAGCCGCAAAAAACAAGACTTGCAGTGTCGACAATTGTGTTTTTTGTGCAACCAAAACCGAATTATAAAAAGGAGATATTCACACAGATATAAGGGCAACAGAAACATTTGGTACCTATATTATGGTGTAGGTCCCTATTTTAAATAGAGAGAGGAATAGGGAGCATAATTAGCGACGTGTCGTCGGTGTTTCAACAACAATTTCAACCTAAGAGTTCAATTGTACAAATTCTCACGGATACCAGGGTAGGAGAAACATATGGGTAATGCGTTGAAGAAATACCATCACACGCAAGAAATGATTTCACGAGGGAGATAGCATGTCTTTGTAAAAGTAAAGGAATAAATAAAGATAAATAAAATGATAATTGTAAATTGAACGCAAATAATAAATGACCTAAAAATTATTTAGGTCAATCAATCCATTGTTCGAAATCAGTCATCAGACAACAGACGACTAGGATAGCATGCATTGGAAGGAATTTCTTCAAGTTGTTGACAGAACAGCAAAGATAACTGAATTTTATTGCTAAGACTTTAAGTGCAGTTTCAAAGGAACTGTCAATACAGCGAGAGCCCATACAATACGTTAGGAGTAAACAAGGATAGCATTGATATCAGGTAGCCGACAGCACAATCTATTTTTGGAAAAATAAACAGCTTGTTTCTTCATAAGAAGGCAAGGAGACATTAATACAGCGCGTTTACATTGGAGGCGAGTTTGCCTTTATTGAATGTAAGTTTATGACATAATTATATGCCTAAACTCAGTGCAGTGGTTTTATTCGTTGACAATATCAAGGGGGGCGTAGCTCAGATGGTAGAGCGCTCGCTTAGCATGCGAGAGGTACCGGGATCGATACCCGGCGCCTCCAGATTGATATTTTTTTAAATACCTAGAGTAAATATATTAACTCTATCTACTTTTTAATCATTACTCTGCTGTTGTAACTATGAAATTATTACTATTCACAGACAGTACGTTAAAATAAATTTTACATCAAAATCTATCAGTTTCAATCATACCAGAAGTGAACCGTGATTTTTCTGTTCTTTGAAGAAGTTAGACAAAGAACTACACAAAAATCACTTGAGAACTTTATAAAGGTCGCAATGCTTTATACTTTTCTAAGAGACAGTAAAAACACCGTTTTAGGAAAAATTTGCGTTCTATTTTTTTATGGATTAAGGGTAAATATTGTTCTGTTCCGAGAATAGAAAATATATATAATATCTGTTGTTGTGCTGTAATTAACGGAAACGAAAGGGTTAAGCACATTACGACTACCAAGGCACCATAAACACGAAAGGTATGCCGCAACACAAATTCCCAGCTGTTTGAAACGAAAACCTTTTTTTAAAGATCCACGACAAAGACAACAAAGGTACCCAAAAGTAAGGGGTACCTAATATTTTAAGAAAACTTAATATTAGAAATAGACGAAGTAACAGCTGATTATAATATTAAGGGGGTCCTGCACAAAATTATGAAAATTTAAATATTAAAAGAACTTAGGTAGGTAAGTTAGCCTGATCATTGCACTGCACAAGGTCATGGCCTTCTTGACTTAGTTGAAAACGCCACGCGCGGCACCCCGTAAGAAACAGAAGAATATTAATGTTTATTCCACGCAATGTTAACTTTTTGAAACTTTGCGAGAAAATTAACATCGTTCTATTACTCTGTTCTTTTAGAACTTTTTTACTGATACCAGAGCAACATGTAAATAAAAGTCAAACACCGATCTCTAATGTTGTACCAGGCTACTAGAAGGGCACAAAGATGATAATATAGTAGGTAGTTATAATAGACCAGAAACATTGCAAGATACGTAGAATGGTCAGTAATTCTGTTGTTTAGAAAGTATGATTCGCAATACTTGCTCTACGCTCTAAAATACATTAGGCGTAGGTACATTTATTTTCTTACAAGCAAAACTGAATTAAGTATAAACAATCCATTTCAAAAAGCAAAGCATAATCTTAATTATTTTACATTTTGGAATTTCCAAACTTAAATTTAGGATAATAACAAGAAAGTCAGACACATGAGAATAATTCACGTCAACTGCCCAAGGCTATGAAACTCGAACATTTTTGTAACGTGAATTTTGTCGCAAACAGACTAGTCCAATACGTCTAACTAATTATCAATACGTCTAAGTAGCAAATCGTCTTGGTAGCAAAACGTCAACTATTGAAACATTTATGTAGCAAAACGTCCAATTAGCAAATTGTCCAATTCTCTTAATGCCTGCACACTTGGGTATAAAAATCCGAGTTTTACCTAATATTTTTTAGATTTAAGTAAGCAAGTTGGTTTTATTTAACAGGTTTAATTTATATTCCTTCTAATAGTACTGGCCATTTATTGATTATGACATTGAAGTTGTCATACATACATACGACAATTATACCCAAAGGGATAGTCCGAGACTAGGCAATGAGGAGCGCAAAAGCACTCCTCTGCCATAGTCCATAGTCCACGGCTCACCAAACAGCGACTGCACATGTGCTCAGCGTGACAGGTGGTGAGCCCATCGGCGCTCTATACTGTTGGATGAATGTGCAGTATTGAAGTTGTCATAAGGATGAAAAAAATCTTCGATAATTACATAGATATAAACAATAGAGGAAGATAGACACGTTACCAGCGTTCTGCGCGCACCATACGCATACCTTCCTGAGTCAAGAACTAGACACCTAGCTAAAAATTAATGCGAATCTAGAGTTTGTTGGACTGTCATTATTGAAAGGGCCGAAGAAAGCAAAGATATCATCACTTTTTAGCTTATTTTAAAAAAACAATAGTAGCTATTACTTGCAAATATAATTAACTGTCATACATCGACAATTACTATCGGACAAAAAACGCATTAGAAGGTTGGCATAGACGGTTAAATACATTTATAAAACCAAAACCAACCCAGCTGCTATTCCTTCATGCTCTTATGAAACTTAAAAATATTATGTTTGAAGGCAACAAACGAAGAAAATTTTATATTATGTTATTCAAGTACAAAGGGGAGCTGAAAAAGCGAACAGATAAAAAATTATCCAATGCATTTTTGAAAAATATTAGACATAGATCCTAAATTCTTAGGTAGCAATATATTATAAGTATGAATAAAAAAAATATTAAATTCATATTACGTTTTTTCTAACAAATAATGTTTTCAACTGTACTATTTTTTTAGACGATTTGCTAATTAGGCGTCCTGATAAGGCGTTTTGCTACAAAGACGATTTGCTACTTAGACGTAAGTAAGTATTGCTAATTGGATGTTTAGGGTACTTAGTTGGACATTTTGTTACTTGGACATATTGATCGTAAAGCCCGGGATCGATACCGGGCGCCTCCAGAAATAACTTTTTTATAAGTTTTATGGAAACATCAAAACAGGTTATTTATAAGATAAGATACAATCACGAAAAAGAAGACCTATTTCTTGCGTTCCGCAGAGAAAATGGACGAGGCTTACCTAACCTTGTCTGTTTGTGTAGTTTACCAAAACATTTATAATACGTAAAATTATAAAAAATCTGAAATACTTCTTTCTTGGTAACAAAAGTTAGAATATAAAATTGTTGTTGTATATAGTCATTAACATTTGTAACAATACTTACAGATCCCTTTCTGCCCGGAAAACTGAAGAAGACGTCAGGCCCGTTTCTGTGGGGCATTTGCCGTAGCACGTTCAGTAGTTTGGCGGAATGTCGCGGCTGAAACAAACACAAAATACCACAATATACATTTACACAAAGAGATTTTATTAGTAATAGTTAAATGTCTTTGCATTTACACGACTATTTTTTTATTGGTGCAATCACTTTAAGTGTTGTTTCTGCTCATCATTTTGCACAACTTCTACTGCTGTACAAAATTATAAGCAAATACTAACCTAACACTTGTTAACTTCGTACAATTTATTTATATAAGTAACTCGGTTATAAAACTACGGCTATACTGTAGTGTAGTAACAATAAAAATAAACGATTTTAATTAAATTAGACGTCGATTTAATTACTTAAATGCTGCCCCACCGTCATGCAAAACTGGTAGCAGAAGCAACTTGAAAACTATCAGGTGTTGTCTGTCACCTAAGCATTTAGGGGACTGTTTAGTTGGTTGAATGTAATTTAAGTTAGGGGTTGCTTTGTAATGACTTAACTTTAAAGATATTTAACTATGTACGAGTACCTAACTAGAGGGGTTTGTTGTTTTTTCACCGATCCTGATTCCTTAGTTATAATTTCATTACTAAATAACTATTAACTTCATATTCACGGTTATTTTGTATGTTTGTATGTATTCTAAACATCTTAGGCATCCTAGAGCGCATTCCGTCGCCCCCGCATCGGCCCTCTAACTACCAGGGCCTCATAACGAGCAAGGAGATTTGAACGCAGCGGCAATACAACGCAACGCGACCGATTGAGGACGGCGTAAATCGCCGTACAAATTAGCTCCCCCGCGAATGCTTCACAAATTCGTGCCGCTGCCGCTGCCGCTGCTGTTAACGTGCGGCAAGGAGTAATTATAGCAACGGCTCGGTTACTCTCTCTTTTTCTGTATCTCTCCCTCGGTGTTTATGTATTAAGTTTGCCTGGGAATTGGGAGCACTTGGACCTTGGACTTCTCTATTATTGAAATATTTGCATTCACAATGCTATATAGATTTAAGATAAAAAGTTCACTAGAAAAAAATACACCAGTCTCAGGAAGCTCAAGTAGGATTCCAACCCATGACCTTTGGATTGCCGGCTCATACTTCTCATTTAATTCCGTCTTGTTCCACAGTTTAATGAATCGCGTTACT
Organism: Scoparia ambigualis; assembly: GCA_963921215.1. Classification (NCBI taxonomy): domain Eukaryota; kingdom Metazoa; phylum Arthropoda; class Insecta; order Lepidoptera; family Crambidae; genus Scoparia; species Scoparia ambigualis. The sequence continues at coordinate 32,260,111 of OY992516.1, forward strand.
AAAAATAAGATAAGTTTTCAACAAAGTCAAAATAATTACGCCTCGTACGTCATACGGCAGAATTTATTCGAGAGTATGTCAATTAAAATTTTGGCAAGATTGTGGGTGCATGTATAATAATAGATCGGTTACATTTTAGAGCTATGTTGAATACCAAAAGCAAAGTACAAAATATTACCATACGCTCATCGTTTAATGTTTCATCAAATTAAGTGTCGTGTCACTTCCACACGCGAGTTCCGCGGCAATCATAGGTACCGCGTGGAGTAACAAGTTCCAAACCACTCTACTAATCAACGTGGGGGTGTGGAAAATTCCCGATCCCGGAATATTGATACCCAAGGTACCAGGACTGCATAAGTAGTAAAGAGTTTTCATTCGTCCTTTGAGAGAGGGATGTTTTTTATATTGCCTTACGTATCGAGCATAAGGCAAGCGTGGACACAGTGTGTAGGGTCGGTCGCACGCACAGTCGTTTGTTGTTGTTTGTTTATAAATCACATTGATAGATCTCGCTTTTTTTTTCAGAATGTTTACGTACCTAAAAGAGTATAGAGTAAAGTGGATAGCCTGAGTGGCATAGTATCCCTGGTTTTAGAAAATGCGCAGACATACCGTTTTCGATATCATAATATGACAGTGACAAATGCTATGCTGTAATGTAACAATGTTGGCAGACCTAATAAAATAAATGAATAATTATACCTATGGATGTAAGTGTATCGTATGAGCAAGGTGGTAAGGGCTCATATTCTACTAATCCTTTAACGGCACCCAAGTGGTTCTTATTGCCTAGTACCCTCACCTTACACGTTTGCGTATATACGCATGGTTATACTGTGTAAGTACGTACCCATTTCCCGTTGACCGCCTTCATGGCGTTGAACAGCTGCTTGAGCTCCTTGACGGTGACGCTGTAGCTGGCCAGCACGCCCAGCATCTCGATCAGCAGGTCTGCAACAAACGCACAGATGATCAACATCAGCAATATCACACACTACACTACAACTGTTTTAAGACCGGAGTGAATAGGTGGGTGTAGCGGCTTACTAAAATAATGAGAAACCGGCCACAGTCGCCGGTTGCCTGCTACCGACACGGCACGCCATAGCTGCTAGGAAATTTCTTAATGTTGCTTAAGTTGCGGCAACTGACGACTTTTGGATACCAATTGCCAACATCGAACACTTTTATTCGCGATCGGTATATGTGTCAGGTGGAGGAAGCTGGTAAAAATGTTTTTGGACGATCCGAAAGAGCAAATCATTAAGGACTACAATAACTGTTTTCCGTCAGGCAGAGTATTTCGTAGGCTTGCCCCAAGTGGTCACTCCTGAGACCCTCCATTGTTCAACTCCAATGTAACCATTCTAATTCGCTTAATTTAGTCGCTCGCACGCCGCTTTCGGACAATGTTAACTAATGAACGGTCTAATTAGGTATTCACGTCAAATTATTAATTCAACCGATCGCTAATCGCGCGAAGTCGGCGGCGTGCGATTGATATGTGCATCCTACATGTTAATTAATTGGTCAATGGAGGCATGGAAAAGCACTTTTATTCATGTCCTGACGAGCCATTACTGAAATTGATACGCATCACGGTTGATGACGTTCCCTTTGTTACATGTTTTCCTGGTTCCAACGTTCAGGTTTAATAATACCTATGTTTGACAATTAAATAAACTAATTACACTCATAAATGCATGAAACAAAAGCTCTTTAAAAACAATGTTGCATGCTATTATGTATAACACGAATAAACTTTATATGAAAATATGGCAAAATCTAAAATATTATTATTACACATTTACACTGAGAAAAATGGGGCACTATAAACTATTGTGCATGCACATCTTTTTGACCAATCGTGCAAGCACGTTAAGTTACGCTGCCGACGATGCACATAAAATTATGGTTCCACCGTAATATAGTGACGTCACAACCTTATTTGCAGCTCGCACTATAAAATATAGTGCAAGATATCATAACGTTTAGCCCTAAGAAAGAAAAAATATAGTGCACTGCTCCAAAATACCTAGTTGACGGCATTTTATATTATAATGCATTGCGATTACTTATAGTTCCGTATCATTATACTATTATGTGCGTTTGCACTTTACTTATTGGTGCCTACCAAGTCGTGCACTATAATATTTCGTGCCTGCCCATGATATTATACGATTGCTAAAAGCATGTCTTTACATGCGAGTGCACTGACTATTATAGTGCTTCTTTACATTGGCATGATCTTTTTATGTGCTCGAGCATTTTTGTCGCACTATTTAATATCGTGATGGCATGGCTATTTTTCAGGATTAGCACTAAATCTATACAGGGTGTTTCCCGACGATGAACTTATATATTCTAATTTTTGTTTGACCTATCAATCCTGCCTGATTCGGGAGACCTCTCCGAACACTAATTTGAAAATATGATTGAATGAGATGAAAAGGTTTAAAATTATACAAACATTTATTTTCCATAAAAATTAGAACTTATCCAAAAAAAATAGTTAGTATCATAGATTAAAATAATCTTTATTATTATTAGAAAACCCAGGTTTAAAATTATACAAACATTTATTTTCCACAAAAATTAGAACTTATCCAAAAAATCTTTATTATTATTAGAAAACCATCATGTAATCTATAAAAAAGGCGCATAAAGAGTTTACATTGGTAATTATAATAAATTAATTTAAATACACTTGGCAAACTTACAACTATACATATTCAAATCGAAACAGTCTTAAATACTTAAAGCCAATTAAAGGTTTCCACATCTGCACTAAACACACAAAAATACACATTTACATATACCTATACAAATTCCAAGTTTAAGAGGAAACACTACGTGAAAGTGTAAGTCCTCTGTTTCCTCCTTCAGAACTTGACCAATTTTTATAACTTTTTCAGCATCGGTTAAAGAAAAAGATTTTCTAAGTCTGTATGTTTGATTTTTTTGCATTAAGTCATTTATTTAATAACCAGGAGCCTTCAAAATTTAGCAAAATCACGCCGTTTTAAGGCGTCTTCAGAAATATTAAGTGGCTGGTTTAAAAAATCAAACATTCAAAGAAAATCTCTTTTAAGGGACTACTAAACGTCGTTAGTCTGTGTTTTGTATGAGAATTTTGCATGCCACTTCGACGTAGTGTTTCCTCTTAAGAAGCCTATGAAGCTGTTATAAACAACTCCATTATGTAAGTGGTACGCATTAAATAAAAAGACAACAACAGTGACAATAACAGTGGTATGCATTTAAATAAATAGACCACATTAGCACTTCAAACTCATAAATTACTCGGCAGGTTTTCGTGACGATTCAGTAAAAATTAACAAATATATTAATCAAAAATATCTCTAAAACTTGCCGAGTATAATTTATGAGTTTTATGTGCTAATTTTTTGCTCCTTTTCTGTAGGCAATTACTGTTCTATATACCATCTGCTAGTAATGTAGTTAATATCATTGTATAGTTTGCTTAGATTATGAGGGAAGGGTGCCACAGAATCGCTGGCTTTTATACAGTTGTAGTTATTATTTCGTTCGACCTCATAATGCTTATTGAATTCAATAGTATCAAATAACCGGCAGTAAAAGTAAACAATATTTGAAGGAGTTACAACTATTGCTTCAATGGCTGCAAAAATGAGCAACTCATGATTTAGTTCATCGAAATCCACAAATACAATGCTGTAGGGTTTCCACTCCACACCTGCTATTTTTACGGATGCAACAAAAGTTATAGGACCCTCCAGATTAAAACGCATTGCCCAAATGTTTCGTATTGGGCCGAATTTACGTAACATGGCAGGGTAATGAGTAAGTAAATGAAATTAAGGTTTTAGTAAAGACCCCGTGAGCTTCATAAACAAAGAGTTAAATTCAGAGACTAAGCAATTCCATTTATCGGCTGTAAAGCCATAAATTCTAAAAGCTAACAAAATGTCTAAAATCTTACGTAATAAAATGAACAAATCCCAGTTCTCTTCGCCAGTGGGAATATATCGAACGATTAGTCCAAAGTACCTTACCAGAACTATCATTTCGGAAGCTGAGCATCTTAGCCGGACTCTAGCCCCTTCGAACACTAAACAATTGCTAGGTTTTGAACTTGAATCGGGGCCGTAATTGAACGATATCATGGCTTCTTTCAGTATATTAGCCTATAATATACCATTGCTTACATAAAAGTTAATTATGTAAGTCATAACATAGCGACAAACACCTTCCAAGAAATCGTGCATGGCGTCTACTGCTACATTTTCAATCTATCTTGACAAATTTATCTTGACATCGTCATCATCTGAAAGAAAAATTAATTCAATAAAAACATTGTTTTCCGAATAAATTATCAGAATAAATTGGTAAGTGGAGCTGCCGTCGATAGTACTTATTATGCTGGTAAACAATATTTTACAGATATTGTTAATTTGACTTTGGTTTTTAAACACCCAAATACTCAGACATCTAAAAGTTAAATAGTACTCAAGTTACATGCTGTCACTGTCAGTTCCGTAAATATAATATAGTATTCAGCAGTAAATTTATGAGAAACTCACCTCTAAACATGCACTGCTTCGTAATCGTTTTGATGGTAGCAACAAAAAATTTGTCTTTCAGGCTTTTAATCTTGTTTTGCCAGTAGCTAATAATTTTAGGGTACCAATTCTTTGCGCGTAGCAAGCCTATCAGCTGCGGCTGGGTAAAGAGCTTCGAAATCTTTAATGAGGAGTCTCCAGCCTTCAGATCCCTTCAGGACAGGATATGTGTTTAAATATTCTTGAACCTTGCCCGTTTCTTGGTAACATGTATACAGACGAGCTCTAACTGTCTCTGATCATCAATTGTCGGCCAGGGTACGCTCACGATGTCTCCCTTCAGCTGGTCTATATAGCGCTTTTTACTAAATCAACTTCACCTGAAACAAAATTAATAATGAATACAATATAATAAAATAAAGACGTTTTGCCACAACCGACCATTGCATTCTACTTGACTTGACAGTTAAACGTGATAAATCACTATATCATATTGCGTTTTAGTGGTCATGCTAGCAGGCTGGAGATAAATGGGGAAATGATTACTGCAGCGCCCCCTAGCAGCTAAATACCATAACACATATCTAAGAACCAACTCTGATAACCTAAAAACCCATTACAGAAAACCGCATCGAAATCAGTTTAGTAGTTTTTGAGAACTTTTCAAGTGCCGACTTATCTGGTTGCTGCAGCGCCCTCTGGTGGTCTACCACCATGAAACATGTCTAAGCTGCTCTGAAATGATGCCTTTTGAATGCAAAAAACCTCATCGAAATCGGCCTAGTAGCTTCCGAGGAAAATGCTAACAGACATCCATACAAACAAACAGCCTCTAACCCCAAACGCATAATATAATATACCGGTACCGTTCCGTCAGTCGGTCGTGGGTAAAAAATAATAGGTACTTATTGCTATCACGATAGAATCGCTATTAGAATCCCAAATAATGTTTTTTTAATCCAAATGTTAAACAAAAGTACGTTTACTTACCTACCTAAATTATTACTTGAAATGAAACACTTTTATAATAGTAATAGTAAAAAACTATGTAAATAGTAAATTAAACGCGAGTTAATCCGTAAAAAAGTGTTTCATTTCAATGTATAAGTAGTGCTCGGTTAAACCTCAGAAAACAATAAATTATTAGTGTTATAAATCGGTATCTGAGCTACTTACTAGAATTTGGCACTGATAAATATTTCAAATTACACTTTTTATAACGCCGCTAATTATATAGTTTATTAGATTTAAAATTCATGTTTTTTCCATTTAAAACTTAAGCACTTAGGTACTTATTCTATTTTTTTCAACACTAAGCAGGCAAGTGTCTGACGAAACGAAAAAATAGAAAACTAGGTACTTACTGGCAAAGTGTTCGATGATTTCTTTACCAAAGCCCCATTTTCTTCACCAAAGTTCTCCCATGGGATCCATTACAGAAAAGCACAGCAACTCGCACCGCACGCTCGAGACGTCACAATGATGAATGAGAGAGATGCGCCTACATGCCCGTTCCCGGACCCCCGCGTTCGACGCATGCACGTAATTTTTAAGTGCATACGCACCATATATTTTAAAACTTACATAATACTTTTTTGTGTTGAGCAATATTTTATTCAACCGGCACGATTCTTTATCGTGCAATAATATGTATGCGCACTGAATTTTAATGGTATGCATGCACATAATCTTTATGTGCATACGCACCATATATTTTAAAACTGCTTTAATACTTTTTTGTGTTGAGCAATATTTTTTTGAACCTGGCACGATTCTTTAACGTGCAATAAATGTATGCGCACTGAATTTTAATGTTCCTCGGGATTGTTATACTTATTGTGCTAATAATCGAGAATGGCACTATAAAATTTGCTGCATAGTTTGAAATATATATACATGCATTGCATCAAATGTAATGATGCAACTCTTTGAACCATAACTTTCTACGCAAAAAACGATATTTATGGTGCATTTAAGACGTTGCTAATAATATTGTGCTTTGATCACTATAGATTATGATGATATCCACAATTGTACGATAAAAGATAGGACATGTGTACTTTATATTTTGGTGAGGTTTCTTGCACAATAAAGTTTAATGCCCAGCAGAATAATTATACATTCGTGTCACTATTTAAAGTGTTGCGCACTGTTTTATTAGTGGTAGGTAAGCAGGGTATTTTAAAATGTTTGCATAATATTTTACTACGTCGACTTCAATCCATTTTTCTCAGTGTAGTACTTGGAAAAGCACATACGAATAAATTACAATTACAAATTAAATCTAATGATAAAAAGATCGACATGGTGCAATTAACTAAGTTTCTAGGTCTAAATATTGATGACAACTGTAACTGGAAGAGTCATGTAAGATCAGCTTGTGAGAGATTGAGTAGGTTCTCGTTTGCATTGAGGCGCCTCAGAGAAGTATCTTCTGTAGAAACTGCACTCCTAGCATACCATGCCCATGTAGCATCGGTACTACAATATGGTATCATGATATGGGGAAATTGTACCGTAAATTGTAATATTGAGACATTGTTCAGATGCCAAAAGAAATATGTTAGATCTCTGTTTGGTGCATATCGTCTAGAGTCTTGCAGACCTTTATTCAAGAAATACAAAATTCTTACGCTGACTGGTCTCTACATTAAACAATTATGTAATTTCGTTATAGATAATATGGAACAATTTATTAAAAAGAAAATTTCTAATTACAAGCACTTTCGCCAGAGACCCGTAAATAAATTAGAAATACCAAAATTCAAACTACGCTAGCCTGACAAAAATGCCTGCGGAATGGCCGTTAAAATATTTAATGCTCTGCCTGATGATCTACGTCTGTTGGATGGCACCAAATTCAAAAGTAAACTACATAGGTACCTCACTGAAAAATGCTTTTACTCCATACAAGAATATTTAAACAGTAATTGTTGAGGGGCTGCTTTGTATTGGCTTGTTTGTGCTCTCTGTTGTTATTTAATTACATTTAAAAATATTTGCATGCTTACACTATAATAAGTAGATTTTGAAGGAAATTGTTTTTGTAAGAACACCTCATACTATGTACCCAAAATTGAAGCAAATAAAAGATATTTCATTTCATTATTTCATTTCATTTCATTTCATTTCATTTTCATAGCACAACATGGCGCATAGAGAAGACAATCCTAAATGTTTCAATAATCCGCAACAAATCAATCTACCTGAGATTGTCATGAAATACTAACTAAGCCTGCCATGAATTCATTAAATGGCGTATCATTATTAGCAGTAGTATGGAAATCGATAGCTGATAATGATGGCAGCGAGCGCCCATTAATTAGCGCACATCAATATCACGTGACGATCGATACAGAGGCATGTCCGCTGATGACAACGCGGCATTCGGGGAAGCTTAAACTGTTATTATTTCTAATAATTTGTAGTCTGGTTTGAAGATAGGTCTAAAAACAGATTTTTTGTGGTTATAAGTTATACCAGAATTTAGACAAGTTGTCTCAAGTGCTATTTTCAGTTTGCATATTGACTGCCATCATGAGTAAGACAAATAGGTACACAAATTCTTTTAAATCTAGAATAATACGCTAAAGCATGTGCAGTGAGTTGTAGCTTAAACAAAACTATTCCACAGTTAGTCATCGTTAGGGAGCATGATAAGACCCTCTAAAACTTCGAACAACTCTGGAGCATCATTTTTCCCTGTCAGCTCTGCGGAACCCTCGCATTCCCAGCCATTTGACCCTTGCATTTAGTAAAGTATTCCATGACTAACTTAAGGTTCAGTATATGTTGAAAAGAAACATTGCTCAAATTTACACAACCCACTGAAAAGTTTTATACCTACAATGACATTTATGTCAGCCATGTCGCTTAGCGATTTCAAATACTACCACCCCCTCTCTTCCCTTGGGTGTCGAAGAAGGCCACTAACGGACTAAAGACTGCACATACACCCAACACCATAGAGCGGCGATCGGCTCACCACCTGTCACGGTGTGCACATGTGCAGTCGCTCTTTGGTGAAAAGTGGACTATGGCAAAGGACTGCTTTTGCGTTCCACGTTGCCTAGTCTCTGACTTACCCTCAGGGGATAATTTAGTTGAGAGTGTATTGTATATTGTATTTTGCTAGGATATATTTATATTAATGTGGGTTAGAGCAGTGGACCGGCAATCCAAAGGTCATGGGTTCGAATCCCATTCGAGCTTCCTGAGACTGGTTGATTTTTTTCTAGTAAACATTTTTTCCTATATCTATATAGCATTGTGAATTCAAAATTTCAATAATAAAGACATATTGTTTAATAATAGCTAACTGCTTATACTTAGGTACATTCCTCCTATCAACGAAGTTTATCAGATCACGAGCGTTACAAATTAAGTTACGAAGAACAAAACCGCTTTCTACTCGTCAAATTTCGCATCACAATTTGCCTAACTCGTTTTTGCATTCATAAACGACACGTTACGCCTATGTGCGACAAGCTGAGCGCCAGTTTAGATTCACCAATCGATCTTTAACGATACATAAAGAAAATTGGTATACTATCTTACGTTTTTGAAAAAATATTAAATTTGCCTAATTATTAGATACGGAGTAGTACTTAGTTTCAAAACAGTCGGTAATAACATGGAGGTAAGTAGTATATCAAACCTACTTGAAAGACAGCCAAGTGTGCTTAGCGCATCAAACGAAGACGGGCATACTACCAAACACTAAGTACTAATTATTTAAAATACAAGTAAAAGATCCAATAAACTGAAAGTAAAACGTTCTGTTTAGCAAAGCCTTTGTAAGCGTATGTGTGTAACGTACGAAAGCTTCTAAACGCTTACACATTAAAAAATCACGTCACTCGTTACCTGAACGAGAAAAGCCAGACTTGTTTCAATGATGATACAGCAGCTTTTAAATACACGGCTGAAACCTCAACTTGTATTAAGCCAAAAAACACTTTTTCCCGTAAATTGCGTATCACTTAAAAGATAATTACATTACACTGCGCTCTTATAAACAAAAAGAGGGACAAAATGCGCCTCTCCACTGAAAAATAATTTTGTGGCTCGCCATTTTATTTAAGTCATTCAACAGTTTCGCTAAACCCCTGATGACGGTTAAGGGGGAATCATGCAGATTTTATGAATTATTCGCGTCCGAAATACCAGGGCGCCCGCAACGCGGGGAGATCTCGTTTGGCACATTAGCCATGGCCCCAAAAAATGTTTCAGAGAGCCCGGCTTTGAGCAGACGTCCATTTCCGTGACATAATCCTTTGGGGATCGTACGCAGCTAATCCCGCGTCGCATTTTTTAACCATCTATTAACGAACATTGCAATTTTATGTGGTCCCGCATAGAAATGGAGCATTGTACGGAAATTCTACGAGAGCTGTACATTTGATTTTTATTATGTACCACCCATCAATTGTAGCGATGAGTTGATTTATAGGCCTTTATTTTTTTTATTTTCAGGCCTTTGCCCTGCAGTGTGACAGAGGCTGTACTTTACTTTACAAGCAAAGAGATTTAAATAGTAATAGTTTAATGTCTTTGTTTACAAGTAAGTACGGTTAGCGATTATTTTACAAATTCCCCTGGCATTGCAAAATGGTGTCAACAAACAGACTGCCTTTTATTCACTAAAACAATAAGAAAATACCTTTGAGTTCAGCAGTTCAGTTTGTCCTCGTATCCTAGTTCAGTTTTAGTAAAAAATTCAGAACATCTTAATTTATTACCACAATCTTAGTCACGCTGCCAACAGTGCCAACACGTAATGCTATCACATTTCTTTCTCAAGTAAAACATATCTATGCTGTATATCTATATTTAATATTATAAAGCTGAAGAGTTTGTTTGCTTAAACGCGCTAATCTCAGGAACTACTGGTCCGATTTATAAAATTCTTTCAGTGTGAGATAGCCCATTCATCGTAAGGTTATAGTATAGGCTATAATTTGTTTAGGTACATATACGGGTATGGGTGGTTAACCGTGCGAAGCCGGGGCGGGTCGCTAGTTGTAACATAAATTAACAGTTGTAAGAGGCAATAAAATCTATAATTATCAACAAGTTCGTTTGTGCATATCCTAATAATATTGTACACCTAACAAAATATAAAACCTAACAATTTTTTTTTATTGCCAAAAGAGAGACGCAACAAATCACGAACACCTAATAAACGTTCTCTTTCGAGAAAAAAGATGTTAAAAGCTCTTTCTAAAGTCCACCTGCCACCTGACCTAACGGTCCGTTATTGTGACCGGACTAATCCCGTGCCGTGTCGGTAATAATCCCGGAACTAAGATCCCGGGATCTCAGAATGGCGGAGGTTGCACTTAGGCCATTGAAATTGGCGTTTTAATTTAGCTAAGGGGATTTCTACTAACGATAAAAATTAGATGATTATCCAAATAAAAGCTAAAATTAATTAGAAAACGTTTCGATCTGTTGAAGAGAGAAATTATAATTACAACTGAGATTATTAAAATTATAAGTTAATCGACTATTATTGCAACCCTCATTTATTACAATGAGGACAGAACCGATTTCTACTAATTTTGTAATCACAAAGTGTTGGCAACACTATTAATTTGATGTTGATTCCGACCCACCAGTACGTACAGTCTCAATACTATAAAAGTAATCACTTGAAATTATTATTAATTTTTATGATCACGTTTTATTTAATGATATATTAGGCATCATATAGTTTGCGTTAATTTAAAATGAATGTACCTATTTATGGGATTGGCAACCCTATTTGACTGTCCAACTGTTTAGCCCATTACTGTCAAATCCCACGGGACGTGTAGGGTCAGTCCTGCAATATGAAGAGAAGAGATCCTTCATCAAAATTATCAGCAAACGCTTCAACGTTAATTAAAACGAACGACTCTTGAATACTCTTGATGGATCAAACTAGCGGTCAGCCCGCGACTTGGTGCACCCGTAAACGGTGATCCTAAACAAATTATTATTTTTCTTATCCTTTTAGGAGTTTGTAAGCTTTGCAGCTTTTGAGATTTCGTAATGCAGTCAGTCAATCCGTTAATATGTGATTATAGTAGTTTGTTTCCATATTTTTATAGAAAACGTTATGTTTGTACATTGTTTATATATATATTTTTATATGTACAAGTATACGTGTTTTAAGCTACCACTTTATCAGCGGGATTTACTCGAGGTTCACATACGCACTTTATGTTTTATGTGCTTAAACTGAATAAATAATTTTCATTTCAGTGAATACGGAGCTCAAATCCACCGCCAACTGTGCCGCAAACAATACGAGCTAAATGAACTTATTAATGTGTTGACTCCTCTGCACGGCGACACGCGGGCACACGCGGGCAGGGGAACACTTGGCGATGCCGATGTCACGAGCAGCCAGTCCATACGGCACTGAGTGACAACTCACAACATTGTTATTGTATTAATCTCGGAAATTATTTATTTATTATTAAATATTAATTTATAAAGATAACATGATCAATTTTTGTTAGTAATAAATGTATACAACAATAAAGTTTACGAAAAATTAAGTAATGAAGACAATGCTAGTCATATGCCTGATCACAAACCAGGGCTAACCTATCCAAAAATCCGAAATATACAGGGTGGAAATATAGACCGTGGTTGGAGGAAAAAGTACCCATAATATTGATGATGGCAAATTTTACTGAAAGGAAATATTCCTTTATTTTCACAAATAATTAAAACTGCATTTAAAGATTTTTGCAAAATCCCCTGCTTGAGCCGGGAAAGAACCGGTAAAATGTGAACAAAAAAAATTCTGTATTTTATGATACTCGTACCAACCGAAAAAGTCATTCTTAAGGGTCAATTTCTTTTATCCAACATAGTATTTGCATAAAAGAAAGACCAAGAAAAATAATGTTTTTATTGTAAAGCTTACTTACTATCTAAAGAAAATATGTAAGTAGTTCACTTAACCTATGAATTGCTCAAAATGAGACCCATTTTCACGTGTGCACGTATTCTTGGTATTTCTTTAATTTAAGATACTATGTTGTTTAAAGAAATTGATCCTTAAGAAAACACCAGAAATATTAAGAAACATGACGCATATAAGTCTATTGCGTATGATTATTTACTGACGTACAATTTTAGCAGTTCACTTGGTCTTTCTTTAATTTAAGATACTATGTTGTTTAAAGAAATTGATCCTTAAGAAAACACCAGAAATATTAAGAAACATGACGCATATAAGTCTATTGCGTATGATTATTTACTGACGTACAATTTTAGCAGTTCACTCTGTAAGTATATCAATGAGTATTCTGAATTAAGTGTACAACGAGAATGACTTTTTCTGGTGTCTTTTAGACACAGCTTATAAATTAAGTTATACTTAGCTTAGTTTGAGATTAGAGAGACGACGTTGTCCCATACTTAAATAGTATTTTCGCCTATTTTTTTTTATCATTCTATCTGCGTTATGTTTTCTGTTATCATCATTTACCAGGGACATTCCAATCTATGTTAACTTTAGTCATCATCATCATCAGCCTATTAACGTCCCACTACTAAGCACAGGCCTCCCACGTGGACAATAGCACGTGGGGATATTGGGCCATAACCCACCACGCTGGCCCAATGCGGGTTGGTGGGTTTTAACGACTGATATCTTACGACAACAACCGGGACCAACGGCTTAACGTGCCTTCCGAAGCACGGAGGAGCTCGAGATGTTTTTAATTTGGTCACCCATCCAGCGACCCGGCATTGCGAAAGTGGCATAGCGAGCAAGATCGCAAGCCGAACGCGCTAGCCGCTGCGCCAACGAGCTCCTCCTCCTCCTTAACTTTAGTAAGAATACAAAAGTCAAAATTCTCTCTTCTAAATTGATAACTGAATAATTTCAAAGTTAATTTAAAATCCATACACTAGAGTATAATTAAGATCCCGAATCGGTAAATCTTTGCTTACAAAAGTATCCAATCAAATCTCTAAATTGTGCTCGGGAATGGAAGGTTTTAGCAAATAAGATGTGTTAATAATTGTATGAAAACAAGGGAACCTGAAGGAGCTCATCGTTGGCTTTCACTGAGTTTCTAATCAACTTCGACAAAAGCCGTCTGTCTAGAAGATACAAAAGTATTTTTTTTTCAAAGGCATCTAAAACAAAATTTGGTCAGATGTATCCGTGCGCTATCTAGGTATAAATTAAAAAATAATATTTCAAAAGCACAAAGGCGTTTAAATTCAGGCACATTGTCAAAACGAATAAAATGTGTAATAAAACCTCGACAAAGCGGGAGAGCGGCCGAAAAAAATTCACGACACAAAATTCCTTTCATCAGCTGTCGCGGGCTACCTGAAATTCAGCCACATCAGGGGCCCGCAGCCGTGACCTCCAAATGGTCACATTTTTTATTTTTCGTTAACATAATATGTAATGCGTAAAATAACGCTCTTTTAAATTTGTATGATTATGATATATTTTTTTAGCTATGATTTTAAAGATATTTTATTTATCATTGAAGAATAAGTAGAGTCTGGCTAACGAAAGCTGAACCTCGTAGTTATTTGATTGGCAACACTTTGTCTCTATGTGTGTCTATCTGAGGTGTCATGTCGTATGTCAAATTCAAATTTTTCTGGGAAAATTGCAGCTGTGTGAGTGACCCTGTGTTACCCAGTCATGTTTTCTTTGAATTTGCCGCGTTTTTCCTGGTTCAGCTTTCGTTAGCCAGACTCTTATCTCCAACTCTTAATTAATGAATTACGTATCTACCAACCTGTCAAAATTTTATTTTAGATATGTACCTAAACGATTAGATAAAAACAAACAGAAACAGGGCATAAATACATCAACATAATCATTGTTTGTTAAGAAAAAGTTTAATTTATATTTATGTCTATCTGTAATCTGTAATTGACTCTGAAGTTGTTTACGTTCTATAATAATTTCACCGTCTACACTCATACAGAACAGAGCATAAGCAAAACAACATAATATTAAGGAAGTCGGCAGCCGCTTATCCAGTGCCAAATAATACAAAATTTGGCACACAAAAGGGCGGGAAATATTCACAAAGCCGGCCCAGTGACAGGCAGCGCGCATTGTTTCAAATTACGGCCGGAGGTAAGTTGTTACCGTAATAAGAGATAGGATTCGAACACAAAAATCTGTTGGGAGCGACGCACATTTGAAGTAACTGGTTCCGTACAACAAATTCATTTTTAACTTGAGATACATATAATCACGACTATTATCCCCGAAGGGTTAGTCAGAGACTAGGCAATGAGGAACGCAAAAGCAGTCCTTTGCCATAGTCCACTTTTCACCAAAGAGCGACTGCACATGTGCACACCGTGACAGGTGGTGAGCCGATCGCCGCTCCACAATACACATGTATTGTGGCCGCTCTATGCCGTTGGATGTATGTAGTCTTTAGTCCGATAGTCGCCTTTTACGACACCCAAGGGAAGAGAGAGTGTGGTAGTATTCTATAGCCGCTACGCGACACTTATTTATTTTATAGATTTACGGATTTATAGAACATATTTAAAACTCTCAATTTGTAATTTCATCTCGTTTTTCCTAGAAAGGGTGAAATGTTTTAAGACTTGTGATGATGACAACATTATAAAATCAATTATAACATGAAAAAATATATATAACATAATAATAAATTCAGCATTACTAAGGAAAAAGGCAGGAAAATGGTGTATGAAAAATCGATAAATTAGTCGCACAATCTGAATGATAACATGTTGCGCCAAATTCTCAATGAGATGAATAACAACTCGAAGTATTTTCAATATCCGATCCGGATCCGAACCTGAACTAACCTAACCTAACAATAGCGAGATGATACCATCCATTTCTAACTGAGAATTGATGGAAATGTAGTTTTTAAATTAATTTCTTACACTGTTATTACTAAGTTGGCGCGCAAAGCCACGCTGGGTTGGAATAACATGCCAGGGGAAAATTATAACCATATTATTAAAGTGAAATTCGGATGCCGATAAAATATCGTCTTATGGATCTATTGAAAGTGTTGTTGGCTTTAATATTCACAGTTATGCGTTCCTGGTAATGCTTAGAAGATTTATCAGGTTCCTACTAAATCAATAAAACCAGCCTGATGAGGGGCATCTTTTCAAATTACATGTCCGGCGATAAAATATTACTGTAATAAGAAGAAAGATTTAAACAGCACAATATGAAACAGAACTGATGCTCGTCGTTAGAAACACCTAGGTAGCACCAACATCGTATATTTTATGAGTTCCTAGTTCGAAGTCATAAAATATTTCTTTAATAACATTCTCAAACAATAGATTTAATTTATAACTATTTGATTGACTTCTTGGCGGGAAAGTGAAGCGTCGTCTGCAGTTTTGTTTTATTTTCTATAATTTGTGATTTGTCGAATATTAATATGAAATAATAGTGGATTATTCACTGTGAAGTGTTCGTGAACGTGCATGAGTGTTGGCAAATAAAACAAAACAGTGCAACACACTTTCAAATTCTCTCAAGAAGTCCGTGTGAGATCTCAATAATGTCCCACAGCTTTATGGAGGCTCGAGGGGTTTGGGGTAATATCATTTACCATTAAACATTCATTATCACTCATTATCATCTACTTCTATGCAAAGAAATTTTTTTACTATTTTACTTGACACTGGCTTATTGTGCTGACTGCCCGAAGCCATTATTTAAGAGAAAAAAAACTATTTGATTAACATGAATTAAAACAAACTCCTCCAAAAAATACTTAGTCACTTTAACTAAAAAACTTGATTGGAGGCGCCGGGTATCGATCCCGGTACCTCTCGCATGCTAAGCGAGCGCTCTACCATCTGAGCTACGCCCCCAGTTATAAACTACAATGAATAACTGATACATATACAAAACCATCCTGAGTCGAATAACCGGTGGCACGCGTGACATTGTGCCGCGTGACGTAAGTACAACAGTTCACTTTCACTATTAAGTGTAACATGTTGCGCATACTTATCAGAATTACCGTCTCTGTGGTCTAGTGGCTAAGCTACGGTTTCAGACCCAGAGGTCCCGGGTTCGATTCCCAGCGGGGGGTACATCTTTGTGTGCTCGGTTTGGTTGGTGGTTGGGCTGTTAAGTCCAACTGGCTAGCTACTACCATCTTATCTAAGTCTGTCGCCATAACAACGATGTTTATAGCATTGTTGTGTTCCGGCAGTTAGAGATAAGATAGCCAGTTCCTCAGTGGTTGAGGATTCCGGGTGAAGCGCGCTTCCACCTTCGGCCTTATCGTCACTTACCATTAGGTGAGACTAAGGCCAAGCGCTTACACGCTGGCAATAAAAAAAATACATATTTATTAAATACGTACGAAGAGCTCGATGGCGCAGCTGCCAGAGTGTTCGGTTTGCGACCTTACCAGTTAAGCATCCTTCGCAATGCCAAGTCATAGGATGGGTGATACAAGCTTTTGATCCCGGTTGATACCGTAAGATGGCAGTCGTTAAAACCCACCAACCCGCATTGAACCAGCGCGGTGGATTGAGGCCCAACCTCCCCATTTGCTGTTGTCCACGTGTGAAGGCCGGTGCCCAGCAGTGGGACGTTATATGCCGATACTGATTATAATGAAGATACGTACGAGTCAGCTCTTGCCCTAAACTCGCGAAGTCTTTCAGTAGAACGGACTAATGTAATGGCCTTTTTCATCGACCACCCCCAAAGTTTTAGGTACCCTCAAAGTAAAATAGTCACCTAATTACGACGACGGGACACCCAACGATTGGTGATTGTTGGTGCGAGCAAAAGGGTTTTCGGTTAAATGAAAATTATAACGCTGCGATGTGAGTGACGATGTAAACCTTTTACTTTACTGACGATAAACTAACAAACAACAATGATATAGCCATTGATACTAAAACTGCGGCCATAGATAAACATACATGTAATCACGATTATCCCCGAAGGGTTAATCAGAGACAATGCAATGAGGACAGCAAAGCCTCTGCCATAGTCCACTTTTCACCAAAAAGCAACTGTACATGTGCTCAGCGTGACAGGTGGAGAGCCGATCGCCGCTCTATGCTGTTGGATGTGTGTGCAGTCTTTAGTCTGTTAGTCGCCTTTTACGACACCCAAGGGAGGAGAGGGTGTGGTAGTATTATTTCACCGCCACGCGACACGGGTGATAGATAAATATGGAGAGATTTTTTAGAATAATCTAAGAAATATTTATACATAGGTAAAGTACACAGTTATTTTGTTTTGAGTATTAATATTGAACAAACTTTTGCTGAGGAGCTAGAAGGCGCAGCGGCTAGCGCGTTCGGCTTGCGATCTTGCCCGCTAAGCAGCTTTCGCAATGCCGGTTCGCTGGATGGGTGACCAAATTTAAAATATCTCGAGCTCCTAGGTGCTTCGGAAGGCACGTTAAGCCGTTGGTCTCGGTTGTTGTCGTAAGATAACAGTCGTTAAAACCCACCAACCCGCATTGGGCCAGAGCGGTGGGTTATGGCCCAATATTGCCACGTGGGAGGCCTGTGCCCAGCAGTGGGACGTTAATAGGCTGAAACCTTTGCTAAATAGCTAAACCCTAATACATGCGGGTAGGTGGGTTGTCAAAGCCACAGATTATTACATTGTTACAAAAGAAAACTTAGCAACATCTTCTACAGGCAGCTGATAAATAGCAAATATAAATTGAATTTTCGTTTTGAATCAGAAAGACTGTTTATCAGAAATAATAAAATTTTATCGAGCTACACGACACTGCAGGGTGACAAACATTTATTGTCAAATAATTTTTTTAATTATAACAATGGTATCTCATTAGGACTTATTGTTTATGACACCACTATTGTAATAGTCAATAAAATATGAAATAGGCAGTCAATGAAAAATGGTTCTTAAATTTTACAACAAAGAAGAGATTTTAAATAGTCTTGGTATTAAAAGTAGGTGGTTTTTGGAAACTTCGTACATTTAGTAATTTGTTATTATGTTGTATAGTATATCGGGGGCGTAGCTCAGATGGTAGAGCGCTCGCTTAGCATGCGAGAGGTACCGGGATCGATACCCGGCGCCTCCAAATATATTTTTTGTTGATTTAGTTGTTTTGCTAGTAGTGTTTAGATATACGTACTCGGTTCTTAAAGTTAATGCGAACACTATACATTGATATTACTTACTTAAACTCCTCCGTGCTTCGGAAGGCACGTTAAGACGTTGGTCCCGGTTGTTGTCGTAAGATGACAGCCGTTAAAACCCACCAACCCGCATTGGGCCAGCGTGGTGGGTCATGGCCCAATATCCCCACGTGCTTCCACGTGGGAGGCCTGTGCCCAGTAGTGGGACGTTAATAGGCTGATGATGATGATGACTTAAAACTTTATTTATTGCATTATTTATTTATTTATGTGCATTTCTATAAAAGTAGGGTTCATTTTAATGTCATTATTTAAGTTACTGTCATTTTATCTAAATGGTAATAGAAAATTCTTTGCCCATTCATATTTTCGGTAGATTTGACCTTTTTCAGTGATTATTTTTCCCCTTTAACGTAATTATAAAATTCTGTGCACGTCATTTTATAATTATAAACGCATTGGATGATGCTTTCGACTGTGCTTACACTGAGAATTTCGTTCTTTCGTCCACTGAAAAGAAATTAACAAAAACACTCGTTCCACATGAGCATTGTGACTTAAAATTTCAAAAACATATTGACTGAATATTAGCTTTTCTTTCCTGTTTTTCAGTTTTATCAAAAAAGTATTTCCATTTTTCTGGCATAACTTTAGCTTTCCACTTATCGGTCATCTCACTTTCAAGAATCGATTTTAAATACATAAATTCTTCATACATTGAATCATATAATACGCAGTTATATCTTACGAATTGTATGCATGCCGGGACAAATTACTAGCTGTCCGGGACACCGGGACACAACGCTTTAAACCGGGACATGTCCCGGTGTACCGGGACGTATCTCTTAGACTTTCACCCCTAAAAGTGTTTGTAAAGTGCATGCCATTACACATTGTATATATTTCACTTATTTGAAGAAGTTTACAACGGGGGGCGTAGCTCAGATGGTAGAGCGCTCGCTTAGCATGCGAGAGGTACCGGGATCGATACCCGGCGCCTCCAAATATAATTTTTGACATTTTTTTTTCTGATTTGTTTATAGTCTCGTATCTACTCTCAATTCGGGAAACTGCTTTGTATAATAAATATAGACAATGTGCAGACGGAGCGGCGATTGCTTCGCGGTGTTCTATTATAAGTTAGTACACGTGTAGTGTAGACAGGTATTACATACATACAGATATCAGTGGGTCTATCGGCTAAAAAATATGGATATGGACATGGGCTTCATTTGACATTTGAAGCCCATAATATGCCCATATAAGGACAAAATATGGGCTTCAAATGTCAAATGAAGCCCATGCCCATATAAGGACAAAGTATGGGCTTCAAATGTCAAATGAAGCCCATGTCAATATCCATATTTTTTAGCCGATAGACCCGCAGGTCTGTTTCCCGGCGGGGTAGGCAGGGACCATAGCTTTCATTCGCTCCGATACTGACACACATCATTTGCTTAATTGTCTCTCATAACGTGGCTGACATGCTTTTGTAAAGCAAAAGCCTCTAAAAAAACAAAGATTTAAAAAAAAAGAGAATATTTTAGTATTATTATATAGGTAGACTTCTTAAAACAGTCATTACAAAAAAAATTGTTAGCAAACATATAATATTCAACCGTATTTACAGGCGAAACATCAGCTATCATCAGCTCATTACATTAATGATGATTAATATGAATGAGAGGTGTACATTTAGCTATAATCATTTGATCAAATTAATTGATTGCAATGTATTATGTAGCGTCTTGAGGGATGTTGTTGTGGAGAGTTAGATAAAAGTCATCTTGGTTTCACAAGTTTATTGTCACACGTGAAGTGCTAAATAATGAATGCCTCGCTCTATGCTAATACAATATAACTTATTATAAGTAAATACGGGTCAACCAATGTGCGTCACTATGTCGCAGCGCGTAACGTGTTGTCACAGTGCAAGTGTTGATAAATGCATATACTACACCTCCTCCTTAAGTCCGTCACACCCCCCGGCTAACAAAAGAAAAAAAAAATGTATAACGCAGATCGATTGACCACTAATTAAACTAAAATACATTTTTTTTTTTTTTTTAATTTAATTACTCATCTTCGTCTAAACAGTGTCTAACTTATTAGCTATTAAACAACTTTGTCATATTCTTATGTACTAAATATTCTTTATTATCCTTAACAATCTTAACATTAGGTGTACATTCTTCAATTACAACATAGGGTCCTGTATAAATTCTATCTAACTTATTGCCTATTTGATTTTTTAATAAAATCATGTCTCCTGGTTTATACGATACAGGACAAGATTTCTTATCATAACTTATTTTTCTAAGATTTTTACTTTCTAATAAGTTGTTGCGAGCATCACACTGAGCTCTTTGAAGCCTATATTTTAATTGCAATGGATAGTTATCATCATTGTATAACGGTTCAACGGAGCCTTGTAAGTTACTAGGTAAGTTACACATTTTTCCAAAGACTAATTCAAAGGGAGTATATTGTGTCTCTGAGTGTACCGTGGTGTTAAAAGAAAAACACCAATAGGGTAACCAACTACTCCAATCGGTCTTATTATTCTCGCATTGAATTCTAAGATAGGCTCCTAGACTTTTATGTGTATTTTCTAAACCACCGAGAGTTTCATGGTGATATGCAGTTGAGTTAAGTTTATTGATATTTAGAAGTTTGCATACTTCACTCATGACGAAAGACATAAATTCCGTTCCGCGATCAGTCAACATTTCTTTAGGAACTCCATAGCGTAAAATAAAATTATTTACAAATGATCTAGCTACAGATTCCGTATCTTTCTTTTCTAAGGGGTACGCTTCAACATATTTCGTAAGATCGCACTGTAATGTTAAAATGTACTTATAATTATAATTATCCGTATCTAAGGGGCCCATTAAATCTAAACTAACTCTTTCGAACGCTGTAGTAGCCGTCGACGTCACTACTAAGGGTTCTCTAACATTTCTATTTGAATGTTTCTGAATTTGACAAGGTTTACATTTTTTAACATATTCTATTACGTCATTGCTCATACCTGGCCAAAAATAATATTTTTTAATGTTATTTAACATTCTATTTACCCCGGCATGGCCACTAGAAGGTAAAAGATGGAAGTCATTTAGTATCACTATCATAGTTTCCCTGTCGGTTACTCTCTCTACGTCTTTGATTACAAGTAACCGTGGAATCGAACCTTTTAACTTTTTCATTTCGCTTATTAAAGTTTCTATAATATATTCACGATTTTTCTTCTTTATAATAACGAGCTCGTTTACATTTACTTCTATGCAAAATGACTGTAATTCTCTCGCTAACACACTTACGGTCGATAGCGATCGAGATATTACATACATAGTTAACATATGTGGCACATAAATTATATTTCCTTGATGACTAATTAAGCTATCACTTTTAAACTCATTGTACTGTGTACCTAATTTTAATTCTACGCTGTCTTTTGGTCGTTTTAGAATCTCTACAACTTTAGGTTGATCAGGCCTAAAATTAGCAGGGGTTCCAGACGTCAAGTCAGTGCAGGTGTCTTTATTTTTATCGAATTGCTTACGAACTTGGGCTCTGGTCATGACCGATACTACATGTTCTCTCATTTCTTTTAAATCTGAAGAAGACAACGGTAAACGACTTAATGCGTCTGCAGCTGCATTATGCCGTCCCGGGACGTACTCTATGTCGAAGTCATATTCTTCTAAATAAAGTCTGAATTTTGTTAATCGACTTGAAGGATCAGTCATACCAAATAAATAAATTAGCGGCTTATGGTCGGTTTTAATTATAAATTTATTTCCATACAGATAAGGTCTAAAATGTCTTATCGCCCATACTATTGCCAACAGCTCCAACTCAATAACAGGGTATCTTGTTTCGGCCGGCTTCAAGTTACGACTCGCATAAGCTACTACTTTACCATTACTATTAGACAATACGGCGCCAAGCCCTATCTTTGAAGCGTCCGTACTAAGTATAAAAGTGTTGTTAGGAGAAAAGTCGGGATAATCTAAAACTGGTGGGTTTATGAGATGATTTTTAAGAGTTTGAAACGCTAATTGGCATTCTGATGTCCATACGAAAGGAATATCTTTTTTTGAAAGTTCGTTTAATGGATAGGCTATATCTGCAAATCTAGATATAAAACGCCTATAATAATTAGCAAATGCTACAAATCTCTTTACTTCGTCAGCGTTAGTTGGTTTGGGGTATGTTTTGATTTTATCTATTTTTGATGGATCAGGATAAATTCCATTGGAAGTAATTTTATGACCGAGATACATAATTTCTTTGCGTAAAAACTCACATTTTAAAGGATTTAGTTTTAAATTTACTTCTCGAAACCGTTCTAAGATGCTAATTAGGTTTTTATTATGGTTTTCCATAGAATTTCCTATTGCTATACAGTCATCTAAATAAATAAAACATTTTTTATAGTTAAGACCCGCCATAGCGATTGTCATTAACCTTGAAAATACACTAGGTGACGTCTTCAGTCCCATTGGACAACGTTTTAATTGATACATTTTGTCAACCGTAAACGCAGTGTACTTTCTCGATTTCTTATCTAATGCCAACTGGTAATAACTTTGGGACAAATCTAACTTAGAAAAATAGATGTTACCAGCAAGTGATTCTAATATTTCTGAGATATTTGGCAATGGAAACTTGTCGTCCTGAACCCTATTGTTTAATTGACGATAATCGATGACGAGTCTCCATTTTTTATTGCCGGTTTTATCTGCCTTCTTAGGGACTAGCAAGACAGGACTCGACCACTCCGACGTGGTCTCCTCAATGATGTCATTTTCAAGCATTTCTTGGATTTGCTTATTTACTTCACTACGTAATGCTTGAGGCGTGCGATAAGGTTTGACATACACTGGGCTAGAGTCACTCTTTAATTTAATTGAATGTTCCATTAAGTTTGTCGTTGAAAGTTTATCTCCCGGTAGATGAAATACATCGGCGTACTTTGCGCATATGTTTTCTATGCTGATCTGTTCCTCTTTATTTAAGTAGGATGTAAGATCTAGTAAATTAAATAAAGTTTTTACTCTATCCGTAGAAATATCACGTCTTTCAAAGGAACACAAGTCAAATTGATTTAACTGATAAATTTCTATATCGGACGAGTTAATGTCAACTGCCGTGTCACTAGTGTTCAATATTCTAATTTTAATTAATCCGTTTGCCGGTCTTGAAACTACTCCAGCTAAAAAAACTCCTTGAGATATCTCACTGGCCAAAATAACACAGTCTTCACAGAGCGTAGTGGGAATGTGTTTGATAACTTCGCACCGTGGTGGAATAGTAAAACAATATTTATCTACACCCTGTATATCTATTACTACCGATTTACCTTGGTAATCTAAACTTAAAGTAGCATTTTTATAGTTGATGATCGCGTTGTACCTATTGAAAAAATTTTGGCCTAATATGCCTTCAGCGGTACACGACAAATTTTTAAATACATAAAACTTCTGATTAAATACTACTCCATTCAGAAATAAATTTAAATAAATGTATCCCTCAGATTCTAACATTCCGCTAACACCTTTGATAGTAATAACGTGCTTATGAATGTTATTCAATAATTCGGTATTTTTAACTAACCATTCGTATTTTACTACACATAAACTAGCTCCACTATCTACTAATAATCTAATTTCTCTACTATTATCTACCTTACAATTAACTACGCAGTAATTATTATAACTATAAATAGAATGACGCAATTTAGGATCGAAAAAACTGATTTTCATTGAAGTGACCACGTGAAGTGGACATTATACCTGAACTTGGTTCACCGCGCTCGGCGCCCGCGGCATGCTGAACGCGCGGTGCGCGTGAGTGCGTCGGGGTCAGGGCACTCGAATGCTGAAAATGCACATTCTTTCTATGTGCAGAATTAACCATTGAAGTTCGTTGGCCTTTATTTACGTTATTTTGTACATTATTATGATATCTATTTTGATGCGATCGATTAAAGTTAAACTTATGTTTTTGATTTGAGTAACAATAATTTGATTTTTGAAAATTGTTATTTCTGTTGTTATTTGTATAGTACCTACCTGTTGGTCTTAGATGCATCGCTTGCTCCTGAGACTGGGATGCTGACACCTGTTCGTCTACTGCTGTCCTGATTGCTTCAGGCAGTGATGTGAACTGTCGTGAGGCTATAATAGTACTTAGCCTTGGGTTTGTCAAGCCATCGGCAAAACGTTTAATGGCAGACTTCTCGTTCATTGGACGCAGAACCTCAAATTTGGAATCGTCCTCATCAGCTTGAGCTAAAGTTAGGTTAACAAACAGCTCCTCTAACTCAGAACCAAAATTTTCTATTGACCTACGCCCTTGCTTAGCATTATACAACTGATATTGGATAGCATCAGCTGACCTTTTGGGAAGTAAATATTTTTTAATGTCGCACACTAAGGTCTCTACATCAGTGTAATTTGACTTTAACCTTAGCTTGGCACTAGCAGAAAGTCTAGTTTTTAATACAAATTGTATTAATTGGCCTTGAGTGTCGGATGAAATCATAGAACTATATAGTAAAATACTATCTATCAACTGTTTCGTAATTTGTTCCTGGCCTGTCATAACAGGTAACAGGGAAATCGCAGTTTTCAAATCGAAATCGTTAGCCATTTTTAAAGAAATATTAGTGCTACACTTTGTTACCAATTCAGTAATTTTGCGATAATAACTATGTATTTCTTCTACTAAATTATTTAATAAATCTACCGTTCCGGAACCTGTCTTAGAAAGCTTTATTTCACTATTTACCTGTGACACAATATACTCCAAATTAATGTACAAAGACTTGGCTTCTTCTAACTTAGCGTGAGCATTTTCTTTTTGCCTTCTTTCGTGTCCGATTTTAACAAGATAATCTCTTATATATTTTAACTTATCCCGTAATTCTATTAATGCTTGCGACATAATACAAAATAAATTATATTCTAAATTATGATCTAATTAATATTCTCACTTACTGCACGCGATGAAATGTGGTTAACAACCGTGAAATGACCTGAGCGCGTGGCGCGTCGCGTAGAGGATGCTTCGGTGGACGTGGTCTTCGTACTGCTCATCCTATTGTATCGATGTAGTGGCCGCATGACACGAAGCTGGTTGCAGCAACTGGAACCGCTCGTTAGCCCGGGAAATCCCTGGACACCGCCAACTGGGCCGTGCTATACTCTGGACACCATCCTTGACCCGTACGCTTCTCTCTTCTTCACTGCAGAATTTTCTATAGTAGTTATGATCATTCTTCTATAAGGTATTGCTTCTCTCTTCAAAATAGTTATTGTTCTTCTGTTTTGGTATTAGTAATCTTCAAAAAAAAATTTATCTTCATTCTTCAGGGTTCCATAGTTCGGTGGCAGGGTCGCCATGTATTATGTAGCGTCTTGAGGGATGTTGTTGTGGAGAGTTAGATAAAAGTCATCTTGGTTTCACAAGTTTATTGTCACACGTGAAGTGCTAAATAATGAATGCCTCGCTCTATGCTAATACAATATAACTTATTATAAGTAAATACGGGTCAACCAATGTGCGTCACTATGTCGCAGCGCGTAACGTGTTGTCACAGTGCAAGTGTTGATAAATGCATATACTACAGCAAATATTGTTGGCGTTCCGAGGCAGATGACATACAAACATACATACATCCACGAGTATTGTTATTTGTAAACCTTTGGATAACTGATCTGGGGGGCTATCACGCTAAATAATCTCAACTAAACCACAACTGAAACGTAAACGTTAGACGTACTTTTACAGTGCTAAAGCATTTGACACACGCGATAGCGCTATACGAAGTCGGCTGAACGGTAAAGGTTTAGTTTTGGTAATATCGTTGGTGCTTAGTAATTGAGGCCCTGGCCAAAGTAATATGGGCCAAAATGTTTTTATCGCACTATATTGTTACCTATTGGCAGTTTGTTATCCCTTATTCTAAAAATAAAATAAATTGTCCCCAAAGTAATAGTCGTAGACTAGGCAATGAGGACCGTAGAAGTAGTCCCTTGCCATAGTCCACGGCCCACCACATTACAACTGCACATGTGCTCAGCGTGACAGGTGGTGAGCCCATCGCCGCTCTATGCTGTTGGAAGGATGTGCAGTCTTTAGTCCGTTACTCGCCTAATACGACACACAAGAGAAAAGGGGGGTTGGTACCTAGTTTTATTGTCGCGAGCCACCCACACGGCTCGCGACGCAGATTAAAAGTTATCGTAATTTCTGAACCAGTCGCCCGCCCGCGGTCATGCCACTTGTATTTGGAATTACTTGCTGTACCGATAAGGCTTTACTTTGCAAAGCCTAGTCAACGGGGGGCGTAGCTCAGATGGTAGAGCGCTCGCTTAGCATGCGAGAGGTACCGGGATCGATACCCGGCGCCTCCAAATACATTTTTTAACACTTTTTATTTATGTCTAGTATGGTTTCCACTTTTTTATAACAAATAAAAAAGTCATATGCTTTACGGGACAATAAGCAGACCACAGGTTTTAAAAAGGTGTAATATAATTTAATGTGGATATTAGATGTAGGTGCCCATAGTTCAAGCTCTACACTGAAAAAAATATTTAACCTAAATACTTTGGCTATTTCAGGAATAACCAAAGTTTGACAATATTCTAATAAAGTTAACTTGATTTAACAAAAGTGATTTGTCTTTATAAGACAAAACCGCTTATGTTATTTCAAGTTGGGTTATTAGTAAATAAACCTTTGATTAGCTCTAAACATACTGAATTAGACAAATTCAAGTGGTTACAGGGTAATAAACCGTTTTGTCCAATTTAAGCAATAATATTGATAACATACAACAAAAGTATTTATTTTGCGTACAGCCAACGTCTTTGTAAGCCACAACAAAAAGCAGTTCAGCAATAATTTGCTTATTCATAAATGAATATTTTGTAACAAATAACATAATGTATATTGTAGTGCGTGACAAAACTGCAGGTTAGAACATCTTGCCTAACGTTTATTTAATAATAAAAGAACTTTAGTAATATCAAGCCAAACTTTCGTTTATTATTAACAAAACATTTTGTTTTCATTTGTAACCGAATCGACGCTAAACTTGACAGCTCGTGTTCGTTCATTTTTATTTACGCGTCGGCAAAGACAGTCACGATGTTGCTAGAGATTATAGTTTTATTGTAATATTTGTGGTGAATGTACGTGAAGTTATTAAAAGGTTTGAAAACCTCAATTGAGACTCCGTCTATGGGGTCTGGAAACGTACATCGCTTCTTTCAAAGGTAAGTTATTCTTTATATCAAATTCAACCATGCATTCACATTCATTCAGCATGGTCACATCTGTCGCAGAACCTATGACCAATAGAGTAGACGGGTTCTTGAGTGGACGCCACGGCTCGGCAAACGTAGTGTTGGACGTCCACCGGTCAGATGGACCAATGACCTAGAAAAGGTAGCTAGCATTGACTGGATGGTGAAAGCGGGAGATCGGGCTTTGGGGCGCCCCCTGGGGGAGGCCTACGTCTTGCAGTGGACTGCAATAGGCTGATGATGAACCAGCATGGTGCGTCATCGATTTTTTTTATCAGTAAAAGAACTTAGTTAAAGAGATAATATTCTTTAAATCTTTGAAGTAGTATTAAGTATTTTAATATTACAATGACAGTCATTAACATGTTAAATTATCTCTTACAGACACGGAAGAGGTTTTGAATGTGGTTGCGTTTATGGTATTGCCCTTTAAATGACAACCTCCTTGCTGAAAACAGACAAGACAAAAAAACAGTGGAGACCTTCTAAACTTGAAGTTTTGGATAGCTTCATCTGCCACATAAGCGCTGCGGAGATAGAAGAAACCATACAAAGTCGCAAAACAAATGTTCAACAAATGGACTTAACTTTCCAACCCTTTATGATTATTGTGGGTTCATCACTGAAAGAGATAACCTCAAGGTACATAATATTTAACCATTTACGTTACGAAAGCGTGTTATATTTAATATTTAATAATAATTAATAATATAAATAAATGATAATATTAATAAATAATATTTTGTATTTATTTTTATATAATGTAGTTATTTTTGTAATATTCATTATAACTTATTAATATTTAAAATTTAATTATGTGGAATAATTCTTATTTTTTAGTTACTTAAGGTTAATTGATTAATGAAGAATTAAGTGAAGAAAGACTGATACATAATAGTTTTTGTAACATTTAATAAACCATTTGATATGTATCTTTTTGTTTTATTCCATCAACTACATTTTTTATAGAAATAATAGCAAATAAAATTTGTTATTCTTAATGTGGTTCACGTGCCTGTAAGCTTCACTGAGGAACTTGCAGGTATGTGAGCTGCATTAAGGATAACAATTTTTATTTGCTATAGTAATAACACAAAAGCTTTGCTATACCTAAGTAAAGTATTAACACAAAAGTTTTGCTATACGTAAACAAAATATTAACACAAAGTTTTGCTATTCGTGAACAAGTATTATCACAAAAGTTTTGCTATACGTAAACAAAATATTAACACAAATGTTTTGCTATGTAAACCAAGTATTAACACAAAAGTTTTGCTATAGGTAAACAGAGAATTAACACAAGATTTGCTATACGTAAACAATGTATCAACACAAAAGTTTTGCTGAATTTAAATAAACACAAAAAGTAACAAATTTTTTGACTACATCCAGTCTAAGTGTTTTACAAATGGAAAACAAACAAATTGTTTATTTATAACAAATGTTAGGCCAAAAGTAACGTAAGCTTTTTCATAGCACGTAGCAAAAACTGTTTAGCAATACACAACACACATAGTTTGTCAGAAAAATAAGCCAACTGGGTTTGGTTACATATTGCAAAAAGTTATGTGGTCACTTTTTTGTGTTATGGGTTGATGAAAGTTTGGTTATGTATAAGTCAGTTTTTTTTTCAGTGTAGAAAGAT
Organism: Scoparia ambigualis; assembly: GCA_963921215.1. Classification (NCBI taxonomy): domain Eukaryota; kingdom Metazoa; phylum Arthropoda; class Insecta; order Lepidoptera; family Crambidae; genus Scoparia; species Scoparia ambigualis. Next base: position 32,289,759 of record OY992516.1, read on the forward strand.
TCTCAAATCTTTGTTAATCTATTTCGTGCTACATTCATAAGTGCATTTATGAAAGAAATCAAATGCAAAATGCATGACTTACTTAAGGTCCATAAAATGAGCATTGACAAAAAAATTGTCATTATACATCTAACATAGTCACAAAATAATAAATAATGAGTACATCCAGTAATAGTTACAACATAAAATATGACAGTACCTATATAAATTTAATTCGATAATTTCGTTAGTTCAGTAAGTAATGTTTTATTACTTCAAATTTAAAATTTCAATATTATTTATTCAATTTATGCTACAATAATTGAGCACTCGTGAATGTCGCTATGCCATCGGTTCGTAAGTCCTAACTATGGGACGGCAGCCTTGTACTGAGAAGAACCGGCAAGACTTTGTACTGAGAAGAACCGGCAACAAACTCGGCAAGGGCATTTCTTTTCTCCCATTCTTTTTACAGCGTCAATACAAATTGGAAAATGCCCTCCCTATCAATAAAGGACATTTTCCATTACAACAAAAAACATTTTATACGATTACAACACAACACAGCACATAAAAAAGAATATCCAATAAAAATACAGAAAATGCTCAATTTAAAATAAAATGAACAACGTCTTACTAAAATTGTGTATACCTACGTACAATTAAGAAATTTTGGTCAGTTAATACCCGGTGGCGCTGTGACGCAGGCCATGTAATCGTAACGACTGACCCAGTTGTGCCTACTCGCCGGAGGCAACACTTGAATTTTAAATTACTTACGTCAGTAATAAGGCTTTACAATACGGAGCCTAGTCAACGGGGGGCGTAGCTCAGATGGTAGAGCGCTCGCTTAGCATGCGAGAGGTACCGGGATCGATACCCGGCGCCTCCAAACCATTATTTTGCATTTTTTAAAGAAACATTTATTTTCATAATTGCTGTTACGATTCACAATTGTGACTGTTTGCCCCCAATAATATTTCCGTATTATAAAAAAACATCACAAATACCGATTTAAATGACAAAAACAAAAAAGTAGATAAAAATAGATATCAAAACAGGTATGTTAATAAGTTTAAAAGCAACTGCAGAAAACACTCAATGTGAAATTATTCTTAGCCCTGCCTAAGGGGAAACAAGTTCGCACGACAGGTTACAAAGTTGGACTACAATTTCACTTCTCCTACTACTTGTTACTGGAAATTATATAGGTACATGTTACTGGAAACGCTTCAAAGGGAGCACGAACATTTTACAGTAGCGAGTTATAAATGAATGTAAACTGAAACTACTCCGAAGCAGACAAAGGCGAGAGGCAGATAAAATAATCTTGCTGTAAAACGTACTCCAAGGTGGTACGCCTGGAGTCACCTTACGGCAAAAGCGGGTTTACGCAGTGCTTCATGAGAAACGATCACGACTCAATTAGTCTAAGAGTCGTTAAGGGGATCCTGCACGAAATTGTGAAAATTTACGTATTTTTAGGTTACTTGTACTATGCCCTGAATTAGTTAAATACATTAAAAGAACTTACGTAAGTTAGCCTGATCATTGCACAAGGTCGTGGCCTTGTTGAAATTTAAAACATTTTTTTTTAACAATAACAAACAATACATAAATGTAATGACTCCTAAAAACCCTTTTTTTCGACAACTTTCTTAATTTTACGCATGAAACAATAATTCTTACATGAAAATATTTGTATTGATATTTATCCCCCATCTTTAAAAAGTTAATTTTAATTTTTAACACAAGCGCGTGTAGGTTTTGTATATTTCGCAGAATAAAAACATTGCTCTAATCAAATTACTAGGTCGGAAACTTCAAAGCAGAATTGTTCTAATTTTAAATATTAATATGATTGATTTTGCTTTGAAGTTCATTAAGAGACTTATGTCAGTTTTTGCGATCGCGCGGCACCCCCTTATAAAGGTCTGCAAATCCTAAATAAAAGGATAAATTACATATATCCTTACACCGGTAAAATATTTTAGAGACGCAACCGCGCGAAATTCGAGAAGTTTACAAAAAAATCAAATATTATCCCATTGGTGCATAATCTACTATTTACACCAAGAGGCATCTTTTGTTGGGTTAGATATTCAATTAATTGTTCATGACCGGGAAATACACACAATAAGTTGAATGATTGATAATATTACGTGACAAATAAGAAACTAAAGTTCAAAAAAATTTCACATCTACCTAGTAATAATAAATAACGATAAGTGAAAGCGTTAACTAACTTGTGTAAACCCTCTTAGGACAAATTCAGTGCGTTCAAAAGGCTGACATGTGATTATAAAAAACAAAATGGCGACCCGCTCCTCCCCGTTTAACGTTCCCAGAGATACCAGGACTACAGAAAAACGAAAGATCATTCTCTACGAGTATAAAAGTAGTTAAGGCATCCCTTGAAAAAACTGCGACTGATGCTGCCATGGCTCCGCCCTGTATTTACCTGCTGCCACGGGGCGTGCGAGCTCGAATAAGCATTAGCTTCATAGTATAAGATTCCTTCAAGATCCTGTTACCCTAATCATTTGTGATACAAACTTCTAATCCTTTCTAATACGTGATACGATGACAGACACAGCACATTATAAATAATATTTTTTATGAGTTTGCTCAAGACTCAGGTCATGAATGATACAGATCATATCCACACATTATGAAAGTGGCACATTTTTGACGGCTGCTCATTTCAAAGTCTCATTGACCCCGTTTCGTGAGCAAAGGTACGAAAAGGCAGCAAAATCAAAGAAAGACGTACCAGGCGAGCATAGCGGCACAATAGGTGTGCAGTGAATGACACAGCTTCAGTCTTCTTTAAAAGATGACACGCTCAAGAGATTTCGGATGGTTGAGTTTTTTCTTGGTTGGGTTATTCAGATTATTTGTTTTATTCCCAAAGTACAAACATTCTAGTAATTTTATAAGAAAAATAATTCTCCAATACAGATATGGAAGGAAGGGGGCCTATCAGTAAGTTTGCAAAGCAGAAAAATTATAATGACCAAAGTTGCTTTGTTTTTACAATTGTATTTTTATCAACATTTTAAACATGCATTTTAGATATCAATTGGAATCTCGTATTACAAATAGTGAATGTTGAATTATAATACTCAATGACTTCAAGCCATTCACTGCCGTCCCATACGTGAAATAAGTAATACGTATAAAGTTAAATTTCCATAAAAGGTTCGATTCAAGTGCCCTTTTCATATAATCGTACTTACAATTATGTGCCACGTCTATCACAGCACTATGATTATCTATAAATATTTTTATTCTTAACGAGCTGTCCCGGCGAACCTAACAAACAATTAAAATAAATAACCCTTGATTTCAACTAAAAGTTGACAATACATTAATTATAAAGGTACTGATTGATAGACATGCTACTAAATAAGTATGCTTATTAGCAACGCTTTGACACACATACTACTAAGTAGCAATTGCTCAATAGTGGCATGCTTTCGTGCTAGTAATGAGCATGTCTATCCGTACCTTTAATGTAGTAAGTAAATTAGTAGTAGCAACTTTTAGTTGAAATCAAGGGTTAACATTTATTTAGGTTAGGAAACTGAACAATAACTTCAAGCTGTCAATTCTTAGTCAATTCTGTCAATCAATATATTTTTTAAAATATCTTCCAACTTTTTCCATTAGTTTACACCCTCTTTGCTGTCTTCTATATCACTGACTCAATCACTTTATTTATGGAGTTATTTTAATCAAAATTTTTCGACTTATTTCATATTTTTTAAGCATTATTATAGGGTTAAACTTACTCGCGTCCGTAGGTTTACCCTTGAGACCCTACACGTGACCCCTGGGTGGTGCTAAATAAGTGACACTGACTGAGTGGTAGAGCAACGCTGCGTTGCAGCACGCATTGGGCCGGCTCGCCCGGCGTAATACCCTCTCACGAATATCCGGCGTGAAATAATGGCACTTGGTGCTGTTGTGTTTCGTCCGGCCAGTGAAAGTTCCGGAGGCCCCTTCCTCCCCCCCCTCCCATCTAACAATTCCTATTCCTACCTTAACCCTATTCCTTTCTTAAAGGTCGGCAACGCATCTGCGACTCCTCTGGTTTAGCGGGTGTCCATGGGCGGCGGTGATTGCTTTCCATCAGGTGACCCACCTGCTCGTTTGCATCCTTCTTACATTAAAAAAAATTTCTTTCGCATAAAATTTTGTTCTAACAATTACGAGCACAAAAAAATAGCCAAATTGGTGCAGCCGTTTTAAAATGGTCCCCGTAGAAACATTTCGGCAATTGGTTACATAGATTTAAATAATTTTCCCTGAGATGCTCCTAGTAAAGTGTAGATACTTAGTTTTAATTGATAGATTGAAAAACAAAAAAATTAACAACCCCATTATTATCAACTAACTAAGCGAATTTCTAGGGACCTGAATCAAATGCTACTTCATTTATGAGATCCCCGTAGACGTGAGTATATTTTTTAACTTTGGTGAGATATGAATGTTAAGGATCCCAGAACCTTTCTTAGTTGCTCCAAGAATCTCATGGCAATTTATGGTAATAGTAAACGTGTGAAATTGCCAGGCCCTGGTTGATACATACACATAATCACGCTTTGGGGTTAGACCGTAGGGTTAGTCAGAGAGCAACAGCAGTCCTCTACCATAGTCCACTTTTCACCAAATAGCGACTGCACATGTGCTCAGCGAGACAGCTGGTGAGCCCATCGCCGCTCTATGCTGTTGGATGTATGTGCAGTCTTTAGTCCGTTAGTCGCTTTTACGACACCCAAGGGAAGAGAGGGGGTGGTCCGCTAAGCGACAAGGTCCTGATTGATTTCGTTTTTCAATGGCCTAAAGTTTTTTCTATGGACAATTGACATGGATTACATTTTTTTTTTGAGATTTGGGAGTTTAAGTTCTTTCCGAGGATGATTTTGTAATGAAATCAATTTAAAATGCTGCAGTATTTTAGCCACAGCTCTATTTAATAAACATACATAGTTATTACTATGATAATAGATGACGGCCTCAAAGCAAACCTAAATACATTTTTCGATAACCATTAGGGCGCGCGATCCGTTTGTCGTACGTAGGAAAGAATATCCTGGTACTAATAAATAGTCTGTTTCAAGTGTAACTTGAACCATGTTGGTCCTGCTCTAAACGCACTGCAGCCTTATACTCGACGTTGTACTTGAATTAAATTAATCTGATTTTGTGATTATGTAATGGAAATGAAGCGATACATGTTTTGGTACAGTAATGAGGTTTTTATACACGCTATTTCCAGGCTGGCGCTTCAATTCGTTTGTTTAAAAAAGACAAAATTGCTGTGACAGTAATTGTTTTATAGTTGAATACACGTAACGCTACCAACTTCGTAAAATTAATTAAATAAAAATTAAAGTATAAAAAGGCTGCCATCATACACAAAACGTGTGATCGTATTATGTCAGGCGCCATCGCCATAGGGTGATATCGGTCGAATCCTCGATCATCTTGATATTTCTCACAGTTACTAGGAGAGTAGACATGAAAGGGAGGTTACAAAAAGCTGGAAATGAGACATATGCAGCATTTTAAGAAATTAAAGAAGTAGCCATTTTTTGTATAAATTTGTCATGCTGCCAGCTATGATAAAAAAAACACCCTTATTTTTATTTTCTCACGGCTATGATTAGTTTCTCATCATGGAATTGTACCCAATATCTTGGTATTTCTCAGGATTACCAGGAGAGCAAACTATGAAAAGAGGTGCAAAGAGAACTAATTTAAAATCAGTAAGACGTTTTATGAATACATATTTTTTTATCATCACCCATCCTTAAATTTTCCCACGGCGGCAGTCTTAGTTTCTCAAAATGAAATTATTTTAAACATCTTGGTATTTCTCAGGATTACCAGGAGAGAATACTTTGAAAAGAGGTGCAAAGAACTAAAATTAAATCAGTGGAAGAGCTTTGAAATCTCTCTTCGTTTTTTTTATTTATTTATCTGAAAATCAAGAAAAATCACTACAGAATCACAGGCAAATAGATCATAAACAAGTCATTAGCGTTACCAAGGAAACCAGGACATCAGGAGAACGAAAGAGATTTAAAAATTTACAAAAAAATACCAACCCCAACCTGTTCAATACCCCTCTAAAAAAGTGAATTCTTAGCTCCGCCTTAAAATTACCTGCAGCCACGGGGTGTATCCTACGGGGCTTTTAAGACCTTTTGAGCTTTGTGCTTATGGATTCCTTTGATTTTATGTTACCCTAATATACCAAGTGATACATATTTGCAACCCTTTTAATCTTCAAATTTGCAACCCTTTTAATCTTCAAAGTTTAGCTATTGTGCATTGTAACCTTTGCTAAGTATTTTTGGCTTTTGCCATTTATTTGTATTCACAATCAATGAAGAGTGCTTTATTTCATGTAGTAACGTCGAGAATCGAATTTGAAAATTCAAATTCAAATACCTGATAACCATTTACCGTTTCTCAACGTTGGCATATCGCATTTCTCGAATAGATCGAGTTAGAACTTGCCGGTCTTATCTCCGACTCGTATTAGTCTCTCACCACACCACTATAACTTTACCTGTTCCTAGTGTGGCTGAAATTATGACTTTGAAAGTTTCTTAGGCCTTCGTGATACCGTTGTTGCAAGTGATTCACATTCTATACTACATGCTCTTTTTCAGTCAGTCGACAGTCCGTTGTTAAATTAAAAAATCTTCCTTTAATTGCTGATATCGTAATAGTCATGAGAAACTCTTTCTAAATTTATTATTTTTTATGTTATTTATTTAAAACTGTATTCTAAAATTGAAAAAGGAGTCGCAGAACTTCTTAAACTTTTTTTTAAATAAATAAGGGGTCTTACTATCAAGAGCAGTATTACTTGAATCTTGCTATGCAAATTTCCATACAAAAATGGCATAGTAAGATTAAAATAAAAGTGACAGTAGGGCCCCAGGCATACAGTAAATTCCTCACTACAATACTTTAGACGCTCTAACTACTTATGCTTCCCTAGTGACCGTGAGATAGGATTGAGCTCCTTGAGAAAAAATATTTCTTACAGGATTGTTGTTTTTCTCAAGAGTACTAGGAGTTTATGCTCAAGCAAGAGGTTTAATCTCCCTTCACAAGAGGTCTACAGTTTTTGTTCCTTTCTGTCAAGACCAAGAGGGATTATGCAGGACGACGACGACCGTCGTCGTCCGCACCGGTGCATAACGAAAAAGGGTCAATTATTATAATAATGTAGTTTAAGCCCTTGAATTTATAAATAAACCAATCCTGAGCAATTTCTGTATGATTTGTTATTAACTCCTGCTTTTAAACTTTTTACTTACTAGGACAACATACAAAAAATATTAAAATGGTTCACACCTTTACTAGGATATTATGAATTGTAAAAGGCATTCCAAAAACATTAGACGAAGCTTTGAAAGCAATATAAAATGTGTTTAACGAAAATCCCAATCCCGGATCATTGACAACCAAGGTACTAGGGTAGCATAAGTAGTAAAGCGCACGTCTGGGCCGGCGGGCGACGACGACGCGACGACCGACGTGAACGAGTGAGACTTAAGAAAATACAAGTAGGTAAGTGAGCGAGCGAGAGCGATACATTTTAACATGTCCTATGAATCCTGTGATGTAAAAAATAAATGAACGTCAGGACTGAGGAGCCACCCCTAATTTTTAAAGGAAAATCATACCATCAATTAGTAGTATAAAAAATAATTTTGTAGGACAAATTCTGGAATTTGTAGTATAATACTTTCTAAGGTACATCAATATAAAGCTGGCTCCTCAATCCATACAGTATGGATTGAGGAGCCACCCTAGAACTCGGAAAGTAATGAAGTTACATTTTTGAAAATTTTGTATGTTTTAGTAGGTATTTTGTAGGTTATCTACAAAAAATTTCAGTGCGATACTGCCGAAATTAAATAAAATACAATAGTTTTGTTGTGGCTCCTCAGCCCGTATACAAAAGCGTGAATTCCTATGAAATTGATCCACATATTAATATATTCGAACTAATGGACAATTAGTAGTATGTATGCTTGAATTTGTAGTATAGAAATAAAATAGCAAGATTAAGTAAATTAGCTAAAAAAACACATTTCATCTGGCTCCTCAATCCAGACACTTGCATTTAAATAATTGACTATATCTACCTAACTATAGAAGATAATCAAAAGCTTTATATGCCAATATTTAGTAGAAATTTCTACTAAATATCTAGGTACAAAATAACATTGTACAATTTGGTCAAAGGAAGTTATGATGATTATTCGATATTCCATACAATTCACTAAGGGTGACCATGTTATATGAATGAAAACAGGACAAATTGTTCTTTACATTAAGTTTTAACAAAATATATATTATTATGAACTTAACAATTATAATGTTATAAATATTATTTATATAATTTTAACGCAAATTTTGTTCTTTCTTTTCGACACTTTTTCATAATAAGTATGAAAAAGTGTCGATGATATTGGATAAATACATACCTAGCTTTGCATTTTTAAAACCTATATTACACTGGACTGTTGTAATCACATCATGTTCCTTTTATTCAGTAATGTCATTTGTTAAGGGTTTAAAACGTTAAACTTTTATCAGAACCTATTTCTGATGACAGATATATAAGACCTAAATCTGGGAAATAAAATACATTGTTTGAATAAAATTACAGCCTAATTAATGTAAACAAATATCTAAAAGATACTCCGTACCTATTAAATTATGTTTAAACATTATAAAAGGAATCAAAGTGAAACTTTCATCATGTCCTATCTACCACATCTGCCATTTTGTAATACTTTACAGCACTGGCATCAAAAGCTTTTAAGCCGAACCTTATAAATAAAAAAGTCTAATCGATACATTTTACTATTGATTCTTATAAAAGTAATTTTTGGGGGTTATAGTTACTCGCGTCCGTAGGTTTACCCCTGAGACCCTACACGTGACCCCTGGGTGGTGCTAAATAATGGCACTTGGTGCTGTTGTGTTTTGTCCGACCAGTGAGGGTTCCGGAGGCCCCTCCCCCACACCCCTCTTCCCAATTCCTATTCCTTCCTTAAACCTATTCCTTCCTTAAAGGCCGGCAACGCGTCTGCGATTCCACTAGTTTTGCGGGTGTCCATGGGCGGCGGTGATAGCTCTCCATCAGGTGAAATTACAACTTACACTTGACATATGAGCAGTCGCTATTTGGTGAAAAATGGACTATGGTAGAGAGTACTCTACCATAGTTTATCCTCTACTTAATACAGTCGCTTTTGCTGTCCTAATTGCCTAGTCTCTGACTAACCCTTCGGGAATAATAGTCGTAATTATATGTATGTTTGTATGTTAAAGTTAAAGTTCGAAAGTAAAGAAATAAGTTGTCACTTATATAACAGCCTTTATTTGACAAAAAATGTAATGATGCATAACACACATTACGTATAACGTTATATTAAGACTGTATGAGATCAATCTCTTTGCTTTTCCTATATTTAAAAATGTATTAAAGTAGTCAGATGTTTGCAACGAAATTTCGGTTGACCTTTCTACGACCTTGGTTTGCGGGAGCGTATTTATAAACTTGCTGCGATTCCTCTGGCGGGCGGTCCACTGTGTGGACGTTGTTGTAAACCACGTAAGCAGTATTGCCACTGCCTCTAACAAATTACAAATAACACCGCTATCTTCAACCTACATACAACGTGGTTACTGAAAAAAGCCAAGTTCATTTATATTAATGTACGTACAATAAAGATACAAAATTATTATTAATCAAGTGGATCAAATTTTGTTTAATTACACTATTTAAGTATATCAAAGAAGGGATGTCAATAGGGCTATTAAATAAGTAGATTTGTTGCTTATGTACGTAAAAATTTTAGGATTTATGATTCTGGAAGAAAGAATTAAAATAATAATTAAAAAAACAGTTACAGAAATATGTCCAAATATGAAAAATTTTACAATGCTAAACATCCTGCTGCAGGTAGCCTAAATGCTAAAAAAGCAGGATCCTGCTAAAAATGGCAACACTGCTTGTAACGCACAAAAAGCGTGTACCAGACTGTTGTAAACAAGCCTCCCCACCAGGTCACCTTGGCGGAGGCTGGTTTACAACCGCCGCACAGTCTAAGAAAAACGCAATCTAGCTGGATTTAATTGAAAATATCGACATCTATTCATTGAAGATACCGTATTGCCTGTTTATACCTAAGACCCTACTAGTCACTTCTGCATTTAAGAATTTGTTTTGTAAGTAACTCAAAATAAAAAATAAAAAATGTTAAAGTGGGTAAACAATATTCGTCGTACATTTACATTTCATGCGATATTTTTAAAGCATCAACTGTTATTACGATTTCTGATTATGTACTTATAGACACAAGAGAGTTTTTTGGTTTATTGTTGGATTGTGTATATCTTTGAGGTAAGTTCAAGTATATTTTTTGGAACTTATAATGAAACTATGATTAAAGAAACATCATTTCAAAGCTGAGGTAAAAATATTCTTTTTTTAGAGAGATTTTGTTAACAAATTTGTGCATATATCAAAACGCCCGTATTATCCTGTATTTTCTTTTAGTTTACTCAATAGTGCAGAGGCTTAACTTTAAAGTACAGTTGATACATTTTGCGATTTTTTGCGACACCCATACATTTTTTTTCCTTTTTCAGAATGCCTACCGAAATACCAAAAAAATAAATTTTCGATATTTGGACTGCAAACGCAAAAAACGAGCGATTTAATGCTATTTTTGCGTTTGTAAAAGATCAAGTGAGTTTTCTTAAGATGCTGTGAAGGAAATTAAGGACTTTTTAAGAAAGTTGTGCAGCAAATTTGAAGAAAAATGGGCAGCAAGCGGTAGACATCGTGAACGCTTGTTGAACAAAAATATAACATGGTTAAATTACATTAACTGGCCAGATAGTGTTTTGCGAGATGTACCATCTCACCAGGAAGACCACAAAAATGTCTTATGGAATGTTGCGATAAAACAAAAAAACAAAAAGTTCAAAATCTTTTCCAGTCCACTAGCCCTGAAGAAATTATAATTGCGACTGAATGTAATCTTCGAAAATCTGGTTAAAGAGATGCTGCTGCTGCTATCGTAAGAGAACTTTCAATGAGTTCAATGGGTAACATTTCCCGGAAAAACCTTAACAGAATCCAGCTCAAATATGATAGATGGTAAATTAAGTGATTAATTTAAATAACAATAAATTTGTACCTACTGCATACGTTTTTTGTAATGTAATAAGATAACATGGTTTGTAACTTCCTAGTATTATTATTTAATTGAAGCACTAAATAACACTATTTATTACATAAACCATTAGGTTAGCGCGATTAGGAATTAAATCCCGCTAGATTGCGTTTTTCCCACACTGTGCGCTGTTGTATTCCGTCCACACTTGTTGAAAACAAGGCTTTCACTTAGTTTACAACCGCCGTTGATGTTTTCCGTCACAAGTATGTTTGATTTTACAGCTAGCGGCTGTACAACTGTCATTTGTTGACAGATATTGCCAGATGACAATGAATTACAGATTAAAAATTAAAAAAGTAGGTATACAACTTATGCATAAAACGCCGGGTCTCCTTTCGTTGCAAACAACTGTCCACACTGTTGTAAACCGCTGTTGAAAACTTCGGTTTACAACAGTTTGGTAGGTATACACGCTTATTACTCGGCTCTAGCGTAATGTTGCCAACTCGAAGATTTAAACATGAAAGTGATTTCGACTTTTACATATTATACCAACATTTTCAGTCCTTTCTTTTAAAGGTTCATTAAAATCGTAAGTTGTACTTCAAAATATTTTAAAAATGTTAAATTAGTTGTAGGTAGTTGCTTTAAAAGATAATGTTTTTCTACAGTTTTAAAAATGACTCCAAATTTCTATATTTTGTCTTTGCATTTTGATAATGTTCCATGAAAACTTAATTAGTAGGTACAAACACATGCTAACATATAATCACGACTATTATCCCCGAAAGCTTAGACAGAGACTAGGCAATAAGGACAGCAAATTAAAGCAGTCCTTTACCATAGTCCACTTTTCAATAAATAGCGAGTGCTGATGTGCTCAGCGTGACAGGTGATGAGCCTATCGCCGTTCTATGCTGTTGGATGTATGTATGTGCAGTCTTTAGTCCGAAAGTTGCCTTTTACGTCACCCAAGAGGGTGGTAGTATTCTATCACCGCTACGCGACACAGTTAATTTACGTCAGCTCAGCAACAACAACGATATAGCAATCTTTCCACGCAATCTTTAGTTTACATCCTATGATGCTAAGAGTTCAGGTTTTCTTATTTTTATATTTACTTTGTTAATTAGTTAGTTTTATATTACTACAATAGTATTTAATGTAGGTAAGTACTTACTATAATTAATCAAAAGGTCGAGGTTGAGATTTCAATCAAAACCACAAAACATGTATGGTTTATTAGTAGTGATCGAAAGCTAGATAAAGTGTTACATTTTTCTTAAGAATTTTTAGAATGTAAACCTGTTTGCGTGATTTAGGAATCAACAAATAAATAAAAGAGCCATCTATGATTCTTTACCAGAACTAAGTTAGTTTCATGACAATTTGTAAAATTCTGTTTATGTTTCCTATAAACTTAAACAAATGCTATATAACCGCAATTGTGATAAATTCCATTTCTGGTCGTGTTCAAAAACTAGAGTATGAAGAGTTGTAGGTATTCATTTTAATAATCAATTGTATCAGCAGTCGGAAATACCACATGAGTATCATCAACAACCTTACACGTCCCACTGCTGGGAACAGGCTTTCCCACGCTGGCCCAATGCGGGTTAGTGTCTCATTTACTTTAAGTTAACGTACGCATTACATTTTATTATTTAAATAAATAAATAAATAATCTAATTAATTAATTATTACAAAACGTTACGTACGCGTAACGTTTTGTACATACGAAGCAAAACATACAATACGCTACCTTAATACGGGTACTTAACCATATTTTTATTCTCTTTGCCAGTATCGATATGGTCACCCTATATAGTGAATTATATGGAATATCGAATAATCATCATAACTTCCTTTGACCAAATTGTACAATGTTATTTTGTACATAGATATTTAGTAGAAATTTCTACTAAATATTGGCATATAAAGCTTTTGATTATCTTCTATAGTTAGGTAGATACAGTCAATTATTTAAATGCAAGTGTCTGGATTGAGGAGCCAGATGACATGTGTTTTTTTAGCTAATTTACTTAATCTTGCTATTTTATTTCTATACTACAAATTCAAGCATACATACTACTAATTGTCCATTAGTTCGAATATATTAATATGTGGATCAATTTCACAGGAATTCACGCTTTTGTATACGGGCTGAGGAGCCACAACCAAACTATTGTATTTTATTTAATTTCGGCAGTACCGCACTGTAATTTTTTGTAGATAACCTACAAAATACCTACTAAAACATACAAAATTTTCAAAAATGTAACTACATTACTTTCCGAGTTCTAGGGTGGCTCCTCAATCCATACTGTATGGATTGAGGAGCCAGCTTTATATTGATGTACCTTAGAAAGTATTATACTACAAATTCCAGAATTTGTCCTACAAAATTATTTTTTATACTACTAATTGATGGTATGATTTTCCTTTAAAAATTAGGGGTGGCTCCTCAATCCTGACGTTCATAAAAATAAACGGCATTCTGGCCGTTTATTTTTAAACTCGTGTTGTTTGAATGAGGTTTTACCTAGTGAATGGTGGCGTGTTAATAATTTTAGTACGTAAGCTAGTGTTAAACAGTGCAGTTTGCACATTTACGCCCAAAATTGATAACCTATCTGTTGCTTTATTTATTTATATAAAAAATATCTAAATCATAATGTCTTTATTAAAGTTAACTTATAATCAGCATTTTTGAATCGTCTAAATATTAAATTTACTTCTCCATATATAGATGGGTAGGCAAACACCAATTCAAGACGTCTGTTAGCTGTGGAGAAGAAGGGGCGCAAGAAACTCCACAGCTTTATATAGAAGTAACGACATTTACAAAACATATGTCATTACCAAATCATACAATCAACAATCATAAAACATTTATTTATAAGAAAAGATAAAAACAAAAGTAAATCTAAAAAGTTTTACTCGGGTACTATGAACGAAACTAAAGGAAAGTTAAATCCATGCATTTTCGTAATTGATGTAATTAGCGTTTGTGTTAATAACTCTTTCCTGAAAGCCTGTCTTTAAGATGAGTCTTAAAATCAAAAGGGCAAAATTATAACATCATTCGGGATTTTATTGTTTTTTTTTTAAATTCTTTATAGGCAAGAATTTGACCGCGATCTCATCTGAAGGTAAGTGACGATGCGGCCTAGGATGTAGCATACTTGCCTAGATAATGCCTGTTCACCCTTGCCTTGAAAATGTCCAGGTTGTATGTGTCAAAAAACAGATCCGCAGGAAGGGAATTCCACTCCTTAGCTGTCCCCATTAAAAATGATGACGCGAAGCGCTTTGTGCGTGTATCTCAGTCCGCGTCTCGTTCCCCGGAGATAGAAAGGAGAAGGTGGAATCAGCTCGTGTAGTTCCTGCGCACACTCGCCGAAGTGCAATCGATAAAAAACCGAAATGTTGGCAACTTTGCGTCGATGTTCAAGACTCTGCAGCTTGGATTCGACGAGTTTAGAGTCGCCAATGACCCTCTTAGCACGCTTCTCAATAGAGTCTAAACTGATACTTGGCAGATCCATCCCAGAGGTGGCAGCAGTATTCCATACAGGATCGGACTTGTGCTTGGTAAAGCTGAAGCAGCTGCCCCGGTGTAATTTGTGACACCTAGTTTCTCCCGTGTTCTTTGCGCAACAACACGTGTTGTGAGAATCCATTTTAATTCGATCTACCGTACAATGCTAAATGTACTAAACATATATACTTACCACTTGAAATTGGCTTAATGCTAAACGCGAAACCAATAGTTAGGCTATAATATTAATAAAAACTTTCTGAAGTCGACATTCAGGAATTACAAGTTTATAGTTATTTCTAGTATTTAGTTTGTGTATATTTTTTTAAATTAGAAATGTTTTGACACACGTATATAATACAGTTATAAATAAATTGTGATGCAACTGTAAGAATATTTATTTCTTTAAACAGCTCCATAAAAGGCGTGAATTATAAAGAAACGGCGTCAGGTGTCGCCGGCGCCGGCGCAGCGCAGGCATGATGTCGCTTAAAAACGTTTTCATACTAAATGTATGAAGGCCGTGTCGTGAATTACACTGAAGCGACGCGGCGCGGGCACACCCGCTTTGTTGTTCTGTGCCTGTGCCGTGCCTTTACATTACGCCGTTTCTGAATAATTCACGCCTAAGGGAGTCTCGTGATTCTAGGTTATATATTATGGACCTTGATGCTCATTTCTGTAAAATAAAAATGGTTTCTATATCTGCTGATTTACCTCAATGTAGAATACCATAAGACATAACACTGTGAAAGTAACTAAAATAGACTAATCACTAATAATTAGTTTTCACCTAATTTTTAAAACAGCGCAAGCAGCTGAACTAAGGTTTAAGCGAGCACTACACATTGCTGAGCTGAGCTGAACTAAGTCTCCCCGCAAGGGTGCTAATATGAGGATTCCAATGTATTTTTGAATCTAAGGTTCACCATTTCACCATTCAGTTTAATTTTATTTACTTTTATATTCTTTACGTTAGGTAGAGTAAAATTTATACATTTGGTTTTCTTCGCGTTTAGATTAAGATTATTATTAGTAGTAAACCAATTTAGCACATCTGTTATAGCATTGTTGATGTCATCAAAACTATTTTCATTTCGATCAGTCTTAAATATCAAAGATGTATCGTCAGCAAATAAAACAATATTACAAAAGTTTTCCGCATAAATTGGTAAATCGTTCATATAAATTAAGTATAAAAATGGACCTAGTATTGACCCTTGTGGAACCCCCCATTAGCATAGAAGATCCAGATGATATGGATCGCAAAACTGCCACTATTCCGCTTCAACTTAGTATAGTGACTGATGTATATCTTGGTTTTAAATGGTCGAAGGTTCCTATGGTCTTATCATCACTTATCTTATGTTATGGGATAAGAAGCATGAGTAAGGGCGTCCACTCACCCGCGACGACGGTCTCCGCGCGCGGCAGCCGCTGCAGCACGTGGTGGATCAGCCCCACGTCGGTGCACGCCTGCAGGTTGCGCACGCTCTTGCGCAGGATCGCGATGAACACCGACCAGATCTCCGCCTGTGGATCACACCACAAGGGAAGGCGTTAGTCATCACGAGTCACATTCACATTATTTATGTAGTATTATTCCATTTTGACAAAAAAAAACAGTACTAAGTACTATGGAATAACATTTTAAACTTTCATGGCCACTACAATTATTTTTATGAAAAAACGGGATTTTTACCATGTCTGAGTTGTTGGTTTTGAATCCCCGCCTCAGACATGCTAAAAATCCCGATTTTTCATAAAAATAAGTACTATGGAGACAATAATTGTAATTTTCACTTTCGCAAAGCCGGGTCCCACAGGATGGATGACCAAATTTTAATTTTTCGAACTTCACCTTGCTACGGTCCTCGTTGGGCTAGAGGGAAAAAAAAAAAAAAAAATGGTGGGTCTCATTTTAGATCCGCCTGGTTACGAGTAGTTAGTAACACCGGTAGATCGGTACTATGTCCGTAAAACCATCCGATGAACACCACAAAGAAAAGCGTTAGTCGATGTATCAACTTCACCAGTCATAAATAAGTCATAAATTGTTTACCACATAAAGTCTTCGTTGCAATTGATGGATCTATATAAAAGTGCTTATCAATTAAGTTTACTTGAATAAAGATATTTTTTTTACTTTGATTAAAAATAGTCCAAAGTTCAAATCAAACATGACGCCACAAAAGAGCAGTGGCCGGTCAGAGAACGCTCATCCGCGGCCGAGCCCAACTTTCCAATACCAAAGGCGTGTTTAATAGAGCCGCGTCATAACGGCGCGCGGCGCTAAATATTTTTAATGAAATTCCTTCTCCCGCGGTGCAGCGGCTGTGATTTTTAATTTGGCACAGCGCCGCGCTCGCCGGGATACGTACTAATTTACGCTAATGTTGTGCTTACACGCTTTTTTATGGAAGATGTACACAAGCGATCACAGCCACCCAGTAGCCTAATTCACGTAACAAAACTTCAACTACATGCAAGCGATTTGATCGCTGAAGTCACTTTTCGTATTCACGTATCAATCGCACGATTTTGTTTAAGTCGGTTTTGTTTAAGCGTATTCACGTGCATTAATCGAAGTTCGATCGTTGCCTCCGCGGTATTCACCTATTATTTTGACGTTTAGTTTTATCGGATTTCAGCGATTACACGTCAAATTAGACAATTTCCAAATCGTTGGAAAAAAATAATAAACATTGCTGCATGTTTTGTTAACAAAAAGTATTTGATTTATTTGGTAGAACTGTAATGGCAACATTAAGTTTAAATAGTTGACAAATCGCTGAGTTGCGTTCCTATCGAGTAATCGTTCTAGCGAAATGACAGGTGAATACGGATTTGTGACTGTTTTTCAACAGGACGACTTCTAAACGTAAACGACATTTCGACTATTACGAAATACGTGAATCAGGCCACTGGACACACGCAATACCAGAATCATAAATGCGTTGCCGGTATTTGAGGAAAGAGAAGGTGCGGTCAATTAGGACTCCTTTTAAGCTAAAATCAATAATTAAACTATCTGTTTTTTGGCTACTAGAGTTAGAACAGTAATATAATCAGTTCCATAAAAATTATGTAACTCTAGTAAGCAAAACAACATTTATGGTTAGGGGAAGTCAGCTCAATGCGGCCATAGCAGGCAAAGCGGCCACACCCAATTTTTCGGTAACAAAAAACGATTGTGCGACGTTGCCTTTGTGCCATTATAGCCAACCTGCCGCCCCGCACCAAGCAGTCGTTCGGTGCCGATTGGAGTAAACGCGTTGCCGCGGCGACATGAGCAAGGAATTTGTGCATTTTGTTAAAAAAATCCAGGGAAAGTTCAACCTGTTTTGATCAAACCTCTTCAGAATTCAATCTTTTTATTACACGTCTATTCCCAAGCAGCAAAATTCTCCTATAGTCGTTGACTTATAAGACTAAACATCTTATAGCGCACTAATAGACGCTTTGATCAAAATCACTGATCTTGTTAAAGCAGCTTAACGGACTATTTGCGCTACAAGCACTTTCGATCCTATTATGCAGTCTTAAAGATGTTTACGAGAACATCTTATTAGACTATTTACGCTACAAGCACTTTCGTTCCTACTATGTAGTCTTATAAACGTATACAGGATTACATTATATGATACTTATAAGAACTTAAGTCTTATAAGTGCATGTTATAAAAATAAATATCAAAGCTCCTATAAATGCATTTAACAAGACTATTTATTCTTGTTCACGTTTTGTTTTATCCTTCTATAAGAAAAGTTCTTCTGTAAACGTTTTAGGTATAGCTTCTATAGGTCGAAGATATTATAAGATTGATTTGACTTTGTCGTGACTTCTAAAGGATTTCTAGCACCAAAGTTGCAGGTCCTGCTACTATTATAGGTAAGATTCTCCATATATGTGACCTGCATTTGCTATTATTAGAGTGATCAGCTGTTGACATAAATTAAACAATATGGTGTGCAGAACTGTGATCCTATAATAACATTAGCTTTGACTAAAATGCATTGTAAAGCTCCTGATAACTGCATTACAATATGGACCGCGATCCGATCTGATGACGGCTGTATTTACTAATAATTAATGAATATACAAATAATAATTATGTTTACTTTTGAAGGCGCATAAACATATGTTTATTATCATCGAATACTTTATCAATAAAATTTATTTCGCAAGTTAATTTCTTTATATAACAGTGAAAACACAAAAAGTTATCAACCTTTATGATAATGAATAGTAATAAATAGTGAATAATTTGCAATATTTTTTTTTTCGTTTGCCTCCACCATTAAAATTTAATAAAAATAAATGCTCTAGTTATGACATCACAATTACCACTGTTGGATAAATTACACCAGTAGCGGCATGCGCCAGATTGTTACAGGACTACACTGAAAAAAATATTTTATAACACATTTGCTCATAAAGGGTCTCTTATTTCACCAATTTCAATATCGTATTGTATCTCATTACGTACTAGTGCGTTATTGTAATGTAAAACGCACGAGTTTTTTTTTAATAAGGTAAAACGCACGATTTATCAAGAAACTCCGTCTAAAAGAAACGGTACTTTTTTAAATTTTAGCAAAGAGTTTTTATGTCAGAAAAGTGGTCAACATTTTATGAATAAAATTAACTTTGGGAGATAAAATATAATAAATAAACATTTAATTCTTTAATTTAAATAATGTTGACAATAAATTACAACCATTCATCTGTAACAAAAACACAAAAATATTAATTTACTTTATTAGTAATACTGGCTGTTTGTGCCTTTGCCTTAAAAAAAGCGCTGATGCGCGCGCATCGCTAATTTGTGAACAAGTAAAAATTATTCCGCGCGCTTTTTCTTTTCACTGAATTGTTTTATTTGATAATGTCGTCAAGTAGTAATGAATTTATTAATTCGACACCGCCAGAAGTCTCAGAGGCAGCGAAAAAGGCTACTTTAAGCCTCCTGCCCGAAAAATCGAACGATAGACAAGCGTATCAAAATTTCATCGTATGGAAAACAAGCAAAGATGCAAATTCATTTTCAGAAAGTGTGTTTTTAGCCTATTTCATGGAACTTTCTCAAAAATATAAGTCAAGCTCATTGTGGTGCTACTATTCAATGCTAAAAAGCACTGTGAAAACAAAACATGGCATTGATATCAAGTCATACTTCAACTTGCAAACATTTCTAAAAAGACGCTCAAGTACCCATGTGAGTAAAAAGGCGAAAATATTTTCGGCTGACAATGTCAAGAAGTTCCTAAAAGAAGCTCCGGATTGCCGATATTTGGCAACAAAGGTCAGTTGAAACTAAATTATTGTTATTAACTTCTTTCACTTTCGTATTTTTTTACAATGTAGGTGTTTTATACGCTGTTTTTATCTCTTTTCAGGTTGTATTAATATTCGGTATAAATGGTGCATGTAGACGTCAAGAGTTGGCAAACATCACAACTAATGACGTTGAGAACCATGGGCGGGTTCTTCTTGTCCAGGTCAAAAACACAAAAAATAAAATTCCAAGATCGTTCACAATACAGGGGCCTTTTCACGACATAGTGAAAAAATACGAAGCGCTTCGTTCAACAAAAGCGATGTCTAACAGATTTTTTCAAAATTACCAAAATGGAAAATGCACTAGCCAATCCATTGGCATAAATAAATTTGGAGCAATGCCGAAACAAATTGCCACTTTCTTAAATTTGGATGATCCACATGAATACACAGGGCACAGTTTCAGAAGGTCCTCGGCTACATTGCTCGCCGATTCAGGTGCGGACTTATTGACACTAAAACGCCACGGAGGGTGGCGGTCGAACAGTGTAGCCGAGGGCTACATAGATGACTCGATGAGAAATAAATAAGAAATTAGCTCCCGCATTACAAGGAATATAAATTTGGAGCGAAGTGTTGACTCGCGACCATCTACAAGCACACACGCGTACATTCCACCATCGTCGCCGCCGCCGCAGCCGCCTCCGCCGCCGGCACCGACTGCAGAACTGTGTGGTCTCGCTTCTCCTACGTTCACTCAAGAGAGTGAGAGACTGGTGAAATTGTAAATAATAATAATAACTTGACAACATTAAAAATGCCAACTGGCAACGTAATAATCAATTTTACAAATTGTTCAAATTTTTATAACTGCTTTAACAAGTGATTATAGATTTATTCGTTTAAGAAAGTCCGAGTTTTATTTATTTCCTCGCAAATATGTTATAAAACGTCGTATGACATACGTGCGCTTTGATAATTACAGCCTCTGCTTTCTTGTAGCCCTCGCCTACGGCTCGGGCTAGCAATATCGCCTCTGCTGTAATTTTCAACTTACCGCACTAATATCATAATGTACTATAACCTAACTACTTTGCCTATTTCAGGAATAACCAAAGTCTGACAATATTCTAATAAAGTTAACTTGATTTAACAAAAGTGATTTGTCTTCATAAGACAAAACCACTTATGTTATTTCAAGTTGGGTTATTAGTAAATAAACCTTTGATTAGCTCTAAACATACTGAATTAGACAAACTCAAGTGGTTACAGGCTAATAAACCGTTTTGTCCATTTTAGGCATTATCTTTGATAACATGCAACAAAAGTATTTATTTTGCGTACAGCCAACGTTTTTGTAAGCCATAACAAAAAGCAGTTCAGCAATAATGTGCTTATTCATAAACGAATATTTTGTAACAAATAGCATAATATATTTTGCAGTGCATGACAAAACTGCAGGTTAGAACATATTGCCTAACGTTTATTTAATAATAAAGGAACTTTAGTAATATCAAGCCAAACTTTCGTTTAGTATTAACAAAATATTTTGTTTACATTTGTAACCGAATCGGCGCTAAACTTGACAGCTCGTGTTCGTTCATTTTTATTTACGCGCCGGCAAAGACAGTCACGATGTTGCTAGATTATAGTTATTGTAATATTTGTGGTGAATGTGCGTGAATTATTAAAAGGTTTGAACCTCAATGGAGACTCCAGTGCCTGCATGACGAACGTTCAGACTCTTTAGATAATTATCTCCGTCTATGGGGTCTGGAAACGTACATCGCTTCTTTCAAAGGTAAGTAATTCTTTATATCAAATTCAACCAGCATGGTCACATCTGTCGCAGAACCGATGACCAATGGAGTAGACGGGTTTTTGAGTGGAGGCCACGGCTCGGCAAACGTAGTGTTAGACGTCCACCAGCCAGATGGACCAATAACCTAAAAAAAGGTAGTTGGCATTGTCTGGATGGCGAAAGCTGCGGGCTTTGGGGCGCCCCCTGGGAAAGACCTGCGTCCTACAGTGGACTGCAATAGGCTAATGATGAACCAGCATGGTGCGTCATCGATTTTTTTATCAGTAAAAGAACTTAGTTCCAGAGATAATTTTCTTCGAATTTTCGAAGTACCTACTATTAAGTATTTTAATATTACAATGACAGTCATTAACATGTTAAATTATCTCTTACAGACACGGAAGAGGATTTGAATGTTGTTACGTTTATGGTACTGCCCTTTTTAATGACAACATCATTGCTGAAAACAAACAAGACAAAAAAAGTGGAGAAATCTTGAAGTCTTGGATAGCTTCATCTGCCACTTAAAAAGCGCTGCGGAGATAGAAGAAACCATACAAAGTCGCAAACAAAAGTTCAATAAATGGACTTTGCGTTCATCACTGAAAGAGATAACCTTAAGGTACATAATATTGAACCATTTACGTTACGAGAGCGTTTTATATTTAATATTCAATTATAATAAATAATAGAAATAAATGATAATAACAATAAATAATATTTTGTATTTATTTTTATATAATGTACTTAGTTATTTTTTTAATATCCATTATTATTAATATTTAAATTTTAATTATATAGGTATTAGGTATAATATGTATAAATACTTATTTTTTAGTTAATTAAGGTTAATTAATTAATGAAGAATTAAGTAAAGAAAGGCTGATACATAACTGTTTTTGTAAAATTTAATAAACCATTTGATATATGTATCTTTTTGTTTTATTCCATCAACTACATCTTTTTTAGAAATAGCGATTTTAGCGAATTTAGCAAATAAAATTTGATATTCTTAATGTGGTTCACGTGCCTGTAAACTTCACTGTGGAACTTGCAAGTATGTGAGCTGCATTAAGGATAACAATTTTTATTTGCTATAGTATTAACACAAAAGCTTTGCTATACCTAAGTAAAGTATTAACACAAAAGTTTTGCTATACGTAAACAAAATATTAACACAAAGTTTGGCTATTCGTGAACAAGTACTATCACACAAGTTTTGCTATACACTGAAAAAAATAAAACGGGACTTTTAACTGTTGATGTACAGTAAAAAAAAAAACGGTTAAGTAAACTTATTTTTATGTTGACATAATTGATTACTGACAGTACTCTTAAATGGGCATATCCAGTAAAGAGCTAAACAGTTATTTCAATTGTATGAACATTAAAGTTCACTGAAACAAACAGTTACTTTTAAGTATTGCCCTTTTCAGAGCTTTACTGATATCGCAGCAGTTATTCTTACTGACTTCTAAACAGTTATTGTAGCATACAGTAATGAGTGAAACAGTAATTTCAATTGTTTGAACATTAACGTTTACTAAAACAAACAGTTTTTTTAGTATTGCCGAGTTCATGAGCTTTATTGATATCGTAGCAGTTACTTTTACTGTTTCTGAACAGTTTCTGTAGCATACAGTTAGGAGCTAAACAGTAAATAACAACTGTTTTTACAATAACGTTTACTGATACAAGCAGTTTCTTTCAAGTCTTGCTGTGTTCAGACTTTACTGATATTGTAGCAGTTACTTTTACTGCTTCTAAACAGTTTTTGTGGCAAACTGTTAGAAGCTAAACAGTAAAAATCAACTGTTTGAACATGTAACGTTTACTGATACAAGCAGTTTCTTTCAAGTATTGCGATGTTCGGGCTTTTCTGATATCAAAGCAGTTATTTAAACTGCTTTTGAACAGTTTCTTTAGCATACTGTAAGGAAATAAACAGTTAATATCAACTGTTTAAACATGAAACGTGCACTGATACAAGCCTTTTTTTTAAAAGTATTACTGAAATCAAAGCAGTTATTTTTACTGCTTCTGAACAGTTTCTGTAGCATACAGTAGGGAGCTAAATAGCTTAAATTAATTGTTGAACATGTAACGTTTACTAATACAAGCAGTTTGTTTTAAGTATTGCCGTGTTTAGGCTGTACTGATATCGTAGCAGTTATTTATACTGCTTCTGAACAGTTTCTGTAACGTACTGTAAGGAACTAAACAGTTAATATCAACTGTTTGAACATGTAACGTTTACTGATACAAGCAGTTTCTTTTAAGTATTACTGATATCAAAACAGTTATTTTTACTGCTTTCGAACAGTTTTTGTAAAATGCGGTAAAGAGCTAAATAGTTAAAATTAACTGTTTTAACATGTAACGTTTACTGATATAAGCAGTTTCTTTCAAGTATTGCCGTGTTTAAGCTTTAATGATATCGAAGCAGTTATTTTTACTGCTTCTGAACAGTTTCTGTAGCATTTTGTAAGGATATAAACATTTAATATCAACTGTTTAAACAAGTAAAGTTAACTGATACAAGCACTTTCTTTTAAGTATTACTGATGTCAAAGCAGTTATTTTAACTGCTTCTGAACAGTTTCTGTAGCACGCGGAAAAGAGCTAAATAATTAAAATTAACTGTTTGAACCTGTAACGTTTACTGATACAATCAGTTTCTTATAAGTGTTGCCGTGTTTAATCTTTACTGATATCGTAGCAGTTATTTAAACTGCTTCTAAACAGTTTCTGTAGCGTACTGTAAGGAACTAAATAGTTAATATCAACTGTTTGAACATGTTACGTTTACTGTTACAAGCAGTTTTTTTTAAGTATTACTGATGTCAAAGCAGTTATTTTTACTGCTGCTGAACAGTTTCCGTAGCATACAGTAAGGAGCTAAATAGCTAAAACTAACTGTTTGAACACGTAAAGTTTACTGATGCAAGCAATTTCTTTTAAGTATTGCTTTGTTTAGGCTGTACTGATATCGAAGCAGTTATTTTTACTGCTCCTGAACAGTTTCGTGGCATACTGTAAGGAAATAATCAGTTAATATCAACTGTTTAAACATGTAACGTTTACTGATACATGCAGTTTCTTTTAAGTATTACTGATATCGAAGCTGTTAATTTTGAATGCTTTTGAACAGTTTTTGTAGCATGCGGTAAAGAGCTAAATAGTTAAAATTTACTGTTTGAACCTGTAACGTTTACTGATACAAGCAGTTTCTTTTAAGTGTTGCCGTGTTTAATCTTTACAGATATCGTAGCAGTTATTTAAACTGCTTCTAAACAGTTTCTGTAGCGTACTGTAAGGAACTAAACAGTTAATATCAACTGTTTAAACAGGTAATGTTATTGATACAAGCAGTTTATTTTAAGTATTACTGATATCAAATCAGTTATTTTTACTGCTTCAGAACAGATTCTGAAGCATACAGTAAGGAGCTAAATAGCTTAAATTAATTGTTTAAACATGTAACGTTTGCTAATACAAGCAGTTTGTTTTAAGTATTGCCGTGTTTAGGCTGTACTGATATCGTAGCAGTTATTTATACTGCTTCTGAACAGTTTCTGTAACGTACTGTAAGGAACTAAACAGTTAATATCAACTGTTTTAACATGTAACATTTACTGATACAAGCAGTTTCTTTTAAGTATTGCCGTGTTTAAGCTTTAATGATATCGATGCAGTTATTTTTACTGCTTCTGAACAGTTTCTGTAGCATTTTGTAACGATATAAACATTTAATATCAACTGTTTAAACATGTAAAGTTAACTGATACAAGCAGTTTCTTTTAAGTATTACTGATGTCAAAGCAGTTATTTTAACTGCTTCTGAACAGTTTCTGTAGCACGCGGTAAAGAGCTAAATAATTAAAATTAACTGTTTGAACCTGTAACGTTTACTGATACAAGCAGTTTCTTTTAAGGGTTGCCGTGTTTAATCTTTACTGATATCGTAGCAGTTATTTAAACTGCTTCTAAACAGTTTCTGTAGCGTACTGTAAGGAACTAAATAGTTAATATCAACTGTTTGAACATGTAACGTTTACTGTTACAAGCAGTTTTTTTTAAGTATTACTCATATCAAAGCAGTTATTTTTACTGCTGCTGAACAGTTTCCGTAGCACACAGTAAGGAGCTAAATAGCTAAAACTAACTGTTTGAACACGTAAAGTTTACTGATGCACGCAGTTTCTTTTAAGTATTGCTTTGTTTAAGCTGTACTGATATCGAAGCAGTTATTTTTACTGCTCCTGAACAGTTTCCGTAGCATACTGTAAGGAAATAATCAGTTAATATCAACTGTTTAAACATGTAACGTTTACTGATACATGCAGTTTCTTTGAAGTATTACTGATATCGAAGCAGTTATTTTGAATGATTTTGAACAGTTTTTGTAGCATGCGGTAAGAAGCTAAATAGTTAAAATTAACTGTTTTAACATGTAACGTTTACTGATACAAGCAGTTTCTTTTAAGTATTGCCGTGTTTAAGCTTTAATGATATCGAAGCAGTTAATGTCACTGCTTCTGAACAGTTTCTGTAGCATACTGTAAGGATATAAACATTTAATATCAACTGTTTAAACTTGTAAAGTTAACTGATACAAGCAGTTTCTTTTAAGTATTACTGATATCAAAACAGTTATTTTTACTGCTTCAAAACAGATTCTGAAGCATAAAGTAAGGAGCTAAATAGCTTAAATTAATTGTTTAAACATGTAACGTTTACTAATATAAGCATTTTCTTTTAAGTATTGCCGTGTTTAGGCTTTACTGATATCGTAGCAGTTATTTTTACTGCTTCTGAACAGTTTCTGTAGCATACTATAAGGAACTAAACAGTTAATATCAACTGTTTGAATATGTAACGTTTACTGATACAAGCAGTTTTTTTTAACATGTTCAAACAGTTAATTTTAACTATTTAGCTCCTTAGCTAAATAGTTAAAATTATTTGTTAGAACATGTAAAGTTTACTGATACAAGCAGTTTCTTTTAAGTATTGCCGTGTTTAGGCTGTACTGATATCGTAGCAGTTATTTTGACTGCTTCTGGAAAGTTTCTGTAGCATACTGTAAGGAAATATACAGTTAATATAAACTGTTTGAACATGTAACGTTTACTGATACAAGCAGTTTCTTTAAAGTATTACTGATATCAAAGCAGATATTTTTAATGCTTCTAAACAGTTTTTGTAGCACGCGGTAAGGAGCTAAATAGTTAAAAATAAGTGTTCGATTACGTAACGTTTACTGATACAAGCAGTTTCTTTTAAGTATTGCCGTGTTTAGGCTGTACTGATATCGTAGCAGTTATTTTTAATGCTTCTGAACTGTCTCTGTAGCACACGTAAGGAACTAAACAGTTAATATCAACTGTTTGAACATGTAGCGTTTACTGATACAAGCAGTTTCTTTTAAGTATTACTAATATCGAAGCAGTTATTTTTACTGCTTCTGAACAGTTTCTGTAGCATACTGTAAGGAATTAAACAGTTTAGTTTAAAATCACAATAGATAGGATTCTCTTTTCCATCTGATATAAGCGTGTTTGGTTTTGGGCAAATATTACCTAAAAAACTTAATTTATTTTTACATATTTTTAAAAAACAAGCTTTTATTTAGATGTGCTAAAAGGAAAACACGTGAAAATTGTGTAATTACAATACAATTTATACGATATAAAAGGTCGTCGCGAGATTTAAGTATGTTCTCGTATTTACTTAGCCTTTTATATAAGTAATATAAATTGTATAATGACGTTTCAAGTGAATAGTAAAAGTTTTTTTTTCTTTTTAGCGCATACAAATAAAAGAGAGGTTTTTACTTTTTTTTACTTTTTAGTCATCCCTTTCGATCCCTTTCCCCATCGTTTTTCATCTGTTCAACTCATTGAACGTGTAGGTAGGTATACAGAATTTATTTACGTCCACCAAACCACCACCACTCGCCACCTATCAAAAACGGTCTACCCATTAAGACAAATCAATCTCGACGCGGTCGTGTCGCTTAATTACTGAGTTTCTATGGCCACCTTGCAGCTCCATCATCAGATCCTGGTTACCATCTAGCACCAAAGTACTCGTCAAGACGAATCAAACGAGCCCATACTCGATGGGGTTATGTCGTTTAATTACTTATTGAGTTTCTATGGCCACCTTACATCAGACTCTGGTTACCATCTAGCACCAAAGTACTCGTCAAGACGAATCAAACGAGCCCATACTCGATGGGGTTATGTCGTTTAATTACTGAGTTCCTACGGCCATCTTCCAGCTCCATTATCAGACTCTGGTTACCATCTAGCACCAAAGTACTCGTCAATACGAATCAAACTAGCTTAGACTCGATGGGGTTGCGTCGATTCTTTACTGAGTTCCTATGACCACCTTCCAGCTCCATCATCAGATCAGACCCTGTAAAAGTTTGAAAACAAAGTACTCGTCAAGACGAATGAAACGAGCCGAAACTCGATGGGGTTGCGTCGTTTCATTACAGAGTTCCTATGACCACCTCCCAGCTCCATCATCAGACCCTGGTTACCATTGAAAGACAAACTATTCGTCAAGACGATTCAAACGAGCCCAAACTCGATGAGGTTGTGTTCTTTCATTGCGAAGTTATTATAGCCACCTTCCAGTACCATCATCCAGATCACCACCATGTCATCATAATTGCATTGTCAGGCGACTTACACAGGTATGCAAAATTTCAGCTCAATCGGTTGAAGATAATCTGCTTCAAAATTGAGTTGCAAGATTTCACCCGAACAAATATACATGCTAGTTAAATAAAAGCTTGTACCTATGTGATATAAAATTTATAAATAACTAGCTGACCCTACAGACGTTGTCCTGTTAATTAATTAATTTAATTATGAATATAGAATTAGAATTTAAAAAGAAAAAAAAAATTCTTTAATAAGAACCTTCTCCTGACAATAACAAACAACAAAGTAATAAAGGTCCAGCCGTTCACGCGTGATGTTGTTACCTCTAAAATATTCATAACAATTTGCTGTTGTGGGCTCATGTTAAAGCTGTATAACATACCTATTTACATAAGACTTTCTTATGTAGGTATTTACAAACTATCTTGAATCATGATTGATGAGTTTTCGATTTGTGCTAGGTAGGTACTACGTAGTTACCTACTTAGCCAATAGGCTATTTGATTACCTACTATTGGGAAATAATTCTGACGTATTGGCTGATAAATAATAAATCGAATGTTAAGTACTAATATTTCTTCCAGTAGGTAATTGGTATAAAATCTAATTTTAAAGTTTGAAAACGCTCATCAACGTCATGGCTCCATTGACATGACTCCGTCACACCTACATAGTTAAGTATAAGTAGTAAGTTTGACGACGAAGTCATATGAATATTGTTGTTTTAACCTTTCAACTGCGGCAGCGCACTGATCAAGTGTACAATGAAAAGAATTTCTATTGTGTAGTGGCGGCGCGTTCTAAGTGTTAAGCTTTATGAAACTGGAGAATTAATCTTTCTACAAGTCGTGTATTGTGCCGAATGGGAAAGTACAACCTACCTACCTACCACAACAAATTTATTCACCCGAAAAACTATTTCTATCAGTTCTATCGTTTCTGTCGGTGCCCAAGAGAAAAAAAAGTGTCTCGAACTAGCTCATAAAACAATAAAATCATTGAAGTCAATACTCTAGTAAGTAGGTACCTACTTGCTACATCTTGCTAACTTATGTGTGAAATCAAAACTATTAAGTATAATTACCTAACCCAAATCTGAGCGCGAGTGACGGAGCACTGATATTACCTACCTACCCGATGCATCTAGGTACTCCAGATTTATCAGACTCCGCTAGGTTAGTAGGTAGGTACATATTTGGCATTTTGGGTAAGTTATATCAGACCCATTGAGGTACCAGACCCTACTGTTTCTTTTAGGTAGGTAACAAGAGCAATTTTGCATCTCTGCTTAACTAAAGTACCTAAACAAAAGAAAGGTATTTTTATGGCCTTCCGCCATAACTGTTTAAAACATTAGAATCATAGCATAGCAAAACATTTAAAATAACTGTCTAACCGCGGCCGCACGTTGCATCGTTAATTAGTGATGTACCTACTCACCTCGTCTCGAGTTTCGATGTCATTACGATTTATATTAAAAATAAAACGCAATAACAATTGTGTACATGACGAAATCCCAGGATCACTGATAGTTTATTGCGTAGATGAGCTTGTGCCACCTTTAACATTACTTATAAATCAGTCTTAAAACGAAATTTATTAATTTAATAATTAAATTATCTAACCATGTTTTCCCAATGCCTTGAAAAAGTAAATTTGTGACTAGCATAACACCTTTCTAACACAAACATATTTCTGTATGTTATTGTACTTTTTGTTACAAATTTAAGTGGAATAAATGGATATGAATATGAATATGACATTGTTGACATGTCACGCTTACAAATTAAAACACTCCGTATTCAATCGTAGTACTATCTACAATGAACAAAATTACCTATGATGTTCTTGCGGCGGTATAAAATAAACAAATATTAATTCAGGTCTATCTTCATTTCATTTCATACTCACGGCAGTCTTACTTATGTACGTAACTCGAGACTATTTCAACAAATAGGTGTAGGTAATCTTACTTTGTTGTAGATCCTAAATTCGAAACTTTCCTGTACGAATTACAATTGTTCGAGAACGGTATGAGGAAGTTTTAAATACCAGATTTTACATAATTTTGTTAATCCATAAACTTATCATACAAACGTTTAATTTTCCAGAAAAACTATTAGCCGATTATCAAAACTACTTTTTTTCTTTTGGAAGATGTTATGGAAAACAAAAAATTACAAAACGTTTTCGGCCAAAAAAATTCGTACAGGCAAATTTCGAATTTATGATACGTAACCGTTGTAGATACATCGTCTCCGCTGAAGTGTTAGTGTTGCCAAAGATCATAAGTATCGTGTAGTTTGCATTATTTTTGTATTTGATTGATACGATTTTTTCATACGATCTTCCAAGCATACGATTCGATCTGAGCAAAGATCGTTCCTGTTGAATCGATAAAAAAAATCGGCAGATTGTATTGCCGTGAATCGATTAAGATCGGGCATCCCTAGCTCGCACGCGCCACAATCTGAAGCTAGTCAGTTCGCGCCCGCTGTAAGAGATAGTCGCAATTCACGAAAACAATTAAATAGTGACAAAGCAGTGTACCACGTGTGAAAAGGAACCATGGAACTTTTATTTAAAGAGTGGGGCTTTGAGAAATATCTCGACCAATTTATTGGTAAGTGACTGGTAAGTAGGTACTTTGCAGCGTACGTTCCTACCAATATTATGGCCAAATTTAATAAGATTTTATGTTACAGAGATGACTTAACTTGTTGGAGTCCATTCATTCACGTCTAAGAGAGTTTAATGGTAATAATAATAACCTACACACTATATTATGGAAAGCTTCTTGTGTTATTTTTCACATTGTGGAGATTCAGATTATCCTAAATGTGTCCCCCGTGGACACGGTATTATGGCCGATTCACACATCCACAAGGAAGTAGTAAGTTAAACTTACTTACTTACTTATGGATGTGTGAATCTGCCATAATATGAATCTTCCTTTAAGTTGGGAATGGGTTTGCTTGGTTCCATTGCACCTCTGTGGCGTTTGTTATGTCTAGGTTAGAATGGCATGGCTAGTTTATACTTGTACCTACATGTAGGTACGCTACACAGTCGGATAAACCTGGGACCTGGGACACCACTAATTTGACTTGCGCAGTAGGTAGACGATTTCTCTGCGCAAGTCGAACCACGTGATCCGTCAGGTCTCATCTTTCGTGACGCGGATTGTAAGTACTCGTGCACTGTGCAGTCAGTAGCTTGACAGGTTTGAACTGTTTACATGACTGTGTTGCGAGCTTGCTTACTGCACAGTCAGTTGAGTGCGTAATGCCCGATATAGACGTATTAACTAAGTTAAGTTAACAACTAAAGAGCTAAAATAGAATTTTGTCTATTTTTCGGTTAAGTTGGTGGGCAGGGCTTGTCACTTGACATGTTTGGACAGACACAATTTAGGCTGGCCTCACACAGCCGGAATGGCTTTCTGAATTCAGTTTGATCAGTAGTCTTGTGATTCCCGGCACATGCAAAATTGCAAACGTCTCTGGGACGTTAACCGCTTGCTGTGTCAACGTGTTGGCAAATAAAACAAAACCGTGCAACATCACTTTTCATATTCTCTCAAGAAATCCGTGTGAGATCTCAATACTACTTAAAACGTGTAAATCGGACATATGGTAAAATGTAAAATAACTAAAAAATTTTGCTAATGAAAATCTGTGTTGAGATTGCTGTGGGTGCCGCTGTCTGTATATATGTATTATTCTCTATGCAAGACTGTAATTAATTCTTTATTAAGTCTGAAGGGGTTTGGTTTGGGTTTGGTTAATTTTTTAAACGTTCATAATCACTCATTTTCATTATCATCTAGTTTATGCAAAAAAAATATTCACTTTAATATCTTACTTGACACTGGCTAAATGTGCTGACCACACAGAGCCATTATTTAAGCACAGAATTTACGACTTCATTACGTTGTTGATCGTCCTTCTTGAGTGAACTAAAGAGCTTAACTACTTAAATATGTATGGACACACACTTAAATTTAAGTCACTTAAAATTTAGTTAAAATTTAGTTAACCACTAAACTACTTAATACGTGTAAATTGGGCATGAGGTAAAATGTAATATTACTAATAACTACTTACTAATAAATTTTACTTATGAAAATTTGTGTTGAGATTGCTGTGGGTGCCGCTGCCTGTATATATATGTATTATTCTGTATGCAAGACTGTAATTAATTATAAATGTTTGTTATTCAAGAACATGAAGTTGACATAGAGGCGCTGTCTTTGCTCGATGATCAGCAAATCCGGGTGCTACTACCAGCTAGTACCAGCTATTGGCCCTCAAGCCAAATTTAGAAGAGCGCTTCAGAAGTGGAAGGCTTCCAAACTAAATTCCGATGTAAGCACACAGCATGGTTAAGTCAAAAAGGGGTGCAGGACTTACAAAAAATTTTAAGCAAAATTAACTTTTTTTCACAATCTGACGGAAAACATTGCTATCAAAAAGAGATTAAAAAAATTCCAAAAAAATAAGGTTTCGAGGTTATTTTTTTATTAGACAACAGAAATCCAGCTCCATACAAAAATTAATGTTTATTTTTATCCTAAAAATACTTTATATCTCTTTTTGATAGCAATGTTTGCCGTCAGTTAGTGAAAACAAATTAGAGTGTATTTTTTATGCAACGCCTTCGCGACACCCGGTCTTAATTTATGTATAAAAATATGGGCACGCCTTGGAATCTTTTTTTTTGTGAACATAATTTGTTTTTATTTTACAGATTTATGACAATCTTGAAAACCTTGTGGAAGTGTACGGAGAGAATGTTGGTGGACTTACAAATTCACCAATAACTTCGGTATTATCGTCACCAAGCACCTCGTCGTCATGCAGATCCATGTCCCTATATCTCGATGTAAGTTATCTATCAATTAACACTATTCATAAGGACCCTGTATCAGCCAAATATTTTTAGTGCTTGGGCGAAGCTTTAGCTCAATCGCCGTGCAAACTCATAGCTCCAAACTAGTTCCGTTTCCCCCATAACACCTACTTTTTTCATGCCTATCTTATTAAGGCAAATAATACAAGCAAGCTTTCTAGATTTTTTTTTCTGCGGTTATGTTTTTCGAGATTTTTGACCTTAACGTTTACTTACGTTTTTTTAATTTTTAAATATTTTGTAAACTATGAGACTGCAATATATCATGTACATAAAATATGTTTTTTGGGCCACCTATAGCGACTCTAAGGCTATAACTCCAACTGTTACTAAGACGATACTCTGACCCTAAACTCGCAATATTAACAATCTTCCCCGTTTTCAGAATCTCACAACGCTGCTCGAAAAGACTCCCGATGGCTTACAGCTTCTTAAAGAAAGGCAACAACCATTGGGAGAACAAAACCGTAAGGTACTAGTTCGAGAAATAGCTACACACACACTTCGGGCAAATTTCGATGACTTGATTGCTGCTGACAATGACAACGACACTAACCAGGAGATACAGGAAATTATAGAATGGCTAAAAAGCAATGTTCACGATTACAGTTTATGTGCAGAAAAATTTGACAAAACTAACAAGGAACGACTAAAACGCATTTTATCAAATGAAAACGAATCGTACATCCAGGAATTTCCCTGTATTAGACCTTGGTATGTATTTATCACATTATTAAAGTTTGTGTCTGTTTATGTTTGTCACCTCATTAAACCAAATTGGCCGAACGAAATAAGATTAAGTTAATCAAGATCCACGAGGGCCATTACCTACATAAAATTATACAATAGTTTACTAAAAAATCTTAATATAATATAATACAATATAATATAGGTTCCTAATATCACAGTAATTTCGGTTTCAGCTAATTGCCGACTTCCATGCATGGTACCCAGGAAACGAAACCTCATTCGATGACAAATTCCCTCTGCTCAAAGTAAAGTTGCTTGCAGCATTTGACAAGATCGCAAGAAAGAACACACACCTGGCAGAGTTGAAACAACTTGCTCGTGGTGAGTTGTTCTTGTGTAATTTTTATTTAATTACCTACTAGACAAGCTACGCCCCGCGGTGTTAATCGAGCTTACCAGGCATAAAAGTAGCCTACACTGTGTTAATCCAACACGTTTAAGTTGTCTCCTTATCAAATTCATCAAAATCCGTCCAGCCGTTTTAGCATGAAAGAGTTACAAATATACATACATGCACATTACAAACATTTTACATTTACATTTTCTATTGTAGAATTGACAGCTTGTTTATCACTTTTCAGTTACCTACTATATATTTTAAAACGCAGTCGGTTTTAATGATTTTTTTTTAATTCGTGAGTAATTTATTTAAAAAAATATTTTAAAACTAGCGGTCCATCCCGGCTTCACACGGGTGGACATTTATTTTAATAAATATATTACTTATGTTATGTACTCAGAGATAATGTAGCATTCTAATGGTAAAAGATTTTTTAAATTGGTTCAGTAGTTTTTAAGATTCGTTACATACATACATGACGACCTCCTTGGTCGGGTGGTTTGCACACCGGTTTTCATGGTGTCACCATCTCTGAGGTCCCGGGTTCGATCCCCGGTCGGGTCAATTCAGAAATTATTGTTTTTCTAAATTGTCTCGGGTCTGGGTGTTTTCTATCTATAATAAGTATGTATTTAAGTATTTTAAGTATGTTTATCCGTTGTCTAGTAACCATTTAACGAGTTTCTTCGAAGCTTCTCTTGGGCTAGATAATTGGTGTGATTGTAGGAAAGATTTATTTTATTTATTTAATTCAAAAACACAAATCTTACCTCTTTATAATTTTAGTACAGATATGAAAACTATGCACTATACAAAACAATAAAATATTTTTTCGAAGATATTTTTTAATTACTTACTAAATGATTACTTTTATTTTTCAGACCCAGATCCTGAGACGAGCAATCTTGCGGTTCTTCTGCTAATTCCGCATATACTTGGACCTTCTTATATAAAGAAAAAACTTTATCCTACATATTGAAGAAGAGCTAAAGCTTCAAGAACAGCTCCGTCTTGGGCTTGATCGATGTAATATAAACAAAATGGTAACATGTTTTATCTGCAAAACTTTATTGACTGACTTAAGAGCACTTCGAACACATTTCCATTTCTTTCATACACACCACACATTTGATCAATATCGCTGCGTTGAAAATGGTTGTTCTCGACCTTATACCATCTGTTTAATTCTTTCCGTCGACATTTCTTAAAAAATCACTGTACGCTAGCTACCGCGACCACCACAACCTCACAGTCTAATGAATATAGACAGCTATGCGATTCTCTAAGCGACACATAGACGCTGCGCGCATGGCTGTGATCTGCTGTCTCTTTCCAATTCTATGAATATGAAAGAGACAGAGTCATTTCTCAGCGCTGCGGCAGCCGCAGCTATCAAGGCTTTAGCTTAGAGAATCGCACGGCTGTGCTCATCAACTTATTATGATGCTCATTATGAATGCTCTACAAGTAATGCTGTTGAAAATAATATCCAACTGTTATGTACTTAATTTAGCACCAGAAGTGTCTGTGCCAGACAGTTAAATAATTGATGTTCAAAATGGTAAATATTTTCTTGAATTATTCACGAGTTTATGCGTTTTCTCATACAATTCACGGCTTTCCTTAACACGACGTGATTTATTCTTGATAATATTTATTCTAAGGACCTTTTTAAACTTTCAACAGTGTCGTAGTTAGTTTTAAAACGTGGTAATTAAATGTATGAAAATTATAAGTTATAATTTTATTAAAAGTTCCTTAGTGGTTTGATCAATCACATACCTACGTCTTCACTTGGTACACTGCACTGTCACTATTTATTCTAAAATTATTATATTAAACAGCGGACGCGAACTGACTCAATTTTCCGACTGTCTAAATATATATTTTATAAATTTTTGTATTATATTTTAATACTAAGACACAAATGTAACTGGAATATTAAAAATAACGCTAAATTAAGCGAGGGAGAGCGTTGCGCGCTGGAAGCGCAATATTAAGTTATGGCGAGACGTCCGCGCAGTATGTACATTTTGTATGACTACATATTATACTTATATAAAATATACAATTGAGTAAGTGTTTTTAAAAATATTAGTTTAACATTAATATTAGTCATACACAATGCACATCGTGCGCGGACCTCTCGCCATAACTTAATATTGCGCTACCAGCGCGCAACTCTCTATCTCGCTTAATTTAGCGTCATTTTTAGTAAAAAAATTTTTTTTTTGTTTAAATTATTGGCGAATATTTTGTACATTATTTCAAAAGTATTTCCGTTTTGTTATCTTTTATTGATGGAGGAGTATCACAAAAAGTGATTTTTTAATGTGTTTAAACTTCTCTGTCAATACATAAAGGAAATATGAAAATGGCAATACTTTCACAAAAGCTTTTTTTTTACGTTTTATTTAAAAATTAGTTTTTTTTATAATTATGTGGGCGAGCTGCAAGCAGCTCGCGGTTATTGTGTTAGTAGAGATTTTTTTAGTTAAGTTGCCATGGACGTACCTAGCCTAGTCTTAAATTTTGTCTAAATCGAAATCAATGTGTAAATTTTGCGATTAAATAATGTCAGCCATCTTGGATTTCAAAATGGACATCTTTTTCGTAATCTATGTGTTTCAGTTGACCGAAAACGATACCCATCTAAGTTGATGTGTTCGCTTCGCTCACCGCAATACGACTCCGCTCTTGCTGAGCGACGCATGTCACCTCAGTGACCTCCGTAACGCTGCAAGGTGATCAAAACGAGCCGCGCTTTCTGGTCGTCACGCGTCACACAGCAAGAGCGGAGTCGTATTGTGATAGCCATGTAGGTAGGTACACTTTTTGCCAGAAGGCATTTTTCTTAGAAGCATAGTAATTAAGTCTAATCTTGATTATAATTTATGTTTAAATATTAAATAGGTTGCAGGTGTAGGTACCTTTTATGTACGCAGTAAGTTAAAATGTTATAGTCATACTTTTATTCATAGTAGTAGAAGATCCGAGTATACAACGACCTTCACCGGGCCCGTTTAATGAATAAAAATATTTTTTGTCAAATTTAATATGTTAAAAAATATATTGAGAGTGGGTTGGCTGAAAAGTTTCAGTCCAGTATAATTGATTAATTAAATATTTACAAAGACACACACCAAACCAGTACATTATTTGTTTAATTATTTATAATAGGTACTGGACTGAAATTTTTCAGCCTACCCACTCGCGATATATTTTTTAACATATTAATTTGATATAAAATACTTTTCATACATTAACCGGCCCGGTAAAGGTCGTTCTATACTCGGATCTTAGACTATAGCTTTCTTCCGCTGCGATATCATAATATAATCTGTTAATATAAATAAAATTAAGAGAGAGAAACAGTATTTTGTTTTTTAGATGTGGTGTGTTCCTCCTCACCACCACCACACCTCTCCAAACGTTCTTTCTTTCTTTTACTGTGGTGCTCTCTTTCTTCCCGAAATTGATCCGACGCCGCCGAGTCGTGGATAAATGATTGCCGAAGAGAGAGAGGAAAACTTACTGAAAGTACCAAAGTAACAGAAAGAGGGAGAATAAAGAGAGGTGTGGCGGTAGTGAGGAGGAACACACCAAACCTAAAAACAAAATATTGTTTTTCTCTCGCAATATCACAGAATATCGCAGCGGAAGAAGACTATAGATACTGACATTTATTAACTTACTTCTAACTTGTTCATTAATTAAAAATTAATTATAGTACATTAATGTAATTATAATCTAATATTTAAAATAATAATTATTAAAAATAAATCCGTATACTTTTTACAAGTTTTTGCATTTATTACTAATATTCCTACTGAAATAAAACTGTATATTGTATAATGTTTAATATTACGATATACAGTAATTACTACCGTATATCGTAGTATTCAATATTACGGTATATCGCAATGTTCAAGCATTACGATATAGAGTAGTTATTACTGGGATGGGTACCCAGTAATTACTGTAATGTAATAGTACCTGCCACTGCGGATGAACAGTTGTAAGTACTGTAAGCGAACTTTATTGGGAACTGTTCATTCGCAGTGACAGGTACTGTTACATCACAGTAATTACTGGGTACCCAACCCAGTAATTACTACTGTTTTTCGTAATGGTATACAGTAGTAATTACTGGGTTGGGTACCCAGTAATTACTGTGATGTAACAGTATATGTTACTGCGAATGAACAGTTGTAAGTACTGTAAGCGAACTTTATTGGGAACTGTTCATTCGCAGTGACAGGTACTGTTACATCACAGTAATTACTGGGTACCCAACCCAGTAATTACTACTGTTTTTCGTAATGGTATACAGTAGTAATTACTGGGTTGGGTACCCAGTAATTACTGTGATGTAACAGTATATGTTACTGCGAATGAACAGTTGTAAGTACTGTAAGCGAACTTTATTGGGAACTGTTCATTCGCAGTGACAGGTACTGTTACATCACAGTAATTACTGGGTACCCAACCCAGTAATTACTACTGTTTTTCGTAATGGTATACAGTAGTAATTACTGGGTTGGGTACCCAGTAATTACTGTGATGTAACAGTATATGTTACTGCGAATGAACAGTTGTAAGTACTGTAAGCGAACTTTATTCGGAACTGTTCATTTGCAGTGACAGGTACTGTTACATCACAGTAATTACTACTGTATTTTTTAAATGTTATACAGTAGTAATAACTGGGTTGGGTACCCAGTAATTACTGTGATGTAACAGTACCTGTCAATGCGAATGAACAGTTCGGAATAAAGTTCCCTTACAGTACTTACAACTTAGCTTCTACAGTACCCGTTAATGTGACAATACGTTATAGTAACTGAGTCGCACAGTACTAAGTAATGCACGGTCATTGCATGTTACTGTGGAATTATGTACTTAAACCTGTGAGGCACAGTTTCTTTTAATGGATCCACAGTTGTTATAACTGATAATCACGGTATATCTTAATGAGCCCACATTTCCTAATAGCGACCTTCACAGTATCTTTTAAAGTATTCTCACAGTATCTAATACCAGACAGCCAGTATTTGTTACTGTTTTCGCACAGTAACTATTAAGTATCTCCACTGTACAAATAACTGAGAGGGAACGGTTGTTATTAATGTGTACTATCAATTATTATAACTGATATCTGAAGGTACTTCAAACTGGACAGCAAGGTATATTTTAATGAGCAACCAAAGTATACCTTACTGTGTATTTAGATACCTGTTACTGTGAGGAAACGGTCACTATTAATGCATACTTACAATGAACAGAACTGGTTGCTTACAGTTTGTTCTACTGGATCGCACAGTACTCATTAATGTTGTCCTATGTAGTTCGTACTCTGTAAACACAGTAAAATCAACTGTAAGCTTAAACTTTATGACAGTTATAAGTACTATCATAGTTCAGTTAAACCTACTGTTAGACACCTTTTTTTTTTTTACTGTTTAAAACAGTAAAACAAAAAAACAGTTCATAAGAGGACTATTACTGTTATCATTTACTGTCTTACAAACAGTTAGAATTACCGGCCTGAAAACAGTTGCAGATGCACAGTAAAATCTACTGTTCTAACTTAACAGTTAGTTTTACTTCTTTGGACAATAGGCTCTATTTTTACTGACCAAAGCGGTGAATATTACCGAAAAATCGATTGGGTTTACCGATTTTTTTTTTCAGTGTACGTAAACAAAATATTAACACAAATGTTTTGCTATAGGTAAACAAATAATTAACACAAGATTTGCTATACGTAAACAATGTATCAACACAAAAGTTTTGCTGAATTTAAATAAACACAAAAAGTAACAATTTTTTTGGCTACATCCAGTCTAAGTGTTTTACAAATGGAAAACAAACAAATTGTTTATTTGTAA
The DNA here is from genome assembly GCA_963921215.1 of Scoparia ambigualis. Classification (NCBI taxonomy): domain Eukaryota; kingdom Metazoa; phylum Arthropoda; class Insecta; order Lepidoptera; family Crambidae; genus Scoparia; species Scoparia ambigualis. Next base: position 32,330,160 of record OY992516.1, read on the forward strand.
CCAATGTTAGGCCATAAGTAACGTAAGCTTTTTCATAACACGTAGCAAAAACTGTTTTGCAATACACAACACACATAGTTTGTCAGAAAAATAAGCCAACTGGGTTTGGTTACATATTGCAAAAAGTTATGTGGTCACTTTTTTGTGTTATAGGTTCACGAAAGTTTGGTTATGTATAAGTCAGTTTTTTTTTCAGTGTAATCACGCTGACTCAGTGCGTGTATCTGATCTTTATAGGACACAGTGATCTTGTAGAAGCACTCAATAAAATAGTAATAAAATCAATTTGCACTTTACCGGACTGTTACAAAATAACTATAGGTCGTAATAGTCCTGTAAAGTGCGCCCAAATGCGGTCCTGTAAACGTTAATAGGATTTCTATAGAACTAAAAAATATTTGGTCCTAGGATACTTACATGACCACATTTTGCTACTTGGGTTGTTACTTACCTATTTGGCTTTGAATGTGTAACATTTCTTCCGACATGGGATCAGTGGCGGTACCTTCATACAAGCCGAAAAGCCCGGCTTGCCCTAACAAAAACTCAATATCACTACTGGTAAAACGCAATTATTAAAATCACTTATTATTTTTTACCATTGTTAATTTTCTTTCATCAGCATTCAAATTATCAATTTTATAAGTTTCTCATATTAAGAATCACCAAACAAATCGCATAAAGCTGCTTATAAATCATGCAATGCTTGACATCTCTCTCGCACAAGTTGGCTTGCAACCGGGCTTCGGATTTAAAGTATATCCGCTCTCTTCAGTTTGCTACTCTATAAACATAATACTGCGTAAGTATGTATAGATTCTATGAGAAATTCATACTCTTCGTCAAAGCCAGCTTGCGTTATGAAGTTCGCAAGTAAGGCCTTCTCCAAATCAGGCTTTATTTCTACCAAATCACGTGCAACTTCAACTCGGGCGAACCAATCAGAGGCGATCGACGACAGCTCGAGCTCGGGCGAACCAATCAGAGGCGAGCGTTAATACGCGATTGTGCTGTGCAGCAGCCACAGGCTGCAGCCAGCCATTTTTATTATTTGTTATTGTCACACTTCACTTTGTTTGAGCGATTGTTTTTATGTAACAAGTGTTTTCGTAATTTGTGATAAAAAAAATGTGTTCTGAGTTCATTACGTCGCTTTATTGGTCTCTGTGACGAAATTAGATGTGTTGGACATGTGATGTGTTGCAAACAAATGTGTACTTAAACGTGTTGATGATTGGCATACGAAAGGCAGAGGTAAATAAATTCTTTGAACATCACACATGATTTATGTATTTCGCAAACTATTAAAAGTCATCTAGGGCATTAATTATAATAGGTCTATGTAAAAAACTCTTTGGATTGTTGGTTGCTTCCATTTAAAATAATTAAGTAATAATTATTAAATTAAGTGTAGAGGCCTACATATCGACTGTGATTCCCGCGCAAAATGCCCATTTTCGCATTTTGTAGTAATTTTCCAGTTGTATTTATCGTTTTTATCGAAATAGGATAAATAAATGCATATTACGAATCTCCACTCTGCGAGAATAAGCTGAGTTCGGACGGCCGGCGCATCGCATTTTGTAGTAATTTTGTACTTAGGTAGTTGTATTTATAGTTTTCATCGAAATAGGAAAATAAATTCATTATAACATTTTTATTCCTCATGAAGTAACAATTATTCTGGTATAAATTTTACTCAATAATATTATCGTAAATAAGAGAAATTCACAGTTAACTTAACGCGATTTTTGAAGTTTTTTTGGTTTTGAATCAATGATGTTTTAAATAACATTTTTTTTCTATATAAAATCAATAATTTTTAAAAATTCCGTGGCCGCTACGTAATATACGACGAGATAACATTCTCATTTTTTTATTTCATTTGTTTAGAACAGTAGTTTAATCCAGGAGCTCAAAAAGTGTCCTTGCGCAATTTAAGAAAATCTTTCTCTGCAATTTTGGGTTAAATAAAAAGTTAAGCAGAATTTACAAAAAGCTAGGCCGCTACGTACTATGCCAATAGCTATTCTACACTATTCAATAAGTAAATACTGTTAATGTATTTTTGTTTCTGAGATAAAGAGCGCCAAAATTAGCCATAGTAATTATTTTTTTTCAAAAATTTCTTACAATAATCACATTTAAGGTGTAATAGAAGGTAATAAGCTGTTTTTTTACAAACGACAAGAACGTTTGGAATGCCACGGCCTTTTTTTTTTTTTTTTTAGCATAAGGAGGCAAACGAGCAAGCGGGTCACCTGATGGAAAGTAATCACCGCCGCCCATGGACACCCGCAAAACCAGAGGAATCGCAGGCGCGTTGCCGGCCTTTAAGGAAGGAATAGGCTCGTTTCTTGAAGATCCCTAAGTCGTAACGGTCCGGAAATAATGCCGCTGAGAGCTGGTTCCACAACACTGTAGTTCGAGGCAAGAAATTTCTTGAAAAACGCACAGTAGTAGACCGCCATCCATCAAGGTGATGTGGATGGAATGACAGTCGTTTGCGTGTAGTGCGGTGCGGTGAGGTGAGGAAATCAGCGGCGGGGATCAAGCCGAACAATTCCTCAGAACACTCCCCATGATATATACGGTACAAAATACAGAGAGACGCAACGTCTCTTCGAAGAGCCAGTGGATCGAGCCGACCTGAAATAACCACGTCGTTGACAATTCGAGCAGCTCTGCGTTGAATGCGGTCAAATGGAAGGAGTTGGTATTGGGGTGCTCCAGCCCAGAGATGGGAGCAGTATTCCATATGCGGCCTGACCTGTGCTTTATACAGTTGTAAACGGTGGGCCGGCGTGAAATACTGACCCGCTCTATTAAGCACACCCAGCTTTTTCGAAGCTAATTTAGCTTTACCTTCCAAATGACCACGAAACTGAACGTCACTCGAAATATCGACGCCAAGGATTCCAATAGTCGGATTGGTATCAAGGGGAGCTCCCTCAAAGTTCAGAGGTACGACGAAGGGATGTTTTTTCGCGGTAAATGCGCAAACTTGTGTTTTGGAGGGGTTAAAGCGGACTAGGTTATGTCGGCCCCAACCCGAGACATGACTTAACATGTTCTCGGTGTCAGTTACAAGTTTATTCCGGCTCTCGATGACGCTTTCCAGAGAAATATTAGCTCACCCGGTGTAGAGCGTATCCCCAGTACTATGACGGTTTGAGTAAAAAATGTGGCTAGTGTCACAAATGGGCACCAACATTGTACCTAGGTAGCAAGATTAGGAACTTCAGGTTTCGTGGCTTGCCCCAATCTGAAGCCCTAGGCACGCCACTGCATGGGATAAATAATGTGAGCTGAGTTTATTTTTTAAACAAAATGGTGGAAAAAGGTAAAGCGGTCCGGGCAAAGTGGCCCATTAATAAGGGCAAAGTTGGCCGCTTTAATAAAATGTTTTTGTGTATTACGAGTACTTATGATTAGAATGTTTTATAATTTTTTTGATTTAAGTACGAGTATTAGTTGTTGACCACAACTACAAAAGAAAAACTACGCAGGGGTAACTTTTGGTACATGGATTTTAGTAAGAAAGTATGAAGACTGAAATTATTGTTCCATTTGAAACTTTATTAGTTACTTTTTGATTTTATCTTAAATAAAGCTTTTTTTTTTAATTTTTGGTGTTTTGTTTTTTAAAATTAATTTCTTGTTATATTTAGGCAAGACCACTTTGCCCTTACCCCTATGGCCGCTTTAAGCGGCCAACACGGGCAAAACAGTTTTTTGACTAGTTTTCGTAATTTACAAATTAAAATAAACCGTCTAAGTTTTTGCAAAATGTGCCTACACGTTATGAACGCTTATTAAATTCGCTTTCTTTTGATATAAAAATCTTTTTTAAATTGATTCTATAGTGGTATTTTTTTTAAAGTCAAAGTTAAGAGGCCTATTACATCTCGAATGTGATTTTTGCGTAAAACGCGTATTTTCGCATTTTGTAGTAATTTTGCAGTTGTATTTATCGTTTTTATCGAAAAAGGATAATAAATTAGTGCATAATATTACAAATATCCATTCTGTGAGCATAAGTTGAATTCGGACGGCCGGCGCATCGCATTTTGTAGTAATTTTGCAATTGTATTTATCGTTTTTATCGAAATAGGATAATAAATTCATTATAAAATCTTTATTCCTTAGAAGTAACAGTTACTCTGGTATAAATTTTGCTCAATAATATTATCGCAGATAGGAGATATTCACAGTTAATTTATAGCAATTTTCGAAGTTTTTTGGTTTAAAATAAGATTTTTTTCCTATATAAAATCAATGATTTCTAAAAATTCCGAGGCCGCTACGCATTATTCGACTATATAAGAGATAACATTATAATTTTTTTATTTCACTTGTTTAGAACAGTAGTTCAATCGATAAGCTCAAAAAGTGCCTTCGCGCACTTTATGAAAATCTTTCTCTGCAATTTTGGGTTTAATTAAAAAGTTAAGCAAAATTTACAAAAAGCGAGGCCGCTAAGCACTATTCCAATAGCTATTCTACACTATTCAATAAGTCGTAATTGTTAATGTATTTTCGTTTCTGAGATCCATAACGCCAAAGTTGGCCATTTTACGCAAAAATCACAGTCAAGATGTAATAGGCCTCTTAAGGTGGCCGCTCTGAGCTGACCTCCCCTATGTCTCATCTGTGCTTGCGTATGGATTATTGCTATGGGGCAATTCAGTCGAAGCAAATAAAGTATTATGGTTCAAAAGAAATGCGTCAGAGCCATATGTGGTGCATGGTTCATGGAAAGTTGTAATTCAACCCCTTGTGTGTCAAGCGACCTCCTGGAGGTCGGTCGCCATTTTTTTTTCAAAATGAACGCATTAAAATATTGTAAAAAACTTAACCTAGGTTGCCACCGGCAGCGGGGATAGACCCAAGCCACAGAATAAATAATAGTACTACGTCCCAAGCTATCGGTGGTTAGGCCTACAGAGTGAGGAACCTCCTGACAATACGTGCCGTGTCAAGGAGTACTGCCTTCTGTATCTGACCCTTGACCCAACCTTTTAGCGAGAGCCTCTCTAGATGTTGATCGAGGCTCTTAGCTATAAGATCGTGTGCCGAAACGACTATCGGTACAATAATAGTTGAATCCACAACCCACATGGCGGCAACCTCGTGAGCCAAGTCAAGGTACTTACTGAGCTTGCCCCGTTTCGTCGCATTTCGTCCACTTCGCATTTGGTCCACTCGCCAAAGACACGTCCACATCGCATTTGGTCCACTTCGCATTTGGTCCATTTCGCATTTGGTCCATTTCGCCTTTGGTACACTTCGAATTTGGTCCACTTCGCGTTAGGTATACTTTGCATTTGGTCCACTTTGCACTAAGTCGTTTCCTCATTTATTACACTACGTAATTGGTAAACTTCTAAAATATGTAATTACTCTTCGTTTGCTGCTTTTATGTGTTAATACAAAAGGCAAAATAAGGCTTTACAAATAAAATAGTGTATGTATATATTGTCTGATTTATTGAATAGTAGGGTAACCAGACCTAATGCTGGCACCTCCCCCCCCCCCCCCACAATTTATTGGAACACTAAACTTACCATTAAAAATAAGAATATTATTTGATAATTTGTGTTGCGTTAAGAAGAAAATGAATCATGGGTTTATTACATTTGTAAATTGGCAATACTGAACAATCTGATAATTTATACAGCTGTCAAACATTCAAACTTCTTTCGAGTCGCAACAACTTTTGCGTTACGCAGGTAGTTTCGTAAGATTTTGTTAAGGTAAGAGCTCTCTGTTTTAATTGGTTAAGTATATGATAATGTATTGTGTTTACCTATGATTGTTTTTGTGTATATTGTTTCATGCAGTTGCAACGACTTATTTTTGCAATTGAAACTGTTAGTTTTTTATTTTTAGCCATGCCAATTGTTTGGATTCTGGTATATTTCGTTTTTTGTATTTGGAAACCGTGTCGCGTAGCGATGAAAGAATACTACCACCCCCTCTCTTCTTTTGGGTGTCGTAAAAGGCGAGTAACGGACTAAAGGCTGTACATACATCCAACAGCATAGAGCGGCGATGGGCTCACCACCTGTCTCAATTTGGTGAAAAGTGGTACTATGGTAGAGGACTGCTTTTGATGTCTTCATTGTCTGTACTCTGACTAACCCTTCGGCGATAATAGTCGTGTTACATGTATGTATGTATGTTAAATAATAATTCCAAATGACGCTTGTAATCAAAATTCTTCTATGCTAATAGAGTAAGGCAGGACAGGCAGGCAAGGAATAAACGCTTTTGTTATAAAGTAGTTTACTAAACACACATTTTACTTTTTTTACATTTTTATTTACGTTTACACCAATCATCTAGCCCAAGATAAGCTTATTTTTTTAAAACGTTAATATGGTTAAAGGTATAAATGTACATAAACATAGAAAAACACCCAGATCCGAAATCAATTTACAAAAGCAGTTGAACATCTTCTTTAAATAAAAATCTTACTCGATTTAAAAGGAAGGCGGTACAAAGTTCGCCGGAACATATAGCAAAAACTTCGAAAAAAATATTGATAACATGACGCATGTTGCTGAGATGTGGCGTTAAACACTCTAATTTTATTTAACTTACCTTACTCTCATCAAAAGTTGACCAAATGCGAAAATGACCATTCGCGAATTGGACGTTTTAAGAAGTGGACGTTATGCGAAGTGGACGTTTTGCGAAGTGGACGATTCATGAAGTGGACGATTTGCGTGGTGGACTATTCACGAATATGACGTTTCACGATATGGACGAAGTGGACCAATTGCGAAGTGGACGAAATGCGACGAAACGAGCTTGCCCTTCTCGGCTTTTAAGAGGTTCTCGTCATGAGGTATGGTGATATCAACGAATATTGCTTGGCGCTGAGATCGGTCGATTACCACGATATCAGGCTTATTAGCGACAATAGTTCATAGTTCTTATTATTATTATTACATATTTTTTTGACATTTGTTGTTTTTATGATTTTAAAAATAGACAATTTTTTTTTTAATATTGACTCGTCATAGTGACTGCATCCTGCCTGATGGTAAGCAGCCGATGCAGTCCAAAATAATGAGAGCGCTCCCCACCGTGGAATAAGCACGATAACGAGCGCTCCCATTCATGACGGCTTGCATAAATGCCGTTTCACGCCCCGTTTAAAAGACCCGGGACTGTAGGAGCTGGGAAACACATGCGCCGGCAAAGAGTTCCAAAGCCGAATGGTCTTACAGAGGAACGACTTGCCAAATTTTTTGGTACGAGTACTGATAGTCTGTACAGTATGATGGTGGTTCCTAAGACCAGCACGCGTAGTTCGGGAGAGGAAAGGAGAGAGCGGGATAAGATCAAAAAGTTCTTCAGAACACTCTCCGTAGTAGTTCCAGTAGAAGACACTGAGAGAAGCAATGTCTCTACGCAGCTGGAGGTCCGTAAAGGAGGCTGTAACCTCAGCATCTCCAATAATGCGTACCGCTCGCCTTTGCAGTCTATCAAGTGCATCGAGGATTTAGCGGTATTTAGCGGAGCCGTCCCCATAGAGGGGAACAATACTCCATACTCGATCGCACCTGAGTTTTGTACAGCAAACAGCGCTGCTCGGGAGTGAAAAACCGCCTCACCTTGTTGAGAATACCCAACTTACGGGAGGCAGTTAAAATAGCACTCTCGATGTAGCATTTTGGATTCAGTTCCTGGCCGATGTCCATGCCAAGAATGCTGAGGTTCACCGAAATGGGTAGCGGAGAGTTCTGAAGAGAGGGAGGAGTAAGGAAGAGAGTTACCTTGGACGAGAATGCACAAACCTGGGTTTTGCTAGCATTATACTCGACCAGGTTTTTAGATCCCCACTTAGAGACACGATCGAGAGTCACGTTCAGTTTGCACCAAATGCAAAATGCGCATTTTTTTGTCGAGTGTACATTTTGCGAAGTGCACATTCTGCGTCAGACCCTCTGAATGACCCTAGTACCAGCTCCTTGAAGGCGGCCTACAAGAAGGCCTCTAAGTCAAACAAGAGGGCTCTCGCAGGAGCGGATGCACAAAGAGTGGCAAGGGTGGGGCGGGAGTTGATCTCGCGCCCTACGGGTAGCCGTAGCTATTTATGGGCGGCTCGCTAAGGCCGTGCAGGCCAACTTCTGCTCCCCCTCGCTGCCTCCGTTGAAACATCCAGATGGCTCGTTGGCTTACCAGCCGCTTGAGAAGGCGAACTTGTTGGCTAAACGTTTCGCGGCCAATTCGCGCGTCGACGATTGTGGCGCCGCTCCACCTATTATAGCACATTGTGGGGCCACTATGCCTGATATTCGTATCAGGCAGTGTGATGTACGTGCCGTGCTGCAGTCGCTCGATGTGCGGAAGGCTAGCGGGCTGGTGTTCCGAATGGTGTTCCGGCGATTGTGCTGCTCAGATGCGCGGCTGAGTTGTTTCCTGTATTGACACGATTGTTTAGGGAGTCTTACGATACTGGTATTGTGCCGGTGTCTTGGAAAGAGGCAAACATACAACCCATCCCCAAAAAAGGGGATCGCTCGGATCCGGCCAACTATCGACCCATCGCTGTAACTTCTGTGCTGTGCAAGGTGTTTGGCGGATAATTAATTCCCAGCTCATTCACTATCTAGAGGATCACTCGCTGCTCCATGATCGCCAGTATGGGTTCAGTCCAAAGCGATCAACGGGTGATCTTGTAGCGTACGTTTCTCTCGCATGGGGTGAAGCGATGGACAAGCATGGCGAATCCCTGGCAGTTAGCCTTGATATCGCCAAAGCTTTCGATAGAGTGTGGCATCGTTCCCTTCTTTCCAAGTTGCCGGCCTTCGGTGTGCAGCCCTGTATGTGCGCCTGGGTTGCAGACTTTCTAGAAGGGCGGAGTATTCGTGTCCTTTGTGAGGGTAGTTCCTCCGCGTTCTACAAAGTCAATGCCGGAGTGCCGCAGGGTTCTGTGCGCTCACCTACTCTATATCTTCTGCATATTAATGACATGTTGTCCTTGGGCAATATTCATTGTTATGCGGATACAGTACGGTACTTGGGACATCCTGCGGCAAAGCAAGCCGATATCATGGTGAAAAGGCAAGAATTGGTTGCCAAACTGAACGTGACTCTCGATCGTGTCTCTAAGTGGGGATCTAAAAACCTGGTCGAGTTCAATGCTAGCAAAACCCAGGTTTGTGCATTCTCGTCCAAGGTAACTTCTCAAAATGAGCACTTCGCAGAATGAGCACTTCGCAGAATGAGCATTTCGCAAAATGAGCACATCGCAGAATGAGCACTTCGCAGAATTAGCACTTTTTATGGAAGTTATTAATAAAAAAAAAAGTCCTGGGTATTTAAAATAAAATAAACTCTTTTACAAAGTAATCATTTATTTAAAAAGTAATCCACTAGGTTTTGATTGTCAAATAAATATTTATATGTATAATATAACAGATGAGTGAATTTCCTGGGACCAAAAATTACGTGGCATCGATGAAATCGGTACTCAAAAACATAGTTATAATGTTCTAACATTTTTTACTGGTAAGGTAAAATAGTCATCTATGTGTGGCACTAAATATTTTATTAATAGGATTAATAGAAACTTCAAAAAAATAATTAATTAATTAATTAATCGCAAATATAACAAGCTGTTGGGTAAATTAGAAAACGGTAATGTAACAGTGCCTAAGTTTTTTTAAAAAGTTATTTTTTTGCAGTTTTTGAAGTAATTGACTTAATTATATTTTTAAATTGTATAATTACCTGCTTAAATCTTCATACTATTTTTTGTGTAAAATAGGTGAGATTAGTATTTTTCTAAATTGTATAATTACCTGCTTAAATCTTCATACTATTTTTTGTGTAAAATAGGTGAGATTAGCATTTTTCTAAATTGTATAATTACCTGCTTAAATCTTCATACTATTTTTTGTGTAAAAAAAGTTACATTTTTTGTATGTACAGAAAGATAATCATTTAGTTTTTCGTATCTGTTATATTATACATAGAAATATTTAATTGACAATCAAAACCTAGTGGATTACTTTTTAAATAAATGATTACTTTGTAAAAGTGTTTATTTTATTTTAAATACCCAGCACCCATATCTTTTTTATTAAATAACAACTTCCACAAAATGTGCTTAGTGCTTATTCTGCGAAGTGCTCATTCTGCGAAGTGCTCATTTCGCGAAATGCTCATTCTGCGAAGTGCTCATTCTGCGCAGTGCTCATTTTGATAAGTGCACCAAATGCGAAATGCGCATTTTTTGTCGAGTTTACATTTTGCGAAGTGCACATTCTGCGTCAGACCCTTTGAGAAGTGCACCAAATGCAAAATGCGCATTTTTTGTCGAGTGCACATTTTGCGAAGTGTACATTCTGCGTCAGACCCGTTTGTACGTCGCGCCGCGCCCGCACTTAGTCTTAGGCCTAATCCACACTGACGGATATTCCGACGCCGAACTTCCGTTGCGGTAAAAAGCCAATACCATCGGAGCGACCGATCTGTGTGTCCGTTATTAGTCATTTATTTGCAATAACATGTAATGCGTTCCGCAACGGAAGTTTGGCGTCGGAATATCCGTCAAGTGTGGCTTAGGCCAATAGATTTTATTAATGTTGATTAATACTTGCATTAATACATAACTATTGTACATTCTGTCAAAAAAGTTTCAGGAACGGGTGATTTGTTTATGATTCCAAATCCAATTTTTTGTTTTTTTTTGTTGTTAGATTGGCACAAGTGTTATCCATTTTGGCGCGGAGTTTGAGTTGCATTTGTTATTTAGATTAAATACAATGCTGTTTTTAGTTAGTTTATATCTAGTGTGTATTGCGAATTTCATAATGGATAAAAACATCTAACAAAGAGTTTGTCTTAAATGCGTCGCCAATGGAATTTCGTATTCGGAGTCACTGCAAATGTTACAGAAGGCTTACAGTGATCGACTTTATCAAAAACACGTGCTTAGAGTGGTATAAAGCGTTCAAAAGCGGTCGAGATGTGATGGAAGATTTGCTTCGCTCTGGTAGGCCATCAACGTCTTCAACTGAAGTTAACATCGCAAAAGTGAATAAAATGGTAACTGAAAATCCTCATTCAAGTTTGAGAGAGATAGCCGCTGAACTTTCTGTGTCTCGAGAGTCGAGAGAGAGGTATGAAACATGTTGCCGCTCGGCTAGTCCCAAAAGACCTGAATTTTCTCCAAAAACTCAATTGCATAAGGAGTCGCTGAGGACATGCTAGAACGAGTCAATTCCGACCCAACATTCATGCAACGCATTGTTACTGGTGACGAGACGTGGGTTTACGAGTTTGACATGCAAACTAGTCAAAAAGCTTCGGAGTGGCGCTTTCCGACTGAACCGAAACCGAAATAACCACGCCAAAGTCGATCAAAAGTCAAAGTCATCTTGACTTTTTTTCTTTGACTATCGCGGAGTTTTGAACTCGAAATTCTTGCCGGATCGTCAAACGGAAAATAAAAAATATTATTTGAGCGTTATGCGGCGTTTAAGAGAGCAAATTCGACGAAAAGGGCCAAATTTGTGGAATGAAAGTTCTTGGATTTTGCACCACGATAATGCGCCTTCGCACAAGGCCATCATTGAGAATGAATTTTGGACCAAAAACTCAACAAATACTATCAAGCAACATCCTTATTCACCAGATAAGGCTCCAGCCGAATTCTTTCTTTTTCCTAAACTGAAATTACCACTTCGTGGCACCCCTTTTCATTCGGTAGAAGACATAAAGGAGAATTCGCGGCGAGAACTGAACTCAATTCCGGAAAAAGCGTTTAAAACATGTATTTATGATTGGATTATTCGTTGGCGTAAGTGTATCGTTTCTAAAGGAGCATACTTTGAAATTTTTTCTGTAAATTTCTCACGGGATACGGAGTGTATACGCGGACGATGTCGCGGACGACGGGCCGATTGTATCATACAAGGCTGGTTGTATCATAATAAAGTGTTTGTTCTACAAGCGAGTTCCTCGTCGATGTACCAGGGCAACAGAACTACCGAGGAAAACATTATCCAACAAAAACATTGTGTAACGTTAACAAGGCCCTGCAATTACATTATGTACCTACATTCCAAAGTCTCGCCCGAGGTACAATCTCGGTGAAATTACAACCAGCGAGGAATTCCCTCCGTTCGCCGGAGATGTCACGGAATGCCGTCACGGCAAAAACCGGTCCGGTGGTGGATAGTCGATTGCACGGCAAAACGTTTCGCTGAAAACTTCAGTTAAGTACAATTTAGATTTTATTTTAGAATTTAACAAACGCTTTTTTGCCTTGGTTGTTTGAACATTGCACATTAGGTCCTATACTAGAGAATGGTTGGTCAAAAAGTCTTTTTAAAAAATTGAGGATACTTCAATAATATCTTGTGTCAGGCAAGATGAAGAGTTGGTACGCACATTAGAAGTCGTAAGAATGCGGTGGGTAGTAGGTAATTAAATAAAAAAGCTGCCAATTGTCTATGTTTCGTGTAATGTTTGCTGTTTCTTGTGCGTTATTTTAATTAACTACTCAATTCAAAAATTTATATCTCGAGAAATTGGAAGTGTGTATACATAAAATTTATGATAGATATTGATGAAGGTATGTAGTATGTTGTATGTATGTAGTATGTATATTACATATTAAAAAAATGATAAATATGGTTTGTTTGTTTATAATATCGAAAATAACTGTTTACAAAAGTTAAGCATAAATGCTGTACTTTAAAAAAAAGCTTTGTTTATGCCCGTGAATTTCACTACAACTGCATTTCTAAGTTTGTATCTATTTTGGAGAAGATATTTTCATTGTTTTTCGTAAATTACTTCAACTGACAGTTTAAAATTGTAACTGATTAATGTCGGCACATAATTTCGCAAGTTTTTATTGTTTTTTTTTAAATTGGCGTAAACAATCACCAGAAGGGAGTTATGTAAAAAGTTTTTTTCTTTTCCACTTAAAAAATTATAATATGATATGATAATCAAATTATAAGAGATGATTATAACTGAGAACAACTGCCCTGAAACGGATTTACCAACAGAAAATACAGTACGCCTATTTTTTTTAGGAGAAGTGGGCCTTATCATATCGCAACCAACCATGTAGCGTAACTAGCGTAGCGTAGAAGCAACCGTGTAGCGTAGCGGTGAAAAAATACTACCACCCCCTCTCTTCCCTTGGGTGTCGTAAAAGGCGACTAACGGACTAAAGACTGCACATACTTCCAACAGCATATAACGGCGATAGTCTCACCACTTGTCACGCCGAGCACATGTGCAGTCGCAATTTGGTGAAATTGGACTATGGCAGAAGACTGCTTTTGCGGTCCTCATTACCTAAGTCTCTGACTTACCCTTCGGGGATAATAGTTGTTATATGTATGTTTGTATCATATCGCAACAAAAATACGTTTTTTTGCTAAAAATGATGCCTGGTTAAAAAGGTCTTACAGTTTCAAAATATTTATCGAATTGCTTTTACCGTGCCAAATGTAATATCTAATTCCAATATATTTTTTTATAATAAACCTATTCGCAAGTAATACACAATAATTACACAATTGAATTTTTATTAAAAAAATAGCGGCCGTCCGCTGTTTTACCCGCGTGGTTCCCGTTCCCATGGAAACATCGGGATAAAAAGTAGCCTATGTGCTAGTCCACTACCCGATATACCAAATTTCATCCAAATCCTTTCAGTAGTTTTGCGTGAAAGAGGGACAAACAAACAAACTCACTGACATACTTCCGCATTTACATTTACGATGAAGAAAAGCACTCCAAACAAGCTTTAGGATACTTATTTCGTCATAAATACGCTTTATATAATAGACACAATCGTATAAACGTAATAAATAATAATGACCAAAAAATCGCTACTTCGGCCCCAACGTGCGTTGTAACGTTGGACCGGAGCCATTTAAAGCAAACAAGAATATTTTCCCAAGACATAATTACTTTAAAAAGATTAGAATCCACTTAACTTTTTGTTTTTAAATTTTGGTGTCGAGTACTCATAATTGCAGTATGAGTATGCTAATAACGTTATTATTATGTCTTCATATGGAATTGTAACGTTATGTAGTAAGTACATTAGAAGATACGTAGTTTTGAACTTTAGACATGCCATTGTTCACAGGTTAATGCCAAATACTACTAGATATACCTACATTTTAAAGTCTATTATCCCCAGAGACTAGGCAATGAGGATTCCACAGACAAGAGGGTCTTTCCGATCCAATAATCGTACGAGAGGACTAAATTAGTTACGGTTTAAGTAATCGTTTAGAATAAAACCAAAGAATAACTTTCTTTGCTTTCATTCTTACCTTAAGTCATTAAAAAGTAAATATGCTATTAAGTTAGTAGGAATGACTACATTACACGGTCAAAGTGATTACGGTTCGTATTGAAAATATATGGAAACTTTAGAAAATCATTTTATACAATTCAAGTTATAATAAAATATAAACAAAAAATCTAAAAAAAAAAGTTTTTTTATTATAACAGGTTAAATTATTTTAATTTTGCTGTCTTGCTAAGTTGTTGGACGATGACTCTTGCGATGAGTTGCAACTTCTGCTGGCTTGATAGGTAGTTCGAAGCGAACGAAGCTTTTCCATCTCTTTCACAACTTTTCGTTATGAAGGAGATGGTAGAGCCTCGATCACTCTTGGCTCGACGTCTTGTATGCTTCATGCTTCTACTTTACTTGATCATTCTTCTGAACGCTGACTGACTAGTAATTTAAGGAAATCACAAATAAAAATAGCAATGGATTTGGTTAATTCAGTAGATTTTTGTTCTGTAAATCTTCCAACAAACAAAATACTAAATAAATAAATAAAAGCAATATACACTTAAGATTTCAAGCGAAAAATACTATATTTTGTATTGGTATCAAGATTACAATTTTTTATTTATGAACTAGACCGCCGCCGCCCGCGACTTCGCCCGAGTAAACGTCTGTCTCGTGATCCCAAGGGAATTTCGGAAAAAACCTATAGGTATCATCTTTTGTTTACGTCATGAAAGGAACCTTTAAAACCGCAAAATTACATCGTCTGGATCCAGCGGTTAGGGCAGTGCGATGTTGATCGTTCTTTAGTGCGAAGAACAACTTTGTATAGCCCCTTCGTAATAGCGAAAAAAAACAATCAGCTTTTCCATACATTTAGATAGAATAGTAATTGCAGTTTTGTATGCAAAACCTAATTGTTTTTAGTAGCAGATCATTACAACAACATAACCATAACAGTCACAGAATAAGGTTATACTCGTATACCTACATCTCTTACATTATTATAATTACATTAACCGTGTCGCGTTGCGGTGAAAGATTACGACCACCCCTCTCTTCCCTTGGGTGTCGTAAAAGGCGACTAACGGACTAAACACTGCACACACACCCAACAGCATAGAGCGGCGATCGGCTCACCACCTGTCACGATGAGTACATGTGCAGTCGCTATTTGGTGAAAAGTGGACTATGGCAGAAGGCTGCTTTTGCTGTCCTCATTGCCTAGTCTCTGACTAACCCTTCGGGGATAACAGTCGTGATTATATGTATTCATATGTATACAGGAATATTTTTTTTACAGCGCACATGTTTTTTTTAAATTATAGAGTACCTTAATCTAAAGCTACAGTTTTAATTTTTTTAAGTGAAAAATAAAGAAACTAAAATTGATCAAATATATCCACAAAAATACTGTTGATCATCGTCAATCAACCGGGACCGCGAAATTGAACTCTGACACATTACGATACCAGGCGGCCGGGCGGGTCAATGCACTTGAATCGACACGTGACCTTTCGTTCGCCCGGTATCCACGAGTTATTTTTTTATTGTGCCGGACAAATTAAACAAATAACGAAAAATAAATTAATTATAAAAAAATAACGTTACTGAATAATATACAAAATTATGTGCACTAATAAAAAATTCCTGTATTTGTCTTACATTATAATGATGTTGTCTGTCGAATGTTATTTTATACGAAAGTTCGAGTTTCCAACTTTCGATCGTGATTACACGCACGTTTGGATTACTTTTGATTTAATAATGTTACTAAGTTACGCAACTCATACAGACAGACTGCGGCCAACAATCCGCAACACAGGAGCGTAATTTCGCTAACAACAACACCCTTAACTTTTAGCTAACTTTACACGCAACACGCACCAAGCGAGTGCTTATATACCAGTACCTACCTACCTACCTATATCTGTGCAATACTTGGTATACGTCGAATCTATAGCTAATGCGATTTGAACCAATAGCTTAAGTTAGTAAGTCAACATATTAAGCTTAACAAATCTTCAGTTTATCAAAATATTTCTTCTAAGCTATAAACAGAGCTAGAGACGAGACGTTCCTAGCGATAGCGAAATACATTTAATACCATAACAATTCATATGAAGCTCCCTCTGAATATTCAAATGAAATTCGTGCATCGCGTTAGAAATTTTCAGCGATGTTCGGACCTTTAGTGTGAGCGGAATAATAAAAATACCACCTCGCCATTCTCCTGTTTTGCACTGCGGCATCAGCAGGTGCAAGAACTATAATATCGGCATCGGCACGTTTTTATGTTTTCCTAGTCTATATTCAGAACAAAACACCCTCGGATACCAAAAAACCAAACAAGTAACCCTGTTTATTATACCTATTACGAAACTTGGACTAACTTAAAACCTGGTTTTGAACAGATAATAATATGTCTGTCTGTGTCGGCCTTTATTAACAGAAATTAGACAGCATTAGCTTTTAACCAGTTTAAACTTTAGTCCACCTTTTTAAATAAAATGGTTAAGTTTTTCATCATTCATTCATTCATTCATTCAAGACATCTCATTATTTTATTCCCCCAGTTAGGACGAAGCGTTTACTTCACATATTTTGTGATGCATGATGCATGTATTTTGTAATAAGCATGTGATGTTACATAATTTTCATCTTAATTTGTCGATTTTACAAAAGGAATAGGTACCATAAAATTTGTTAAACGTGCACGACAGGCGCAGTAAAGCAATATTCAAACTGACTGCGACAAAAAACCTCTTAACAACATCATTAATAGGACCTCTCGCTGTTGGGCGGGTCCTAAAAATCCAATGACAAGCCCCTGCCGACCCTTATGAAACGAAAAAAACGTCTCATAAGATGACTTGACGAATCCCCTCCCCGCATCGTCCATCACTCGGAGACGCGCTACCCGCGCGCCGCGCTGCGGCCCTGGTACTGTGTGCGCTCAACCGTGATGTATCACTTAATTAGTTGCCTCGAAATCGGTTTAAAACTCTTGACAGCCTGGTAGAAGCGCAGTGCAGTGTTGCTGATAAACCTTTAATTAAACACGCTAAGAATACATACTGAAATGTTATATATTTTTTAATTGGTAAATAAATACTTGTATAGTAAATAATATTTAAAAGAAAGTTATCAAATCAAATAAACTACTTATGATGGCACAGGCGCTGTTAAAACATTTCATTCACACATTATAACCCTTCGGTGGCCGAGTGGCAAACCACTGGGTCTGATATCCGAAGGTCCTATTCCCAGATCGGGCAATGAGTGTTTGAGATTTCTCTACACAAAGCCCGAGTTTGTAATCATCAACCCGCATTTGGCAAGATTAGTAATTAAAGGATAAAATGTTTACTAGAAAAAAATCTCAGGAAGCTCAAATGGGATTCGAACCCATGAGCACTCACAGCGTAAATCACAAACTACTAGAATAAATTCAACGAGTATTCTGGGGTCTCCGTAGCTCAGCGGTTAGAGCAGTGGACCGGCAATCCAAAGAATTTCCAATGGATTCGAGCTCATGCCAGGTTCGAATCCCATTTGAGTTTCCTGAGACTGGTTGATTTTTTTCTAGTAAACATTTTATCCTGTATCTATATAGCATTGTGAATGCAAAATTTCAATAATAAAGATATAAGTGATTAATGACTTACATCACTCATTACACAGTGTAAGTATCTAGTGTTTTGCCTTTAAGACTTAGCCAAAAATACAGATAGATTCGTAATTAATTTCAACCGTCAGCCAATGGCCATTAACAGTAGCGATGAGTACGTGCACATTTTTATTAATATCGTAACAAAGGGGTCCATTGCCGTCGGTAATCGGTTCGGTTAAGCCGTAGCCGGGCAGCGCTGGCGGCGTGCCAGCTAGCGCTGCGTCGTTAGCCGGGCAATGCCAATTACACTCACCGGGCGAAAGATAAAAATGCCGCAATTGCAGCACTTACGAGCGGTGTTATGCTATTGTTATTGCGATCGGTTTCGAAAATCAATAAATAGCATTAGGTATATCTAATGAGATGATTATAATCATGCAGGTATTACCATTATTGCTTAAGTGCACTTTATTTTGAATGACATCATTATCATCATAAGCCTATAAACGTCCTACTGCTGGGCACAGGCCTGCCACGTGGGGATATTGGGCCATAACCCACCACGCTGGCCCAATGCGGGATGGTGGGTTAAGTTAGATTATTATTTTGTATCTGTGTATGCGTACACAGGATTTCTCCTAGTTTAAAAAAAATATGTACAAAATCAAAAGTGTAATTTTTAACGCTCCTATATGATAAATAAGGCAGTCTTTGTAAGACATAGGTTCATTACATTCAAACATAGGGAAGTCAGCTCAAAGCGGCCATAGGAGGCAAAGCGGCCACACCCAATTTCTCGGTAAGTAAAAACGATAGCACGACGTTGCCCTTCTGCCATATGGCTAACTTCCCGCCCCACACCGCAGGCAGTCGTTTGGTTGCGATCGGAGCAAACGCGTGGCCGCGGCGACATTTACAAGGGATTTGTGCATTTTATTAAAAAAATCCAAGAGAAGTTCAACCTGTTTTGATCAAACCTCTTTAGAATTCAATCTTTTTATTACACGTCTTTTGTTACATATCTAATTGGCTTTGAATGTGTAACATTTGTTCCGACATGAGATAAAAAATTGTGAGCTGTGTTTATTTTTAAAATAAAATTGTGGAAAAAGGCAAAGCGGTCCGGGCAAAGTGGCCAAGTGACCACTTTGCCCGTATTCAATAAGTGAACCGCGATGATGGCAAAGCGGGCAGTTAGCCGCTTATAAAAATATACGTTTTTGTATTATTAAGATTAGAATGTTTTATTTAACTATTATTTTTTTAGATGGTCAACAACAACAAAAGAAAAACTAGGCAGGGGGAACTTTTGGTACATAGATTTAAGTAAGAAAACATTAAGACTGAAATGATTGTTCCATTTGAAACTTTAAATTTATTATAGGTGTATTTGTTTTTTAAAAATGAATTTCTTGTAATGTTTAGGCATGACTACTTTGCCCTTACCCCCATGGCCGCTTTAGGCGCCAACAGGTGCAAAGCGGTTTTTTGACTAGTCTTCGTAATTTACAAATTAAAATAAACTGTTCAAGTTTTTGCAAAATGTGCCTCCACTTTATGAAAGCTTATTAAGTTCCCTTTCATTTGATATAATATTTTTTTTATATATCGTTTCTATCGTGGCATTTTTTTTAAGTCAAAGTTAAGGTGGCCGCTCTGAGCTGACCTCCCCTAATCACGACCGTTATCCCCGAAGGGTTAGTCAGAATAGGCAATGAGGACCGCAAAAGCATTTCTCTACCATAGTCCACTTTTTACCAAATAGCGACTGCACATGTGCTCAGCATGACAGGTGGTGAGCCCATCGCCGCTCTATGCTGTTGGATGTATGTGCAGTCTTTAGTCCGTTAGTCGCCTTTTACGACAACCAAGGGAAGAGAGGGGGTGGTAGTATGCTTTCACCGCTACGTGACACAGGCATACGGCTAAATAAGTCTTTGTAAGACATTATATTCATCCATCTTTATTGGTCACTAATTAATTTAAAACGTAGTTTTTTTTCTTCAAATATCCAAAATCAGTTAAAATCATGTTTATGTCACTGAATTTTAAAAAAGGAAAAAATACTTTTTATATTAAAATGAACAAGTAATCCATTTAGTTTTTACAAGCGAAATTAGAGGCCATCCTCGTCCGTCGTATAATGTGTTAAGTGCGAAATCATGCTTCGGGTCGGGCCTGCCCGGCCCACCCGCCCGCCGCCGTAGGGTTACGCGACTAAAATCTCATCACGTAATTAAACAGCCTCCCGGACAAATCACATTAACAGACCATCCAGGCCCTAAATAAAATTACCAAAATATAATCCTTTGTAACCAATTGAATCGGGGACTGCGCCGCACTGAAATCCTCGGTCAATGGAATTGTCTGAGGGAATATAACAAATTGAGCTCCAATTATTGAAATGACAGGCCTTTGACAAATAGGCAGCCCCATTCATAGACCTTAATCCTACGGTGATTTTGTCCCCAATGTTTTGATTAAATCCTATGCTTCTTAAGGTTTCGGCTATATCAAAAGGTTTCGGGCTGGTATTCTTGACTTGTAAGATTTGATCAGATTTAATTGGATTTGCGAGCCTTGTCCGCAATTTTTAAGGTGTCTCTGAATTTCCATTGTCGAGCCATGTATTGACGTAAGAATTAGTTGAGTTTCGCTTTATTCAGGTCAGCCTCGCCTCAAATACAAAATTGATTGAAACTCTCCATGCACGAGGGTTAATATAACAAAAAAAAGTTTATGTGTACTTACCTACATAAAAAGCAGAAATGTTTACAAAAGACTTTTGTTGTTAACGGAGTCATTGTTTTGAACTAACGAATATTCGATTTTAAACATTTCCAATTCATGTTGCAGTTCTGATAGCTATAGAGTAAAATATAGATTTTTCAGTCACAAGTCAGTAAAAACGCCACCCAAATATCCCCAAACTTCAGCGCAACCCGTAAACGTTTATCAACGACTTAATTCATTTTCTAGTTGTTCGCAGCGAACAAAGTTTGCATCGTAAATCTCAGGTTAATTTTAGTAATATTAGCCGATGGAGCAAAATAAAGCAATTCTCCGTGAATTATTGCTTCTTTTGTTCTTAAGTGAGCGCGAGTTGGCTTAGAAAGCGATCGTATGTTTAAGTATACTTTATGTATCGGTGTTGAAAATATACCTAAAACACATGGAAAATTTAGTGTCAATATTTAGGACTTTAATATTAAATAATTCTAAAAAGAAAAGAAAGCTTAGTAAATTTCTATTACATCGAGAGCTTTCGCAAACTTGTAGTTCAGTGTTGACTAAGTCTCTTTACACATTTTCTAATTATGTAAGAAACGTTTCTCCAACTGAATTATAACAGTCCAAAGGGACAATGAAAAGTAGTATTAAAAAGAGTGAAGTTCTTAAGACTCAATTAAATTTAGCGGAGCGTTCATTGAGGCCGCTCGGAATCGAAACTTAATTAGCAACTTGCAGGAGGGAGATCTTAAGATTAGGAACGGGTTGGGCTCTTTAATGTTTAAGGGCCAAAGTTACAGCTAAGACAACATGCAGTACAATTTTGAACAAAAAACGATACCACCTTTGTTTTTATGGAGCCAAAATAAACTGTGACCTTTTAAACCTGTGTAGGGACTTTTTAAACCATTACAAGCTTTACTCCGGCAAAATGGTAGGTCCATAAAACTATATTCATATTTTCGTAATCTATTTAAGTACTTTATTTTAATAAATACAATAATAAACTGTTCTAATATAATTAAATCGGAAAAAGAACCACATACAATAAATAGATACAGCAAAAAACATTAAAAGAAAACCTGTTTCCGCCCGGGATCGAACCGGGGACCTTGTGCGTGTGAAGCACACGTGATAACCGCTACACTACGGAAACTTATTTTCTACGTACCAAAATAGCAATCTATCTTCGCATTGCTAAACATAATCGAGTCCGTTTGTCTTATCGACCCTCTCTTAATTAAACGCCAATAAAGATATTAAATCGAAAGTGGAACAGCAGTATCAAAATGATATCTGTTACATAATTAGTTTATGACATGATATTAATAAGTTTTTGAAAAGGCTTGTATTAGTATAGTAGGTATAGTAGAAGGGTTTCCTATTTTTTTTTTTGCATAAAATTTTATAATAATTTAATATGGCATACTTTTTCTTATCCTAATAAAAGTTACGCACAATATTAATTTGGAATAACCTTTTAGGCATATTTAAGCATAACTACTTTACGCATAATAATTATTATTGTTAAGTATACTATCCTAAAGCAAATTACGAATATTGATATTTAAGCATAATTTTGATAGACATGATAATTAAATAATTAAGTAGTTTAATTTTGTTTAAGTATTTAAGTTATTTTGTTGTTTTAAATTATTGTCTTTAAAAAATAAAATCTCATTAAATAGGGAAGTAGTAAGTTTTGGAAAGGACAATGCCCATTTTGGACCTGTCTTATTTTGAGAATGAATAGAATAGAAATAGTACATTGTTACCCTAGGGGTGAAAGTAGCCTATTTACCCCCGAGACGAGTTCGAGGGAGTAAATAAGTCTTTCACCCGAGGTAAACACTGTGCTATTCATTACGAATATAAGGAAAGTAAAAAAAAAAACATGAATGTCTTTAGTCCGTTAGTCGCCTTTTACGACCCCAAAGAGAAGACAGCGGTTGTTAGTATTATTTTGATGAGCCCATCGCCGCTCTATGCTGTTGGATGCATGTGCAGTCTTTAGTCCGTTAGTCGCCTTTTACGACACCGAAGGGAAGAGAGGGGTTGGTAGTATTATTTTGATGAGCCCATCGCCGTGCTATGCTGTTGGATGTATGTGCGATCTTTAGTCCGTTAGTCGCCTTTTACTACACCCAAGGAAAGAAAGGGGTGGGTAGTATTATGTTGATGAGCCCATCGCCGCTCTGTGCTGTTGGATACATGTGCAGTCTTTATTTTGTTAGTTGCCTTTTACGACACCCCTAAGGGAAGAGATGGGTTGTTAGTATTATTTTGACAATAAGTCACAACTACACATGACAGTACCTGTCAGAAAAACGATTCTCCCTAGGGCGGAAAAGTATTACTTTCCACCCTCTCCTCAGGCAACAACTTCAGATCTACTTTCCGTGTATGAGGAATGAAAAATCTTTATTTGGTACAATACACTACATCACAGTATTTAAATTAAAAAACAGGAATATAATATGCTTGTACCAAACTGGTCTCCGCTCAGCTTATGTGATGTTACTCACGACGCTGGTCTTCCGCGGATGCCATTATTAATAAAAAATAAAAAGAAATACATATGAAGGCGCTACATGACAGTGTGAAATTAATACAGCTTTTCTAAACAATTTTGCGAATAATAATAAATTTATCATTAGGAAATGTAAAAATATAAATCGTATTGGCGAAAAAAGCTCAAAACTCCCTAAATTTAAACATGCTTTCATAGTTTCCCTTTCAGGTCAGGTAAAAACACAATACTAAGTTATATTTTCCAAGTTTAGTAACCAATTTAAGGTTTTTGAACGCACTCAAAGCGTTTCGTTCCGCCAACTGTTAACGTTAAATATATAATTAATTTCATACTTATAAAACTACATTTTAGTTCTCTTTTTTAATGGCATTAAATACGCTTAACAAGATATAAAGAATTATTAACACAATAATTCATCATTATAAATCGACTTAACGGCTATACTTACATAACGTAAAACAAAACGTTTTTTGTCCTTGTATTTAAGTTGTTCGGGTACAGCTGCAAGTATTTTCGGATTCTTTGTAGGTGCTTGTTATGCAGTTATCAGATATAGGATATTCGTTTAGAATTTTGTCCTTATCCTCTTTGGATACGTAGCACCCTTTTTAAGTAGCTGGGACCAGATGTTTGCTAATTTCTCATGGATTTTTGCGCTAAGTATGTAGGAGTTTCATCTGGTAGCTCGCCTAGGGATGCTAGTATTTCAGGATCCAGGTGAAAAGGCTCTGACCCCGTGTTCTCTGGCGTAGCAGAGAGTTTAATAACAGGTTTCAGTATTTTACCTCTGGGTGGTTCTAGTATTTGACCCATGGTTGGCTCCGAAGGAACAAGTGGATATTCTTCATACAAAATTTCCACAGTATTTTGGAGCAGGGGTTTGATTGCTTCGAAGAGGATTGTTTCCTTGTATTGAAATGGAAGTTCGTCTGAAAAAGTTATTCTGATATTGAACTGCTTTTACTAAGTTAATTACTTTCTATCATAAATTATAGTTACAGACTGAAACTCACGGCACACACAAGCATAAACACAAGCTTGCACATACACAAACACATTCACACACACACACACACACATACACATACACACACACATAAAATGTTTTTCTAAATGTTTTTATTAGGTACTACTGTTGTTTTATTAATGTATTTTGTAGTGTTGTTGATTGGTATTTGAAGCAGTCATTTTATGACTGTTAAGTGGTTAAGTCTATTTGTAACCATGCTATGGAAGAGCAGTGCTGCCTACAACAAGTTATTTTAGCTTAAATGGGAGCACCAACCACATTATGCCTGTATTAGATTATGTTGCTGAAATAAACTTTTTTGTATTTTGTATTAGATATACCTACTCGTTTATTATATTTAACTTTGGATGGCTTAAAAATGTTTATGCCACTACCTAGCAATTGTCAAAAAAACGAATATAATTTAGTTTCATCATCATCATCATCAGCCTGAGGACGTCTACTGTTAATTAATCGTCTCATTTACGTCTAATTTAGTTTACCGCAACAAAAACCGTATAACCACCTTACCTATTAGCTAACCATTTGTTATCTCAGTAATTAGCTACCTTAAAGTTTAACCGCAAACAAACAAACCCACTTTAAAGTTAAATAAATCCGTGCACCTGCCAAGCGAGCGAAATCTCTCGTTACTAGGGGCGCATGTACGGGCAGGAGATTGACGTTACTCGCTACTCGTTAGACGGGGCGGGGAGACAATGACTCGCAGTACGGTGGGATCTCTTCAGAGGAAATCGTTTGTATAATTCAAAACAAAAAAGAGGTTGCAAATCCTATGTGAGAATAGAAAAGAAAATCCATGCTTTGAATTGCTGTAAAAGTAGATAATATTTTGCTATAGTAAGTACTTAAGAAAGTCAGAAAGTAAGAAATTTGTAGGAAAATATGAGATAGTTTATTACGGTCACTGATAATTCAAATAAATATTATCTATCTATCTTATCGTATAAAACAGCTTTAAAGAATTTCATAGGCACATTTTAAAACACTGGGCTCGTCTAGTTTTACACAAGCCTGAGAGTCCTTTTATATTTCAACTTTTAACAAAGGGATCTGGATGCCGTCACCAGGGTGACATGAAATATGAGCGACTGCGTCAGAGGTGACTGACAAGTCGTGAATCATTCACTTACCACATTCCGGGCAGAAGAGCGATAAATCCCTCGGAAGAAATTATTCACAAAACCAGACGACCAATTTACAGAGAACATGGAAAAAGTGAATTTATTGAGATTGATAGTGTCAATAAAATTTCATCCTTATAGCCTACATATTACATTTAGTACTGCACTTACTTAAAGAATTCGATAATAATTTGTGCAATCAATTTCCACGCAATTTAATTCCAATGTGGCGCTATTGTCGCTTACAAAAGTGCCATTTGACATTTTTTTGATTTGTGATTGGAAATTGACTAATGCAATTGTGTTTCAAGAGTAAGCCTACAGTTCTCCTCAACCGATTGAGCTGAAATTTGGTATACTTATGTAGTACGATGACAATGCAATGTTATGGTACCATTGAGATGGTCTGATGATGGAGTCTGGTGGCCATAGGAACTCCTAAGCGAAACGGCGGAATCGCATCAAGTTTGGGTTCGTTGGATTTGTCTTTTCGAGCACTTTAGTGCTAGATAATGTCCAGGGTCCTGATGATGGAGTTGGGAGGTGGTCATAAGAACTCCTAAGCGAAACGGAGGAAACTCATCGAGTTTGGGTTCGTTGGATTTGTCTTTTCGAGCACTTTAATGCTAGATGACTCTAAATCCAATACTAAAAAATAAAAAATAAATTAAAATTAAAAACCTTTTTAAAAAACAAGCTTTTATTTAAATGCGCTAAAAAGACAAAAATAAACTTTTACTATCAACTTATAACGTCGTTACACAATTTATATGATATAAAAGGTTGTCGCGAGATTTACTTGTGTAAATAAATAGGTAAATTAAATAACTTGATGTGATTAATTAAATTTTCAATCTAAGTATAGTTAAATACCTACAAGTAGGTACTTCATAATCTCGCGACAAGCTTTTATTCATATAAATTGTGTAACGACGTTATAAGTTGATAGTAAAAGTTTTTTTTTTTCTTTTTAGCGCATTTAAATAAAAGCTTGTTTTTAAAAAGGTATTTAAATTTTTACTTTTACAGTTCTGTTTAAGACTACTTTTTACAGTAAACAATATTATTTGTAAGATTTATTTCAACGTTTCAACCTCTTAGAGTATCATGTGTATCATTATTAGTTCACACTCTAATAAACTGCCATTCAAATTGCATTTGATGAAAACCGTGAATTGTATTACTAAACGATATACCTAATATTATAATCACCATAACAAGCAATCTCGCAAGATTTAAAGAAAGTAGTTTGCCAGACTTGTTTTTTTTTTTTATAGCAGAAGGAGGCAAACGAGCAAGCGGGTCACCTGATGGAAAGTAATCACCGCCGCCCATGAACACCCGCAAAACCAGAGGAATCGCAGGCGCGTTGCCAGCCTTTAAGGAAGGAATAGGCTCGTTTCTTGAAGATCCCTAAGTCGTAACGGTCCGGAAATACCGCCGCCGAGAGCTGGTTCCACAACACTGTAGTTCGAGGCAAGAAATTTCTTGAAAATCGCACAGTAGTAGACCGCCATCCATCAAGGTGATGTGGATGGAATGACAGTCGATTGCGTGTAGTGCGGTGAAGGAAATTAGCGGCAGGGATCAAGCCGAACAATTCCTCAGAACACTCCCCATGATATATACGGTACAATATACAGAGAGACGCAACGTCTCTCCGAAGAGCCAGTGGATCGAGCCGACCTGAAATAACCACGTCGCCGACAACTCGAGCAGCTCTGCGTTGAATGCGGTCAAATGGAAGGAGTTGGTATTGGGGTGCTCCAGCCCAGAGATGGGAGCAGTATTCCATATGCGGCCTGACCTGTGCTTTATACAGTTGTAAACGGTGGGCCGGCGTGAAATACTGACCCGCTCTATTAAGCACACCCAGCTTTTTCGAAGCTAATTTAGCTTTACCTTCCAAATGACCACGAAACTGAACGTCACTCGAAATATCGACGCCAAGGATTCCAATAATCGGATTGGTATCAAGGGGAGCTCCCTCAAAGTTCAGAGGTACGACGAAGGGATGTGTACTGAACTCTATAGCTAATGATAGAACGATATTAAAAGAACTTCATAACTGCTGAAGTTTGTAGCAACTTGCACTAATTCTCTTTGTTGTAATCATGATTGAAGCTCACTCCAGGAATTTAATAATAATAATAATAATTTGAATTTGCAACTTTCTGAGACGATGACTTTCAGATCTCTCTCCGAAGCCGACACCTACAAATATCTTGGTATGTCACAGTCATTGGGTGTAGAGAGTGGGGGTATAAAACAGTCAGTGAAGGAACGCTTCTTTGGTCGCCTGACAAAGGTACTTAACTTAACAGTCTTTTGTCAGGAGGCAACAAGGTGCGCGCTTTCAACGGCTGGGTTATGCCCTTACTGGTATACACCTTTGGCATACTAAGGTGGACTCAGACCGAGTTAGACGCCTTGGACAGAAAGGTTCGACAGCAACTGACATTAAATCGCATGCTCCACCCACGCTCGTCTGTTATGAGACTGTACATCCCGCGGAAATGGGGTGGTCGAGGCTTTTTAAATGCCAAGACCCTTTACAACCGTGAGGTGTGCAGTCTTCGAGAATACTTTCTCAGCAACGAGTGTGGCATGCATCGCGATGTGGTGTCGGTTGACAGGACCTTTACGCCTCTCTCCTTAGGCAAAGAGAACTGGCGCAAGCCTCAGGTGCTGAGCACCGAGGACCGCAAGGACGTATGGAAAAGCAAGGAGCTGCATGGCCGGTTCTATCGGGCCTTAACAAGGCCCGATGTGGACCTGCTCGCGTCGGTGAACTGGCTACGATACGGGGACCTCTTTGGGGAAACCGAAGGTTTTGTCTGTGCAATTGCGGACGAAGTTATCAAGACGAACAACTACCGGAAATATATCATGAAGGACGGTACGGTCGACATATGTCGAGCATGCCGCCGTCCCGGAGAGTCACTCAGGCATATTATTTCCGGTTGTTCTCATCTTGCTAACGGCGCGTACTTGCACAGACACAATCTTGTAGCCAGGATCATTCACCAGCAACTTGCTCTTCAATACGGTCTTGTTGAGTCCGAGGTGCCGTACTATAAGTACGCACCTGAGCCAGTTCTCGAAAATGGTGGTACTTTGCTCTATTGGGACCGATCGATTATCACGGACAGGACTATAGTTGCCAATAAGCCTGACATCGTGATAGTCGATCGGTCCCAGCGGCGGGCAGTGCTAGTCGACATCACCGTTCCACATGATGAGAACCTCGTAAAGGCTGAGAAGGACAAGTTGAGCAAGTACCTTGACTTGGCTTACGAGGTTACCGCCATGTGGGATGTTGACTCGACTATCATTGTCCCGATAGTCGTATCTGCAAACAGCCTAATAGCGAAGAGTCTCGACCAACATCTCAAGAGACTCTCGCTAGACCGCTGGATCAAGGGCCAGATACAGAAGGCGGTACTTCTTGACACGGCACGCATCGTCAGGAGGTTCCTCTCTCTGCAGCCCTAACCACCGTTAGCTTGGGCCCTGCCCCGCTGCCGGCGGCACCCTAGGTTTAGGTTTTTTATAATGTTAAATGTTTTATTTTTTATAGTAGTTTTGTTTATTATTTTTATATGGAATATTATAAAAAACCTAGACTTAAGAAAATAAAAAAATACGAGAATAATAAGAAAAGGACGTTTTATTAAGTCTCCATGAGAAATGTATTCTGTTGAATTTTTTCAAGAATGTCACTATTTTGCATGGGCAATTTTGGGAACATAACCTAGTGAAAGGAAATATTTAATTACTACATTATTAAAATTTGATATTTAAAAATTAAAATTAATCTTTTTAATTAAGTCCTTAATAATGTTTTGTCAGTTCTTATATCCGCACACAGTGCCGTTACAAGCCTAACTAAACCTTCACGTTATTGGCCTGGCCGATGCAAAAGGTGGAGTCACAGTTTTTTTTATTTTTAAAGGACGACGAATGCACCTTTTTTTAAAACAGGGCGTATATTTGTAGGAGGCGGGAAGACGCTTTTTTTGTTAATGGAGAATCCTTGCTAAGGTTGTTTTGTACTACTGCACAGCCCCGCCACCGCTTTCTGGGTTATGATATCCTAGTAACGAAGTAGATCGAACTAACCCTTTTCCCTAATAGATTAGAAAAGAAAAACATTTGAAACAAAATTAAGCTAATCGTGGTTACTACGCGGTCATAATGCGGTTCTATAACTATGATATTGTTATGTTTTCTTGATTTTATTAGTTTAATTTTATACTAACATTGAATAGTTTGTTTTTGTTGATATAATATAGCATTATGTGCTCAATAACAGTGTTCCACATCAAATCTCACATGAGCTGGGAATTGACTATTGCATTATTATAATCCCTATTTTCTGGATGTCGCACATTGCCATTGCTATGCAGGTCATTATTGAATGCGCTTCATTTAATATTCACCGCCATTGTTCTTCTGCTGACCTGGTATTTTCGTGTACCACTTTAAATGATGACGTATTTTTAGAGCAAATTATTGTAAGGATCTAAAAATCCAAAAATAAGTTGTCATTTCATCATGGAGGCAAAATGGACATTACGCTAGTGGTAAACCCGTCCCTTAGTAAAAACTACTGCATTAGCCCTTGCAAAATAACCAAAGGGTTAGGTTGATCTACATTGTTACCGGGATAGCATAACTACGTGGGTCTTCAGCGAATCCTCTTAAACGAACAAAAAACATTCGTCGCTCCGCCTTCAACAAAAAAGGGCTCTAACATCAAGATGCATTTATATTGCCGTCCCTTTTGTGCTGGTTTTAAGTATTTAGCTATATTGGCCATTTAATGTGGGGTTAAGGCGCCTCGTTAACTGAACAGGGATTTCCTTCGAATAGAGACTATGTACGTTGTTACTGACAATAAATTTTTAGATGATAAAGGAATAAAAATGGAAAAAAGTAAAGAAAATTAACAGGTTTAATGTGTTAAACGCACGTTAATAATAATCATTAAAAAAAGTACCCTTTGGGGATAATATTCGTGAACCTATGTATGTATGTATTTTTAGTTGTTAGATAAACATAGATCAATCGATTAGCCATCCCTAATGTCACATCACTCAACCACAATGGCGGCCGAAGTTTGACAGTTGAGCTACCGCGCTTTTGAGAGTTGTTGTAAAATACTTGAATGCTATTTAATTTATTGTAAATCATGTTTTTATAAATTTTTGCGTATTATTAACGCTTAAATATACTACTTACTTAAATAAAAAATTTAAACACTGAGACAACTCAGGCGGGAATCGCACGCACCTTCCGCATTCCGGGCGGCTGCCTTAACCACTTGGCTACCGAGGTCTGGCTTTCAACCGTCGAAATTTGTCAGTGCTTGATGCTTATGTTTTTAGTCAACATTGCTTCATCAAATCTTAAAGTTTTCACCTCTGAGATCCGAAAGAAATATGTTCACAAATATTTGAACATTCGGTTAAGATGAAGCTGCGTTTATATATTAATGTTTTTAAATATTTTAGCGTTTTATTAACGCTTAAATATACTTACTATACGAGTAAGTAAAACTTTCAAACACTGAAAAAGACTTGTAATTGTGAAGAATTGAGTTTAGTCTCATAGTATGTATGTAAAACAAAATGGCCGCTCACCTGCAGGCTGGGCGGGCAGTGGTCCAGCAGCTCGAGCATGTGCTGGATGTTCTGCGCGTCCTGGATCACGAAGTTCAGCTCCATGTCGAACTCGCCGCCCACCAGCTGCGGGCAAAGGGCGAACGTGAGAAACACCACAAACGACATAACACACTATTTTATTACCTTTGTCACTATTTTACACGATTGAGACGTTATTACAATCCCAAAATACCATACCAATTAGTAATTTGTACACAAACATTAGTCATTAAATTTGGCCGTAGCATAGACTATTTACACATAGGTAATCTAGCCCAAAATCTCATTACTATCAAACTTGTTTACTACGGATAAACATCTTTAATAAATACTTATTATACATAGAAAACATCCAGAGAATACAGACCCGAGATCAATTTTAGGTAAAAAGTTATATCTAAGTAAATTGACCCGACCGCGAATTGAACTCGCGAGAGCACGCCAGAACCGGCATTCTAGCCACTCGACCACGAAGGACATAGATAAAAACATTTGACACACTACAGGATAAATTCTTCAGAGGAACATAGAAAGATTAAGCTTCTGTATAAAACTTATACCCACAAAATCGACTACCAACTAAATACCTACTAGTTACAGGGCGTACCACGGATATGCCACATGGAGGGAAAGTACCTTGAATATTGTAGATGGAACATTTTACTGAAAGAAGACATTATTTGAATTTAAAAAAACAATTTAAACTGCATTCATAGATATTTAAATAAATACATGGTTGAACCGGGAATCGAACCCGTTACATGAGAAAAATAATCATTCTGTAGCTTTATCATATCAATCGAAAGGCTTCATCATAAGGATTATTTTTTGCTAAATAACATAGTGTAACAAATAAAAGGAAGACCATGAGTTTTAACATTTTTAATACTAATTAATCAATTTATCAAATGCTCAAAATGAGTCCCTTCCTGTTATACAATGTAATACAAAGTCGCACTCTTTTGATTATTTCGCTCCCTGTCGATTTTTTGATTTTGTTGTGGTGGATATTTAGAAGAATACGTCTAAGTTCTGCTTGTAGCTCGTGGACACTTTCATACTGGTTACTTCCCAAGTGGGTATATTTATTAGTAATAGGTACTTATGATAATGTCAGTTGTAGGTATGTCCTTACGGCAATGTCAGCTTTTCATTTTTCTGAACAAAATTTCACATCAAATGTTAAAATTCATGGTCTTTCTTATATTTGTGACACTATGTTATTTGGCAAAAAATAATCCTTATGATGAAGCCTTTCGATCGGTATGATAAAGCTACAGAATAATTATTTTTATCATGTAACGGGTTCGAATCCCGGTTCAACTATGTAATTATTTAAATATCTATGAATGCAGTTTAAATTCAAATAATGTCTTCTTTCAGTAAAATGTTCCATCTACAATATTCAAGGTACTTTCCCTCCATGTGGCATATCCGTAGGACGCACTGTATAGTATAAACTAGTATATTTAACATACGTGTTCTAGTTTGCAGCAAGGTTATAATTTACGAGAGTCGTTCCCAAGAACTTTGGTTGGTGTATTTAAAGTTGACACACATAGCACCAAAGCACTGTTTACCAAGACTGGATGCCAAAGTAGAAGAAATAATTTTTTTGATCATTAGTTTAAAGTATTTTATTTTATATTCACGAGTATCGCCTGGCGGCCTCACTTATCAAGTAAATAAAAGATGTTCTCATCATCATCATCATCAGCTTATAAACGTCCCACTGCTGGGCACAGGCCTCCCACGTGGACAATAGTACGTGAGGATATTGGGCCATAACCCACCACGCTGGCCCAATGCGGGTTGGTGGGTTAAAAGGTATGGGTAAGATGTTCTCATACACTATTAAATAACCTTAGCCATCTTCTAATTGAAGTGATGGAGGTCGTTGCCCTGCGGTGGGGCAGTATATAGGCTATTACTTTACTTTCCTATATTCCAAGTAGCAGGTACAATACAGGACTCGATGAGATGACGTCATCACAATACGACGCACGTAACACATTGTGTTCGCTCCATCCATACCCGCGCCCTATTCATCAAATCCTTCCTACGCGCGGTAAATCCATCCCTCAAATGACGAACGCTAGGTTTCTTCGCTACCTATGCTATCCTGGTACCGTGGGTATCAATATTCCGGGATAGATCCATTCTCTTTTTCTATTCTGGGATTATTTGGACATAGTATAGGTACCAAATCAATAAACATAAAAACATTGTCATAAGGCGGCTCTACATTACTGCTGTGAAGCTCCGTAAACAGGCATGAACGTGAATGTGGACGGTTTTCGCGGGGTTCACACGCGTTCACGCCTATTCTATTCCCCGATCAGAGTCGGTATTTAGTCCCGCGCCAAAGGGTTCGCGCGCGCCCCCTTCGCGCAGCGTTCACGCGTACACATCCACATTCACAGCCCCATGTCAGTTTACTCCGGACTATACCTTGACCGGTTATACGATGTATTTTCAGTCATTTACCATCTTCTTTTTGTCCAACGCTTTCTAATAATGGCGGCTCCACATTAGTGCCATAAAGCTCCGTAAACAGGCGTGAACGTGAATGTGGACGGTTTTCGCGGGGTTCACGCGCGTTCACAGGCGTGATCGCGCGCGTATTTTGTCACGTGACAAAGGGTTCGCGCGGCATTCACGCGTACAAATCCACATTCACGGCCCCGTGCCAGTTTACCAAAAAGGAATTTAATCAGTTTACTCCAGACTAAACTTTGATCGGTTACGATGTATTTCAGTCATCCACCATCTTCTTTTTTTCCAACGCTTTCTACTAATGTTTTGGACTTCTAAATAGTATGTTGCCACAGCAAACAAAGTTATTGCAGCAGCAGCTTCTACGTCTTTTTCGCGGCGGGTTTCACGAACGATTGTGAGCATTCCGTGAATGTGGAGGGCACGACTTGTGCCGTGAAGGGAATTCACGGCACTAATGTGGAGGCGCCATTACTGTCGATGCATTTGGTATAAGCATTTTTAGTCTTTGCTTGTTGTTGTAAGAACTGTGCCAATTTTAGTTTTTCGGTCGGTTGACGAGGACGCATTATTTACTGCGATAACGCATCGTCTCTCACTTTCTTGGAACTTCTCTGCAATCGAATTTTTTTTTGTGACTGAGTGATATATGTTGGCTATGTGTCTTGAAAAGCCAACGGAACAATGGGACGTTGTCCCCGTCGTGTTCGACGGACATTCAATTTGTGCGATCGGTCAATCTCTGTATAGCCCTGCGCGCCTGGTGCCCGGCGCTTTTGTGTACCACGACAATGGGGCGCCAGCAAAGAACATGAAAAATAGCTAACAAGCTACATTTCTGTCGCGTAAACCTATGTAGGTACTCAGCTATACAAACTTGTGGAAAACATGAAAGTACTATACTTGTAATACATGTAGGTATAGTAGTAGGTACACTTCAGTTGAACGATTAATATAATCCTACTAATATTATTAACGCGAAAGTTTGTAAGTATGGATGGATGTTTGTTACTCTTTCACATAAAAACTACTGAATGGATTTGGATGAAATTCGGCATACAGATAGTTTATAACTTGGATTAACACATAGAATACTTTTATCCCGATATTCCCACGGGAACGGGGACCACGCGGGTAAAACCGCGAGCGGCCGCTAGTCATATATAATATAGGTACAGTGACTCTGGCTAGTCCCCATCACATCACTTACATTACTAGTTAACAAATAATAAAAAAAACATTTTTTATCTCTATCAAAATTGTACTTCGGATTATACAACCTCATAACAAGGGAAAAACTCAATACCCCGAGTGCTGTTTTTAGTTTTTTAGATATCGCTTTTCGTTTTCGAG
Organism: Scoparia ambigualis; assembly: GCA_963921215.1. NCBI lineage: Eukaryota > Metazoa > Arthropoda > Insecta > Lepidoptera > Crambidae > Scoparia > Scoparia ambigualis. Next base: position 32,365,001 of record OY992516.1, read on the forward strand.
ATATCGTCGATGCAAGTTGAGAAGTCGCAAAAAAATCACGTAATTTTTTGTAATTTTTGCACTTTTCGAAAAAAATTTTGACTTTTTTAAAAATTTTTTACATCATCTTGTAGATCTCGTCAAGACACGTCTTTTGATACCCCATTGATCCGCGTAGCCCCAAAATTGACGACACCAGAGCAATGTCGCACTTTCGCTGAAAACAGCCCCCTACCAACGCGATCGAAAAAACATTTCCAATGTTAAAAATGCCTGAGATGGCATTGTTGTTATTTTTACTGTAAAACACATACGCCCACGAACGGATCTGCTGACTCACAACACTCCCCATAAATTTTAATGCACCCTTAAACAAAACAATGGTGAATTTACCCTTATGGTGTGCCGATACTAGGCAACTATAAAAATAAAGGAGATGTTTCGCCATGGCGAACGCCGAGGTAGGTAGGTACTATCGTCCTTGGTAGTACCTATTCAAAGTTTAAACAAATGCTTTGAAAATCTAACAGTGGGCGTAACAGTGGACACAGTGTCACGTGCTGTCTCACACGTGTTCTGATCAGAGTCACATGTTATCGCAACACGCAGTACCAGGCGAGCAGAAACGCTAAAGAGCTCCAGGTACTACCCTCCTCCCCCACTAATGCTTGGGGCGCCATGACTACATAATGAACGGTCGCTTTTAGCGTAGAACTATGCCTCTTCTTTTCAAGCGCAATATCCATATTATCTCGGTCTATGATTGATAGATGGCGGCTTCAAATCGAAAAGTATTGATCTTATCATCGTACAGTGTAGAAAATTTATAAATGTATTCTTTACCGCACAGGCCTTACTCTATAATATTTATTTTCACATTAAGCTAAAGCTGTAAACCTCCTTAAAGTCCATAAACCCCTGGTAGAGCTACACCATAGAACAATTTGTATCGACGTGTTGCGTAACAATATTGTACAAAAAATGTGGCTTTTCAACTCCTAATAGCGTAATAGCATAGGGGTGAAACGTGAAAGTTAACTCCACAATTTTCATAGTTGCCTAGTACATTTAACCCACAAGGGTGTTGACGCCCCATTGTTATTCTTTTTCAACCCACCTAAGCATTCTAGAGTTAAAATATTTAACTCGGGGTTAGGTGCTAGTCCAAGGTTAATTAAATAATTTGCCTTTTTTATGCCATATGCCAAATTTGTGAGGTTAGAAGTAAATTCCTTCTCGGTCGGTGCAAAGAAATAGTTTTTTTAATGTGAAATTGTACTAATCGTTATCACGAGTGACTTAACGAACTTATTATTTTCCAACGAAGGTCTTCTTAAAATAATAATAATAATTCCGCTTTCGTCCTACTGCCTAAATCAATTCCGTTTTCATCCCAAGGGGACACCATTTGAGCAGAATGTAATGGCAGCAGATAAATAGATCAAACAATATTTTTTTTTAAATTAATTTTAAGTATTTTTAATCTAAATATTTTACACGAGTTTCCGAACGTACTGTAGGTCACGTGATAGGTTAGAAATTTGAGACAATCGCGAAGCACAGCGTAGCGATTGTCTTGAATTTCGAGGTTATTTTTTATTAGATAACAGAAATCTAGCTCTATACAAAAATTTATTTTTTTATAGGTAGCTCTGGTTGGCGGGTTAATATTTATAATTATGAAATAATTGGAAACTATCTTTTTTGCAGTCGTTGATAGTAATTGGTCATGGGGATGAAAGCAGAAAGAATTATGGGTTGAAAAAACGATTTAAATATTTGTGGGTTGAAAAAGGAATAGATTTTAGGTTGAAAACGAAATGAAATAGACGTGGGATAAAAAAGTGAGATGAAAACGGAAACACTCCATAAAATGCAATTATAACTTTTCTTGTCGAAGAATCGCAACTTTTTTGCTTTCCTATGTTTATTTCGTGTTTTGTAACAAATAATATTAATTATTTACCACTTATAATAAAATTGTAGACTTGAAAAAAATGGCGCCAAAACACTCCCGAATTATAGCATAAAAAAATTTTTTTTTTTTTTTAGTTTAGGACCATTTTAAAACGAAATGATATTGCGTTCCTAATTATCCGTCAGAACGAGTTGTGAGCGAAGGTCACCACCAACTGGTTTCCACGTGTGGGGTTAAACGGCAGCGAGGCCGACCTAGACAGAGGTGGAGAGATGAGCTTGATGCTTACGCGAAGGATTGGCCAACATACGCAAAATACCGCGAAAATTGGAAGGGGGGGAGGGAGGCCTTTGCTCAGCAGTGGGACAATATGGGCTAATGTAATAATAATCATTATTATTATTATCTGTCCAGCGGCCAGTTCATTGCAAAACAAAACATTGCGTCATTTTAACGTGGTTAAAAGTAATCTTACTAATATTATAAACGCGAAAGTTTGTAAGTATGTATGGATATTTGTTACTCTTTCACGTAAAAACTACTGAATGGATTTGGATGAAATTCGGCATACAGATAGTTTATAACTTTTAATTCCCACAAAAACGGGAACCACGCGGGTGAAACCGCGAGCGGCCGCTTGTTGATAATAAATCAGTGCAAAGTTATTTAAACTACAGTTCATAAAATTTAATTGAAGACTACCCGTTCCTAATTATATGACCAGAACTGTATAATCCCGACTATTATCCCCGAAGGGTTAGTCAGAGACTAGGCAATGAGGACAGCATAAGCAATCCTCTACCATAATCCACTTTTCACCAAATAGTGACTGCACATGTGCTCAGCGTGACAGGTGTGAGCCCATCGCCGCTCTATGCAGTTGGAAGAATGTGCAGTCTTTAGTCCGTTAGTCGACTTTTACGACACCCGAGGGAAAACAGGTGAGAGAAAGAAAAATTACGCTCACACCAATTATCTATCCCAAGACAAGGTTCTTTTGAAACTCGTTAATATGGTAAAAATAGATAACGGATAAATATGCATAATCATGAAAAACACCCAGACCCGTAATCAATTTAGAAAAACAGTTTTCTCTAAATCACCTGACCGGGAGTTGAACCCGGGACCTCAGAGATGGCGCGACGCCAGACCGGGCGCGGTAGCGATTCGACCACAGAGGTCGTCAAATATAAGTTTCAACTTTTTTAAACGGAGAGTATCTTTTTGTTTTTGTAGGAGGAATCAGTCTTTAGTAAAGTAACGCAACAAAGTGTGCAGTAAAATAAGTTTTGCAATACATTACTACTGCAAAAATACATAAAATAAATTTCGTTGTAAGCCTGTAGCGAAAACATAACGTAAAACCAATTGAATTTCTTAAATAGGTTTTAACGCGCAAAAAACTACTTACTGTCCGACTGACCTGGCCCGGCCCGGGTTTACGGCTGAGCTAATGCATCGCAAAAGTTTAAAATTTCACATTTAACATTACGAATTTATGATTTTTTGGTACATTAAGAGAAAATGTTATTTTATTTCAACCAAAAGCAGGTTCAAAACGATTTATTAAGTACCTAGGCAACTATTAGGATTTGCATCAATCATAACTGCAACTATACGAGTAAACAATAAACGTAAAAGTTGTTATTGTTATTCTGGGCGAATGCTTATAGTTCGTCGTCCCGTCAAAGTGTCCACTTCACCTCAAAGTGCTGATCTTAAAAATTACGACGTCGCTATAAAAGGTCGGCTTCAGTGTGCCCGAAAGGTATGGAATTACCCGTTTAATTATTTAATTGTTATGGCGAACAAGCATACGGTTCGCCCGATGATGGTAAGTAAGCGATCAACATAGCGTATTGACGATTATAATATCCTGGTTATACCTCAATAGTGAATTCAAGTTATATTAACTTACATAAATTGTAATTACCGATGATGATGGATGTTTGTCAGGCAGGATGGTAGCGAATGGAACGTATGGTCTTTGCCTATCTCTCCGGGAAATGTAAGTACCACGTATTTCGTATGTAATTTAGCGATTAGTATAGGATCCTTCCGACTATTAAGGCAAAAGATATATCATCATGGACGATGATATCCTGAACATAGTTAAAACTACAAATTCATTAACATTCACCCGAAGACTTTATCATAATCATTATTGTTTGGCGGAAGTTATCGAAAAGGTCCACAGCCAACTTTGAGAGTCCCCTCGCCTTGGACCACCTCAAACTCTGTCACTTATAAACGCGATTATTACCGGTCGCGCCGGCCACCGGTCGGTAATTTGATTGCGCGCCGCCGGTTATTATTGCTGGTAGCCCTGTATCCGGGCAGATCCGGTTATGGCCCCTAATGATGTAAGGTTGGCACTTGTCCCCGGGTAATTCGTTAGCGGGCGTGTTTCATCGGTTTCGCAACTTGCCAAGTTTAAAATTTTGACGGGCGAATTTGTTGAAGCATTTTCCGGCGTGGTTCACGTGAAATTGATGATGCGTCATGCATGGGCGATTAGTTGGTCAATGTTTTTATTACGATTAATTATTTATAATATTAAACAGACATCTGGTAACGGCTCTTAAATAGAATAATACCAATCCATCTCATCTCAGATTGACGACCTCCGATCGTCAATTTTCCAAAGGATCAATTTTAAGAAAAACTGTATTTCTAATTTGATTTCGGGTCTCGGTATTTTTTCTATGTTTATGTATATTTATCCGTTATCTTTCCATATTAATGACATTCAAAAGAATACTCATCGTGGTTTAGATAATTGGTGTGAGCGTAAACAAATTATTATTATCTCTTCCCTTGGGTGACATAAAAGGTGACCATCGGACTAAAGCATAGAGCTGCGATAGTCGCCTTTTTATTAGCAGTTGTTATTTGGTGAGCCGTGGACAGTGACTGTAGCCTGCTTTTGCGGTCCTACTTGCCTGGTCTCCGACACATGATTCCACTCCGTAGTTGAACTCCGTAGTAGTTTAAGATTAAGCGATACATTTTCTACTCAGATAAAAGAGTCTCAATGTCACCACAAGTTATGTTTTATTACCATGTGAATAGTAAATATAGTGAATAGTAAAGAATGAAAGACTGCACATACTTACAATTTTTTTTTAACGTTTATCTTTCAGTGCGATTTATTTTTAGTAAGTACCTACTTCCAAAACTAACTCTAAAATCCAATCACATCAAGTCATTAAACCGGCGCTGTTGATGAGCTCGCACCAGGGCCGCAGCACCGCGCACTGGTGCCATGGCGCGTGCGACTAAGCCGCCGCCTCGCTTGTAATTACGTCGAGCGAACCGGTTGCCACGCTGGGGAAATAAGGTCTAGTGTTCCATTATGTAACTAGATGATGCACCTGTAGCTCTATGCTCCGATGCATCCTGTAATTACAGGTGGGCGTTTATTAATAAACACCCACCTGTAATATACTTACACATAATAGTACATTATGATATGAGTGCGGTAAGTTGAAAATTACAGCCGAGGCGATATTGCTGGCCCGAGTCGTAGGCGAGGGCTACAAGAAAGCAGAGGCTGTAATTATCAAAGCGCACGTATGTCATACGACGTTCTAAAACATATTTGCGAGGAAAACACATTTTCTGAAAATGACTGCGTGTTTTTGTTGTTTTTCTAGTGTTTAAATCTTTGGTAAGCCAAGATGTATTTTTCTTTGGACTTAGATGGTAATAGGCTGTCAATAGCATTTTGTGCTTCAATTATTATTTCCGGTGGTGTAGACTGTAAAATTTAGTTCTTCATCACTAAAACTAGACATATTTATTTTTAAAGTTTCAAAACAATAAGTATTGAACAAGAAGCCGTTGTTTGAATCGACAAAATATAGAGGTATGTAAATGGTAGGAAGTCTTCCCATCCAATCCCTTGGGTGTCGTAAATGGCGACTAACGGACTAAAGACTGCACATACGTCCAACAGCATAAAGCGGCGACGGGTTCATCAAAATAATACTACCAACCCCTTTCTTCCCTTGGGTGTCGTAAAAGGCGACAACGGACTAAAGACTGCACATACATCCAACAGTATAGAGCGGCGATGGGCTCATCAAATAATACTACAAACCCCTCTCTTTTCACACTAGTGCGGTAATGTAATTTATATGTAATTTAAAAATTAGTTTTCATTTGAATCTATAGACAACATAGGCCTTTAGCCCGTTAGTACCTTTTACGACACCCAAGGGAAGAGAGGGGTTGGTAGTATTATTTTGATGAGCCCATCGCCGCTCTATGCTGTTGGATGTATGTGCAATCTTTAGTCCGTTAGTCGCCTTTTACGACACCCAAGAAAAGACAGGGGTTGGTAGTATTATTTTGATGAGCCATTCGCCGCTCTATGCTGTTGGATGTATGTGCAGTCTTTAGTCCGTTAGTCGTCTTTTACGACACCCAAGGGAAGAGAGGGGTTGGTGGTATTATTTTGATGAGCCCATCTACGCTCTATGCTGTTGGACAAAGAAAAATATATGTTGGCTTACCAAAGATTCATACACTAGAAAAACAAAAAAAAACGCAATCATTTTCGGATTTTTTTTTTCCTCACAAATATGTTATAAAACGTCGTATGGCATACGTGCGCTTTGATAATTACAGCCTCTGCTTTATTGTAGCCCTCGCCTACGGCTCGGGCTAGCAATATCGCCTCGGCTGTAATTTTCATCTTACCGCACTAATATCATAATGTACTATTACAATATTATAAGTTTCAATATAATTTTACTATAACTTTCCACATTCCAAAAGAAACCCTTCTTCTACGAGTATTATAGGTACAGCCCATTTTTAGTAAAAAATAATAAGTTAAAAATACACAGAAGTATGTTCTTAATTTTAAAAGCAAAAAACCATAAGAATAATAGTTATTTGTTATACAAGATTGCAAAGTTGCTTTTTAACCGCGTGCTCAATTTTGATGACCGAGCAAGCGAAGGATTCTAAAATTGAATCACGAGTGCAGCGAGTGATTCAAACATTAGAATCCTGAGCGTTAGCGAGGGAATCAAAAGAGCACGAGGTGAAAAATCTTTGCAATCGAGTGCAACACGTAACTTTTCATCCCACCTCAGCGAGGAAATGACTAAATGCAAAAAATGCTGAGTAAAGAACCGCGTACAAAGCAAATTGAAAAAAGAACACCAAGAGGGTCCGAGTCTGAGTTTTTAACAAATTAAAAAAAAGTTGTATGTTATATTCGGCACCATAGAGGTAGCAGTAAATAGGTTTAATGTTTTTTTTAATTCACAAACTTAGTGCACACGATGTTCTAAATTCAATTTACTTTATCCTCTAGAGAATAAAAACGGCTTTTCCATTCAGATATTGAAGATTAAAAATACTCTTTCCGAGATGGTGGGATGAAAAATATATTAAAAAAACGAATGGTTCATTAAATTTAACACCGCGTCTGAGTGTTAAGTTACAGATAGATGGGCAGAAACTGTCAGACATAAGTACATACTAGACAAAACTAAGGAAGGGTTCTTTTGGTTCACTTCTCCACCCTTTTGTTTATCACTTAAAGTGTACTAGGCCCGCATATTGCCGAGGAAGTGTTAAGGAGTTCCATACCATTGCACCCGTGCCGTGAAATAACGTGGAGTTGACGCGTATCGCGGGGTAAATATAGATGATATAAAGATAATATCGCGCTACGTGCACGAATAACAGGAAAAGTTTGCCTGCTACATACATACAATCTACTTTTTATCGGAATGGAAAGGCTAGTACTAGTTCTATCTACCAAATAGGGCTGTATACGCTTTAACTCATAAGCGTTACATATTATTCTAGGCATACCTTTTTACCTAAGTACCCGACGGCACCGGCCATTGTCACGGGTCAATCGGCCCGATAAAAAAAACGATCGGTTATAATCCCTCAAGTTATCTATGAACTTTATTTTGGTAAATGAATCGTAATATCAAATCACTTATTTTAAGAATAAAACCTAGAAAAGATAGATAAAGATAAAATGACACAAAAATATGTAACTTTGTGAATGTAGTCTATCGAGCCAACTTTATCAAATCGTATTTCCATCGGGTCTATTCCAGAGAAGAAAGCCTCAACCATATTTTATATTTTATTTTTTTCACTAACACCTAGCCTTAAGGGGGATTGCGCGGTGCAGGGTCCGCGGTAATTCGTAAGCGCCATTCACATTTTTATCAAAAAGTTAATAAAAATGTTCAGTTTTTTGGAAATCCAAAACAGTCAAACAATCGCAAAGGTAAAAAATACCTATGTATTTTATACGAATTATTATAGTAAAACACAACAGGGTCGTAATGTGCATTTATATGAAACTAGCGGCCGCTCGCGGTTTCACCAGCGTGGTTACCGTTGCCGTGAGAATATCTGGATAAAAAGTATCCTATGTGTTAATCCAGGTTATAAACTATCTGTATGCCGAATTTCATCCAAATCCATTCAGTAGTTTTTACGTGAAAGAGTAACAAACATCCATCCATACTTACAAACTGTCTTTACGTTTATAAGACACTGGCCTGCAAAAAAGAGTATCACACTTATAAAATTTCATTTTTTTCTAAACTATAGAAGTTATAAATTTAAAATTAAAAACGTTTTATAGCAATTTTATCAGCTTTATTTGAAACTTTTTGATAAATATAGTAAATTATAAAATAGTAACATTTTTAAGTCTTGTGTGTCTTGTTTATCTTGTGTACATTAAAAGTTATTACAATTTTAAAAGTGTGATACTTCTTTTGCAGGCCAGTAGTGTATTAGTAGGAAGTAGGATTTTTGAGGTAACTTCAGGATTTTTTTCTATCGAGCAAAATGTTTCCAATCGTGTTTTTGAAACAGTCATCCCCTCACACATACGTTCTGTAATACAATCATATTGAAAATTTCAGTACGAAATATCTAAAATATTTTGAATAACAGCTAAGAAAACAGCCATTTTTTCAGTTTTCACCGCCTAACCCGTTAAACATTAATTTGTTGGCCTTTTGGCGGTTTATTTGGCGACAAGAGTCAATTGGGGCGGCAATGTGATTAACATAAACATTTTACACCAAAATACCAGGCCGTCATAAAACACTGACATATACGAGTACCTAAATGCGTGTCAGTGGCATTACAAATTAAAACAAATTACTGGACAGCGGGCGAGTCCTGTGTTTGGGGACAAATGATCCTATCAAATACATGCCACGTAAATATGTGCTTCATGTGCTCATATCCAATGCTGTAGAGATTTACTGAGATCAGTTAATTAAATTCTCTCAGGTCAATTGCAACGCAATCAAATTAGCTCTTTATGAGACTGTAAATAATAGGTCTTTACCTATGTAATTGGAGATTCTACAACCAGCATTTTCAGATTTATATATATGTGGATTGGCGCGCAATTCGAAACTCAAATAAATTTTATTCGAAAGCGTTTTTTTTTCTCTTAAATACTGGCTTTGTGCTATCAGCACATTTAGCCAGTGTCAAGTAAGATATAATAGTAACATTAAGTGGGTAGGTATCAAATAATAAGTGATAATGAACGTTTAATGGTAAATGATTTTCCCCCAAACCCCTCGAGACTCAATAAAGCTGTGGAACTTTATTGAGGTCTCACACGGACTTCTTGAGAGAAATTGAAAAGTGATGTTGCACTGTTTTGTTTTATTTACTAACACTCATGCACGCTCACGAACACTTAACAGTACATAATCCACCATTATTTCACATTAATATTCAACAAAACACAAATAATAGAAAATAAAACAAAACTGCAGACATGACGCTTCACTTTCCCGCCAAGAAGTCCTTCGAAAGCCTTGTTAATTTAATTTCAAATTCTGTCATTTGTTTTTAGATAGTTTTTTGTTTTTGTGAAATTGTGGTAGTTTTTGGCGCCATGGATAAACTGAAAATTCATACAATTTTCGATTAAGAGTTCCTACGTGGAAATACCGCTGCGCAAACAACACGAAACATTAACGACGTGTACGGGCCCAACACTGCTTGCATAAACACGGTCCATTATTGGTTCAATCGTTTTAAATCAGGAAATTTTGAGTAGAAGAACGAGCTTCGCAGTCGGCCGGTAACCATTGTCGACAACGACGAATTGAAGGCGATAGTGAAAGCGGATCCAACTCAATCTACGGCTGAGCTTGCTGCGGGCCTTGGAGTTAGTGTCAAAACAACATTGAATCACTTGCGGCAAATCGGAAAGATAAAAAGCTAGACTAGTGGGTGCCACACGAACTAAGCGACCAACAGCGAGACTTACGCGTCGAAGCATGCATAGCACTACTGAATCGGCATAGAAACGAGCGAAATCTAAATCAAATTGTTACCTGCGATGAAAAGTGGATCCTATACGACAACCGTAAGCGTTCGTTTCAGTGGGTGGACCCGGGTACAGCATCTAATCATTGCGCTAAAAAGAGATTACTCATAGGAAGGTGATGGTGACTGTCTGGTGGACCAGTGTCGGACTTGTACATCACAGCTTCTTACCGAATGGCACAACAGTGACGGCAGATGTCTATTGCCAAGAATTGCAAACAATGACAGAGAAGCTCGCAATTCAACAACCAAGACTGGTCAATCGCTCTTCCCCATTGCTTCTCCACGACAACGCGCGAGCTCACGCTTTACGACAGACCATCGCAAGGCTATAAGAGTTGCAGCTGGAAGCTCTCCGTCACCCACCGTACTCACCGGACCTTGCCCTAACAGATTCCTACTTTTTTCAAAATTTAGACAATTTATTAAGTAGGAAAAAATTCAACACCCGAGAGGCAGTACAAAAAATGCTTTCTCTGACTTCATCGCCTCCCTTCCGGCAGACTTCTACAGTAAAGGAATAAACAAACTGCCATCAAAATGGCAAAATTGTATAGATAATTTGGGCCAGTACTTTGATCAGCTAAAATAAATGTGTGATGCTGCGGTGATGTTTAACCCGGAAACACGAGAAATCCAAATAGATTGGTACTGCAAGAAAATCGTTGACCACGCAATTTGTTCTTAATTTTAGGGAAAGTATAAAAATCATTTGGGCTTAGGTCAGGGCTGTACGGCGGATGAATTCAATGTTTTCTTGCTCCAAAAACTCTTTTGTTCTGTGGACGGTATGAGAGCTCGCATTGTCGTGATGGAGGATGATGCGGCGGTAGCAGTTCTCTTTACGGAGTTCAGAGACGACCTGCGGCAAACAAATGCTAGCATACCATTCTGCATTAACCGTTCCTTGTCCTTCAAGAGGAATAGTCGCAACATGGCCGGTTTTGGAGACAAACGTGGCCACCATTTTTTTGCAACGCTCCGTCGACAAACAACTTTTGTTGGCTTCAACTCATTTTCGAACACCCAAACTCGTGACTGTTTTTTGTTTCGGGTTCGTATGTGTATATCCAGGATTCGTCACCTGATAAGACGCTGTATACAGCATTTGAAGATCCTCCGTGACGCGAGCCGCTTTTTGTTCTCATAGAACGAATGCGTATCCATCGAGAAAACAACTTTTTTACACCTAATTGTTCATGCAAGATTATTTGTATTTGACTCATGCCAATGTCTAAAGTTGCCTGAATTTCGCGATATGTCACATGTCGATCTTCCTCAATCAGCTTACGCACGGCATCAACGTTATCTTGGGTGATTGCAGTTTTTGGGAGACCTTGACGAGGATCGTCACACAGCTTGACACGTCCACGTTGAAATTCCGCTAACCAGCGATAAATTGTGGTTTTAGATGGGGCTTCATCACCAAATAGGCAGAAAGATATGTGTCTGAAATGGTCCTTTAATAGATTAAAAACTCTGTATAAAATCAGGCTATTTCTCAGCATAGATAGAGTGCAATTAACGGATTCATTGGTGCTTTAAAAACTCAACTATCTTGATGTGGTTTACGGTCCTAGATTGTTCTCTAGGACAGCTAATCTCATTCAAAGAGTACAAAATGCGTGTGCTCGATATTGTTTCAATATTCCACCACGGCAGCATGTAACTCCTTAACTAATTAGGGAAAATATACTGAAGATGGTTAGGTATGACATCGGAGGGTTAGGGTCAACATAATAGAAAGTAAAAAACCAGTTTATTTGTATTCCAAACTTGACTGGAGGAATGAACATAGTAAGTACGGTGTCCGCACTTTGTCTCAAGTGCTGAGTGTGCCTAACCATCGCACCGCAGCCTTTAGAGGAAGTTTTAAATACAGTGCCACTAAGTGCTGGAATGACCTTCCGCCGCCACTTCGTAATTTCGTTAATGTGTATAGTTTTAAAAATAAGCTAAAGGACATGCTATTACAGCGTCAAAAATCTAGCACTAGGTGGCTGATAATTAAGATGACATCTACTAGTATTTATTATTACAATTTACAATTTTTATTTTTTATTTTTATATTGCCTTAGTTTGTATAATTTATTTATTTTATAAAAGCTGAGCAATTTGTTTAATACTTTAAATCTATTTATGACATTAAATTTTATTTTGTTTATTTAATTTCCTAACGGATTAATGATTTCAATTTAATAATGCAATAATTTCGTTTCGATTTGACTACTGATTGCTTAATCTGTTTTGTGTCTGTTTGTAACTAGTCAATAGCGTGGGGCCTCGAGCCACCCATTGAGGCTTGGGCTAAAAATCGACGCTGTAGTCAACTGCAGCATTATGTCGAGCCTTAGCCTTTTTAACACCACACCGGTTAATGTGTAATTGATTAATGTGTTTTTCTTTATTTAATTAGATTTTTTTAAATTATATTTAACTTATTGTTTTTTATTTTACTGTACTGGCATGTTATTATTATGTTTTGGTGTATGTGTGTGTGTTAAATAAATCATTATCATTTCCATTTCTATTTCTATTTCTAAATGCAGAAAGCATCCGACTAACACACTGTTTTTGTGTTAAAACACTTCGAAAGTCATAATAAGTCTCTTGATTTTTTTCGAGTCAATTCCATTATTACACCGACTTTACAAGTTCGACAAGACCTTGTGACAAGACCGCGTTCTTTTTTTAAAATTAAATAAATGGTATTCGATTAATATAACCAAGGAGTTTTCGATTGTAAACACTTTATTATGCCAGGAACAATGGAAATATTCCATTCCCGATACGTTTAGTGCCTATGTATTAAGGATGAATTATATTAGACCGGGCCGTGCACGGGGCATGTCGTGTGCGTGGCCCGGACGGGGCACTGATTTGAGACGTTGCATACATTTTGTATGAAGCAGAACCGGACGTGACACGGCCTGGTCTAATATAAATACGAAATGTACGTTTCAAATCAGTGCCCCGTCCGGGCCACGCACACGACACGCCCCGTGCACGGCCCGGTCTAATATAATTCATCTTTATTATTAGCCCGTGCCACCCAAACGAATTACCAACTCATCGGACAAGCTGTGTGTACTAATTAAGCGAATGAATCAATCAATCCAGACATTTGGTACTTACGCAAATAGGGTTACTATTTGCGTAAGTAGCAAATGTCTGAATTGAAGAAACAAAGTAGCAAAGTCGTGACTTCGTAACTACGGTTTCGGAATTGTCATTTTAGTGCTCTATCTTAATATCTTGTTTCTCAATATCAATCTCAAAATTATTTAAACTATGCTAAGTTAGAGAGCTCTTTCAAAATACGTTTAATAACCAGACACGAGTCTTAATTACAATTGCTCTGTTTGTACATAATACAGATTAATACATTCATGATAAACATTTCTAGCTAGTACGTATACTATCACACTTACAATTAACGAAACCATAGGAATGCTAGATACATATTACTTGAGTCTGGGTATGAAAGTAGTCTGTGTGACCGCTTGTTTCTGAATAAATAAATATTAGATACTTTCTTTAGAGGCCCAATAAAAATAGTGTAGCTTTCCTCCCGCTGCTTCGACATAATGAGAATTCCTTAGCCCCGGCGGGGCGGATCTGACCCCGGCTCCGGGTATTTCCGAATACAGGCCGGACGTAATCCGGGTCAATTTCACCCCGACAAAGAATCACAGGGGCAGTTCTGCTTCTACACTAATTGGATGGAAACATTTTCATTAAAAAAATTCAAACATTTAACCTTTTTTCCGGTTCAACTTAAAACATTGTGATTTACGAATACTGTCAGATGACAGCTGTTTTAAACATTTTTGACGAAATTAAAATAAATGTTATTATTCCAAGCCTTGTACATAAAAATCAGGTGTTGATCCAAACATTTGTCCATTTCGGTATCCTTTCGTAAGTATTTACATAATATTCACATTAAAGTCAGCGAAATGTTATAAAAGGGTTACGTTATTGTGAAAGACCCTTCTATGAACGTTGCATTCTAAGTAGCAGGCTCCTTTGTAGTTCTGATGCCCTGGTATCACGATTTAGATACCGCTTTGTTACACGCACCCTCATAAATTCATGGAATAGGAAAGAGAGGCCAAATGTTCACATCTCGTTTACGATTATTGTTGCGAACAAGAAACAGTTTAGTATACTTACATGTATGGCGGCAACACTGGCAAACAACATACCGACACGTAGTAAGTAGGGCCTATTAAAATTCGACAACTTTATATCAGAAATAACTATCAAAATTAGTTTGGTGTAACGACAAAGGGTTAAAAGTGTGAACGCAAACACTAGGAGATTAGAATCTCATAGGAGGTATTAGATGTTGTTGGTTCGTCATCCTGCCGTAGCAACGTGCGGGGATTGTTTACACGGGACGGCAGCGGCGGCGCGGCGGCGGCGCGTGGCGGACGGTACAGACAGTGTCCCGAGGGATATTATGAATTCATGTTGCTATTAGGCGAACAGAACGTCTTAAGAAGTTTTATTGCACAGGCGGCTACTCGATCCTACAAAGCTGGCAGATACTTTTTGATAGTTACCGGACATTATTATAACCTTTCTGGTGATACCTATACTGATTATTTAGTTTGTAAAAGTTTTCTTCAGTTAGATAGGTCTGACACAATTTTAAAACGAAAAGTTTTAGTTTGGTTCAAAATTAGTCATAATATTAATATCTATGTTTAAAAATTAACTAATTTAGCGCAACAAAATTATACTACTACAAAATGGTATTGTTGATGTTTTATTATTATTCTAGGTAAATGCTTAATGTAAGGAACACGGTTCTTCCTGACTAACCAAACCACTATTGAAAAGAGAGAAAGAAGCAAAAGACCATCCAAAGCTGCGTTCAAAGTGAAAAAAAAGTGTTGCGAAAACTAAAACCGCCATGAATATGCAATAAAAGTACCAGGGTGGCATAGAGCTCAGAGGGTGCCAGTTCGCAATAAGGGATGCTGCACGAACACCCCCCGCGGTTAGGGCGCGTCGTCCTAAGTGTGACGCAGATTTATCCCGCGCGTCAACGTCACGGGACGGGGACGTTTATCTGTGGAACTTTTAAAATAGGCTATTCATTCATCTGGTCCCTATCCCAGTAGCTTGTGAATAACTAAAGGGTTATTTTTCTTGCGTAGAAGCAAAACTCTTTTCAAAGAATTAACATAAAAATAAAGAGTGTTAGATACTGCCGCCGTGCACTAAGGTTAACAGAGAGCTAGTTACATAATATCTTTAATGTTTCTTAGATAAAGATAAAGATATCAAAATCAAATTATATGGCATGCAAACCTAAAGGCCTATTCAAACCTGAGCGGTATTCGCTGCCGCCGCTGCTGTGGGTAAAGGTATATATACCACGCGGGTTTCGCTCAGGTATTTAGTATCAGTTCCGCGGTCAGAGCGACCTGAGCGGTATTCGCTGCCGCTCTAACCACAGCGGCAGCGAATACCGCTCATGTTTGAATAGGCCTTAACCTAAAGTAAAGTCATTTAAGATCTGAGGTCTAGCAGGGCATTAATATTGTACTGAATTTCATTATGACCCGCTGGTCATTAATGTGATTTGAATTGGGAACATAAAGTAGAAAGGTACAGTGGTACATACCAATTCCATAGCTAAAAAATAAATTGTTCGAAAATCGAACTGGCCACTACGAGTACATTAAAAATAAAAGAAAAATAGAACGAATGACCCATTTAAAAGAGGCGCGAATACTGAAAATTGCTATATCATATTGCTTTTTATTGTCTCGTAGATGGTGTGAAAAGTAGAGTATTCTCCTCGGGGATAAAGGTGCCTTCGTCTTGGGCGACCTTGAATCCCACGCTGCACTCAGGATTCCTGTCTTAAGAATCCTTCGTTTTGCTCGGGATTCAATACGGGGCGCCCGCTACATACGACACTACTTATCCCCTTGGTGCATAATCTACTATTATTTGCTTAAAACATGAGTACTTACCTAATGTTAAAAAAAATAATTGTTTTTACAGAATTGAGTCGTATAACCAATTTATTTTATTTATTTCAATGGCCAGACGTATTGAAATCATTATTACTCCATTAAAGGCACAAGTAAGTACGAAACGGCATTTTTCACAGTAACAGGGAGACATATTTCTAAGGAGCCATTAAAACCGCATTTACGCTGTTATTGGCCATCATTCGCGCAAAGGAAGCGGAATTACTTCGACCCAATTCCCATTGTGCGCTACTTGGCCGGCGCTAAATCCCTTTCGATACAGCCGAGGATTCCTCAATGCAGCCCATTCACGGCCTTAATTGGCCGTGGAGCAGTGCCCTTCGGTAATTATGAGTCGAAAACAAGTGCCTATTGCAATTATTACGGCGGAGGGTTGAAAGAGTGCTCCCCCCCCAACCCCTTCTTCCTCCTCTAACCCGGCCGGTGAGCTTAGGGTCAACGGATAACACCGTTTAATATTACGCCTTTGATCGTCTGCGTAAAGGTTGAGCTTTGATTTTATATACGCATCGCATTCTTGGTAAACGATGAGGGCCACATTTGAAAGCTTTTGTCTTGCATGTTAACTAATTTTACCGGCAAGTTAAGAATAAGAACCATTATAAACAGTTTTAATATCAAATGCACGTCAATGATTAACTAAAAATTTCTGTATAAACAGAGATATTCATCTCTTAATTTGAGGATAAAAAAGTAAATTATTCCTGAACTATTTTGAGTTAGAATAACTATAAAAAATCTAAATTAACTGTGATTAAGGAACGTTCATGTTTTAAACAGCTGAATCGAGTCACTTGCCATTCACAATACAAAAAGAAACAAGTAACAAACGATCCTTTCCCTCTTATAACTGTCAAAAACAGGCAACACCAACGTATTCTACTGTCCATGCAATGCAACCAACAAAAAGACAAATAAAAAATAAGCGGGAACAGCGGTAGGAGGGGCCAATTCTCGCCGGCGACCCCACCCCGCGCCCTGATCGTACTGTGTTGACTCCGATTACGCCTCCACACCACACACATCCTATGCTCGCCTGGTACTTTGCGCGGGTGTGTGAACACAATGCCAGTTGCACGTTTCAACATTATTTAAGTAATTTTATCGACAAAACTAACCAACCGCAATGCAACAAAAACAAAGTAAAGTGTATTCGTATTAACTTGTTCTAATTATAGCAGAACATCATCAGAAACAAAGTTGAAGCTGTCCTGTCCGTAGCGAGTCTGACTTAGCACACCGAGATGTGAATAAAAATGATAGTTTAAAATAAAGAAATTCTTGTTGGAACTTTCTTACGCATAAGACCTCTTTGTACCTATAAAACAAGAATAGCTCTTCTTTTACGAATATAATCCTAATGGAAATACTTACATACGAAAATATTCATAAATAAACACATAAAAACAACAACATTATGTCCTTTTCTATCATATAACATTACCCTACGATATTCACGTAGCGCGATCAAAGTTGACATTTCACGTGCCACACCAAACAAAAATGTTTGAATAATAAAAGAAGTCGTAGGGCTGTAAAGTACGAATGCATGTAGGCTGCCACCTTGTAAACGTGATCATGTCCGCCCGGGAAGCGGTGACGCAAACGACGAATGGCGACAGCAGCGAGCGTACTGAATTACCGATGGAATTTCCACCTCTCGCTAACGTAATGCTAGCTATCCTGCTACTGATCATCTTATTTGTCAACTCATTTTGATTTTAGAAGGAAAAAAATATTTTCAGTTTATTCTCGTAGATATTTTCTTTATTATTAACAGAAAGCGCCAAGCGCTATCAAAAAATTAAATCACTCTTGAGATCTTAACTCAACTTTCGTGAGTACTCGTATAATCCTCATACACGACCTCAGAGCTCCTATTCACTGCAGTAGATTTATATTTAAGCTCATACCCATCTAACTTTTAAGTCAATAAAGCAATTATTGTGAAAGCCTTCAGCGAAACACGTGTCAGCTGGAGATTGCGGAGGCGAGTTGTGCTCGGCTTCATTCAATGATATTTACTGTGTTGGTTTAACACAAGTCGAAATTCTCATTATAGAACTTTTCATGAGGTCGTTCAAGCAGAGAAATGAGTACCAAACAAATTTCCATTTTATGAGTAATATTTCAGATTGTTTTGACGTCGTTGTCAAAATGAGTTTCACGTTTACAATGCCCGTTTGTAGTTTGTATAAGCCCAAGATGCTATACGATACGATCCTAAATTGGTTATATGAGATGGGTTTAAATTAAGCGCTGATGCTGGTTCTGGTCAGAGATGGGAACAATCGACTAAGTAAAACAAATTTTTGTGACTGTACGTGTACACAATCGAGTTCATCTCACCAGTCAATAGATAAACTCGACAGCTTCGCAAAGCAAGCAAGTACAACAATATATTTTGAATTTGTCAACCGACCCTTTGCTGCGACGACGTCACAATGGCCGTGCAACCAGAGGCGCACTCGATAAACATCTCATGAATAAGAATATTACATTAGGTATTCACGCTGAGCCCGCCCGCTGCTTGCTTGCCTTAACCGTGTGTTCATAGCCAATGTAATTTGCGATTACTTTGTCGAGACTAATTTACCGCCTCTAGAGGAAAAGTGCGAGGACCATTTGCACTTATCTCATCATCATTGGAAACACGCTGCAATATTTAAATAGATCTTTAACTTTCGAAAATGTCCCCTAGCTTAAAGTTTTTGTATCTATAAATAAACGAGTATAGTTGCGTATTAAACTAGCAATAATGTTTTAAATACTTTTTAAAAATAATTGACCACAAAGAGGAAAACGAACAAACTGGCTTTCAGTTCCGTCTGCTCGATCAAACTCAAAACATTTATTCGATGTAGCTATTCAATTAGGCTTAATTTCTAAACTTAATACTAATACATTGCTACAACGAAAAGGACCCCTCTCAACAAGATGTCGCGATCAATACAATAATAATTGAGAGCAGCTCTTGTTTCAAAAGTGGAGCGGTAACTTGCGCCAAACGTTATATGACAGGAGCTATGCTAATGTGCCGCCTGTTTACGCTGACACTCGGAAAGGTCCCAAAAATTAAGAAGGCCGGAGTGGATGGACGCAGGACGGCCACGAACTTCGGCGACCCTTCCGCAAAGTTGACGCGGGTCGTTAGTAATGACGAGGGCGCAGTTAGGGAACTTTAAATAAAACTCTCGAGATTGGACGAAAATATTGAAATATGACGGCGAGCGAACTCAATTGAAGACCGGAGGCAAAATTTGATGGGTTTATTGTTCCAAGGTTTTTGTTTTAATAATTATTATTACAAGAGTAGAAACTGTCACCAAAACATAAGTAAGCTTCAATATGATGAGAATTAAAACATTTTAACATATCTAACTATTTGTACCTGTAAATTCCAAAGTGCTACGAGCTACGTGCAAGGTAATCCTCAGACGAAATGCCAAACTTGGCTAATTGGAAATACTAAGCGTTGATAGAACAGAGCACGCGAGTGCAGGCCTAACTTGCGGCATCAGTTCAATTAATCGGCTAGTTTAAAATTTCTAGTCAAAGCTAAAGCAGCTCTGATGGATTTAAAATACTTTCGGTTGCTGTTGAGGCTATACGAGCGAGGGCCAGATTCTACAAACATAGGAGAACGGAAAAATTGCTAATGATATAATGTTAAAATATTATTGTTACGTTGTAAATACAGGGCCCTGTATGCCTTTACTAATCTACAAAAGGATCGTAATAATTGAGTAATAGTTACCTGAAATCATTGTAGATAAAACATCAGATGTCCAAAAACATTAGTCATTGTAGCTTGTTTGAATTAAATCCATTTTTCTTCACATTAAAGACATGGAGCCTTGGCTGACACATTACAAGACACACTTTTCTTGCATTTTCAATTATTACACCTTTCTAAATAAGTTTAAGGCAAGACTTTGCATTAGATGTGCAAAAAAATTAAGTTTGTTTACGTTTTGTATTTGACATAACACCATAGACAAAATGACAGCCACCGTAGCGACGCCTAGCGGTAGCGGGGCGAAGTGGCTGTCAGCTTTTAACTTCACATAAAAGATTCAATTTTAAAAAATAGCCGAAACAGTTCCAGTAATAAATTACATAATAAATTAATATGTATAATAATTACTTTAAGTAATTAAATATAATTCAAGCAAATCCGGAAATAGAACTATTTTTTCTATAAGGACTTTTATCTAGAACATTCGAACGGGAGAAATATTTTTTATATGGATATTGTCTCTGCCCGTAGGGGTTCAGACCAGTACCAGAGAGGAAACTAATACTCCCTAATATTAAGATAGGGTAATTAGTGAGTTAAATATCACAAAAATTAATTTTAAATTAAAGAAAAACGCATTTCACATTGCTAAACGTTAATTTTTTTTTAGGTCTTGTGTTGTAATTGTTGGCAAATTCTGTTAGCAGGGGGCGAGTTATGACAGACGTCATATTTGACGTTTTGATAGTTTGAAGGAAAATTCTAAAAGAACAGGTTGTTATAGATTACCCGACTATGGGAGTAGATTTCATAAGATGGCATTCCGGTTTGAGTGTTTCCGGCGAATTGGAGTGCCGGGTCTAATGACGTCGAAATGATTTGAATCTCTGGCGTGAAGTGGTGGGTGATGTGTTGAGATCAATTCACTGAGGGATCCGTGCCCGAAACGAAGTTCCGGTCGCTGGCAGCCACGCGCACAGATAAAATCTCCCAGCGCATGCTTCGAGAGGCCCGTCTCGCCGCCAGGATTTAGAGCTGGCCCCTAAAGCCTGGACGCGAGACCTGCCTCTTCGGGGCACCAGCGGCCACCTACTGCCAGTCGAGCTGTCGCCGCCTAGCGGATGAACAGGCGTTGACGGGTTTTTTTTGTTACCCAGTACTCTGGGATACTTGTTTTTTTTATTTGGTAACCTTTTTTTTAAGGTTTCGACACCTTAACGATTATTTTCTTTTTACATCCAACGACCCCCAGGTTGGGGAAGTTGTGAAACATTTGAGGATCTGCAAGTTCGACCTGTGTGAAGTTGTATGGTGACATCGTCTCCAGATTCGGGTCTATATCTAGACCCTGGCGCCCTTTAATATTAATTTTATACCGGTGTAACCCCACGGTTCTCTAGTTATTGGCTTTAACCGTGTGATAGTTTTGATACGGTTAAACGGATAAAAACATTTAATTTAATATTTTTATAGACGGAGTAATTTAATTTTAATTTCAACTTCATACTCCGAACGGTACTGGTTTTATCCCAACCCCCCACGACCATAGCTCGTACCACTGAAATATTAGCTGGCTGGTTAGGTAGTAGTAGGAACAGTATTATAAAATTTATTTGAAATTAAAATTATCACCGACCCGCTTGGTCACTTTTGCCTCTTAGGATTTTAGTGTGTTTTAGGGGGTGATATAGCTTGGTAATAAGGTTTAGAGTACTTTAAACAGTAAATTATAGTTGGCAAAATTAATAGAAAGTTTGTTGGACTTTCATTTGAGATTGACCCTAGGGTCAATTTCGACTGATAGTTTTTTATTGTTATTTTCGGCTTAATAAATTGAAAGGAGTAACGTAGATGATTAGTACCTAACATAATATAAGAAAAAATTGTGACTAACCCCCTCTTTTAAATAAAAAGAGTGAAATAAAATTTTATTGTTGTTGGACAACATTTTAGTGAGTGTTCTTTTACAATATACTGCCTAGCTGTAAAACATTTCATGGTTTTATTTGAAAACATCCCACTGACGCTTACGTTTGGGATTTTCTTCCTTTTCCCCAAAAGGGACAAAATCTCAAATGTAACATTAATATAATCTCCATAACACATTTTTATACAATAAATAGGTACGGTAGGTACTTTGTCACAGTTTAAAAATTGTTCAATTTAGTTATGTAGCAATAAATAATGCATTTGCATGGATGTTTTCCTATTCTCTACCATAATAACGAATGATTTATCTAGCAAAGCATATAATCTTGCTTACTTTTGTGGTATTCCTTTTTCTATTATATCTAATGAATCGAAATTTTTATGATAAAATTGCATTAGGCCAAGTAGGTAGGTACTAAGTCTTATTATCGTATCTTTTTTACAATAAACAAGATGTAGGTTAATAAAATGGTTTCTATGTTGCATTTAGTTGTACGTTATACCCTATTAACTACTACTACTACTACTACTACTATATTATTAAAAATCAACGCAGACCTCATGTGACAGACATGTTTAAGATCACGATAAAGACTTCACACAGAAGGAATTTGATCTCAGTAAAAGTAAAAATCTGCTTTATTTGATTTTAATTTCTCAATTCTAAAGTACCAAGTTGGTGTTTCGCCTATATAGTTTTACGAGTCTAATGGACCTAGGTACTCTCAGAGTATCGCAGTATCGCTTGACATCAGCGTCGGTCGTCAGCATTACTAACGCGCGTAAAAGGCGTTGCTTTACTGAATAGATGTGAAATTCTGGTAGGTAGTGCTTGCCACAATCCAAGTCCAAGATCGAGCACCCAAATCGTAAACCAAGCTAAGCGCGCAGTTATTTTTCACGCGACATGTTAAACGAGTGAATCGCACCGACTACTAGGGCAACATAAGTGATGCATAGAATGCTCTTAGAGGTTGCCATTCAATCGCTCATTGTCACCAGGGATTCACACTAAAAGCTCTTTATGCCCTGCGTTACATCGTTCGCTTTTTATTTCGGCGTAAATTGATTTGGTTAACCCCGTTGGCGAAGTTTCGAGGACTGTTCGCCGAAAATGATTGTTATTTTTGCAACGAAATAGATTAAATTCTTGGTAGCGAACTCATGGAACATGTCTTTTAAAAGAATATCCACGCTATGACTGAATCGGTATACTCGTGCTAGTCTAACAGAGCTGTGAACATTACCAAACAGCGTACTAATTGTATTAACTCATTTGAATTCATCAATAATTATAATGATTATATTGATGATTTACAGCTGAGCGATTTTGTTTAGTAATTATTTTGTAACTAACAAAGGCTTTTTTATTATTTTCATTTAACTATTATTATATAAATAATCTATCTCTCTATATCTTAGATTCCCTTTCAGTCATCTTCACAGAATCGTAGTTTCTTTGCTATCAGGCAACGCCGTCGCATACGTTACATTATTTTGTGACCTTACAGACTAATTAGGCAGTGAACTACACGGGTTCATGGGACCACTATACAGTACTGAATGAAGAATGCGCTTTGACGGGTTCTGATTCGGCGTCAACTCAAGACTTAACACAGAGGGTCTCCTGCGCGAGTTTGTAAATGGCGCAGGGACGTCTGGCACTACTTGCATTACCTAACGGTTGGTCTCGGGTGCCAGTACAAATATAATTAGCGATGAAAGGAGTGGGATTGTCAGAGTAGTAGCTAATGCAGCGTATGATTTTGCAGTAAGTAATGCAGTTTGTTGCGTCCAATCTTTTCCACGGCTGAAAAACGTCATGAATGGCTAGTAGGTAAACAATCTATTTAGACGATTTAAAGGTGCTTATTAATTATGTTTATTTGCATAAATAAATGTATACTATGTTTTAGTCCGGTGCCGTATGGGTACATAGGCATAGAAAAGCTGTGCTTCTGCCTCCTCTTCTCCACTTTTGTAAAGCCGCATTTGATCTGCGTCTGTAGGTCAGACAGAAAGCTTTTAGGCACCTGAAAACTGTCTTTCTCTTAGTTAGTTTTTATTCAGTTTTGTAGCGGCATATAAAAGTGCTGGGGTACGAAGGTTTCGAAGTTTTTTTTTCAGAGCACGGATCAGGATTAACTAACAAATATATTGACACAAGTTACAAAGACAATATATATGTTATCCAGCCAAAATGTGTTGTCACGTCCTCGGTTCCGAAGCCGGCGGCTAATCTCCGCCTCATAATCATTGAGTTACTATAACTAGAGACATCACCCAAACCAATTTTTGCACATTGTGTTGCAGCCCATAGTGAGTGGATCCAAGCGATTGTGGACCATGCGGCCGCAGGTCAGTGAGTAAAAAACTGCTCATGGGGTTGTCTATAGTAATAACACCTCGATGTTCATAATAGGGCAAAAAGTTGGCGCGAAGACGCCCCGTGAATGGGGCCGGTAGTTTTTGCGGAAACTTCCGGCAAAGATGAATAGCGCCGCTTAACTCTTAAGAGGCTGTATCTCATGATGTTTGCACATCTGGTGTGCTACGGCTAATAAATAGCTATGAAATGTGAGGAAAAACTCCTAACGAGTCCATCCAGGTGGTCATCTTAGTGTACCATTAGCTATTATACTTAAATCAAATTAACACCGACTGTGTGGTGGAGGCTCGTTATTAAAAAAATACCACAAACCAATCTCTTCCCTTACATGCACACAACAGCATACTGGAGCGGCGATGGGCTCACCACCTGTCACACTCAGCACATGTGCAGTCGTTATTTAGCGAAAGGTGGACTGTGGCAGAGGACTGCTTTTTTTATACATAGCCCGGCAAATGACCCCACTCCACCTGATGTTAAGTAGAAATGAAGTCCAGGCGCGAGGACAACTGGTTTTTTTTTAATGTGACACGTCATAGTGACTACATCCTGCCTGCCATCAGTAAGCAGCCAGTCCAAAATAATGAGAGCGCTTCTCACCGTAAGAGACGTAGCATCAGTCACCCTCACTCTGCCGGCCCACAAAGTGCCTCTTCGCGCCTCGTTAAGGATCCTATGTCATAGGTAGGAGGGAATGCGTGTGCTGGTAGACTATTCCATCTTTTGAAAGTGCGACAAAGAAACGAGTCACCAAATTTCTGCTTCTGCGGTCCTTGCCTATTCGCCTAGTCTCTTTCACTAACCCTTTGAAGATAAAAGTCGTGAAATTTTGACTAAGCGACAACTCGGACACTTTAATTTCGGACACAGTGTCCCAATTGACACTTTTTAATTTTATTATTTTTTTAAATGACAATTCGGACACTCTTAAATTATTGGAGCTGTTCAGTACAGTCAGATAAAAAAGCTTCAAAATATAATATTATGTAGAAAAAAAAACTGTCCGAATTGTCAGTGTAAAAATAATAAAATCAAAGTGTCCATTCGGACACTGTGTCCGAATTTAAAGTGTCCGAGTTGTCGCTTAGTCGAAATTTTGCATGTACTTTGCTAATGTGTTAATGTTAATGAATACTCTTTTAGGATAATATTAATAGCCTTTATAAATAATTTGTAACCTTGCGGCATCGTCCATAGCCAGACGTTTCTGTAAGTCTGTTACTACCATATTCCATAGCCAGACTTTTCTGTGAGTCTGTTTCTATACTAAGTATGACGTATTATAAGTAAGTTATTTTTCACCTCAGTCGCTGTTGTCTGCTGTTTTAGCTGCGTGCATGGTATTAGGATTAAGTCGTCCCGTATACTCAGGGGAAATTCTGGGATAAAAGGAGCATTACATAACATAATGGGAAACATAAGCTATACAGTTTTATTTCACGTAAGCTTTCATGCTATAAATAGAAAACTTTCATAAAGCAGAATAATAATGTTTCATTAAATAATGTGTGACTCAAAGTACTTTTTATTACGATTCAAATTACGAGTGAATAACTTTGTATGTAATTAACAAATCAATCAGTCAATGAAACTTAACTACAAATATCATGTTGTAAGTATAATTATCGTGTCTTCTGATAGCGCATACCTACACCAGTAAATGCTCGATAACTTTCCAAAGCATTTTCGGCAGTGGTAAAGTCAAAGTTATTATTGTTTTTGTACTTAGATCAGAAACGCCTGAAGCGGAGCTTGTCGAAACATTTTAACAACTTATTAGATTATGTTTTATTGCTAACCTCCAATAGAGTACCTAAGAAGATTAGATTTTAAAAAATGTCAGTCAGTAATAGTTTTACGTAGGTAATTTAGTAGATTTTGAGGCTTTAAGAATTTACTTTCACATTTGTTACGCACGATTGAATAAAAACCTACTGCCAACGTTGTTTGCCAAGCAAACATCCCAAATATGTTGTCAAACGCCAGTCGACATCAAAGCACCATGTGATTAGCTTAGCTGACAGAGCGCATTCCGGCTAACTGGCCCAGTTAACTGAACAGCGGGTCTGGCACATCATTTCATTGTACTTGAAACTAACTGAAGAACGATGGGTGCTATACCAGGGTAGTATAAATTAAACGAGGATTGCGCTATAATGACGCACATTAGCTGTTAGTAGAGGATCCGAGTATACAACGACCTTCACCGAGCGGTTAAGAGGCCTATTACATTTCGACTGTGATTTTTGCGTAAAATGGTCAATTTTGGCGTTATGGATCTCAGAAACAAAAATACATTAATAATTATGACTTATTCAATAGTGAACAATAGCTATTGGAATAGTGCGTAGCGGCCTCGCTTTTTGTAAATTTTGCTTAACAATTTAATTAAACCCAAAATTGCAGAGAAAGATTTTCATAAAGTGCGCGAAGGCACTTTTTTGAGCTCATCGATTGAACTACTGTTCTAAACAAGGAAAATAAAAATTATATATAATGTTATCTCTTACATAGTCGAATAGGGCCTCGGAATTTTAAAATATTATTGATTTTATATAGGAAAAAATCTTGTTCTAAACCAAAAATCTTCGAAAATCGCTATAAGTTAACTGTGAATATCTCCTATCTATAATAATATTATTAAGCAAAATTTATACCAGAGTAATTGTTACTTCATGAGGAATAAAGATTTTATAATGAATTTATTATCATATTTGGATAAAAACGATAAATACAACTGCAAAATTACTACAAAATGCGATGCGGCGGTCGTCCGAATTCAACTTATGCTCACAGAATGGAGATTTGTAACATTATGCACAAATTAATTACACTATTTCGATAAAAACGATAAATACAACTGCAAAATTACTACAAACTGCCAAAATGGGTATTTTACGCAAAAATCACATTCGAGATGTAATAGGCCTCTTAATGGATGAAAAGTATTTTATATCAAATTTAATGTGTTAAAAAATATATTGCGGGTGGGTTGGCTGAAAAATTTCAGTCCAGTATATGATTAAATAAATATTAAAAAATATATTTTTTTAAATATTGCACTTGTTTCGATAATAGATAAATTACATAGGTACCAATCGAAAGTATGAAGCCTATAGAATATGCAAACGTTAAGTTGACTATTTTTTTCCTGGCATAACATTGGGTAGGCAGGTGTAAACAGGCAAGTCAATATTAGTAATTTGCAACCGTCTGGTTAAATAAATAAAGTTTATGTTTATATAAAGATAAGCTCATTACAAACACACACACACACCAAACCAGTGCAATGAAAAAAATTAAATTAATCATAAATGGTACTGGACTGAAATTTTTCAGCCAACCCACTCGCGATATATTATTTAACATATTAAATTTGATATAAAATACTTTTCATCCATTAACCTTCTCGGTGAAGGTCGTTCTATACTCGGATCTTAGACTATGTAAGCTGTAAGCGGCCATTAAATATGCGAGTGTTACTTTGGTCGTGTTCTGCTTGTTTCTCTTTCCCTAATAACAGTTGAACGGAAGTAAAGAAATAAAATAATGATTGAGCTGGTTGATGTGGAAAAGTGACGTGGGAAATTCATCTGGGCCCTTATTCTGTAACGATTCCTTGATTCAAAACCACGTTAATTCCTTAAAAAGTTACGATATCTTCCCAAAAACGTATGCGTTTGACGTTTGTGCGCGGTAAGGTTTAGGTGTAGAATCTATAGATTGCGATAAGGAATCAGGGTTCTGAGGATGGATTTCACCAAAGTAGTGTAAGTCTTATTCTAAGAATAAATCCTTATTTACTCGCGTGTAAATGAACTTTACGTTTCACCAACGCATAACCTAATGATAAAATGACTACACTAGAGTAAATGTTATACCGCCAATTTTGGCCGTGTTAGCCCTTAACTTAGAATAATAATGTCACTAATGTCATTTGAAGCAACCTTCAAATTAATATTGTAACTTAAAGATGCCGCGTCGTTTGAGATTGTTGATTGACGAATCTGATAGCAGTGATGAAAATTCTAAAATAATTTTACCACGGCCCACGCCCGAGATGGTTCAAGGAAAGAACAAATTACTTAGAAGATTAACAACAACAACATTTTTTTTTGATAACATCGTCAGAAACGTCACGTCAAACAAACGATGTTACGCCAGAAAATAAAAAAGTGCAAAGCGCCTTTGCTCTCGTACGAGATAAACTGCAACTATACTTTGGTGGTTAATACGCTCACGATTTGCTTAAGTTCGTTCAATAGCATAGAGTAACTATGCGAGAGTAACTTATTCTTACATTAGCGTGGTGAAATGAAATACAAGTTATACGTATGATAAATCTATGTAGTAAATTTATACTCGGGTAGCTATTCTCGTGTAATTTTGATGTTGGTGAAATCGGGTCTGATGAATATCAAAGCTACATCTAACGGCTAACGCATTCTATGCATTTAACTATCCTATCAATAATCGACGCTATTAATTGGTGACCTGTTGACCTAGTAACCTCTAAAACCTGTCTCATTTAAACTCTAGTACGGCTACAGTTTTAACAATTCCAATTCATTTCAATATGGGCATGCATGCAGTATAGCCTGTGCAAAATGTACGCATTTTTGATTTTAATATTTAACTAATTTGAAATTAAGTACCTACTTAAACATTTTTACAATACAAAATAACTA
Organism: Scoparia ambigualis; assembly: GCA_963921215.1. NCBI lineage: Eukaryota > Metazoa > Arthropoda > Insecta > Lepidoptera > Crambidae > Scoparia > Scoparia ambigualis. The sequence goes on from OY992516.1 coordinate 32,394,009, forward strand.
AAAGAACAATAATATAATATTTTTTATATAATTTTAACGCAAATTCTGTTGCGAACAAATTACAATTTTGTTTTGTTTAGAAAAATAACATACATAAACATATGATAGAGTATGTTAATATCTAGTGTAGGTAATCTAGAGGCCAAAAGCGTAATCCACACACAGGACGCATCGGGTGCGGCATTAATAATTTATCAAAAGCCATCGCGGTGCCTTTGTCCGGAAGAGGGCAAAGAGCCATAATTACACAGCCACAAGGCTTACTCTCATCGGCCGTGAATACATATTCAACGTCCGATGCTAAGTTTCAATACTCAATACTCAATATTTTATTGCACACCACAATGTTACAAAGTTGTTATAATTTATATTAAAGGTACAGGTTCATTATGGGCCCTGTGGGGCACAGCAATTTGAAGAGGGAAGACCTTTTCCAATTAATTTTAAATTAAATTAGGATACATTCTTATATTTTATTTTTTATATTATAATAGTACTTACTTATTCTTATTTTTATTATTTTTATTATTTTATATTTTAATAAATAAATAAATATTTTTTAAGATGTTTATCTATTATTTGATTGAAATTTGTTAGTTAGTTAGTTTGTTAGATAGTTTTAGATTTTTTATTTTTGTAAATGTTTGTCTTCTAAATATTCTGTTATATTATAATAGCACCTTCTTATAAGTAATTCCTTTAACTTCTTTGTAAAATTTTCATCATTGCTGATGTTTTTTATTGAATCAGGTAACTTATTAAAATTTTTTATGGACATGACTAGCGGGCTGGAAGAATGGTGTGTCATTTTAGAAGCTGGTAGCGTTAGTTTGTTTCTATGTCAAAGTTTGTTTGCCTGAAGCGGACTATACAGTGGCTGCACCCTGCTATGTACTCAAAACGGACGCAACGGATTTATAAATTCCCTAGGTACCTACTGCTTCCATTTCCTATATGTGCCATCCAAACTTTTTTCTAAAGCCTTTGAGGTCGCAAGGGCATGACTGCGGGGAACATTGATGTTTACGACCAAGCGGATTGCATAAAAACCTCAGAGAATGAACGGCCGCCATTTTCTGCTTTTCCGGAATTTAGACAATTAAATATCGCTCCCGGCTATGGGAACTGAAATTACGCCACAAGCTATCGCTTTACTAGAATATAAAATAAAAACAATGTTAAAAGGATCTTGTGTGTAATCATCAGTTATAGGTAGTTACGTAATGAAATTATATTTAAGTATATGTCATAGCTGGGAACAAAATACAAATAATAAGGTTAGGCCAAAACTGTCTAACTCCAAATACTTATTCAAAAAGCTATGATAATAATACTATGGTACATATTCAACTAAAGTAATCACTCGCTAATCGAAAATTGGTACTAGGTCTCTAGACATACTTATAGATTTAGGAACCGATGTGCCGATATGGCGCGTCACAGCGTAGTAACTTTCATAAGCGCTCAATTATGTAGCCTTAATTGAATATATTATATTGAATCTTGAATCTACCCTAAATATAACTTCGAAGGATAAAAGTGTTATTGCAACGTTTAAATGTTTAATTGGGGAGAGAGCAGTGACCCCAATCACGAATGAGTGGGATGTTTAACCCAGGGCCTGGGACGAAGGGCAGGCTTCGTGCCAGATATTACGAGTCCTTCATTATTAACGACGACGCCCTGGATGTAGGGTTGCCGTCCATCCAAATCACAAAGCCTGATTCAACGGCCAGTCTACAAATTAGCAAATCCCGATATAACTATAAAATAAAAGCCTCACCGGCTATTAACGATAAAACAGAATCAGCATAGCAATTCAATCGGAACCGGACCACCTACTAAAGTGAAAAGTACAGCCATGTTTAAAATCAATGACCGGCCGCATGCTTGGAACCCTGGATGAACCCGAAACATACGTATCTCAATTAATAGGTAGCCATTTCTTGTTTATAAGGCAATGCCGTTAAAAATTCGCAAATTATCTAATAAGAAGATACCGATCCCTCAGAGGGATGGAACAGTTATATCCACTCTTATAGCTGATTCATATTTTCTGTTCAATTGTAACGCTTAATAGGCTTCATTTTAAGTCCATTGTTGAAATAGAACAAAGCTTTCAATGGAATTGTAGCATCCCGATTTGTTTTCGAACAGAACATTCTAGTCCATTTGTTGTCTGGAATAACGTCGATTTGTGTATGTTCAACAGTAACAGATGTGTTCATTTCGAGTTCGCAAACAAGTTTCTAGACTTTCGGGAAACAGAGTGCACAGTATTTGTTTGGATGGGAGAACGAATATTCATCATACAACATAATTTTGACCGCTCTGTTTGACTTATTTGCTGCGACATTGCTACTAACAGTGTTTAACATATTTATTTACATAGCGAAAATTTTAATACTAGCTTACATAGTTGTTTTAAAAATAATGGTAAGTAGCTTGCCACGTGGATTGGATAGAAAGTTACGAAGTTAACAAAAGTAGTAATCCAAGTTCAAATCAGTCAAAACAACTCGTGAAAATGCCTTGCATATTTATGAAACCTTACTGTCAGAAAAATAACAGCAAACTTTTACTGCACAAACAACACAATTACCAGGGAGGCATAGCAAAAAAAGAGCCATAAGTTATAGGCACGAGGGGTTTCGCCAATACCGTTAAATCGCGCTAGGGGAGCCCAATAGGGTGGCGAGCACTATCACTTTGTAGCAATTTGTGTTAATTCACGCGACTATTCTTCAACTATGCGATCCTAGTACAAATTTTATGTTTTTACAGACATGTAAAAAGTGCATCTTGACAAGCAAAGGCGAGAGGCGACTTTGAGGCGTCGCGTCGGTAGCCGAGCGGATAGATGCTCGGGTTGAACGCGACAAATGGTGGTTCAATCCCATAGCTCCGTTACACTGCTGACGTGACCCACTCCGACACAGTCATTTAGATTAACAGGATGGGTAAACAGGAACGCACTTTAATAATAATCTTTAAAAAAAAGGCGGCAAGCCTTCATCAGGAAATAATGTCATCGGTATCACAAGTTAAAATAACACTGGATTACATGTTTTTCAATCAAAATTAATAGTTTCACTGATAATAACTTTTAATCTCCCCTCTATTCATTACCCTTCGCGACGCGTCAACAAGCTTATTTACTTATACTAAAACAATAATTGCTTTTACATCGCGTCCGGGCGGTAAAGACTGAGGAAATTATTACTGCCAAGTTTGGCAATAAAACTTGGCTAAGCCTGCGGGCGGGAACCTGGAGGGAATTATAGTTATTTTACAAGCAAGAAGGAACTAGTCAACGGGATCTTGTCTATCTAATCGAACCTATACCTTTAAATATTTAATTAGTAACAGCTGACTTAATATTTAAATATATATATTTGAAAAAAAATTGGGGGTTGGTATGCGCATCACTTGATAGCGGCTGAACCATAATTAGTAAATTTTTCAAATTAGTTACTTTTGAAAATAAAAATTGAAATAGCGCGCTCAAACTTTATGAACTTATGGTTATAAGACCATGAGTATAAATCGCACGCTACCGACCCGAGACCTCAGTCATTACGCCTCTATGCCCAGAAAATTCACCAACCCAAACAGCCTGGTTGGCAGCAGGCCAAGAAACACTTAAACTAAATATAGTTTAAGTGTTTCTTGGCCTATATAACATATAACACTTAATTTTTTAGAAAATATCCGACTTTAAACCAAAGGCGTTATTTTATTGATAATGTTAAGCTTAACTAACATACAGTTACAATAGTGGAATTCCAATGATTCACCACAGATGGACGTTACATCTAGTTCTACCTCTATCATTCTTAGTTAACAAATATGAGATAGCATCTGTTTCAAATGTTTTGAAATGAAAAGGTTGAGGATAAAAGAAGAACTAATATAAAAATCTATTCCGAAAATCTTCTTTTTCCTGTCCTAGTTCTATTTTACGTGCCTTCGCCGCAAAATGTCATTTTCTTCCATTTCCTGTATCAGCCGTTACGTTATCTAAACAGTTAGTCATTCTCTTTTCGTTCATGTCATCCCTAACACATTCCACCTTTTCTTTAGCCACTTCCCCTCCTTCCATCTATCAATACCTGTTTCTTCTCATCACATGCCCATACTAAGACAAACTTTTCTGTCACTTTTAAACTACCTCTGATACATTTATTTCTTACTTTATCCATTCTTGTCACATCACACATCCACTATTGCGATACCTTGTTTACAATTCGAGTAACGACGTCTCTTCAACATTTTCTCTATGTAAATATTAACTTAGCTCTGCTTATCACACAATGACACCGTAGCTACCCCGGCATCAGGGAATATCGTGCCACGATAATTTAATTAGTGATCGGGCTTTGCGGCGACAAAGGTGTTTAATTAGAGACCCACCACAAGTTGCTTCTTAATTGGCGCCGCTCGCTGATGCAAAGTCACTGCAAAATAATTATTTTAATTTAATTTATCAAACAGCGTATCATGTAGTTGTGTCATTATGGAAGTCAAATATGTACCAATATGTGAATTTAATAGCTTGAATGTATTGCTTCAAAACCGATGTTATTGAGAATTAAGTACCTTAAACGATTTTTTTTTTAGATTTTTCTTTGTTTTCAAACTAAAAGCTTTTAAATAGTAAAACATGACAAGAAAAAACGACTTTCTAAAAGGCACACGACCGAGGTGCGTGCGTACACAACGTACAAGTTTTTTCATAAACGCCCATTTGTTTCGACTTGCAAACTTCTACATAGCAAAAGGTTTACTTCAAATTCCCTAAAACACCCGTGGGAAAAGTTTAGTTAACACGCGATAAGGATACCGGGATAAATAAATAAGATGAAACAGCTAAGTAGTACAGGGAATGGGGAGTGGCGTGTGCGTCGTCGGGTCGTTAGGTTCCTTAAAATATTGGTGAGCAAAGCGATGACTGCCATTAATAAACTGTCGCTAGGACTGCACACGGGACGAGTTGTTACCTGACTTTATCAAAAACTAGGCATTATGGACCGCAGAAGCATTCCACTGCCATAGTCCCACGTTTCACTAATTTACGACTGCACATGTGCTCAGTGGGATAGGTAGTGAGCCCATCGCCGCTCTATGCTGTTGGATGTATGTGTCTTTAGTCCGTTAGCCGCCTTTTACGACATCCAAAGAATGTTTTATTTTAGTGAGCCGCTTCTATTATTACTAAGTTTTAAATTAGCTACTCAGTTGTAGTAAATGGCTATGTTCGTGGCAAACCCTTCGGCAATAACAATAATAAACATATACGTTACGTGCGAAGTCCGCAAGGAGTGTAGATTTAACACCGTCGGCCATTTTAGATTTAGCACACATCTGAGCAGTAATCGCCAATATCGGTAGATTATGTCGCCGCTGCAAGTCACTGTCAATACTGTTGAAAAAACGATGAGCCAATATCCAATTGTTGATATTTTTCCATAGTTTTTTTTTATAGACTTAGGGCTGATTTTTCTGTTAGGATTTAAATAAAAGATGCCGATTATTAGCAATTTGTTTTATTACTTCACTTAGAGACATGACACGCTATACCGACCGGACATTGAACAGAACGGAAGTTGCCAACAACAAAAAACATACTAAATAAGTAAATTATAGGGTTGCCAGTTTATTATAATTTCATTGACATTTTACAACACCCCCTCTCAATGAAATAACATCACACAATAAACTTTTTAACTTATTACTTACATTTTATTACTTTACTATCTTTTATTGACTCTATTTTTATTTTTATCTTTAATATAAACTCTTTAACAATCTCTCATTTATTTTACTTTATTTACTTATACAATCAAATCTATTACAATATGTTGACAATTAGGTAATATTGAACTTATCGTAACTTATACTTTAAATTCCTAAGCCACATTTCTTTAAACAATTTTGCAACAATTCTTTATTCAGTGCTTTTGTAAAAACATCAGCTGGTTGCATATTAGAACTCAAATAATTTAAAGAAATCTTTTTATCCTGTATTAAATCTTTCACAAAATGAAAACGAATATCTACATGATTTAGTCTCTTAATACATGCTGATGAACCTGCTGAGAGTATAGCGGACTGGTTGTCACAATAAATTTTAATCGGACACACATTTTTATAACCAAAGTCATTTAACAAATTTATAAGCCAGCAGGCTTCACTTGCAGGCATGCTCAAGGCAATATATTCCGATTATGTTGAAGACAGACTAACTGATGATTGTTTCCTAGAGCTCCACATAAACAAACAATTTGAGAACATAAACATAAAGCCTGAAGTTGACTTTCTGTCTTTTAAATCTCCTCCCCAATCAGCGTCACAATATCCCTCTAAATTATTTGTTTCATCACACTTGTATATTAATTTATAATCTAATGTACACTTCACATAGCGTAATACCCTTTTTAGTGCTGACACTAACATACTATTTGCATAGGTTTGATATCTACTTAACAATGACACTGCAAAACATAAATCTGGCCTAGTGCCCGATACTGCATACATTAAACTACCAATTATTTCTCGACACAGTTTTTCCATAGCTTTATCTTTAATATTATCACACCTGTCAAAAATTTTTAAGTTAAAATTAGTATCCATAGGAGTTTGTTGACTCTTACAATTTTCCATATTAAATTTCTTAAGAACATTTTCTAAATACTTTCTTTGTGATAATTCTGTAATTCCTGTTTTCAAATTTTGACAAACATTTATACCTAAATATTCTGAGATATGTCCTAAATATTTCATATTAAATTCTTCATTCAACACATTTTGAAGACGAGTTATTTCATTCTCATTATTTCCAAAAATCAACAGATCGTCTACATAAAGTAATACGAAGGTCTTATAACACTTTGTATATAAGCATGAGTCACATTTTGATCTTATGAAGAATTCCTTAGTGATAACAGAATTAAATTTATCATTCCAACATTTAGGTGAAACCTTTAAGCCATATAAGGATTTGTTTAACTTTACAACTTTGTTATTTTCTGAATAAGCCCCTTCTGGTAAACTAATATAAACATCCTCTTTCAATTCCCCATATAAAAATGCTCCCGTTACGTCCATCTGATGTATTGGTAAATTTAACTTAGTTGCAATTATTATAAATAATCTAAAGGTTGACAACTTTGTTACCGGAGCATAAATTTCATTTAAATCAAACAAATTATCCTGCTCAAACCCCCTCGCAACTAACCTGGCTTTATATTGTACACCATCTATACCATTTTTAATTTTGAAAACCCACTTACTGCTTACTACCTTTTCCTCCACTGGTACTTCACTGTAAGTCCATGTATTGTTCTCTGTCAGGGTTTGCAGTTCCCTGTTTACTGCCTCAGTCCACTTACATGCATCACTACGACTCATAGCCTCTTTGTATGTCACTGGCTCAGTTAATTCACTTTTAGCACTGTTACACTTGTAGAAAGACGTTTGTTTTCTTTCTCGAGTGCTTCTTTCTTCATTACGGGACGGTGATGCTATGTCGTCAACCTCGGACGAGCTTAGTTCATCAAAACAAGGTTCATATTCACTTCCAGATTTACTCTCCCATGCTGTATCTTCATCAGGGGTAAGTGTCATTTCCTGTATTACTTCATTGTCTGTACTATCTTCATTTTCCATGCTAGTATCATTTTCACTATCATTTTCATTAAGATTTGTTTTCATTGTAGATTCTTTCCTATCCTGTCTGTCGTCTTCTAGAAATACTACATCTCTCTTTATATCTATGCTATCCTTCTGTGCAAAGTATATTCTATAACCTTTGACATCTTCACTGTATCCCACCATTGTTCCTTTCTCTCCCTTTTTATCCCATTTCTTTCTTTTCTCTTTTGTGATATGCACAAACACAGGTGTTCCAAAAGTCTTTAACTGACCTATATCATAGCTTTTATTTGTCCAAACTTCAAATGGGGTTTTTCCATCTTCTCTGCTCTTCGCCGTTCTATTTAGAACGAACGCTGCTGTGTTTATTGCTTCTGCCCACAGCCTCTTGGGTAGATCTTTTGCATGTAACATTGTTCTTGCCACTTCAACTAGTGTCCTGTTTTCCCTTTCCGCCCTTCCGTTTTGTTGAGGCGTGTATGGTACAGTCATTTGGTGTGTTATGCCACATTTGGAAAACATTTCTCTCACATCCTTGTTTATGAATTCCAACCCATTGTCACTTCTAAACACTTTTACTTTATTTCCAGTCATATTCTCAGCTTTATTCAAGAAATCCTTTATGCATTTATATATTTTATGTTTAGTTTTGACGAAGTAAACATAACGGAAGTTTGAGTAGTCATCTTTAAACAATACAAAATATCTTGATCCACCAACTGATGTATCCTCCATGGGACCACAAGTATCCGCGTGTATTAATTCACATGTTTTTGTTGTCTTATTCTTGCTGTGGCTGAAGGGCTGACGGTGCATTTTGCTTTCCAAACAACTTTCGCATTTAGGAAGTGAGGTTGTTTTCACTTCTATGTTATTGTCAGACAGCACCTTCTTCACGTGATTGTAGCCTTGATGTGCTAAACGTTCATGCCACATATTTATATTTGTCTTTACCACATTTGCCACACTGCATTCAAAACGAATATCCATAAAATATGAATTTCCTTCTCTTCTAGCGATCGCGTAAACATCGCCATGTTTGTAGAATTTGCACGATCTGTCATCTGTCATCATGACATAACCTTTGTCAGTGGCGCGATTGACAGAGAAAAGATTGATCTTTAAATCGGGAACGAACAGAACGTTGTCTATGGTTGTCGGAATCCATTCATTTCCGTTTTGCACTTGCACTGCCATCTGCCCACATCCTTGGACACTAATCGCATCGCCGTTGCCTACAGTCACTGACCTTTCCGAAATGCTTGTGTATGAAGTAAATAATGACCGATCACAACACATATGATCAGGAGCACCAGAGTCCACTAGCCACCTGGTGTCTTGATATTGTTCATCATATCTAGAATTTGACACAACGAACGCATTACTTTTGTTATTATTTTTCTTGTTCCTAAACCAACACTGAGCTTTTACGTGTCCAGTTTTACCACTATAGAAACATTTATTTTTCATGTCTTCTTCAACACTGTTTTGTTTACTTTTACAGTCACGTTGATAATGTCCTATTCTGTTACATTTGAAACACTTCACGGTCTTTTTGTTCTTAACCACAAAGGCAGATGATGAAGCTTGTTGAGATTCGCCTTTGTTCTTCAACCTCTCTTCTTCTATCAACAACCTAGCTACAAGGTTATCAAGGGTTTGTTTGTCGTCAGGCGCCGACTCCCATGCAGAGACGAAATGATTGTATTCGTCCGGTAACGACATAAGCACCTTGGTGATAACAAACTTGGTAGATATTTCTTCCCCCCGCTGTTTGAGCTGGTTTTGTAGATCCTGAATAGTGGACAAGAACACCGACATTTCTGTTCCTCTCTCATACTTAAATTGGAAAAATCTTTGCTGTATAATATGAATACTGGTTTCCGTTTTCTGTTCGAAAACACTTTGCAATTTCTTCCACATCTCGGCTGCTGTCTCGCATGTTATGATGTGTAGCATGACCTCCTCTGTCATCCTCGTAACCAGCAAAGTTTGCGCCTTTGCATCTTTCGACTCCCAGAGATTGCGTTCAGTATTTTCTTCTGGTTTAGTACTCTTTCCTTGAACAATGTCGAGCCACCCTTTCCCTCGTAACAAAACCATGGTCTGAAATTTCCATAAATTCCAATTTCTTGAACCTTCCAGTCTAATCGAGTTGAAACTGTTTTCGCCTTCCATCTTGCCCAAAAATGTATTTCTCCGCCTTCCTGCCGTTTGTGTGGTGAAAATGACGCCGATCTAACCTCACAATCTCGCCGATACGCCGACCGCGACTGCAGTTGTTTTTACAAAATACTTTGCGCGGTTAACACCTTTTATCAAATCGCTAATAAGCATATGTGCCTGGGCCCATAACCTGTTAAGATTTAAATAAAAGATGCCGATTATTAGCAATTTGTTTTATTACTTCACATAGAGACATGACACGCAGAGACCGACCGGACATTGAACAGAACGGAAGTTGCCAACAACAAAAAACATACTAAATAAGTAAATTATAGGGTTGCCAGTTTATTATAATTTCATTGACATTTTACAACATTTTCAATTGTCAATTCACGTCTTTTCTATCTACATCCAACAGTGTTGAGCGGCGATGGGTTCACCATCTGTCACGATGAGTACATGTGCAGTCGCTTTTTGGTAAAAGATGGACTATGGCAGACGACTGCTTTTACTGTCTCCATTGCCTAGTCCCTGACTAACCCTTCTGGGAAATAGTCGTGATTATACTTATGTACTATTTTTATTTTTAACATTTAGAAGATGCAGAAGATGGATTTGGGAGAGGCCTTTGCTAAGTAGTGGGACAAAGTGGGACAAAATCGGAAGATAAAAATAATCAGTATTATAATGTAACCCACATTACATTAGTGCTATGGCAATACAGCCAAAACTGTTGTTTCCACCGCGCGAATGTTTGTAGTACGCTCAATTTATGCCAGTGCGGGGTCGTAAACGATCCGGTTTCCGACGCAGACGTACCTACTGGTGCTATGTCGCCCGCTCTGACTAGCTACCTAAACTAAATACTAACCATTGTTACGTCTAACTGGGTACAATAAAGTTCATCAGTACCTTACGAAACCACGCTTAGTTTAGTTAGCAGCGTAAATTACTTAAATTAGCTGCATTTATTATTAGTATGGGAAAGGTATAGATATCAACGGCATGTATCTTAACCATCTTATAATCGCAGAATCCGAATACCACCCGCAAGACATGCTGGAAGACCTTTATATCGATTCCATACGAATCGGACTGAAGGTGAACATGGGAAAGACCGGTTATGGCTACAGCTGATCCGAAAAATGCCCCGATTACACTGGGCGGCCAAGGGATAGAACAAGTTTCCGAGTATGTTTACCTTGGGCAACTCATAAGGCTCGGAAAAAACTCGTTAGCCAAAGAAATAAGCCGTAGAACTCAGCTTAGATGGGCAGCCTTCGGAAAGCTAAAGACTGTGTTCCGGTCCGACATCCCACAGTCGCTAAAGACCAAGGTATTCGACCAATGTGTACTCCGAACCATGACATACACATGTGAAACGTGTACTCTCACCGCCACGTTCGGAGACTCAAAGTCGCCCAGAGAAAGATGGAACGCAGTATGCTGGGATTAACCATGCGCGACAGAGTCAGGAATGACATTATAAGACACCGCACAAAAGTGATCGATATCGGGAACCGAGTTGCAAGGATGAAGTGGGCTTGGGCCGTTCACCTCTGTCGCCGTGATGATGAGAGATGGGGCAACTGCGTTCTATTCTGGAGACCAAGAACGGGGAAGCAGAGCATCGGCACATCGGCAGACCTCCAGCTCGTTGGTCCAATGACATCAAGGCGGTCGCAGGGCCGATCTGGACCAGATTCACTGGCGACCGGGCTGGTATTAGGAGGACTGGAGAGGCGTACGTTCAGCCGTGGACGATGATACGCTAAAGAAGAGCTGCATTTAAAGTGTTTATAATATTTCCTAGTACTTTTCAATTATATTGATATGTTTTTCTGTTCTTCGCAAACCAGTCAGCATTGCGCTTAAGCTAACCAATCATTACTGATCTAAATGTCTGTTATGTCTTCTTTGATTATAATTGTAATATCACACGATAGTGAGGACTTGTTTTATTGATAAACACTAACATTCCCGTATTACGTTAGGTACTCTCTATTCAGGAATGACAACGGTTGTGCCCAATGATGTATAAAAGTTATGTCATTGGTCGTGCCCGCATAAATTGTTTAGGTACTGGAATCGGATATAAACAAGGTATACCAATGTTAGCCTCAAACGCGCGGACGGACGTAACAATTCCCTCTGTTATTGTCGGCTGCCTCGTAAAATGTGCAAACGAATTCGTTAATTGTAGACAAATAACTCGCCCGCGCCGTTTTATTTGGCTAAATTTCATTTACGACTCCACCATTGTCCCGCTTACGGCCTTCTTGTTCGCGCCGAAACAATAAAGTTGCCCATGTTTTTGTCTGCACTTTTTAAGACTGCTATTTCCATTAACATCCGTATGAATAATGCAAGCGGGACCCCTTTTTTAAGACGCTGTTTCGATGGAACTGTTACAACGTTTGTTGCTGTCCCTTTCTATATTGGTCACGCCCTTTTCGTCCCTTCATGCTCTGTGCGTTCCCCATGGTGTTTCATGGAGTAACTTCTTCCTAAGTTATGTTATCCTGGTAGTTGCTGAGAAATGTCACTATTCCTCTTTGTTTTAAGCAATAACAAAAATATGACTCAAGCCACGATACAACCTTGGTAATCTCGGACCAAAATTTGGTCCGAGTTGGTAATAGTGTGGAATGTCATACATTACCACAGTTTAATAAATTATCTAAACATTACTTTTCAATGTTTTCATATTGCTTGCCTATTAGATACTCGTATAGGCATTTTGGACTGAATAGAAGGGGCGTTCTCCAACGTTCGTTTTATTGCCGTCGCGCGTCGTCATTAGCTCCCTACCTATTTCTTATAACTATATTCAATTTATGATACCCTGGTACTTGCCAAGGGATTCTCAAAAACATTAAGACAACGTGGTTTACTTTTACACATAATACCTACCTACTTTAAGTTTAGTTTTATCTCCGGTTATATGAATTGGCTACTCGACAGTTTTCGGATAGTATTTTAAAAATTAAAAACGCTTATTTTATACTATAATTTTTTTCTCGCAAAGCTTTAAGGGGATCCTGCACGAAATTGTGAAAATTTACGTATTTTTAAGACACTTGTACTACCTATGCGCTGAATTAGTTAAATACATTAAAAGAACTTACGTAAGTTAGCCTGATTATTGCACAAGGTCGTGGACTTGTTGAAATTTGAAACAAATTGTTTATACAATAACAAACAATAAATAAATCTAATGACTCCTAAAAACATTTTTCTTCAACAACTTTCTTAATTTAACGCATGAGACAATAATTCTTACATGAAAATATTTATATTGATATTCCGCAGGTCGCCCCCATCTTAAAAAAGTTAATTTTAATTTATAACACAAGCGCTTGATGGTTTTGTACATTTTGCAGAATAAAAACATTGCTCTAATCAAATTACTAGGTCTGAAACTTCAAAGCAGAATTGTTCTAATTTTAAATACTAATATGATTGATTTTGCTTTGAAGCTCATTATGCGACTTATGTCAGTTTTTGCGATCGCGCGGCACCGCTTCATTCATTTTAAATTTCGTGCCAAAACGGTTGGTCACGTAACATTTAGCCCTGTGACGTCACACCATAATATACAAAGTTTATCTTGAAACCTGACAGATAGTTTTTGTATATTTTGTGAAAATGTGACGTCCGTCACACGAAGCTCAATCATGCATGGCCGGCCGTGTTTCGGGTCTTGTAATCCACAGATTAAAAATCGCAAATTTATTTTGTAAAAATAAAATATTTACAAGTTATTTTAATTTAAAAAAACTATTGGATAATTATCGTTAAATTAAAAACTACCTTAACCGACATATTTCATATTTTATTGTTACAACTAGCGTTGGGTAGCTCGCGAGCGAGTTGTTAAAAAGAGCCGACTCACCTATTCTAGCTCAACTTATTTTACCTCACTCCCGTTCAATTTAGCTCAGTGTTCATCTTAGCTCAATTAGCTCAGTGTTTCATCGGAATCTGTCGGCTCGGAATCGAGAGCGGCTCGGCTTGATAGTCAAAAGGGTGTCGCAAAAAGGATACAAAACAAAATTTTCTGTTGATTGTTATATAGAGACTTAAAACTCACAAACTTAAAAAAAATATTAAGGTAACTTTTTATAAAACGCGAATATCTCGAAAACGCTGCGTCGTAGCTAAAATCTAACGAAATTTTGCCCCCCCTGTAAAACCCGCAAGAACTTAAGCGTTATCCGATGAACTTAACAAAAAAAAATTAACTTTTTTTTAGGAAAAAAAAATAAATCTAATTTTTGTATGGAGCTAAATTTTTGATGTCTAATAAAAAAAATACCTCGAAATTCAAGACAATACGTTGCGCTTCGCGCTATTTCCTGAACAATACACATAAACGACTCAAGAGCCTTCTATCTTCATGAACTACACTGAGCTAAATGAGCTACTGAGCTAGAAGAGCTATATAGCTCTTGACTGAGTAATGAGCCGTATAGCTCTTATCTCTTCAAAGAGCTAAATTTCTCATGACTAGTTACAACTGTCAAATAGCCAATTAGATGTCTGTAACAAGATTCCAATATTATGTTAGTACCTTCTTCTCTTATTTTTGAAACCCAACTTTTTTTAAATAATTGTTTAAATAATACTTTGAAAAAATTCTGTAACAACAACCTTGAGGTAGATATAGTACACTCTTAATCATAAGTCAGGATGAGACTGCATTACTTACATCGATACCTATCGTTAGCATCGATACCTATATTTACCACCCTTTTACAGCCATATTTCTTTTTGAAATCGTAATACAGTGCACACATACATCTGGCATGAGTATGAGAATTTAAATATCAAAAAACGACCAAGTGAGAACGTTTCGTACATAAGTGAAGTTTCCGCAACCTTGGTGGGGTACATGAATAATTGGTCGACTATTACTAGTAGGTACAACCTGCTTCTCCGTGATAATTTTCAATTATAATTAATTCACAAGGCAGCGTTCATTCTATAGCGAATGCCGAATGTGGTCGTTTAATAATTTATGCTGAGTTTTGCCTCGGGGTGCCGGAGAGGTATTCCGATGGGGTGTGATTAGGACAGTGTTGGAATATACGACAATACTCTATTTAATTATATCTATTGATTAACGATTACTTTGTGTAACATTCACAATTTTTAAATTAGTCACTCAATTGCCTTTTTATATAAAACCGTTGTGCCAGCCGCGGACTCACACTATTTTAATAAAAGCATTCGTTCAGAACACTACGAAGTTTTTCTTTACAGTCACTGCGTCCCTGCCAACAGGTCATGGGCTCATGGGCCCAGAGACCATAATTTCAAAAGTAAATTTTATAAGTAAATTTTAATAGTAGACTGGGTACGGTTGTGCCAGGGTACGGTAGTGACAGTCGCTATATTATCGAAAATATAGGGATTAGCGGGGGGCGTGCAAGGGGAAAGACGAGCGCCTTGCACGTCTCAACCTGTGTCACAGTGTTGCGTCATCCGACGCGCAGAGTGTACGTGACCAAGCGCACATTTTGATTTTCGAACGCAAAAAGTAAGTATTTTGATTCATTATTATTTCGTAATTGCTATTACATGTATACTGATAGGGTATTGAGTGTTGTTCATCGATTTAAATCAAATAGTAGCAGTGTAATATCAGTGCTTACATTTATTGTAGGTTATTTTGTTTTGACGTGGTGGTGTTTCTTTTATTAAAACGATCTGTGGGTACAGTTGTGACATTTTTACTGGGTACGGTTGTGACATAAGTAAAAGCTGTTGTTTATTGTTTTAGATGCCTAGAATACGCAAACGAAAGACTAAAAGAGCACAGTGCAACTTAGACAATACACCAAGCCAAAATTTTAGCAATGTTCAACCATCTACTTCTGCCATACCATCAGTTTTTTCTCCTGAAATTATTCGGCCCTTTCCAAAAGCTTCCCAAAGAAAAACGCGAGGACCTAGAACCAAGAAGTCTACGATTTACACGGACACGCCTGAAACAGAGGCAGTCAGGCAAGAATATGAAGCAAAAGAAAAACGACTGAAGGCAAAGGGCATCAAAAAAAATCTCAATGAGCCGAAAGGAAAAGAAAAAGGTAAAGCAACGAAAAGGAAAAAATCACCATCAATATCAGATGAAGAAGAATATTTTTGTTTGGTGTGCCTTGGTCCATATTCTGAAAGTAGGCCTGGCGAAAAATGGATTAAATGCCAAGCACAGTGTAACCTTTGGGCCCATGTAGACTGTACAAATGGTAGTCGGTATTATATTTGTCACAACTGTGATGAGTCGGATTAGAATAATTGTCAAACTTACTTTTATAAATTTTCACATGCTACATTTCTAAAAAAATATATGAGTTCCTGTTTAAAAGATTTTGAGCACGTTGTTATGTTTTGAGTTTAGTTTCAAAATAGAATAGAGTTTAAGTTCTAATGTGATTATGAACATGATTAATATATTATATTTGTTAAGTCCACTTTAACTAATTTTAAGTGCAGACTGTTATAAATACTTTAAGGTACTTAAATAGTGGGTATAAATGAAGACTGACTGTACTAAAGAAGACTACTGATTGTAACCAAAGATCCTATAGTGCCTTAGATGTTGTAAGAGTTTAAAATGTTCAAAGATTTTATTTCTTTTGTTAGGAAAGTATAATTTAGTTGATTGTCATATAAAAATAAATAAATATTTCTTGCAATTAAAGTGTTTTATTGGCATTTTAGAGTATTTTTATCTTATTTTGTGATCATATTACAGTATTTTCATCGTGTCACTATTGACCCCCAGTACTGTCACAACCGCCCTTGGGGTGGGTACGGTTGTGACAATTTCCCTTTTTTTTTAAATTTCATTTTATGAACTAACCATTTGATTTAGACATATAACTTTCATGTTTATACGTTAAGCAATGAATAAACTTCATTAGAATACATTTTTTGTTCAGATTAATAGCATAATAAAAAAGTTATAGGCAATCATTTGAAAATTGTCACAACCGTACCCAGTCTACCCTAGTTCTCATTTAAATAATCAGTGCTGTACGTAGTTGATGAAGAAATACCAATCAGAATAAGATGTAAGTAAAGATAAATCTTACGAGAATGAGATGACTCTTTACCGACATTGTCAATTAACAAGTTGTTTACGTAAACGTTAAATAAGAAATGAAGAATTTCTCTTAGGGTAAGATTAAAATAAAACTGTTAGCAGACCAGGCAATTAGCATAGGCAAAGAGGTTTTTTATTTAAACCCCTCTACGGACGTTCTGATATCCTCTTAGCCGTAAGTACTTGGCTGGTGCGCTCAGCGTATCCCCTAGCGCCCACTTAAATACATTCACAGAAGAGGTATTTAAAATGTCTGCCTCCGCGAAATCCTCTTTACAAGGAGAAAAGCTAGAAATTACCTCACAATTTAATTTCGCTATTTTATTTTGCGCCAAAAGAAAATAATCAGCGATGAGTTTTAGCACTTTATGTCGTATTGTACAGAAGGGTGGAGGTTTAATGTAAAGTTGATTAAGAAAAAAAACCGGCCAAGTGCGAGTCGGACTCGCGCACGAGGGGTTCCGTGTACCATATCTATAAAAATCACGTTTGTTGTATGGGAGCCCTCCGTAAATATTTGTTTTATTTTAATTTAAATATATATTTTTAAAGTGAATATAATATAACTAAATATTCTGTGAATATTTCAAGCGTCTACCTGTTGCCACTATCAATATCGAGCAATAAATTCACGTTTGTTGTATGGGAACCCCCTTCAATATTTATTTTATTCTATTTTTTAATATTTGTTGTTATAGCGGCAACAGAAATACATTATCTGTAGAAATTTCAAATGTCTAACTATCACGGTTCATGAGTTACAACCTGGTGACAGACGGACGGACGGACAGCGGAGTCTCAGTACCTAATAGGGTAATAATAAATAAATAAAAAAAACACAAACAATTAAACGTGACTAGAAATATATTTTTCTCTAATACAATCATGATCGCTATAGCATTATTTTGTTCAAACCAACGAGCATGTATATAGAAATAGAATGTTAAAGAGAAATTGAGCAAAGGAAGTGTGTCAGGATAATCGTACGTAAGTACATGTATAGCAAATGGACGAATTTGACGACCTCCTTGGTCGAGTGGTTTGTACACCGGTTTTCATGGTGTCGCCATCTCTGAGGTCCCGGGTTCGAACCCCGGTCGGGTTAATTTAGAGAAAAACTGTTTTTCTAAATTGATCCGTTATCTTACCATATAAACGAGTTTCACAAGAATACTCATCTTGGTCTTGATAATTGGTGTGAGCGTAAACAATATTTATTTTATTATTTATTATAATGGAAAGCCATGGTCTTTCCTCCGGTTCTCCGTCAACCTTATTAATAAGTTTTGTGATATCTATTGCAATACTACATTAATCTTATTAAAACCTACAATTACGTAGGCACGGAAGCTATTGGGAAAAGTGGTAGAACAAAGCCTATGTTTGATAAGTATAGTAAAACTTAACTATTGTTAAATTAACTAGTTTGACTGTCCTGAATATGTCACATCCAACTAACAATATAGAATTATTTGCGGTTGTAACAGTAGTTAACGTTAAATGTACGACATTAATAAAGTAGCCACGAACTGTATAAGTTTCTTTTCTTCCTTCTCTTTATCTGAAAACTTTGACACTTAATTATTTACAGAAACGTAAAAACAACATGGCGCAGTAATATATCATTCGAAAAACAAAATCTCATGTCATAAAAAAATATAGCCTTTGCGCACAGCGTCTTGCCGGCATAAACAAAACTCAGTTAAAAGGTAAAGCGGTACCAGGGCCGCAGCATTGCAAGGAGGCCGGTGCTCTGCGAACGACACTCTGCAATATTGATGCGACCGGGGACGCGCGCCCGGGCGCCGCGGGCCGACCGCGCACATAAAACATCAATACAGAGGGATACCTACCGGCAAGCTAATCAAGCCGTCTGTCGTTGCCAAAACAAATTCAATACCAACAAATACATGAGAAACCTACACGTTAGACGTTAGTTAATAATACCTAAATATATTTTTTTCTAGATTTTCGCTAAACGTCTCTATTCTTATATCTTAAACTTACCTACTATTTCAGTTTGCTCAGATTCAATTACTTATTGGAAAAAAAGTTGTTATAATGAAAATTTTACTGGAAATTTTATTTATTTAAGTATATATTTCTTTGACCGTTCTATTTGTGTCATTAGGACAGTAGAGTACTTTTATCTATCTTCTACGAGTATTCGTAGCGTTTTACTAGAAAATAACCAAATTATTTTTATGAATTTTTTTTACAGAGAAAGAACCATGACCAGAATCATGTATAGTATCTTCATGAACGAAGTCGTGGATAACAGCTAGTAGATTTAATACTTAACTCGTAATAATGTGTCTACACCCAGCGGGATCGCCTGTCTGGGAGACTTATAAGTGATGCAAGGAATTAGATCTGGATTTGTTCTACTGAATTATGCTGAAGACAGAATTTGTTCAGTTTAAACAACGGAAGTAGGTATAAGCTTTTCTAACCGACCTCCAGCCAGCGCGATATTTACCAAAGTTACGTCTGATGAAGTATAAATTGGTATTAACTTTTAGATGTGCAATTGATTTATTTATCAAAACAAAAAACATTATTCTAACGTCCTTACTTCAGCTACAATCAAGCTGTAAAGAAACCTCCAGCTAGCGACTTTTTCTCATTAAGCATTATTTTTGTAACTTTTACACTAAATTAATAATATTTAAACTATTAAGGCTAACATACATACATACATACCAATATCCATCATGACAAACATTCGTATTTATAATATTAATATTAGTAAGATAATGCAGACTGGTGATATTATTAAGTATTCTGCCTCTGAATAGGTTTCAAATTCTATACTTGTTTCTTCTATACTTTCAAATTCTATGTATACTAACACAAGATGTACGAATAGGTTATTTAAGTAAAATTATAGTCGTAAATAGTTAAAATTTTGTTAATTTAGTGTAAAAGTTACAAAAATAATGCCTTAATAAGAAAAAGTCCGCTGACTGGAGGTTTCTTTGCAGCTTGATTGTGGCTGAAGTAAGGACGTTAGAAGAGTGTTTTTTGTTTTGGTTAACAGAACAATTACAGATCTAAAAGTTAATACCAATTTATTCTTTATCAGACGTAACTTTGGTGAATATCCCGCTGGCTGGAGGTCGGTTAGAAAGGCTTATACTTTCGTTGTTTAAACGGAACAAATTCTGTCTTCAGCATAATTCAGTAGAACAAATCCAGATCTAATTCCCTGCATCACTCATAAGTCTCCCAGACAGGTGATCCCGCTGGGTGTAGGCACATCTCGTAATGTACTAATAATGATCTTTAATTACATTCGTTTCTTTATGAAACGTACACACGTAAATATTTTTTTATAGTTTACCTCATTATCCGTCTTTTTATCAAGCCTACGGCAAAACAAACGAGAAACGTGAGCCATATTGGACAATTGACAACGTTGGCCTGATACCATTGAGGTATTACAACTAGAGACGTCATCGCGAAGAAGTTTCTTCGCACTGATGCGGCCCATGGGCTGCAAACGCCTCAGTGATTGTGAGCCATCCATCCCAGCAATTGTGGACCTTGCGGCCGCAATTCGTCGCACAAAATTTGTTTGACGGTGTCGTCTTTATAATATTATCTCAATGCCTGATACTGATTTACGGCGGGCGGGCCTCGGCCAATCTGAAAGATCCATATTTCCGACTGCTTACCGACCGATTTACCGGTGAGAAATTGTTTGAAATACGACGAACAGATTATTTTATTTTTTCTTTTATGAAATTGGAACGGAAGGAGTACAAGGAAAAAGGGAAAAAAGAGTGGATAATGAAGGAACTTCACAGATAAAGCATAAGTTCCTTGCTAAGTTCTTTCAGAATAAGTATTGAACAACAGTAATTTCTTAGACTACTCTTTTCGAGGATTTGCCGTCAGAGTATTTAGACAAGTATAGAGGGGTCTACTTTCAAAACCCCCTAAAACAAATGTTGGTCAAAATTAACTATTACCAGAAAAACAAAATACAATAAATTCCCTTCATGATCCACTAATATTCCGTAACAGATCCCACTATAACACGTTTAAAAGCCATTAGGAAAGGTGACATTTGTATCAAAACCCAAACACCAGTTTGTCACTATCAAATTCCAATAAAGAGTTGGCCAAGCAGAGCTTTATTACGACACATAACTTTAGAGCAGTAGTATGTCGCTATTGGGTGTTATTGTTGTCCTTTTTTTATAAAAGAAGGAGGCAAACGAGTAGCCGCGTCACCTGATGGAGAGCAATCACCGCCGCCGGCCGCCCATGGACACCCGCTAAACCAGAGGAGTCGTAAATGCGTTGCCGACCTTTAAGAAAGGAATAGGGTTAAGGAAGGAATAGGAATTGTGAGAGGGTGGTAACTACCCCGGGCGAGCCGGCCCAATGCGTGCTGCAATGCAGCGTGGCTCTACCACTCAGACAGTGTCACTCATTTATCACCACCTAGGGGTCACGTGTAGGGTCTCAAGGGTAAACCTACGGACAAATCTTTGTTTGTGAAAAAGTGCCTTTAGGGGGTTTTGAAAGTAGGCCCCTCTATGAAGTATCATTACTTACATCAGTACTTTTATATATATGTAGTAACATACATATAAAAGTACTACCTACATCTCGCCTGTTTCCCAGATGGATAGGTTAGCTTTCCGTTTGCGACGACAGTGACACATCCTTTTCTTCATTTATGATACTATTACATAATAAAGTACATTAAAATCTATGTCAATCGATTGGTATCATGAAAGTCGCGTGACAACATAATTGCAGACGCTTTCAAACTACTAATTATATTTTGCCGTGGAGAGTTAAACAAGTACCATGAAGCAAGCGTTGCTACGAAATATTTCGCGAAACGTCTCAGATATGAACTAGTTTCACCTTGCGGGAAATCTCTTGAGCTTGGAATGAATATAGCTGTAGGGGCGCATGATTCGATGCGGGCATGTATATTACATTAGCGAATTACATTTATATATACTTACATATAAAATCACAACTGTTATCCACGACGGGTTAGTCAGACTCTATAGGCAATGAGGACCGCTAACGCAGTCCTCTGCCATAGTCCACTTTCCACCAAATAGCGACTGCACATGTGCTTAGCGTGACAGGGGATTAGCCCATCGCTGCTCTATGCTGTTGGATGTAAGTATGTGCAATTGTGCAGTCTATAGTCTGTTAGTCGTCTTTTACGTCATCCAAGAGAAGAGAGGGGGTGGTAGTATTCCTTTATAGAAGCCGCTACGCAACACGGAAGATCGGTATATTACTCGTACTTACATTAGCGAATTCAGTAAAGCGAAATGCGTTCAGCGATCGGAAGGCTTATAACTACTTTGTCTCTTGGTACAGCGACGGGTCTGTGAAGCGTGATGCGGAATAGTTGAATGCACTCGGCTGAGCACCTGATTATGGAAGAGAATACCGTCCAAGACTGAAGGGTTTTACATCCATAACTTTAGCAACTAACCGAGCTGTCAGATTGTTTGAGTACTGTACTTCATTAGCAAAAGCATTAACATTTTGAATATAGGCACTACCTGAAATTAATTTTATTATTATCTTTATCCCTATTGTAATTCAGTTCCTTATCATATTCGATCACATAATTAGATCGCTTCCCTTATCATATTTGATTACATGATTCCATCATAATAACTACAGCAGCAAATTATGCAGAGAGAAATATGATAGTACCTACTGTTATTTCAACTGTAGATTCTCAGTATATATAGCGGATTAATTACATGAGCGTTCAACAATATGACACGCATAATTAGCTTAATTATTAATCAGTAATTAATGAGTTATTATCGTAATAAAATATCGTGGTGTTTTCTTTTAGAGATAATTATTGTATGATGTCCTTTGGCTAAGATGATGTTAACACAAGGATTGTCACATTAGAGGGAGTCCTAATCCTAACGTATTGGATAGAAGTAATATTTTGGTTTCATAATAACCGCGTTATCAAACGTTATGCTCTCATGTTAGTCATCAATGATGACTCATCATAGTAACTATGATACATAACAACTGTTCTTACGTAGATATTATGGTAAAAGGTATAGATGTACGAAACAAAAAACAAGAGTACATTATCCAATCCAAATGTCTGCCTCTGTCTCAAAAAGGATCCTAAACAAACAACATATACCGACGACGCGGTAGGCCTAGAAGGAGATGGCGGGACGAGCTGGACTTTTTCCAAAAGAAAAAGTTCTCAGATCGCTGCGAATAAGGAAGAATGGAAGAAGGAAAGGGAGGCCTTTGCCTTGCAATAAGACAAATGGGGCTAATAATTATTATTATTATCCTATCCCATTGCCGTTACGAAAAACAATTGAGAATAATGTTTCGAGTAATTTTGCCAACATTCCACAAGATCAAGTAACCCGCCGGTTGGTTGGCAACCAGAACTCGCCATTTTCCGTCATCACCACCGGAAACGGCAGCGCGCCTTATTGACGGCCAGGCCGGGGCGCGCCGGCGGCGGCGGCCGCCCGTCCGGCGCCGGGTACGCCCCCATTGTGCAACCTCCTTTGTGTCTGCCGGCTAAATGTACGCATACAAAAGACGCGGACATGTGCCATGAGGATTAGTGTGTGCGGGTTTTCTTATGTCGCTGCAAGACAATTTTCAAAGGACATCTCTAGCCATCACAGATTATAGTACCTAATAAAATACACGCGGGAAAAAATTCTACTAAAAGTTATATTAAAAAATTTTCAAGTCCATGAGTAGTATCGGTTATACCTACTTATTAGTATCGGTTATACCTACTTTAAAATAACCTTCCCTGGGGGTCCTGCTCAAAAATGTGAAAGTTTACGTATTTTAAATTCACGTGTACTAGGCGTTGAATTAGTTAAATACATTAAAAGAACTTATGTAAGTTAGTCTGATCATTGCACAAAGTCATGGGTCTTGTTAAAATTTGAAACAAATTCTTTAAACAATAAATAAACAATACATAAATTAATGACTCCTAAAAACATATTTTTTTCGACAACTTTCTTAATTTTACGTATGAAACAATAATTCTTAAATGAAAATATTTGTATCGATATTCCGCAGGGCTTCTTTAAAAAAGTAAATTTTAATTTTTAACACAAACGCGTAGTGATTGATGGTTTTGCACATTTCGCAGAATAAAAACATGCTCTAATTAAATTACTAGGTCTGAAAATTCAAAGCAGAATTGATGTAATTATAAATATCAATATGATTGATTTTGCTTGTAACTTTTTGCAATCGCGCGAAACCCCTTAAAATGTAATAAAAATCAGATCAGAGTCGAAAATCACGGCCAGATAAGCTTTAATGTACCAGGAAAGCATGACGCGCCAAGATGTAATATAACTGCGGCGTTTGAGAAGCGGCCACTTCCGACGCGGGCCGTCTCCGCCGTCGGCGCAGCTGATAAGTCGCATCCGGTTTTGTGGCTTCAGCGGCTGACAGATAACAATTTGCCTACATTACAGAAACAGAACCTTTCAGTAGACTGCTTCTTTTAAATGGAAATGGATTATTTAGTAAATTGATTCTTATTTAGATAAAGATCTATATGTCAAACGCACAGGTGCACACATACCTACGCATGCACATATGCACAGAGACCCAAACAATGTGAATGTAATTTCGTACTAAGAAAGAGTGGCGTCTTCTGCATCAAGTAAGTGTCGAAAAAAATCAAAAAGAAAATCTATCCTAAATTATAATAAGTAATGTTACTTAGTCATTGTTAAATATTAATATTATTAAAGCTTTTATTCAAAAATAATTAAAGCTTCATAGTTATCAAAACACTTAAACCTACGAACATTAAAACATTGCATAATGTTCACAGCGTTTGTAACTTGTCATACTCTGACGCTATCGACCTTCTGCTGAAAGCAGGCAAACGAGCAGGCGAGTCACCTGCTGGAAACAAATCACCGCCCGTCCACTGACACCCGCATAAATAAACGGACAGGATGCTACCTATCTGCTACCTGAATCGCCAGTGTCACACATCCGCAATCATAGCATCGCCATTTGAGCAAATTAGCCATCGTTCCGACATAACGGCACGCTCGATCGCCGTCAATCAGCGTGATTAGGCCGGGGAGTAGCTGCGGTGCTAAACTTCCGCCATTACGCATACGAACCAGCGCTAACACACCAACACACCGATACAACGGTGTTGTCGAATCAGCACTGATATCAGTGTAGCGGAATCTGCATGCAACTGCACTGCTGCCGATGTTAACAAAAAACATGAATGGGTAACTTAATTACAATTCGAAATGTAACCTGAGTGTAGTGTTACATGACAACTTTAGCCAAAATTCACAATTATTCAGTTTAAAATACATTCTACTACATTTTTGGGGAGTCCCCATGGGAAGCGAGGTGTTTGCGCGCGTGCCGCTAGTGTTTTATAATAGTTGTCCATCTTTAAAACTATATTAAACATGTGTAAAGTCCCCAACCAACATAAACCACATGATTGAAATACTTAGCATGATGATATTAGACATTGATAACCTTACGTAACGTTAAAATTCGACAAGCAAATTGTCCCCGCATCTTCATGAATAACTTATCATCTGCTAACTTAATAGACGCCGTTCGCTGAATAAATGAAAGACTCCCAAAGAGTGTCGGGCTGATCAATCAATCTCGCTATCCATTTTATTATCCATTATAGTAACACCGTGACAGATGACACGATAATACGACAAAATTAATTTGAAAAGATTGGCACACAACAAGAGCATCATTTGACTTATGGTGTATGGTATTGGTAATTTGGTATGCTTTGTATGAAATAATACTGTCTTTCATCTTACTTATAGATAAAACTGAAGTTAGGTGAAAGCGCTCTTCACTTAGAATGTGTATGATGAGGTTCTGTTCATCTGTTTATAATTATTATAAACAGATGAACAGAACCTCATCACTAAATGTCGGAACACAACAATGCTACTAACATAGTGTCGGCGACAGACTTAGATTAGATAACCTATCAACAGCCAAATCGAGAACAATAATATGCCCCTCCCGCTGAGAATCGAACAAAGGATCTCAGGCTCCGTCCGAGGCGGAGGTGATTCAACCACTAGACCACAGGATGGCTAGTACCTGTTTATCATTAACTAAAACTTTAAACTTACTGTAACTATAAATAATCAAAAATATGTAATTACGGAAACGTTTTCGTGAAAAATCAGGTAATATAATGACCAGAAAGGACGAGCATGAATAATGATATAAAAAATATTATAAGAGGAAACGAAGCAAAAAAAGTGTAAGTATCTGAAACGTATCAAATAGAAAACTGTGATCTCTGCATATTCCTCTGGGAAATGGACAGTGATACATAGGCACATTACATGAACTATTTATTTATTTAGAAAACTTAACAGTTTTTTTTACCAAACATGCTTTACATAATCTTTTAAATAACACTTAGCCAATAACAAGAGTTTCACAAAATGGTATACTCGTTTAATATGTACGAAGTATGTATATATGTGTTGTCCCCTACTCTGTTTCTTCTGCATATCAATGATATGTTGCATAGCAACAGCATTCATTGTTAAGCAGACGACAGTACTGGGGATACGTTCTACTCCGGGCGAGCTAATATTACTCTGGAAAGCGTCATCGAGAGCCGGAATAAACTTGTAACTGACACCGAGAACATGTTAAGTTATGTCTCGAATAGGGGCCGACATAACCTAGTCCACTTTAACCCCTCCAAAACACAAGTTTGCGCATTTACCGCAAAAAAATCCCTTCGTCGTACCTCTGAACTGTAAGGGAGCTCCCTTTGATTCCAATCCGACTATTGGAATCCTTGGCATCGATATTTCGAGTGACGTTCAGTTTCGTGGTCATTTGGCAGGTAAAGCTAAATTAGCTTCGAAAAAGCTGGGTGTGCTTAATAGAGCGGGTCAGTATTTCACGCCGGCCCACCGCTTACAACTGTATAAAGCACAGGTCAGGCCGCATATGGAATACTGCTCCCATCTTTGGGCTGGAGCAACCCAATACCACTCCATCCATTTGACCGCATTCAACGCAGAGCTGCTCGAATTGTCGACGACGTGGTTATTTCAGGTCGGCTCGATCCACTGGCTCTTCGAAGAGACGTTGCGTCTCTCTGTATTTTGTACCGTATATTTCATGGGGAGTGTTCTGAGAAATTGTTCGGCTTGATCCCCGTCGCTGATTTCCTCACCTCACCGCACCGCACTACACGCAAACGACTGTCATTCCATCCACATCACCTTGATGGATGGCGGTCTACTACTGTGCGTTTTTCAAGAAATTTCTTGCCTCGAACTACAGTGTTGTGGAACCAGCTCTCAGCGGCAGTATTTCCGGACCGTTACGACTTAGGGATCTTCAAGAAACGAGCCTATTCCTTCCTTAAAGGCCGGCAACGCGCCTGCGATTCCTCTGGTTTTGCGGGTGTCCATGGGCGGCGGTGATTACTTTCCATCAGGTGACCCGCTTGCTCGTTTGCCTCCTTCTGCTATAAAAAAAAGGGAGCGCACAGCTGTTAATGTGTGGCAGAATAAAACATTTTTTCCTTCATGCGTAGGTACTAGGGTTAGTAAGTATACTAACAATGATATTTCAAATATTTGGTTTGGATGGGCAGCATAACAAAGGTAATAATATTAAAAAGAAAAGAAAATAATATAAAATAATAATAAAAGTAAAAGAAATGATATCTATCTGAAATGCAAATTATAAATTAATTAGTTAAGGTTGCTTCACACATATCAGTAAAGTCACAGTTCCGACACAGTACCGGCACAGTGCCGAAATATTCTTTTATACATTCTCTATGAATTTTGCCAAAACGAATACGTCCGTGATTTGCCAGTGGGGGCACTGACACTGAGAGCATTATCACTGACCAACTGGGGATACGTTCATAGAGAATGTATGAAAGACACTGTGCCGGTACTGTGGCGGAACTGTGGCTACACTGTGTATATGTGTGAGGCAACCTTTAAGGGGGTGCCGCGCGATCGCAAAAACTGACATAAGTCTCTTAATGAACTTCAAAGCAAAATCAATCATATTGATGTTTATAATTAGAACAATCCTGCTTTGAGGTTTCAGACCTAGTAATTTAATTAGAGCAATGATTTTATTCTGCGAAATGTGCAAAACCATATCACGCGCTTGTGTTAAAAATCAAAAATTTACTTTTTTAAAGAAGGGCCCTGCGGAATATCAATACAAATATTTTCATGTAAGAATTATTGCTTCATGCGTAAAATTAAGAAAGTTGTCGAAAAATAATAATTTAAAGAGTCATTAATAATTTTAGGAGATTTATGTATTGTTTGTTATTGTTTAAATAATTTGTTTCAAATTTTAACAAGGCAATGATCAGGCCAACTTACATAAACTCTTTTAATGTATTTAACTAATTCAGCGCATAGTACAACTGACTGAAAAATACGTAAATATTCACAATTACGTACAGGATCCCCTTAAGAAATTATTATATAGTTTACGATTTGTCAGTTTCAGATAATTTTAAGAATAGGTGTGTTTAAATCTAGACTTGGAGAAATTTAAATTGAAAAGATCAATTGTATGATATTTTCTGTTAAATAGTTTGGGAAGACGAGTCATGACTGAATTCATACCGTAGTTAAAGTATACTAAATAGGGGTGTCTTTCTAGTTCGGTACTTAGGTGTGCAGAACCAGATTTTAGCGAGAAGATTAGAGCTGTTTAAATGACTATGACGGATATCGTGCAGGAATCACATATCAAGTATTTCTCGTCGAGATTCAAGCGGTAAGAGACCATATTTAAAAAAGTCGTCTTCATAATCACTATGACGATTGCGACGTTTAAAGTTGAGATGCTTTATAAAAAGTTTTTGTATTCTCTCTAACTTGTTAATATACACTCGAGAGCAATGAATCCGGGTCACTTAAAGAAACCTATAGGTAAATCTCGGAAACTTAAAATGCTAGCTTAATGAAATTAATTGTGTTTAAAACAATTAAATACTCCTTAAATGAAAGTAATAAAATTTATGAGTCACTACATTTTATATACAAAAAATTACATAAAGAAAAAACCTGCTGAACTTGCCTTAAAACAAAAATAGGAATAATGACATTTTTGAACAACATTAACCACTTGAGAATCGTAAAACCAGACCAGACACAATTTAAAAATCAATTGTTCCGCGACCGCCGGCTGTCTTATGATCCTTGACCTATTACGATTTTCTTGAATTTTAACACGTCGTATTGCCTCCTCGTGCTTCCATTACTGCGTTTACGCGGTTTGGCGTGCTGTACACCAAGTTCCTTATACGATTTTGGGGAATATTCTCCCATTCCTCTGTCAGAGCAATTTGAGCTCACGAAGCCTATTGGGGGAGTGTTTCGTTGTTTTACGGATCTCCCTAGCTCGTCCCAAACATGCTCGATCGTGTTGATATCCGGGCTGCGTGCTGGTCACTCCATACGAGTAATGTTCATCCCTTGAAGGTTGTCATTCACAATCCAATCTGTATGAGGTCAGGCATTGTCATGCATAAAAATAGCATTCTCACCCAAATTGACCACAAATAGACTAACGTGTTCATTAAGGATTTCTTCCACATATCTTCACGCTAGTTAAAGAGCCTATTTCTATGAACACCAGTTCTGTGCGACTCTCAGAAAAAAATTTCGCCCACACATGTACAGTCACCCACCACCGTAGGCTACTTTTTTTTCGATCCATGCTTGCTTGAATCGTGCTTGTAGAGCAAACATTTTGATTAGTCGGAGAACATAACTTTTTACCAATCTTCAATAGTCCAATTTAAGTGGTTCTGGGCATAATATCTTAGTCTTGATATAGAAAGAAAGAAAGAAAGAAAAATACATTTATTTAGCATTCCATCCAGTTACAATATTGTAAAATATTTACACAACCCAAACCGTCACATATTTTGAAATGCCAAAAAGGATTCTTCTCAGCATAAAGCCACAGCCAAGGCTGTGACCTTAAGCCTGTAATAACAATTTCTTGCTACTTCCAAAACGTGGTTATGAAACCGTAAACCGTTATTCATAAGAACCCCCAAGTTCCGCGCTTCAGCCACTTGCTCGATATCTGAGTTACCAATTCTAACTGTAGGATTAAGATTATTTATTGAGTTAATTTGAGAGTCTGACCCGAGTACAAGAAATTTAGATTTGAGTGGGTTTAAATCCAAACAATTCTTATTTGACCATTGTTCAATCGCTTCAAGGTCTTCGTTAATTTTACCGATAGCATCTAATGTTTAATTAGCTTTAAAGGACATATAAATTTGCAGATCATCTGCATATAAATGAAAGTTACAGTTTTTAATGCAAGCAGTTAAATCTGCGCTATAAATATAAATAAAATTGGA
This sequence comes from Scoparia ambigualis, assembly GCA_963921215.1. Taxonomy (NCBI): domain Eukaryota; kingdom Metazoa; phylum Arthropoda; class Insecta; order Lepidoptera; family Crambidae; genus Scoparia; species Scoparia ambigualis. The sequence goes on from OY992516.1 coordinate 32,424,362, forward strand.
CCCAGTATCGAACCTTGGGGTACACCTCGATTGAGGAACGAGATTTCTGATAAAGATTTAACACCATTTTTATCAACCTCAACTCTCTGTGAACTTTTATCAAGATAGCTAGAAAACCACTTTAATGCACCACTGGTAAAACCATAATATGACAATTTGGATTGCAAAAGATTATGATTGATCGTATCAAATGCCCGTGAAAAGTCTAGGAGAGTTAAGATAGTACCCTTTCCTGTGTCTCTGCCCGACAGAATATCATCCACAACATCCAATAAAGCCGTGGTAGTGCTGTGGGATGCGCGGAATCCGGACTGTTTCTGCGGTAAGATGTTGTTATCATTCAAATACTCAGTTAACTGCTGGCAGACAACTTTCTCTATTATTTTTGAAAGAAATGGGAGGATACTTATCGGCCTTAAATCCTTAAAGTCACTGGGTTGAGGTTTTTTCGGGACAGGCCTAACAAGAGCTTCTTTCCAAAGGTCAGGAAATATGCCTGATTGAATAGACTTATTTATATGTGGCAATGTCAAAAAAACCATATCGCGTGTAATACCGTCAGCTCCCATGGCATTTGTAGAAATTTTTGTGATAATTTTCAAAATACATGACTCATCAACTGCATGAAGGCAAAATGTAAAATAATTAAACCGGTGATGCTCAAAATATGAAAGATATAAAGTACTGACCGAATCATTACCGGGTATATTGAGAAAATGACTATTTATAGTATTCGGGTTACTCATATGACAAGGTATAGACGTTTCTTTGCTCTTAAAATCAACAATGTTTTTCTTGACCTTTTTCTAAAGTAACCGAGAATTTTTAGAATACTGATTAATATTCTGTCGGAAAAAGGCAGCCTTTTCACTATGCATGGCTTTATTTATTACAGATTTCATGTCTTTATAATAGTTAAAATCAGATTCCTTTTTTGTAATATGGTATTTACTATGGGCGTCATCTCTTAACCTCATCATCCGCCTAACGGTAGGTGTTATCCAGGGATAGCTCTGATGCTTGATATAAGAATGCCTAACAGGAGCAAAAACATCAAAAACATGTAAGACATAAGTATTAAACCTTAACACTGCTTCATTAATGTCACCAATAATCAGTTCTTCCCACGGCACGTCTTTAACAAGATCATTAAAAACATTTAATTTAATTTCTTTGAGTGGTCTATAGCATATCCACTTTGAAGGCGGTTTAGGCTTGTTAATATGTAAATCAAACGATATAAAGGCATGATGACTTAGGGCAGGAATATAATCAACAGAGACGTTGGAGACATTTGTGGTGCTACATATAGGATCAATAAGAGTTGCAGAGTGATCTGTGAAATGAGTTGGGACGGTTACATATTGATTAAGATTTAAGTATTGTAAAAATGCACTTAGTTTCCTAGCGTTCAGTTCATTGGAAACCAACATATTAATATTGAAATCTCCTAGTAAAATAATATGATCAAATGAAGAAAACGCACTAACAGATTCGGTGAGTGAGTCAATAAAAGTATCTACGCTTTGCCATGGAGGGCGGTATGCTGTTCCAACGACAAGCCGAAGTCCGTTAAGTGTTATGCTCAACCACATCTGCTCGACTTGGTTAGAGAGCGGAGGCTTTAGTTGTTGAAATACGATGCCGACGCTCTAGTTTAGGGCCGTTTGCAGGTCTAAGTGGTTTTAAGTTAGCTCCAGCAAGTCGTCGTCTTACTGTCCATGCGCTTGGGTTACTTCCTCCGAGGCGTCGAAACTGATTTGTAAGTTCAGTTCGGACAAAATCTTGTCAAAATCAAAAAGGACTTGTGAGCGATTAGAAAGATAAGAAGTAATCCACCCGTGTAAGTCACCCCGAATTCCTAGCCGGTACACAGTTTGTTAAGAAGGATGATGTAATCCACACGGTCAAACGCACATGGAGGTGTGTATGTATCCTAATATAGTTCATGTAATCCTAACTAAAATTATAAAGGAAAAAGTTTGTTTTATTTGTTACGCTTTCAACCGATAAAACCGATTTTAATAAACTTTGAAGTCGCGAAAAGCTAGTTAAATATAAACATCGATATGATATTCCAAATTATTATACAGAAATAGCACAAACATTTCCAAACAACTTAACTCCTGAGTGCTAAGCAACTCCCGAGAGCGGCGCCAAATATCCAGTTCGTTATTGGCGCGTGGCACCAATAGTTGCGAGCGCGAATTCCCTTTCACGCGCCGGCGCGTCGGCTATTGGAGTGGCCTACAAAATTGTCAACATTCTGCAGCGCCACTATGGGTTCACTTATTCGATAAAAGCTAGCGATGACGTACATATTTAGCATGTCAACATGAATATAGTACCCGCCTAATGCGAATTCAATTCACTATTCGATCGTAGTACTTAACGAAAACAAGCAGTCGTTTGGCAAAATTGTACTAGTTTATAACTTACCGGGCGCAGGTTTAATGCGACACCAAGTCTCGTTCTTGTAAACGTGATGAAATGGTAAATAAAACTGGAAGTAGGTACTAAATTCGCTTTGGACACTATAGGTACCGTTCGCGACTTGAAATCCGTAAACAACCATATCAAGAGATACCGAGGGAATTTTCGAAAATCCACCTTACCTGTACTTATATACGTCATGGAAGAGACTGTAAATTTTCATCATTTTAGGTCTGGCAGTTTGTTCAGTCAGTCATCGTTTTTCAGCCAATTTGAACTTATCATTTAACATACAGGCTGAATTTGTCAAGAGTCAGAAATAGGGCTTTTTTTAAAGATTTAGCATTCGATAAATTTTTAGAACGTATCGCATCGGAGTAATCGTGCATTGGCTTTTCTGAGTGTGGTACGTAGAACATTTACGATGTCACTTCCACTAGTGCCAGATATGTAAACTCCAGATTCTGGGGAATCTGCACCTGGTGATACGCGATACATGCCTGTTGGTGGTTATTCAACCGTCGCAAAAGTTTCCAGAAACGAGGTCGCATTGCATGGTAATGAATGAAGCACGGAACTTGGTGCGCTTGTTACTAAAATTTTAACTTCCATCGTTATCTTTAAGAACGCGCTGCGTCATTAATAATTTTAAGACCTTTCGTAATATTAGTACGCACATACAAGCACCGGAAGTTATGCAGTAATGTAGGAGCTTTTTACGCATTATATACTTGCCATATATTTTATTAAATAAAATGAGAGAGATAACGCATCTCTGACGAACGCCCTTATACTTTGTTCAATAAGTCCTGAAAATAAAAAGATTTTTTTTGATAAGATTATTTTTTATTCATTAACATAGTCTCCTTCAACTTCAATACAGCTTCTCCAAGGCTTTTCTAACTTTTCTATTCCATGAGTGTAGAAAGATAAATCTTTCGCTTTAAAATAAGCCTCCGTTGTTGCATTTACTTAACCATTTGAGTCAAATTTCATGCCCTGGAGCATTTTTTTTCAAGTCTACAAACAGCCAGAATTACTGGGGGCTAGATCTGGAGAAAACGGTGGATGAGGAAGTTATTCGAAGCCCAATTCGTTTAGTTTGGTCATCGTTATCATGAACTGGTGACACGGCCCTTTGTCCTGTGGCCCAATTCACGTACTTCGTAATAGTCAAAATGTCGCTTACGTTTAGAACTAGTCCTATTGAAAAACAGTCATAAACCCGTATTCACCTTTCATTTCGATAGAACGATTACTCGATAGGATCGCAACTCAGCGATTTGTCAACTATTTAAACTTAATGTTGCCATTACAATTCTACCAAACAAATTGTAATACTTTTTGTTAGGAAAACATGCAGAAATATTTATATTTTTTTTTCAACGACTTGGAAATTGTCTAATTTGACGTGTAATCGCTGACATCCGATTAAACTAAACTTCAAAATAATAGGTGAATACCGCGGAGGCAACGATCGAACTTCCATGAATGCACGTGAATACGCTTAAACAAAACCGGCTTAGGCAAAATCGTGCGTTTGATACGTGAATACAAAAAGTAACTTCAGCGATCAAATCGCTTGCATGTCGTTGAAGTTTTGTTACGTGAATTAGGCTACTGGTGAAAGATCACTTGTTTTTTCTTCATTTGAGACCGTTTTTCCGCGGGTTTTGTACTTTAATCGCTCCATTAATCCTATGTAATATTCGCTATATATATGTTTTCCTGTATCAAGGTAGTCGATGAAGAGTATTCCATGCACACACTTCCCAGCAGATTGTTGTGTCCTTCGGGCGGCTTTGACCGGCCGCTCTTCACTCTGCTGACTAAACGTTTGGATTTCGGAGTGAAATAGTGAATCCATGTTTCATCCATTGTCACATAATAATATACCGACGTAAAAAATCCTTTTTATTTCTATTAAACAGTGCCAAACAGCGCTCTGTATCATTAATACGTTGTCACTTTTGATATATTGTTAGCAGACGCGGCACCCATTTGGAAAAAAGCTTTTTCATGGCTAAATTTTGATGTAAAATAGTGAAAACACTACCAGTTGGAATCTTCACTATCTCAGCTATCTCGCGCACTTTTACTTTTCGTTCTTCCTTCACGATTTTCAGGACTTGGTTGATGTGTTTTGAGTCACTGCTTCATTTGGACGACCAGAGCGTTCAGCGTATTTTGTGTCCATATGACCGCGTTTGAAATCGGCACCACCGACAAATGGTTGGTTTAGATGGAGCAGATTCCGGATAACCATTGTTGTGCTTGAACGGTGTTTTTTTTCCATTAAAAAAACATGATTTATCAAAACACGAAACTCGTTTTTTTCCATTGTGTTCGGAATTTTAAAAGTAGCGTCACCTTAAAATCTGTAAATTAATATTTAAATTGTACGATTTTCAAAAAAAATTTCACTTGATGGCCTACTTTCTAAAAATCAAAAGAGTTTTTAATATATTATGCGCCTTCTCCAAGTAAGTCTCGGGACTTATTGAACGATCTAGTATAAGCATGTCATTATTAAATAAATAAAAAACAATTGTAGACTGCCTCCGTCTCACCTATTTGTAAGTAAGTGGACTTTACCCGAAATTGTTAAGGTGATTGAACTTGGATATACTCCTCACTGGAACTGGAACCTAAGATTTAATTAAAAAACAATGGCTCTGGTAAAAGTGTGTCATCTTAAAAAGTTTTTTTTATTACTTCAACGATTTTATTTGCTCTAATTTTTTTTTGCTGACATTTCAAACCATTTCCACTTTTGTGACTACACAACTACTCGTATTTAATGTTTATTTATTTCGTGAAGTCAAATTATTTCTAACTACCCCAAAAATGTCATCTTCTTCATGTGACAGAAAGTGTCCTATTTTATATATGCCCGAGTCATTGATGTGTGATTGGTGTTAGGGTAAAGAGTGACGACAGGTCGTTTATATCACGCTCCACCAAAATGGAAACTGGTCGCAATTTACACGAAAGGGATAAATAGGAAATCGCTGATGTAACGACCATCGATGACAGACTACCACCCGTGAAGCTATCAGCCGTATTTAATTTCAATATTTTAAAAATACTTAACAGCAAATAAAATTAACTTTACTTATTCATGAAGTTTTCTTATTTAAACAAAACATTTTACGGGGTTTCAAGCAAACTACTTCATATCTTCTAGTCATATCTTTTATACTCGAAGTTTCAACAGAGATGCACCGTCTAGTCACAGGTTGACTCAACAAAATTAACATTAATTAAGCAGTAACATCTGTTTTCTTTGTATAAGCTCTTCTTATGATAAATATTAATCGTTTTTCAAAAACATTTTGAAAAACGATTTGAAAAACTTGCAAGTGATAGATAACTTCAAAGTTCGCCTGCCTCTTTACAGAAGTCCATCCAACTGTAAGCAGGCACCGCACAGGGAGTTATTTCATTTCTAATATCACATAATCTTCCATTTACCGTTGGCAGTTTTCTCAGGAACTAACTATATTTTCAAAGTTCTCCAAAGCAGATCGGAAAGCTAAAACTTGGCGAATGGCTGCAGAATGTATTTCGATTTTATAAAGTGGATTTTCTTTGAGCATCTTTTATGTCGACTTCAAAGATTTTATTTATCTTGATATTATCGACTTTTACGTAACGTAAAGGTTTATCACAGAAAATTGTATCATGGCATCAACAGCTTTGGCGTTCTAAAGATTTATTTAACATTTTGTGTGAATTTATCTCAAATTCTCGAAGCTTCAATGTGAATGTTATTTTAAACGATTCCTTTGCTATTTCATTGCGAATCTCATTATTACCATAAATCACCCTAAATAATAATTAAATAACAATAATATCCATGTATGCATTGAAGTGCTCCAGGTTCAGCATTAAGACTAAGACTGACACACGCTGATTATGACATTGATGATCTCTAAGATGATCCCCACAATGTTTGCTTAAAACAGTATGCAGCAATTATCATATTATGCCATTTGCGGCCACATAAAGAGGCAACGTTCACGTTTACGTCACTGGAGCAATAAAACGACGCTGCTACGGGCATACCGCGCGCGCAGTGGACCGCGCTCGGTCACTGGCGCAATAAAACGGCCGGTGGACGTAAAACGGCGATTGTTTCACGTCCCCCGCGGAGTTGACAGCGGCCATCGCTTTACGAGAGACACGTTACGGCAAAACGTTACGGCGCACATTACAATGAGCGCGACCACAGCGTCAGGGTAACAAACCTACCCACTTAACAGTAAAAAGACAATACAAATTTAGATAGGTATAATTGTGCGAAATGATGATAAAATGAATAAATAATTTGTATAATGAAAGGTATTTGATTATGGTTGTTTTTGAATAAATCATTCGACAACATGTATGAAAGCAACAAACGCCCCAATATAAATTCTGTTTTAGTGTCACGGAATGTGTTTTGCATTGCATCCGATAGTAGGTTATAAATGCCAGCAGGCGTGGTAATCTATTGGATGGGAAATTCGGTCGCTTTCAGAGTGTTGACTGAGTTTTTCAGTAGGTATTCGAGCGAGTTAATGTTAAAATAGACCTAGTGACACAAGCTAAACAAGTTCGACACTACTTGCTGCACTGCTGTTCCTTGGATCCAAATTAATTGTAATTAACTTAAAACTCCGTCAACTAGGGCAACAATTTCGGCGTTGCACACAGCAGCGGAACGTATTCGTCGCATCACATCCGCATTCCTCCTACGTTGCGCCGTTGCTCCCCGCCTGCGTCCCGGCGTGTATGCATTGCGCCATTTAATAACAAGAATCGGCTGAATATTCGGCCAGAGTCCGCACTGTCCTTGTCTGATGTCAACATTCCGACGCCACTGTTCGCGTCGCGCCATAGGACTGTTATTAACAGACTTTCGCAGCGGCTACGAGTTGTAGAGTTATGGTTGTATGATTCTAGGCATATCACCAAATTCACACAACGTAAAGTTAAGTTCTCAATAACTAAAAATGTTTGGTCAACAGAATTCGTGGTGATTCCGATATTACAACTGCGGTCTTTCTTTGAAAATCACGTAATATTTAAATTACGTTAAAATAGGTTTATTAAATTAGCTATATTAAAATGACTTATACTGAGAAAAGGATATAAGCTTTCGTATTGTAAAAACTACATATTATATGCGCGGCGACAAGTACCCCTTTTGGTCCGCCTTTAGAAATGAAAGTACATTAATCTGTGTGTATTATTTTGGTTTCAATTATATTATAGATCTCTTTCCATATTTCTTTAACTGGAAAGTTGACATTGAAAAATTGTCATATTGAGATGTCATACTTTTTACAAAATAAACTAGCAAAGTGATTCCACAAATAGAATGACAAATTATTGAATAATAGTAAGTATTCCGATGATTGAATTCAACCCTCGCCCTCTCGTCCTTAACTCTATCGAGGCTCACCTACGAGGTCTTATCAAATAGCCGTCTTTAAAAGGTACCGGAAATTAACCTTTTTGCATAAGGATTTTTTTTAAATATCTATATAATCCATAAGGATAATAATAGGTAACAGTCAAGATCTGAAACTTTGTATTGACGTTTTGTTTACGTTTCAATATTGTGGTCGAAAGAAAGCTTCCATCCATTAGGAATACATTTGATGTACCGATGTCATCGATAGCTTCCCATTTTTTCAACTACTCGTATACCTTAACCTCGGTAAGATAATCACCCAGTAGCGGAATTGCCTCACATTCGCGACTGTTGTGCAGCCTGAGTGCAGGCTGCAGACCGAACTCGAAGCGCGTAGCTATGGCTCGCTTTTCGAGCGTTTGTACGAAGACAGAATACCTGGCGATTAGTTATATTACCGTGTCTTAACTGTCACTAACAATGAAACGCCGACCGTACCTACTCCCGCGAAATATTGAACGTTTAAAGCCCAGCCCCCCCCCCCCCCTCCCACGCCCCATATCCGCAGCTCAAACAAGTTCGTATTATCTTAATCCTATACAAGTTTGCACACGATATAGAAGTTACAACCACACCCTGTTACGAACTCCATTAGAGGACGGCTCCGATGACATTGTTTGCGCACATCCAAGATCGATAGCGTCCGGCGGCGGCCGGAGGAATCGGACAACCGCCTGATACGATAGAGGGTATCAGATCGATACCGAGTGTCCGGTGTCAGAGTGTTCAGATATCGAGAGCATTCCGTAGGCCAATTGTCGTGTCAGATGGCGCGCGAGCGTGACGAGCCACAGATAGTATTAATTGTGTCAAAGATTCGATTAGTCTGTGACGTCGCCGTCGGCTTGCGGTACGGCGCTCTGCGGTCGGATGCAAACGCCATATCTGCGGAAGGAGGCTTACTTAATCGAGTTCCTTCACATGAGTGACTAATCCATTACGCCCTTCGACCCTGTTTGAAATAAAAGCCTCTAAGTTCCGCTGCAGAGCACATCACAACATCAGCGAATAAATTAAGTATTTCAAAATGACGTCAACATTGAATTTTACATCGCACACATTTTAAACACAGTCTTTCTAATGAATAGGGCCGCAGCGCACCTGAGGAACGGCATGAAAGCACGCCTGCCCGCCTATACTAAATTAATTTAACGTGCGCTCTGCTTTTGCACGAATGCGCGTTAACGCAGTGAGCAAACAAGCGGTAACGAGTCTTGAATTGCGCAAATTTTCTGTTTTGTGATGATTTCTGAATGCTTCTACTCTACTTCGAGACACGAACGAGTACCAAGGCAGCATCAGTTTACAAGGGGTGTTCGGGGGCTCGGCTCTGGCTGCGGGCGTAATAACTTATCGCCGGCCGCAAATAAACATAGCGACGGGCTCCCTTAATCAAGGTGGAAGGCTGTTTACATCTCATTTACATTGTCGATGTAATTGCTCGACTACCTTTTGTTGCGTGGAGGCCTCAGAAATAAGCCACGAGAGACAACTACTAAGTTAAATGGGAAAGACCCTTCACATTCATTATTAAGGCTTCTGCTACCATGCTTAAGTACAGGTAAAAATGTTTATGTATGTACACTTTTTCATAAGTTATTTTTTTTAAATTAGATCAGATTAATTTTATCTTTATACAGTGCTTGATATAACTTACAAGACAAGGAGAGTAAAGGTCTCCGTAAGACAAGGAGAGTAAACCAGGAGCAGGGAAGCAAATGCGGTAGGGCGTTCATCAGTCAGACAGTGGAGACCGCAGTCCGCAATCCCGTGGCAAAACACCTGCCGTTAAGCTTTATGCCCTTGTCGTTTATAACCGCCTGGTACTTTATAATCTTATGAGATGAGTTTCTAAGGCGTCTTTTTTACTACAGAATATAAATGTTGAGGTTTGCCACAAAGTCGCAATTTTATTTAAATTAAATAAAAGTAAGTAGGTACCTATATAATCCTACTACCTATCACATCACACTAATATTATAAAGGCGAAAGTTTGTGAGTGAGTGTGTGTATGTTTGTTACTCTTTCACGAAAAAAACTACTGAATTGATTTAGATGAAATTCGGCAGACAGATAGTTTATAACCTATATTATTACACACACACAGGATTAACACATAGGATACTTTTTATCCCGATATTCCCACGGGAACGAAAACCACGCGGGTGAAACCGCGAGCGGCCGCTAGTATTTTTATAAAGCAAAGACTGTAATGACAATAATAACTTTAATTTGCATTTAGTTCAATCTTTCACAATTTTCATACCTAATAGTTTCTGAACGATTTATTGTGTGCTCTTTTTATCATTTATAATTAATTTCAGAGCATGCTCAAGTTACTCTCACTCAAGAAGCAATTTTGTCTACTACCCATAAGTTCTTTTCGTCTGTAGGTTGATTCCTAGGAGGCTTTTGGTTGAGCGGTTATCAAGAGAAGATCAATCTATTGCCAAAGTCCAATCCTTCCCCAAGGCTCCCTGGATACCGCAAGTGATTCCCGTTTATTGCTTATAAACTACGGCGGTTTAATTGAATGCACCGCGTGACGATAGCTCACTCCAAGGGTTTGTATGGTAATGGATGGGTATGTTGTCCGGGGCGCCTACATTTGCATTGACAAACATCATTTATATCTCGAGTCCTTAACGATATTTAATTTAATCTTACTTATTCACTCTATTGAAACTTAGTTCATTTACCTATTTAAGGCTGTTCTTGTAGGTGTAAAGTATAGTTCGTAATTACCTTAAAAAAACCACAATTTACCCAATGAAAACTCGTTTATTACTCGGGGTATTCTCTGGAACTATATTGATTCCGAATTCTTTCTCTGTATTTACGTTGGAAGCTATTTAATTACGCTGTCGAACTGTGTTTGGAGGTTTTAAGTATTGGTCGACCACTTTCCGGCGATATTAGCTTGCGCTGCGCTCCATTCCGATCGCGTGTACGTACGGCCCCTTACTCTTGAAACCGATCGCTATCGGATCAGATTGGTAAAGTGAATTTTCGTATTTTTAAGTTACGACACCAGCGCTAATTTGGATACATATTGGGTGAACTACATGGCATGAGTTTTGTATTTTTTCACTCAATATCCACGCAATATGAATCCATATTAGCTCTGGTGTCGTAACTTAGGAGTATGAAAATTCACAATACCAATCCGATCCAATAGCGATCGGTTTCAAGAGTAAGGGGGCTGTAGCGTGCGCGTAGATCGTGATGTGCAAGTGAATATCGCCGAATTTGGTCGACCGGGAACTTCCTCGATCTTAAGACACAATTCTACCTGGCCTGGGGCCTAGGTCAGCTGGGAGCGCACTCTAGATAGCTATGATACGCCTACCTTACTTCGAATCGCAGGATTGATGTTTCTCGAGATGTGAAGTAGTATAAAACTGCTATTTTGACGTCGCCTCACTTGAACATTTATGAACTTACCTGTAAAAAAAGAGAAACAAATTAAAATATAACACAGAATACTTATGTAAAGAACAGGACACGTTATAAATTAATGTTTTCGTAGTATGTAGGTACACATGTACAGAGTTTTAGGCCGAGAAATTACTTTAACATCATAACACAGTTTAAGAGTCCCTAAAAACAAGGGTACATTACTGTTATTTATCAAGTCAAAAACTGCTCAGATCATTATCATCATCATCTTCATCCACTGGGTATGTAATCCAGTGCTGGTGGTGTTATTAGGCCTCAGCACACGCTTCACAAGCCATTCCTGTATTAAGCCAAGAATTACCCGCAACTATTTCAGGATGTACCTAATTGCGACTCTTCGTATGTCCACCGCACCTATTTCATATAAAGCCAATAATAAAGTCCTACCAAATCCCGCCCGGCAGAGCGAGCTAGCCACCACCGCCTCCGTGAACCAATCTGAGGCGCCATTGATTGCATTAGCCGCCGTATTCGCAATAATGCCTCTTTCGGGACATTACAATTGTAAATTGTCGCGGCCGGCGGGGGCTTAACCCACTTGTTACTGAAACTATTTTTTGTCTCGTATTTCCATAATTTTTGGATATTGTAACCTTGATGTATATAGTAACAACGAAAAAATAATAAAAAAAACATAGTTTTCTGGAAAGCTCGGAAAATGTGGATCGTTATAACGATCAGTAGTAGCAGGCGGGTAGGTCAACGCTCATACAAGAACCAGTCTACCATTTAGCGATAATATTCTATTTGAATGAAATAAAACAGACATGTTTTTATGAAAAAAGGCTTTATTTTGTTTTCAAAATCTTTTATTTACAAATTAGTTTACTTATGTAGGAGTGGTAGGTTATAAAACATATTTTTGGGTGTAAATTAATATTACACTTTTGACAAGTGAAGTTGGTATTTTTTTTGCATATCCAACATCTGAGCTGGATGTCCTTGTATTCTACGATATGATCGATTTTATCATAGCTAGAAGTTTCCTTATAATCGTGGAGATGGACAAGGGCCGCGTTTATCTTTTTTATATGTTTCTAGTACACCCCTGGCTACTGTTCTCCGAAAGTAAGGTGATTGTACTCTCCACCATCACTTTTGTACAGTTGCCAGGCATTGTGTGTAGCCATGTCCAGACAGTGAGATAATAAAGAAAAATAGCATTTCTTGCCACCAATGTAAATCTATCCCTTGACATGGCATTGTATACAATACTGAAATCTGTGTCCGATGATTTCTCCCAGTACATTTTTCTTCGAGGAACTACGATGTAGCCGCTGTACAGAAGTATGCAGAGGCAACATTTCATCTCACTCAATGTCACATTGCCAACTTTATTTCTTTTGAATGGCGTAAATATTTGTGTACTTGACCAACAATTCGATAACGCCATCATCAAACATACACTCGAAATATAAAGGTGACTGAAGGTGTTTTCGTCCATGGTTTTCTTGCCATTGTAGTTGGTCGCGCGGGTTATGGCGATATCACCAAGTATATGACTGAGTATTTGATACAGTTGGGTTGGCTCAATATAAGGGACGACTAAAAGCGTGTTGCTAATTACTTGATCTGCACTAGATGTCGATGGCTCAGGTTCAGCTTCTTCAATTGGAGGTTCCTCTGTGGCCCGACGCCTTTTGGCTAAAGAAGACAGAGGTTCGTCGTCTTCATCACTGTCAGCGGACCCGTAATCAATTTGTGCAGGTGCTTTTAGCTGAGAACCTAGAAAAATGTAAGTTGATATATAAGAACAACTCAACGCATGAGAAAAACATTTACGATCAAAATAAAAGTTCTATAACATACTTGGGAGATTGTTCAAAGTAAGATACTCTTCAACACCCGAATCTTCGTCTGGGGCAGCATTTGCCTTTTCTGGTGGTAAAATAGTCAAATTTCTTGGAAATAGGGCATCGTCATCTTATTGCTCTAGTTCATCGATGATTTAATTGAGCGACAACATCTTAGTAAGTCTTGACCTGAAAGTTACAAATAACACCCCCATATTACTACCGATCGTTATAAAGATCATAAAATCTATCATCATTTTTTATACTAAAATATTGTACAAAAACCAAATTTTATTTCATGAATGTGTAAGACAGGTTGTAAATTTTTAAAAAACATCAATAAAAATAATTGCAATCACAAACAATTTTATAAAAACTTACCGATTTTAACACATTGTGGAAGTTAAATCCGCCAATACAACTTAAAACACAAATTTACTTAGAAATTATAAACAAATAATATTTACGTAAGCGCAAAAACAATGTCGAACGATCACCACGACGATTAATATACAACAAGCAGTAAAAGTCCACTTGTAATATGTTTCAATTGGGGGTACTTTTAATAGATTTTTTTGATCTTTATAACGATCGGTCGCTGTAAATGGGTTAATGTTTATTGTTATTCCTTTTTTAGGATTCCGCAGTAAACCAGCAATCATTAGTAACGTCATGGCAGCTCGTCCAGTTTCAGAGAAGTAAACCTCGTTTAAAATAACTAAACAAATCTTCATAAAGGTATTTACTGCTTTTAAGAAGCGAAACCATAAGTCATAACACATTGTTTTCTGAACTAAACGCTATAGAGATTTTAAGATTTATAAGTTACAAGCTGTCCCGGCGGGTTACCTATCATACATTCGAAATTTGCCTGTACGAATTTTATTTGGCCGAAAACGTTTTGTAATTTTTTGTTTTCCATAATTTTCTTTTTACCGAAAACACAATTTACAATGTTTTGAAATGCCGATTATCGATTGTTATTTTTTTTTAAATCTCTATATTTTGAAATCCCACTCAACGTTTGGCCGAAGCTAATAATGCTAGACGATTCATTTTCATTATTAAAATTCATTATTAAAATACAACATTTTAAATAATTGAAATCCATAATATCATCGAACAACTTGTAATCGTAGTAAGCACCACGCAAGCAAGCACGCAGCATGCAAACAAGCATGCAGCATGTAAGCAAGCAAGCTTGGAGCTTGCAAGCAAGCTGCGGCATACATGCAAGCATGCAGCATGCAAGCAAGCATGCAGCATGCAAGCAAGCATGCAGCATGAAAAGAAGCAAGCAGCAAGCAACCAAGCATGCAGCAAGTATGCAGCAAGCATGCAGCATGCAACCAAGCATGCAGCAGGCATGGTTTCTGTCACGGCTCCGGCGCTGCGAGGCTCCGGCGGTCCCACGCGAGCTTATCGTCGCAGATGGCTTACGCTCACCACCGCAGCTTCGGCTTCTTCGCGGGCCGCCTCGCCCCTAAGCGCCTACGCGGGCTTGAATTACACTCTAGCGTAGGGCAGACAAGACTACGTGGAGTCGGTTTTGCCGCGATTCGTTTCTGTCACTGACTTTTGAAACACAATCTTACCGGAAACATAAAGTATTAACTTTTTAAGACATTTAAGATTATTCACCTAATAATATAAATATATGAAAAACAAAATAAAAACTGGGTATGAGTATGACATTTTAGAGGAAAAGTTACTTCGAATTTTAATACTTCTAGATATTAAATTTATTGTAAACAAAACATCTTCCAAAAGAAAAAAAGTAGTTTTGATAATCAGCTAATAGTTTTTCTGGAAAATGAAACGTATGTATGATAAGTTTATGGATTAACAAAATTATGTAAAAGCAACGATCTGGTATTTAAAACTTCGTCATACCGTTTTCGAACAATTGAAATTCGTACAGGTAAGTTTCGAATTTATGATAGGTTACCGTCCCGGCGACTTCGTACCGCCTAACAATCAATGAATCTAGTGTAGGTCTGAACAATAACGTCAAGCTGTCAATTCTAAAGTCAATTCTGTAAATTTGTTGATGTGATAAATTTTAATCTTCTACAGTAATTTAATTTAAAAAATGTCATCCATCTCATCTCAACCCCATGCGAAATAGTCCAGTGGCATGATATGAGGCGATCTCGCGGGCCATTTGATGGGGCCGTCTGTAGCTGTACTAGTACAGTTAAATTAAAAATAATTGTCATTGAGAAAGCTTTTGAAAATTCGATTTTATGTGCTTACACAAGATTTCTTAGCAAAATTTGGTCCTTTTACTCACAGGATCAACGAATACGACATGCAATTACTTACAGATTTTTTACCAGGTTCGATGTCCGCTAAAAAAATGAGAGTAAAAAAAATGTTGAGTGCCATTTTCATTTAATGTAAAATCAACGCCATGGCTCTTAGGTGCCATGGCTGGATGGCTAACTGGATTAGTACAGACGGACCCATCAATGGGCCCGCGAGATCGCCTCATATCACGCCACTCGACTATTTCGCATGGGGTTGAGAGAACGAAATGTTTTAAATCAAATTACCTACGCCACTGTAGAAGATTTAACAACAGCCTTAGAAAATATCATAACACAAAAATACGAAACGCAATATTGCATCGTTGAGATATATTTTCAAAACTTGTTTGAAGTAGTTGAAGAAATTAAAAATTATAAGGAAGTTATTAAAAAGAAGAGATTTTTTCGTAAAAAAAGTGCGTTTCATATTAGCCAACACCTGCACATAAATAAATATACCTATATACACCCGATTTGATTCTATAAACAAAACACTAAATTTGTCTATTCCGAAATCACAGGATTTTTTTTCAATACAAAAGTGCATCATAACAACCAACACCTAAACTTTAGGTAAATATGCATCCGATTATCCGATTACTGCTTATAATTCACACCATCAACAATAACAACGAATAGAAAACAGAAATTTATAACATTGTTTACAGAGATATTGACCGGGTTCGATTCCCGGTTAGATAAGATAAGATAATTGTTTATTGGTTAGTTGGTTATGTGTAACGTTTGCAAAAAAATATAATGCCATTTTCAATTAATCTAACATCGACGCCATGGTTCCTAGGAACAGATTTCCCTATCTCTCAGTTTTTGACTTCGCCCTAGGTTAGGTACTGACCCATTTGGATTGATCACCTGTAGATTGTATTATTTGATGCGTAAGTCCAAAATCTATCCCAACCACGCCATAAGTTTACATGGTAAAATAAAAGTGCAATTTCACCATAATGTGGCTGAGATTCTATTGTGCGTCCTGTTAAGTACCAGGGACCAAGAGCCGCTTAGAGATTGGCATGACAAACGACTTGAATTATGCAGTCTCTCAAGACTCCCCCGCGCCCGGTGCGTCGTTATGCGCACCGCATGTTAATTTAATTTGGTGGCGTAGTAGACTGTCAGGCGCATAAAGCTCCGTATATTGGCTCAATCACCTCCCAGCATCGTATGCTCTCCTGGTATAGAGAAATTATTTAAACCTGCTGCATTAACAAGTACTTCCTTTATTATGTTTCTCCACATATTTGAATAAAATTTTGCTTTTATTGTTTTCAACAAAGCATTAACTTCCATGAAAACAGGCTATTGTTGAATACACAATATGGGTCCTATTCCACTCCCTTCGCGTGTATAACTTTTTGCCGTAACAATGTCACAGTATGCTAAATGATTTAAACCAGATTAAGGAGCCACGAGCCCTTTTTCAGAGACCCGTCAGTCCTTTGCGGCATCTTAATAAGTCACCAAAACTTTTAATTAATTCAGCGCTTCAAAAGACACTTCACATATTTTAATATGAGAAAAAATACTGACGGTCATTTGTTAAGGCCAAAAGCGAATGGTGTTTTCTTTTTCTAATTTCTGTCGCTAGAAGTAATTTTATAACCTCAAGCAGTGATTGTTTCTTAATTTATATGTGCGCTTAAATAAATAAGATATTTCCCTTAGACTGCCGCACCGCTTGTCTTAATTGGCTACTCGACAGTTTTCGAAAATGTATCTTAAAAATTACAAACGCCTATTTTATACCTCTAACAAAATATTTTTTTCTTGTAAACCTTTATTTAAGTAATAAAAGAATACATATTCTTTTTAATTTCAAATTTCGTTCAAAAACTGGTCACGTGACATTTTGCCCTGTGACGTCACACTCCATTAATGAAGCAAATTTTAATTTATCTTGAAACCTGACAGATAATTTATGATAATTTTGTAAAATGTGACCCGTGTTTCAGGTCTTGAAATCCACAGATCAAAAATCTCAAATTAATTTTGTAAAAATAAAATATTAACAAATTATCTTAGTGAAAAAAAACTATTGGATAATTATCGTTAAATCATAAACTACCATTTCCGACATATTTCATATATAATTGTTACAACTGTCAAATAGCCAATTGTCTACCAGAATTTTAAGGTATTCAAAATGGTCGTTTTGTAGGCGTCTACAGCTTCTTCAGGTGACGAAAATAGTTGACCACGCAATTTGTTCTTAGTTTTGGGGAAAGTTTAAAAATCATTTGGGCTTAGGTCAGGGCTGTACGGCGGATGGTCTAATAATTCAATGTTTTCTTGCTCCAAAAACTCTTTTGTTCTCTGGGCGGTATGAGAGCTCGCATTGTCGTGATGGAGGATGATGCGGCGGTTGCAGTTCTCTTTACGGAGTTCAGAGACGACCTGCGGCAAACAAATGCTAGCATACCATTCTGCATTGACCGTTCTGTCCTTCAAGAGGAATAGTCGCAACATGGCCGGTTTTGGAGACAAACGTGGCCACCATTTTTTTTGCATAGCTCCGTGAAAGAACAACTTTTGTTGGCTTCAACTCATTTTGGAACACCCAAACTCGTGACTGGTATTTTGTTTCAGGTTCGTATGCGTATATTCAGGATTCGTCACCTGATACGACGCTGTATACGCATTTGAAGATCCTACGTGGAATCTCTCGAAAGTTCTGATGCACCAAGTAACGCGAGCCGCTTTTTGCTCCTCACAGAGCGAATGCGGGATCCATCGGAAAAACAACTTATTTACATCTAATTGTTCATGCAAGATTGTTTGTATTTGACTAATGTCTAAAGTTGCCTAAATTTCGCGATATGTCACATGTCGATCTTCCTCAATCAGCTTACGCACGGCACTAACGTTATCTTGGGTGATTGCAGTTTTAGGGCGACCATGACGGGGATCGTCACACAGCTTGACACGTCCACGTTGAAATTCCGCAAACCAGCGATAAATTGTGGTTTTAGATGGGGCTTTATCACCAAATGCAGGAAGCATCAGATTTACACACTGTTTTTGTGTTAAACCACTTCGAAAGTCTTAATAAATTATTGCTCTTGAAATTTCTCGAGTCAATTCTATTTTTACACCGACTTACAATTTCGACAAGACCTTGTGACAAGACCGCGTTCTTTTTAAATAAATAAATAAATGGTATTCGATTAAAAAAAACCAAGGAGTTTTCGATTATAAACACTTTATTATGCCAGGAACAATGGAAATATTCCATTCCCGATACTTTTATTAGTGCATCCTATGTAGAAGTCGTTGGGGGCCATGTCGGAGCTGTACGGTACGGCGGATGACCTGTTAATTCGATCTTTTGATCTTCCAAATACCGAGTTGTTTCGGCCGATGTGTGGGAGCTAGCATTGTCATGTTGAAGAAGGATTCTGCGTTGTCGGTTGTTCTTTTTTATTTCTTCCAAGACTTGTGGCAACCAATAGTCGTGTACCATTCAGAATTAATTGTTTTAAGATTCTCTAGTGGCACTGTAGCCACATGTCCATTTATACCAAAAAACAAGCGACCATTTGCTTCAAAGTGCTTTTTGAACGAATGACTTTTGTTGGGTTCGGCTCATCTTCGAACACCCAAACCGTTGATTATTGTATAAGCACTGTTTTTGAGTTAGATTTCGCCTAAAATCGTAATAAATCATAGCACGAAAATTTTAACGAGTTAAATCCACGGTGATAAAGACACAATGTTAAAAATTCCGCCACAAGGGATAAACAAATGACAGCTACATGAAACAAATTGTATTCTTCAGCCATCATAACATTTAAAAATAGAACTCTTTGTTCTATTTTTAAATGTTATGATTACTTTTTTAATATTGTTATGTACCTAGCCAGTTACGGATACATAAATAGCAGCCCTTGTACACCAGCCTTTTTCATCAAAACCCCTAACCCCTACATAATAATCCATCTTAAAACTTAAGTAACATCATCACTTACTGCAAACAAATATATGTTTCTTGAATGTCTGCTAGTAATACCTAACACAAGAGTTATGACTTAAGAACCGACCCTAGCAAGCAAACAACATATTTTATAAAATTCACAATAATATGAATTTATTGAAGGTCGCGCGTCCTGCCCGCGACATAAATGGCCGCGATGTGTAGACACGAAAAACTTTCCCAAAATACTGTGAGATATGACTCCTTTTAGGCTTTGCCGTTTTACCGACATATTTCTTTAACTATGAGCTCGAGAAAGAGAAAAGCGACGCTATTAACTTGTCAGTATTATGCGGTCAACCTTAGTCAGTTGCAGCACGGTAATAATATTATAATTACTGTGGTTGCAGTGAGCTAGCAAAGGTAAATGTGAATTACTCTAATTTAACGCAGTTTTTTTGTGAAGTCAGTTCATCAATACGAGGACAAACTATTGAAATGTTTCCACAAGCAGGCACCCTCTCTCTGACGTACCGAGGTAGGAAACTGGCAAGAAAAAAATGGCGGTAAAAGAGTATTATATTGTCGAAACATTTAATATTAGCGATTGGGAAGCTAAAAATTGTTTGTGTTTGAACTAAGGGTTGCAGTCCCGGTACTGTAGAGAAACCAGGATTCCCGGTAGGGAAAACCGAGAAATTTGGTAATTATAGGTACTGAGATTTTTTTCTGTATTATACCCGGGAAATACCGGGAAAAATCGGTACCGGGAATTCTTAGGAACACGCCCTAGTTTGATCGCCAGTATAATTTCGTCGCGGTCGTTCGGCTGGTGATCTTTTAGTGTACCTTACTCACCGATGAGCGGAGGCAGTCGTGAGTAAAGGGGAGGCACTGGCCGTTAGCTTGGACGTAGCGAAAGCCTTTGACAGGGATGGCACAGGGCTCTTCTCTCTAAACTTCCATCATACGGGTTTCCTGAGAAATTGTATTCGTATCAAATCAAATTAAATGATTTGATTTGATTGTATTCGTGGGACTCCAGCTTTCTTTCTGGGCGTAGCATCAGAGTCGTAGTCGACGGTTCGTGCTCTGACATGAAGCCCGTGAATGCTGGAGTCCCGCAGGGGTGTGTGTTATCCCGTACTCTGTTTCTTCTGCTTATCAATGACATGTTGCATAACAACAGCATTAATTGCTATGCGGACGACAGTACTGGGGATACGCTCTACACCGAACGAGCTAATATTTCTCTGGAAAGCGTCATCGAGAGCCGAATAAACTTGTGACTGACACCGAGAACATGTCAAGTCATGTCTCGAATTGGGGCCGACAGAACCTAGTCCACTTTAAACCCTCAAAAACACAACTTTGCGCATTTACCGCGAAAAAATATCCCTTCGTCGTAGGGATCTCCTTGATACCAATCCGACAGACTATTGGAATCTTAGGCGTCGATATTTCGAGTGATGTTCAGTTCCGAGATCATTTGGAAGGTAAAGCTAAATTAGCTTCGAAAAAGCTGGGTGCGCTTAATAGAGCGGGTCAGTATTTCACGCCGAACCACCGCTTACAACTGTACAAACAGGTCAGGCCGCATATGGAATACTGCTCCATTTTTGGGCTGGAGCACCCCAGTAACAATTACTTCCATTTGACCGCATTCAACGCAGAGCAGCTCGGATTGTCGACAACGTGGTTATTTCATTTCGACTCGATCCACTGGCTCTTCGGAGAGACGTTGCGTCTCTCTGTATATTGTACCGCATATATCATGGGGAGATGTTCAGTTCCGAGATCATTTGGAAGGCAAAGCTAAATTAGCTTTGAAAAAGCTGGGTGTGCTTAATAGAGCGGGTCAGTATTTCACGCCGGCCCACCGCTTACAACTGTACAAACAGGTCAGGCCGCATATGGAATACTGCTCCATCTTTGGGCTGGAGCACCCCAGTAACAATTACTTCCATTTGACCGCATTCAACGCAGAGCTGCTCGAATTGTCGACAACGTGGTTATTTCATTTCGACTCGATCCACTGGCTCTTCGGAGAGACGTTGCGTCTCTCTGTATATTGTACCGCATATATTATGGGGAGTGTTCTGAGGAATTGTTCGGCTTGATCCCTGCCGCTTATTTCCTTCACCGCACTACACACAATCGACTGTCATTCCATCCACATCACCTTGATGGATGGCGGTCTACTACTGTGAGTTTTTCACGAAATTTCTGGCCTCGATCTACATTGTTGTGGAACCAGCTCTCGGCGGCGGTATTTCCGGACCGTTACGACTTAGGGATCTTCAAGAAACGAGCCTATTCCTTTTAAGGCCGGCAACGCGTCTGCGATTCCTCTGGTATTGCGGGTGTCCATGGACGGCGGTGATTACTTTCCATCAGGTGACCCGCTTGCTCGTTTGCCTCCTTCTTTTATATAAAAAAAATATATATATTTGAAAAGGTAGATACAACACATTCAAAACGCATGTGCGCAATTTTGTTTTCCCATACCACGTAGAGCCCATGTATCTCCTTTTATTAACCAGAGTGGTCATGGGAGTCTCGATGTGCTCTTCCTCTGGCTTGTCTGCTATTTGGAATTTTGAAGAGACGAACTCCATCATATCTTTATGATAAACTTTAGTTTTCGCAACGTCCACTAAGAGCAGCGACTCTGTTATCATGCCCGGCATAGCACAGCCGCATTTCGTGGCAGTTTTCGGTATTCAGCCACGAAATGCTAGAACAACATTCCGCCTCCAATTAAAAACGTTTTAATATAATAAATACAAAATATATTTCCTTTTCTTTATAATAAATACAAAAGATATCTTTTATTTATTTAGAAATCATTGTAGTATTGCTGTGTTCGCTTCGCTTCGCTCTTTGACTGTTTAGGGTTTTATTTTAATTTTATTAATTATTTTATTTTACTGTTAAGAGTGGAAAATTATGTTTGTAATATTCACAAATTGTTACCATTCCCTGCATGTTTGCTTCTTTTAGTAAGTTTTAATTTTAATACCCCTCAGGCGCCCACGGAAGACCAGCGTCGGGGTACCTTCTAGGTGCCTTGACATTATGCTGAGTGGAAACCTTTTTTGTGCCATATAGTAATTAGAATATTTTTTATTATAGACATTTTATGTATTTTATTTGTAAAGTGGGTCACAGAAATATTTTTCATTTCAATTCATTTAAAATAAAAAATAATTAATATTTATTTTATGCAATGCCACGACGGCAGTCGAAGCATTCGTATCTAATATTTATTTTATTCTAGTTTTGCAATCCATTCGTGTCAAATTTTTGTGAAACATATGACTTTGTCAGCATAGCTTTATACAGAGCTCCCATCTATGAGTATTTTCAATGTAGTCTCCTCCACACCTCTACTAAGCTCTGTTTAGCAGATTGTTGGCATACATATTTGTCACATACTTTAAAGAAAAAATGTTATAATTATTATAGGACTGATTAAATGGAATAACACAAAAATTTCACCATAAAACTAAGATTTCTACTCAATGACGCGTAAAATAAAACGACCCGCTTTATATATAATCTAAATCTGGGAAAAACACACACGGTACCGGGAAATAAGGATTGAGAGGCGATATCAGATATATTTAAAGACCCTCTGAAGGGGCTATACGTGACGATTTCGACGAGTTATCTCCGAAATGGAGCCTCCAGGGACGACCGCCATGTTGGAATCAGCGAGATGTATTTAGCGGCAGTGCTTCAGAGAGGCAGCTGTGGCATACTGGTACAGGAAACCTATTGGCTGTAAGGGAAAAATATACCTGCAGAACTTTTAGTAAATTATTTTTTAGGAATCAGAATACTTAATCTTTGGGAAAATTAAAACGATGACGTAAGTTACCATAAAAATGACTGCCGAATATATAGTAAAGTAGGGGGCGGGTACGCCTTACTAACAACGTCACGAGGACAAAAGAACAAATAAATCGACTCAGAATATATTTACAGACGATACTTGAGAGACGGACAATACGTTGCGTCCTTCCAGTGAAGTACTTTATCTGCCATCCATAAATAAAACGGTTAAATATTAATAAGGGTCTTAGGGCCTGGAGACATGAGCGAAAACAGAAAAAGCAATAACTGAATTACGTAAGCCGAGACGGAGGTGTATCGACACACAAAGGGCCGGCATACAAAATGGTTGAACGTCGGAATCGGCCCTACACCGAATCTGTGTGAATCATAAAAGACTTTCTGAGAAAGATCAGAGCGAGACTATGAATTATTTATCCGTCGGCATGAATTAGATGTGCTCTCACGAAGATAAGGATATGTTGTAAAATGTTAATAGACAGACTTGTCTCGTTCGAAAGAGGGGGTTAAAACAGGGGGTATGAACTGATTATACGCTCGGATTCGCCGCGTCATGGGAAGAGGAGGCGCGCCAAGTGTTATCTCATCGGCAGCTAAGCGATCGCTTGTCTTACCCTCTATGACGTCACTCGGACATGAAACGTCGTTACGAAAGCCTCTGTATTTTAAGTGGTTAACGGGATGGGATGGAACATTTTACCCGCTCTCTCTCGCAAGGGGATTAAGAATAAGATCTCATTTAGCGTTGTTATATTGTACAACGTAAAAGGGTGTACCTAAGCCATATATTTAGTGAATGACGTAAAGATTACAATCTTAATGGAGTTCCATAAAAGTATTTCAGATTTATACATTCGAATGACACATTTTACTAGATTCTGAATATAAACAAGAATACATGAACTGCAAAGGTTGAACGTGGAATTACCTACACTATAACAAAATCGAACCAAGTCATAAGGTGACATGTGGAAAAAAATCACTACTCCTCTAGTCTATACAGTTGCTTAATCATCATAATCTCTATTGCTTTACGTTGTACTAACTTAGGTCTTAATAATAGCGTAGCTCGCAATAATACTAGCCATGGAAAGCAGAAAACGCCCTGTATATGTTTTTCTATGTTTATTTTCTTTCTATGTCTCCATCAGTGAGGTATTTTTACCTGTTTTTCCAACAAACCATGTAGTCGCTGTTAGGTGAAACGGAATATAAAAAAAACCGATCTCTGCCTACCCAACTGGGAAGCGGGCGTGATGTATGTTGTATGTATGTATGTTTTTATGTGAACCCATACTTACCATAACCATATAAACTTAAGGAAAGTTTATCTGAACCATTCATTTTGCGTTGAGAGCTCATTAACAACAAGCCTCTTCGGATGAATAGTGTACAATATCTAAATCAACTCAGTAGAGGGTTTTGAAAGTTCAACAGTTAATAAAAAACTTATTTACAAAGTTCAGTAGAGGTGCATCTTTTATTTTACTATATTGAATCCTGTATCTTCACAATTAACCCTCTCTTTGCAAATACAATATAATGTTCTGCATTAGCGCAAGCACTGGCAGTTAGTTGGCCGGTCGCACCAAACGGCTCTAACTCGTAATCCGCTCGCGATCCGTCGCAATCGCCGCCGCCGAAGCGCAAGGCCTAAGCATTCAATTTTCGAGCGGTATCGTCGAAAAGCTGCTCGCTCAAAGTTTAAATTGGCACACACAGACGAATGCACAAACAATAATATAGGTTTATTTATTTCATTTTATACAGCAAGGCAATGCCGCCAGCCTTAGGTACTATGTATGCCTGATAGGGATAGGTAAACTGGTGCAACTTTTTTATTTATACGTTCTGTTTTCGTTAGTTGTATATAACATTATCAGGGTTCGCCCAAGGGTCTTCACGACCGGATTTTTTTATATAATCATGTAAGACATTTGCCTTTTGTTAGTACTTTCTTGATCACTATACGTTTAGACAGCAGCCATAATGGGTTAAAGTTTACTCTTCTTTGGAAATAGTTTGTTTATGCCAGACGAAAACCAGTTTAACAAAAGACTATTTTTCACCTAACTATAATGAAATAGTTTAAGAAAACTAGCGATAACGCAATAGGGACACACACTGGTGTACTCAAAAGTTTACCGACAATATAGTATTTGAACGAGAATAAGAATGTAAAATTATATAAAGATCATTTAGTTATCAATAAGACCTATCAGAGGTTTAATCGCTAAACCTCTCGTTAAACTTGCTTAATGAAACATTACAGCATAATCCACGCCAAGGCGGGAGCTGGGGCTAAACCCAATTAACATTAACAATACATAATAATTACTACATATTATTATAGCATACAAAGTCGTGGTGAATAAACAATTAAGAATTAAGGCTAAACTGTAAGCACGGTTATTGATTATCATCAGGTTGTACACGTCCAACAGCCAGGCTTTGTCGGTCGGTCGAGTAACAAGTGTCCCGTATCCACATCTGTATTCACAATTTTCAATTCAGACAAAGAGGTTTCGTGATCACCAACCTGCTATGCGATTCTTTAAGCGACACATAGACGCTGCGCGCATGGCTGTGATCTGCTGTCTCTTTCCAATTCCATGAATATGAAAGAGACAGAGTCAATTCTCATCGCTGCGGCAGCCGCAGCTATCAAGGCTTAAACGTAGAGAATCGCACTGCTGCTCGGAAGCGTGGTCGTGCCAATAATCAGCATTTCTAGCGATGACTATTGATTTCAATGATGAGGCCTTTACCCAGCAGTCAAGAAGACAGTATGTAGGCTGTAACTGTACGAGTATTTTCGTAAGTATATAGAAAAAGAAAAACAACGACCCGTTGTATTCCGCAGTCACTCACAGGCCTAGCTACAAATACAACGTCCTGTAATTAGCGGCTTATTAGGAGGCTTATTACAACGCTCATTAGAACCGGACATCCTTTGTTATTATTAATATTTCATTAGCGCACAAAGTACCAAATATATTATTTTTCCTAAACACCAAAATTTTTATACAAACCGAAAGTAGCTCGTTTGGGATTAAATTTAACCGCCCGAAAATATTGTCAACCAGATATCTCACCTCTTTGCGTTTAGTCGGTTTCAAACCAACCTTAATTATCTTAATGAATACCTTAAAAATGTATTTTTAGGCCTTAAATCAACAACGTTATCCAAAGGAAAGGCTACAATCCAACAAAGTTAAATCACGGAGGCCCAAACGAGGCGTTAATATTATAATTAGAGGTGTTCTCGGCTTAACAAATGGTTTCAATTTGAATATCTAAAACAGAACGGGGAGGGCAGGGGGGAGGGAGCGCACCGCAGCTCGCGTTCTAAGGAACAATAATCCTGTTTAATTTTTCATTGGACTCTTAAATTCATTAAAACTTATCTCATTTTCAACTTTACTTAATTAACATTTGGATGCACGGCCGGCCAGCAAAAAACTTCCATATTTTATACGGCAGACATTTTCTGGTTGCATTACGGATAATGAGATAATCATTTTTCTTTTAACGTAACGAGATTATTTCGTTACGTGTTATTTTATATATATAATTTTATTCTACAACGGGTAAGCGCTTGACCTTCATCTCACCTGATGGTAAGTGACTATAAGGCAGAAGGTGGAAGCGCGCTTCACCCGGAATCCTCAACCACTGAGGAACTGGCTATCTTATCTCTAAACTGTCGGAACACAACAATGCTAGAAACATCGTTGTTATGGCGACAGACTTAGATAAGATGGTGGTAGCTAGCCAGGCGGATCTTGTGTTAGGTCTTATCGAGGTTCACCTCTTGAGTGTAACACGCCGACTTAACAGGATCTTTTGTGAAGATTTTTTTACATAACACAACGAATTGTAATTTACCAACAATAATAAGAAAAAGGGGAAGAGGGGGGGGGGGGGAGTCAAAGTGCGGAAATGCATAGTTTTCAAGAAATTTTTATTTTGAGGTTATGTGAGGTTATCCCGTACCCCCTCGATCCCCCCCACTTCCCTCCCAAGATATTTTTGAATGCAGCTACTTTTCTAATAAAAAAAGTTACCTAGAAATTGAGGACAATCGCTACGCAAAAAAAATACAAAAACAAAAACCACTAGGTACTTAAAATATCATTTGGATAAAATAAGCGATCTTTGGCTTTAAAAAACGGCCGCATCCAGATTTTTCTGCGTTTGCGAATTCGTAATAATACTTAGTACTAGCAGAGCAACATCGTACTGGCCAATAACAACGAGTCCTCTTCTGAATACATTTCGAAAGAAACTGATGGAATATAGCCGGGTTAATCGATCAACGTCGACCGACCGTCGTCGATCGATGGGTTAGACGAACGGTATCCGTCGATCGATTAAAGCTACCAGACCAGATCTGGTAACACCCTAAGACTTTACACTTGGAGATATATTTTTAATGCATTATGATATTTTTTAAATTATGATTAGCACATTTGCGGCCAATCAGTATAGCTACTATTAACTATAATTTATTTATATTGCTCAGCTATATTTTACATTATTATTATAAGGATTAAAGATCCTAAAGAACCTGGTATACACAATAGCAATGATAGAGCCAAAACCTTGATAGAAATGTTATGACAAACAAATGCCAGCGTGAAGAACATAACAACAAAATGAGAACTAATGAGAGTGCTTGCTGTTATTCCGATAAAAACGAAGTAGGGTAACAAACGTCACACTGTTATTTTTTCGTATCTCCATTATGTTCTGATGCTGAATATGTACATTAGATGGTTATAATAAAAGATTCTAAAACAACGAAATATATTTTTTTGTTACTTATATATTTTGTTATGTACCTAGATGTCGTGATTAATAGGGATATATGGAATAATAATACATCCATTCATACATACATATAATCAAGACTATTATCCCCGAAGGGTTAGTCAAAGACTGTTAGGCAATGAGGACAGCGAAAGCAGTCCTCCGCCATAGTCCACTTTTCACCAAATGGCGAGCGACAGCGTGACAGGTGATCTATGTTGTTAGATGTATGTGCAGTCTTTAGTCCGTTAGGCGCTACGACACCCAAGGGAAGAGAGGGGGTGGTAGTATTCTTTTACCGCTACGCGACACCATTCTAAAGAACTCTTAAAGGTAATAAACAACTCATAATTCTTTTAAAATTAAATTAACACAAAAAAACATACACACAAATTGCATCTGTAACTAGGCAGGTACGCATTTGAAGAACAAATACGAGTAAATAAACAGATATAAGTCCATAACAGATACAATTGTGTCTCTAGAATTGTGAGAATTCTATGTAAAGTAGGGTTGAACGTATGACATTCCAAATAAACTTCCTACCAACTTGACTACTGCATTCTTTAGTTGTAACCAAACTACCTTACAATAGTTACTGTTGAGTTTATTAAAAGACGTTTGCTTGTCAACTAACTCTATTTTTAAATAATTCTCTTAAAAAGTAATATAAAAAGTACAAGGCAAAAGTACAAAATAGGTTGGCATTGCTGGTCGCCAACATGGCCCCCGACGGTGTGGACACCAATTAAATCAGGAGGAGACTAACAATGCCAGCTTCCTGACAGGACGACGCAGGACACCCCCTTTCGTGGTCACATCCGCTACCCTTACTATTCCGTCCTTTCCAGGATATATCTGAACTATTCGCCCTCTAGGCCAGCACTGTCTCGGTAGAGTCCCGTCGGCTATACAGACTAGGTCCCCGATTTTCAAGGCTTGAGATTGTCCAGATGATCCTCGGCGTGGCACTAACGTTGGCAGGTACTCTGTGACAAAACGCTGCCAGAAATGGTCAGCTAGCCGTTGCGATTTCCGCCATTGAGCCCTGCTGGAGAGGTCTGTGTCTTCGAACTGCCGTCTCAGTGTGTCGTTTGAAGACG
This sequence comes from Scoparia ambigualis, assembly GCA_963921215.1. Classification (NCBI taxonomy): domain Eukaryota; kingdom Metazoa; phylum Arthropoda; class Insecta; order Lepidoptera; family Crambidae; genus Scoparia; species Scoparia ambigualis. The sequence goes on from OY992516.1 coordinate 32,453,518, forward strand.
TGCCAATTAGAAACGTAAATGGCGTTAAGGCCGCTTCGAAGTCCAGACTGTCTGTTACGTGAGTCAGTGGCCTTGAATTAACGACGGCTTCGGCTTCTAATAAGAGAGTAGCGAGGACTTCTTCCCTGGGCGACCGCTCTTGAAGTGTCACGGTGAGGGCGCTTTTAATGTTCCTTACCAGCCTCTCCCAGCATCCTCCCATAAACGGGGCCGATGGTGGGATAAACTTCCACCGAATCTGTTTTGTGGAGGCAAACTCGCAGATTTCCGGTAGTATCTTTGATGCTCCAACAAACGCAGTTCCATTGTCGGAGTAGATTGCTGCTGGGCTTCCTCGTCGGGCGATGAAACGGCGGAGGGCCATTATGGCGGAATCTGCAGACAAACTCTCGACAATCTCGAGGTGAACTGCCCTTATTGTGAGGCAAGTAAACAATGCCACCCACCTTTTGGCTGTTCGGCGGCCGATCGTTACTTTAATTGGGCCGAAATAATCAAGGCCGACATAAGTAAATGGCCTCTCATGGTGAGCCATTCGTGCACTAGGCAAATCTCCTATGGGTGGCGTTACAGGCTTTGCCTTTCTTATCCGACATGTCTGACATCTTGAGGCCACTAGTTTTACTGTTGTTCTTAAGCCTAGAATGTAGAATCTTTGGCGCAGTTCATTCACGACGAGCTCATTATTTGCATGGGCGAATCGGGCATGGTAAGAATGGATCAACAGTCTTGTTGTATGATGCTTTCCGTCGAGCACAATTGGACGGGACTCTACGGCATCGGAGGCGGAGGTGCGGCCGGACAGTCGTAGAAGACCATCTTTACCAGTGAGCAAGGACAAGTTCTTGAGTCTGCTGTGACCAGAAACAGGGCGTCCTTCGTTCGCGCAAATAAGTTCATCTGCAAAAGAATCACATTGAACCATCATAAATAGGTGAATTTTTGCTGAATTCAAATCCTCGGCGGATATAAAAGGTAAATTAAGATGAGAACGAAACGCGGTAGCAGCAGATTTAGAATTTTGATGTAAAGTAGACCGAAAGACTTTGGCTGCTTGATGAGCACGAGCTGTTGTTCTGAGCAGACGTAGCCATCTGCTGAACCGCAGACAATCAGCGACTATTGGCGAAAAAGCAGTTAATTTTGGTTCTCCATCCACCAAAACACCCACCGACTCGGAAACAATCTTATTTTCGTCTGTGGTTAAGGAGACATTACATGTTGGCTCTCTGGGCCAAATGTCTTGAGGTGAAAGAAGAAAGAGTGGTCCAGTGAGCCAGCGCGACTGCCTCGAAAATTCTCCAGTATCGCGCGTAGCGTCGTCTGCCACATTTAATGCCGTAGGGACATATCTCCAATTTTGAACATCAGTTAAGTCTGAAATTTCTCCAACGCGAAATGAAACAAAAGGCTTAAACGTGCATGCGTCGCTACGCAACCACTTCAGGACTGTTATGGAATCAGACCACAGAAAGACTTTACATGGCTTTCTCCTATGAGCATCAGAAATATAGGCAGCGAAACGAGCTGCAATTAGGGCTGCCTGTAACTCTAATCTTGGTATAGTCGTTGGTTTCAGGGGTGCGAGTCTGGCCTTACCACCAATTAAGGCTAGCTTTACCGATCCGTCGATGAGAGTAACACGCCAATATGCAACACAGGCGTATGCCAACTCGCTGGCGTCGGCAAAGACATGGAGTTGAGCCTCTTTGACTTCCTTTTGCTCTGAATAGCATCTAGGAATAGAACAACCGGAGAGATTCTCGAGCTCCTGAAACCAAGACTTCCATTTTTGAATGAGTACATCGGGTAAAATGTGGTCCCAATCAAGACCTAATTTCCAAGTCTTCTGGAAATTTATCCGACCTTTTATGATAAGTGGGGTCATTAAGCCAAGTGGATCATAAACTGACATTAGTAGAGACAAAACTGACCGTTTGGTGTAAGTATTTGGAAGACTTGGGACAGATTCTAAGAAGCGTAAAGAATCGTCAGTGACATGCCAGGTTATTCCTAGAACACGAGTTTGAGCAGGGGACGATGGTCCTAAACCTACTTCGGCAGTGTTAATTGCGCGGAGGTCGGAAGGAATTAGAGACAAGGCATGGGCATGGTTTGAAACCCATGAGCGCATTTCAAACCCTGCTGCTTTATGAATGGTCACGATTTCGAGAGCAAGGCGAGCTGCTTTCTCTGGGCCATTGACAGAGCCTAGAAAATCATCCATGTAGTGGTCCTCCATGATGCATCGCGCAGCCTCAGGATAGAGATGCTGGAACTCAATGGCATTTTTGTTTTTTAAGAAGAGTGCCGTGCATGGGCTGGACGAAGCACCAAATATCATGGAGGACATTCGGTATTCCTGAATAGGGTGCAGAGGATTGTCTCTCCAAAGAAAACGCTGGGCATCTCGATCCTGGGGCCTTATTTTTACCTGTGGGAACATTTCTCTAATGTCTGCCGTAAGTGCGGTACAACCTTCCCTGAATCTCATAACAATAGCGAGCAAATGCTGTAACAGATCTGGTCCCGATAAAAGCATCGAATTGAGACTTACTCCTTCGCATTTTGCAGCTGCGTCGTGCACCACGCGCAGCTTGTTTTTGCGTGGGTGAACTACGCCGAAATGCGGAAGATACCAGGTGATTTTACCCGATGGAGGACCAGTACATAGCTCCGCATAAGATTTATCAATCATACCCCGGATGTTCTGTTTATAACTAGCTGTGTACGCATCGTCCCTAGCCATCTTCTTCTCAAGGCTTGAGAATCTAGACAGGGCAAGGCGTTTACTGTCAGGAACTGCATTTATGTCGTTCCGCCACAGCAACCCTGTCTCAAATCTACCATTGGGTAAGCGTGTTGTGGTTTCTTCTAAAATCTCTAAAGCGCGTTTATCACTAGGGCTACAATGGAGTTTTTTTTCAATACCTATGGAGTCTAGTTTGTAGTACGACATGATGAGAGAATCGAGTTTTTTATCACAATCGTCTACTGTAACATGATTAACCAATTCTACTGGATTAGCTCTACTATTGATAAATCCGAAAAGAGCCCAGCCTAGGGGAGTGAGAGCGGCTGCTGGTTCGGATTTAGTTCCATGGCGTACGATTTGAGGTAAGAGAAGATGCCAATTGTCAGTCCCGATGAGACATGTTGGTTTCGTATCACTGTAAGCTAGTACTTCAGCTAAATCGGAAAGGTAGTCGTAACGCTTGATGTCGCAAATATTTGCTGACTGAATCCTAAGACCTAGGTTAGGAATAGATCGTGCTCGAATTTTGTGGGTCTCTGAACTATAGCGTCCTCTAACTTCTAAATCTATGAAGCTAACGTTGGTGATCTTAGTAAGCCCTCCGACACAGTTAATCTGCAACGGTACCGTAGATTGTTCGTCGACAAGCATGTCAGCCACCGATTTATCCACTAGAGTAGCGGAACTGCCGTCATCTAAAAGCGCATAGGTGCTAACGCTACCTTTTTTACCAGTTAAAGTAATTGGAACGACTTTTAGAAGCGGCTTTGAAAGATCGGCTGGTAAGGCGTTGTGCGCTACGGTAGCGGACGGACAGGCAAGTGGGTCAATATTTAGTGAATCAACGTTATTTTCGGCGCTCTGGTGAGCGGAGGCTTGAATTACTATATGGGCCGCGTTTTCCGCTTGGGATCTATGTAAAAGAGTATTGTGTCGATTATTTGTACAGCCTTCGGCTTCACACCGTGTTTTACAGATACTGTACTTATGAGAGCCTCGCTTCAAACATCTGCGGCATACTTTATTGTCCAATACCCATTGCCAGCGATCTTCTAAGGCCAAAGATCGAAAATCACTACAAACGGCAACCTCGTGGTTAGGCTTAGTACAATACCTGCATATATTTGTACTCTTTGGTTCGACGGGCGAATCCGACGAGACCGCATAGGGAAAAACTTTGTGTTTGGTGGAGTTGACAAGTTGACTTTGACTTTTGGCAGGGATTGACTGACATTTGACGGGTGCCGACTCTGACTGAATAACACCAAATCGCATTTGTAAATTTGCTTCGCTTTCAAGAAAATCAGCCAAAATTTCTAATTTGAATTTGCCAGAGCCGGTCCTTGAAGAAGCAAAGTCTGCCCATCTCGACCTTAAAAGTGGAGTCAACTTACAAATAATAGAGTTCGCGATCTCAGGTGAAGCGAGATATTCGGGCTGGTTTAGCAAACGAATGACTTCGACACAGTTTCGGATACGGCAAGCAAAGACATTTAGGTCGCGTGAAAATTCATAAACACCAAGCTTAGGAAGAGCTCTTACTAGAGAGAGCTGGTGTAGCACAATGACCTCAGGTTGCGCAAACCTGGTCTCCAATGCCTGTACGATTTGTTCCGGATCGTCAGCTGCTACAAATCTAATGGAGACGGCCTCTCTAGCGGCTCCGTGAAGCGCTGTGCTAAGCCTGACCACATTGTCACCTGGTGAGAAGTGCGCTTTGGATTGGTCAAACGACTTCTTGAAAAGAAGCCAATCCGTAGCGCGACCATCGAACTTAGGGAGATCACCTACCTTTGACGTCTTCTTCCCCAAGTTTGTAATCGCCTTTGCCAGCTGAATAAATGGTGTACCTACTTCATCGTGACTTTTATTTTTGTGGCAACAACATTCATTTTCTTTAGTTAGTGTACCTAAACCTAGCGTGCGTTGTGGTGTATATTCAGCTGGTGTAGCTTGTAGTAGTGGAAACTTGGGGAGCGGGCACGTAGCTGCGGCACTGCCATGACCGACGGTGCGCACCGGCACCTGAAGCGGCAATGTCTGCGGCACTGCACTAGCCTCGGGACACGCGTGCGAAGGCAAAACGTCCCCGTGGGCCGTGGCGGGTGCCGACCGCGGCAAAGCCTGCGGCGCTGTGCTAGGGAACCAAGGCCCATTCCTCTCTCTGTCAACCAAAGAATATGCTTTATTATTATTCTTAGGGTATGTGGTAATATCATTAGTTTCTACTAACCATTTTTCTATACGCTTTGTTTTCGAGCCTTGCGAGCAGCTCGATGAGCCAGCTTCAATCGCGGCTAACTCAGCTTGTAGTGTTAATTCAGCGACAGCGCGTTCGCGCTCTGCCGCACGACTATTGCGCGCCGCTTCAGCTTCTGCCGCACGACTATTGCGCGCCGCTTCAGCTTCTGCCGCACAACGATCACGCTCCGCTTCAGTTTCAGCTAATGCGCGAGCATGTTTTGCCTTCGCAGCAAGTATTTGGGCCTTCACGGTTTGACTAGATCGGCCTGATCTGCCTGACCAACCGCATTTGGAAGCATTATTTGACGACGAACCGTGCATTGGGGAATTTTCCTCCTGTAAATTGGCACTGGACGGAGCCGGCGCTAAGGCGCCATGGGTGGAAGCACCGTCCTCAGGAGCGCTTCGGGAAACTTGAGGAAAATTTGCAGCGGTAGCCGTTCTTATTTGTGCACGTGTAAGGGGCATTATTTTAAGGTTTTTAACCCAATTTTTATAATTCTTTTTCTTCTGACACCAATGTTGAGTTTATTAAAAGACGTTTGCTTGTCAACTAACTCTATTTTTAAATAATTCTCTTAAAAAGTAATATAAAAAGTACAAGGCAAAAGTACAAAATAGGTTGGCATTGCTGGTCGCCAACAGTTACATTACAGAGATTCAAATGAGAGCCATAATCGTAGGTATGTACGGCACGGGGCGGGAGAGGCACTTACCGCGTGTTTGCTCAACAGAAAGCTGCGGAAGGTGGCGCCACATCACTCAAGCACAACTCGTGCTATAGTTTGTTAATATTTGATGTGCCCCTGGTAACTTGTATCGGAATACACACCATGTTTCGCGAAATAAATGTCAAAGAAGACGCAAAAATAGAAGAGCTGCCAAATAGATCGCTAAAGATGAAGTCAACTTAATTCAATAAACGCAAACACATAATTCTCAACAGAACAATAAAAGTACTGTTGTCTGTCTGCCTGCGCTCCGGCGTATAGTCTAAGTTTCGACGAAATAAGTGGTACTGGGGGCGAAGAAAATGGAAGGAGATGGGCAATAAAAATAATCTTGAAAGTTTTTTAATTATCGCTTCCGGGCGGCACGTTCCGATTCACGCTTCGGTGAATCCTAGAGCGCTCCGAAATGATTTATTTTCATTGTTCGAGTGTGATAGTTGAGCATTCTCGCGTCGTGAAATGGAACGGTCGGTGTTATTGCGGCTACATCGCTGAACGTCGCGTCGGTCGCACGGATTACGTACGAGACGGGGAGATAGCGTGTAGGTATAGCTAATGGCAATGCGCTCTGCAGTACAGTCACGTTTTTATGGAAATTAACGATATACACGAGCGATATGTGGTGTGCGCCAATCAGCCGGCGCTAATGGATTTCAATATCACCGAATACAATCAAAAATTGCCTCATTTTTTACCAATCACTTGAAATTGTGTGGCCATTGTGAATTGTGATTACATGTATTGTAACGAGTGACGGGTTCTTTACCCGAAATTGTTCTTCCTACCGATTTGTAACCCGAGTGATCACTCTTCCTAAAGTTTTAATTCATACAATTTGTAGTAGGTATAAATTGTAATTAATAATATCGCTAATGTAAATATATTAAAACTCCTACTGTTATTTTTCATAACTCTTTTATCCCTAAACATAATTTCCATAAGATGACCTACAAGAGTAGGGCAGCTAGGATTTCTGTTGTCTAATAAAAAAAAATAACCTCGAAATTCAAGACAATCGCGATATGAACATTAGAAACATAGTAGTTAGGAATTGTGATTCTTTTTCGGAGTGCCGATTATTATCGGAGTTGAAAATTTAGGTGAACTTTGGCGCACCCACGAGTGGCCACGAGTGGCACTATCGTTCAAGTCGGGATTTAATAAGAGCGAGCTGTTTAGGAGCGGCGTTGTTCGGTGGCAATAAATCAAGCGAGGAAGCCGCTGACTCGTTTTCTATCCAAGTTTCTGAACGTGGCGACAGCTATATTAACTAAGACCGACAATCGGACAAAAAAGAAAAACAACTAAATAACTAAAAGTGAAAAGAGAAAAGTTTTAGTAACTTTTTTATCCATTATTTCATGATCACAGATTTATACAAACCGATTCTATATACCTATACTTAAAGATAAAATTAATTAACATGCAACGTTTTACGGTTAACAGCTGAACAATAAAACACTTTCTGCAAACCGAAATACATTTCATAGTTTGTGAATTCACAATGCATAAACTCGTAACGCAAAAACAAACAGAAGAATGAAATTAATTTTAATTAACATGCAACGTTTTACGGTTAACAGCTGAACAATAAAACACTTTCTGCAAACCGAAATACATTTCATAGTTTGTGAATTCACAATGCATAAACTCGTAACGCAAAAACAAACAGAAGAATGAAATTAATTTTATCGAAAGTGACAAAAACAAACAGAAGAATGAAATTAATTTTATCGAAAGTGAGTGACTGGGTTCCAGGTTGTTCCATTGTATAGTCAGTAATTTATACTACAAAGGGGATAGGACGCAAGCAGTGTCCAAGGTGTGTAAAGTACATAAAACCGTGTCTCTAAACCTCTTTTTTTAATAATAAAATATTTTATTGTCTTCTACAAAAACTTGTTTTACCAGCTAGTTTTACAGTTTATAACACAACGGCGAAGCGTTCATCTCGTAAGGAAGAAAAATACTGAAGACAACAATACTACCAATTAATTTAGTTGAAATAATTAAATTAATAAACATTTTTACTACATGGCAACAGATTCATACACATGCGACGTCATGTGACCGCTGACCCTGTAATGTTCGTAAAAAAAAGTAATGCGTAAAAAATATAAGCAATTGCTTATTAGAGGTTTACTACCTCTAATAAGCAACCTCTGCTAGTAGGTATTATTAGTTATTCGGTGGTAATGCTTAGTATTGATGGATGGTGGGTTTCTAAACGAAGTAGAGTTAAGTAGAACTACTTTAATATTGTTACTAAGTATAGTGTAAAATAGAGTTATTCAGTGCTTTTACTCTCGTACAGCATTTATTAAACATCAACCTCGGACGTTATACAGCACTTTTTGGGATTTGACTTTTAATCAAGTTTTTAATATCTCTTTGTGACGTCGTCGTCCTTTTGTTACCCCTACACCCCTACACGAAACATAAAACAAAATATAAGATATTGTGGTCGTGGTTGAGCGTGGTAAATTATTTGTACACTCAAGCAGAAGTTCAGGTCTACATAATACCATATACGCCATGGCGTGTGATAACATCCCTTTTTTATTGAATTTAACAGTTCCATACATACATACATACATCACGCTTTTTTCCCGGAGGGGTAGGCGTAGACCACATCCTTCCACTTGCTGCGATCCTTATTGACTTCTTTCGCTTTATCCACATTCATTAATCTCTTCATACACACTCGTCAGTTAAGGGTACTCTTGACCTGACCTTTCTTTAAAACTAAAAAAACAGTTGATTAAGGCTAGGTGTTAGTGAAAAATAAAAATAACACGTTCTTAAAATTACTTTTTGAAGTAGTAAACAGTAAAATTAAAATCTGCCAAAATTATGAAATATTGTTGAGGTTTTATTCTGTGGAACACACCCGATGGAAACACGATTTGATAAAGTTGGCTCGATAGAATAAATTCACAAAGTTACATATTTTTGTGTAATTTTATCTTCTTTTCCAGGTTTTATTCTTAAAATAAGTGATTTGATATTATGAGTCATGTACCAAAATGAAGTTTATAGATAACTTGAGGGATTATAACCGATCGTTTTTTATTTATTACATCTATCAATTTATTAAAATATAAAACGCGATTATTCGCGCCGCTTCGCTGTTATACTACCCGTCCCTTACCGTCGTCGTACCGTCGAGAGAGCGAGAGAGAAGCGCTAGAAATACCTCCCCTTAGTTAAATTAACATTTTGGCTCTTTACTTATTAGTAGTGGACTTTTCGGCTCATATAAAGCTACCGCTGAAGCTACTCACAAACCTGACTGTTCGCGCCACAGCGCGACGGATAACCGTCTCTGCGCCGGTCAATTAAGGTGCATATTGGTGCAACGAATGTGCAACGAATGATCGGCCAATCACAGCGAGTTGACAATTATACTCGACGAAGCTGTTCGCCCGCGCCAATGGCGCTGGGCAACCGGCAGTGTGCTCCGAGTCTTCAAGGTGAATCCACGCGCGCGCCCGCGCAAGAACTCCGCCCGTGAACAACCACGTGTTCAGTGTTTGTGACTTGAGAGCGCTGTGTTTACCAGCCCAATTACCCTTAAAACGCCTCCGATCAGTGCCTAGTGGAGTGAATTGTGTTGTGTGTTGCTGCCTTCAAGCCCGCGCCCCCGCGCCTGCCTTCAGCTCCAATCAGCTCCAGCCCGAACCAGGTAAGCCCCAGAAATTCCCTTATCTCCTTCCTAACCCTTGTTTCGCCGCTGTTACGGCGAACGCCTTTCGCCGTAACATTTTGATCCTTTACGAGCCGGATACATCCCAGTAACAGTCCACTAAATTAAACCCTACTTTACACACTTCATTTTTTTGCCTCGACTCGTGCCGCCACCCATACACGCCCACACAACACCCACACAATGCACGCCAGCCCAAACACCTCTTACTGCCCTTACTGCAGAACTAGGGGGCACAGGCTGATAGCATGCTCCCGCTACAATGCCCAACCGACACAAGGTCGGTGGGACTTTATAAAGGCGCGCGAGCGGTGCCAGAAATGCCTGGGCCCACACTATCCACAGGAATGTAAGTCGGTGAAGGCATGCAGAGTGTGTGGCATCGCAGACCACCACACGTCCCTTCACCGACCGGACGACGCCACACAGCATTACCAGCCGGAATCGGCGGCGCGGTGGCTCCCGCCCGCGCTGCGGGACACTCCGGCAAAGCGACCCAACGACAGAACGCTGCATGTGTCCTCGCATGCACAGCGGTCGCATGAAGGGTCGCAGGAGTAGGTACATGTTACCGTAGACATTCAGCCCCACATTATTAATACAGTCCACTATTATATATATATAGGATAACTATTTCAGCCCATTAACTATTTCATTACATGTTGGTCATTCGACCCGTTAAAATAATATTTACTCATATTTCGTAGTTATCACGTAACTTGATTTTAATTTCTGATTTTTAAATTTTATCGCGTAACATTCCTAATTTCATTACCTTACATGATCCTTTCTGCACGATAGACGTTGCAGGGTGCATTGCGAGATATTATTAACCTACCTACAAAAATAAATTAAGAACGTGTTCCAAGAACAGTGTTCGATTCGTGTTATATTTTTACTTACTAATTAGGTTGCACATATAACTTTACGTACGTATAACACACCCGCGTCTAGACGACGATATTGTTGTTTTTCCCGTTTTATTTTGTAATGAGGTTTTTGTGGTCGTGTCGTGTTGAATCGGCTCAGATCTCGTGCATGCTCACCACGCGTGCCAGGTAGCGTGCTTTATTTTTTCGCTCGTGTTAATTTTATATTTTTTCTGCTTTTAATTCTTGCCTTGGCAATCGACTCAATCTCGTGAGTGCTCACCACAGGGGCATGGTACTTCTACACACGTGCACCCACACATCAGCCTGCAGCACACAAACACATGTAGTCAGCCCGCACCTATACGGTGCATGACATCAGCACGCGCCCTCTGCGCCCCCGCGCCCCCACGCCTTTGCGTTGACGCGGCCCTTGCGCTTACGCGCCCCCTGCGCTTCTGCGCCCCCGCGCCCCCACGCCTTTGCGTTGACGCGGCCCTTGCGCTTACGCGCCCCACGCGCCCTCTGCGCCCCCGCGCCCCCACGCCTTTGCGTTGACGCGGCCCTTGCGCTTACGCGCCCCCTGCGCTTCTGCGCCCCCGCGCCCCCACGCCTTTGCGTTGACGCGGCCCTTGCGCTTACGCGCCCCCTGCGCTTCTGCGCCCCCGCGCCCCCACGCCTTTGCGTTGACGCGGCCCTTGCGCTTACGCGCCCCACGCACCCTCTGCGCCCCCGCGCCCCGACGCCTTTGCGTTGACGCGCCCCTGCGCCTATGCGCCTTCGGCGCTTCGCGCCCCCGCGCCCCCTGTGCTTCGTGCGCACAGGCATTCAGCCCTCATACAATTATACTCATACAGTCACACACGTGCATTCCTCCCAGCTCATCATATACACACCCACTCGACATTAACTCAACACAGCACGAATCGGGGCCGTAGTCCCCCTTTAACTTCCATTCCTTTCTCCCCCCCCCCCCCCCTCCTACCCTCTGGGGCCCGGGAAGATGTTCGCGCCACAGCGCGACGGATAACCGTCTCTGCGCCGGTCAATTAAGGTGCATATTGGTGCAACGAATGTGCAACGAATGATCGGCCAATCACAGCGAGTTGACAATTATACTCGACGAAGCTGTTCGCCCGCGCCAACGGCGCTGGGCAACCGGCAGTGTGCTCCGAGTCTTCAAGGTGAATCCACGCGCGCGCCCGCGCAAGAACTCAGCCCGTGAACAACCACGTGTTCAGTGTTTGTGACTTGAGAGCGCTGTGTTTACCAGCCCAATTACCCTTAAAACGCCTCCGATCAGTGCCTAGTGGAGTGAATTGTGTTGTGTGTTGCTGCCTTCAAGCCCGCGCCCCCGCGCCTGCCTTCAGCTCCAACCAGCTCCAGCCCGAACCAGGTAAGCCCCAGAAATTCCCTTATCTCCTTCCTAACCCTTGTTTCGCCGCTGTTACGGCGAACGCCTTTCGCCGTAACATTTTGCATCATGGGACATGTAACATCAGCACGGAAGCGTTCCTCGCGGCATTACAGCGTTTTATAGCACGCCGCGGTGCCCCGGTTCTCATCCGCTCGGACTGCGGTACAAATTATGTAGGCGCTAGAAATCAGCTCATCGAAGTACAAAACTTTCTTGCCTTGAACAATGATACGATTGCGCACAAGCTCGCTGGTCAGCACATTACTTGGTTGTTAAACGTCCCTAAGGGACCATGGTTCGGTGCGTTACATGAGATCAACGTAAAATCAACAAAGCAACTTTTATATCGCGTAATTGGCGAACAGCACCTCACATTCGAGGAATTCTCTACACTTTTGGCACGAATCGAAGCTGTCCTTAACTCTAGACCTCTCTGCCCACTTTCGTCTGATCCATCAGACTTTGAGCCGCTTACAGCCGGACATTTCCTCATAGGCCGCCCACTAACGGCCCTTCCCGAACTATCCGTGGAAGATAGGCCGATCTCCACACGTCGGCGATTCCAAATGGTACAGGCTCTTTCCCAGCGCTTCTGGACGCTGTGGACCCAGTCGTACCTTCATACCCTCCAAACCCGCTCCAAATGGTTGTCCCCATCCTCCCCTCCCCGAGTTGGCGAGCTCGTCCTCATCAAGGAGGACAACCTGCCTGCCCTCCAATGGAGACTGGGGCGCATTGCTCGCACCCTGCCTGGGAAGGATGGCGTCGTGCGGGTGGTAGACCTGGACACCGCGAATGGACATCTTCGGAGGCCTGTATTCCGGATCGCCAGGCTCCCAGTGGATGAGCCCCCCCTGGCCCCCGGAGGATGTTCCCGCCAAAGCCGGGACGGCCTTTCAAACCGTACCGCCATCGGTATGGCGGTTGACTCAGCGGTTGTTGACGACCGCGTCCGCCTGTCTGCCGCGGCGCCACCGCTGCGCGACCCCGCCGCCGCTAGCTGGGTGAGCCAAGGGCGCGACGAGTCTGTTTGCTAGCTAACGCGAGACGCCCACAAAATACGCGCGCTGCTATCTGCCTTATTATAGTGACTCCTGAACCTAATGTGAAGAGAACGCCTGAGTGCCTGTGATAACGTAAAGTGACTTTGTGCTGTGCCGTGACAAATCGCCTCCATCGCCGCCCGCCAGCTCGCTGCCCCGTCTCCTACAGTTGCCCGATCACCCATCATCATCCCAGGTAAGCCTTCCTACCTACCTACCTACCAGTTCCCTACGTCGCGTAATCGCCACTCAGACGTGGCGACTACACTGACGTATCGCAAAAGAATCTGTCGATCATGTTAACGAGGCACGAATGCAACGCTTTAGACATTGGCTCTGTTCAAAAACTTGTAACAGGACGCAGAGTACCTGTCGGGGCGCCATTACGCCGCTGTGTGTCAACTCACAACTAAGGCAATCGTAACGCGCCGAAGTAAAGTGTCTCGACTCTCGCACTCTCACTTACCGCAACAATACTTACTGAACATGAGCGATGTCTTCAGTAAAGAGGCCTCCTTATATACCTTCCTGCATTTTTTTCCCTATAAAACTTTTGCGTTTCATTAAGTCAGTCAATATTATAAAAAAAACCTCCAATAGGATTGCTTCCCTTGCTGAGGAGGTGTAAAATGAAGTTGAAAAACAAGCTTATCCATGTTTTCCGGTATCTCGCGACAAATTCCAAAAAGTCCTGGCAGTTACAAATACAACAAAAAAAGAATTATCCAAATACGTGCAGCCGTTCTGAACTGATGCGCGACAAACATTTGTGGCAATTGATTTATATTACTATAGAAATAGATGTTTATGAAAAAGTGTGTGTCCAAACTCATTGTATAAAGGCAATACCCCTTCTGCTGCCGAACTTTTTTTCGCGATGCCGTTAGTTGCCAAATATTCAAAATGGCGACTTGAAATTTGACACCTGGTACTTGAAAACAACGATTTAGCTATTTCTTGCTTGAAAACATGTACAAAACTGAATATTTATGGTATTTTAATGAAATAATCTATTACAATATCTAATTAACGGTGTACGTAAAACATATGCGTATAAATACTAAAGAGAGATAATCACATCATCTATATAAAAAAAAAATTGTCACAAAATATTCAAATAAAAAATATTTATACACTGTGAACAAAGTATTTTACTATCATTCGATAGTGCATTTACTATATTTACAGAAAACAATAACAATAAGATAGTTTAATTGTAAAAAGACTATAATATTTGTCTAAAAAGTCATCGTGCCAAGAGAAACCGCGCGAAAAAAACAAAAACACTAATTTTGAAATTCCCGCTGTAAAGTTCAATAAACGCGTCCTAGAGTGAAAAGGGTATATATCGCTGGCTTATTTCTTTATCTGACGTTAGTGCAGGTAACACGGTAATATATGCTCTATCGTATTTATCACATTATAAAAACCAAACCCAAAATTGCGCAAACCCGCCACGGGCGCGTGGCACTTAGTACTTGTAATTTGAACCCATAGCGGGTTGGTTGGCACGCTAAGGGATACATAATTTATTTTAATTAAATACAGCTCTGTTGTTCAATATACGAGTAAGCAGTCCATAAACTGATTAAGCCGTGAATAACCTATTCCCACACGGCGGGGCTTGTATGCAGTGGCATACATGGAAAGAAAAATATTGAAACAATACTAGCAGAACGCATGATAAGTATTTTCTGAAAGAGAATGAACATAATAATAAATAAATAAATTTGTTTACGTTCCAATTATCTAGACCAAGATAAGCTTATTTTGAAACTCGTTAATATATGGTATGTATGTTACCGGACAAATATACATAAACATAGAAAACACCCAGACCCGATATCAATTTTGAAAAACCGTTTTCTCTAAACTGACCTGACCGGGAGTTGAACCTGGCACCTCAGAGATGGCGCGACGCCAGACCCGGCGTGCTAACCACTCGACCACGGAGGTCGTCATGATATGATGGTTTGATCTGATTTAATGATTTTCAAAAGTTCAAAATCTTTAAATTTTTTTATAAATTTCATTCATTCATTCGTCCTCATGTGGATAACAACTAGGTATGTAATTGTAGGTAAGTAAGTACTCAACATAATAAGAGTATATATAAAAAATGAAAACGATAATTAATTATTATTATTTACTGCTATTACCCGCGACTTCATTTGCGAGGACTAAACTCTCTAACAGAACTGTAACCGAGATTTTTAAAAAAGTCCAATGTTCTAGTCCAGTTCCTGTCTTGTTTTGTACGAATTTGTAGTACGTATAGTACCTACCTACTAACTTAGTATTGATAAGTAATACTAATTAAATAAAGCAATTTGTTAGATTTCTTCCAATCCATATAATTTTCACAAAGACAAGAAGAATAAAAACATCCGTCCGAAATATATTCATATAAAAAGAAATATGAAGATGATGTGTGACGTGCAAAGAGTATGAATATACAATACAGTAATGAGTTTTGATGTCTAAGAAATAAGAAAGGCGAATGATGAGGATGGAAATGGTACATAACTATACAAATTAGAATATAAAAAAAATTTATATATATGTACAGTTTATAAACACGACTAAATAAAACTTTACAATATGCCCCCACATCACCCCCTTTCAGAGACCGTCGTTACGGGCAATAATAGACTGGAAAGTGTACTGAACGCCCAGATCTGGTAGTTTTGATATTATTCAGAGACCGTCTTAGCCGCTTTTAGCCGTTAAATTTGTTCAACCGTTCTCAAATGATATGCTTACCAACAACGCTATTTCATTTTTATTTATAAAGATAGATTATTGGGATATACCTACACCGAGACATTTGAGTGGTTGTTTTCCCGCGGCAGAACGATTTACCTTTAGTAATACTATCGAATCATGAGAGTTATTTTTTGAAAATATTTTTTTTTCTTCTCAACTAATCAAAAAAATAATCATCAACTCGAAAGCGTGAGATTATTACTTAGTGCGAGATCTTCTTTTACTTTAAGCATTGATTTCGTGCGGCAGGCATTACCCAAATACGTCACATCTCGTAAGAGAAACTATCGTTTCTCACGCTTTCGAAATATTTTTATTTTGCAAAAATAACTCGCATGATTCGATAGTACTAGTAAAGGTAAATCGTTCTCCCGCGGGAAAACAACCACTAAAATGTCTCGGTGTATACATACAGTACATTTATAAAGGATTTACTGCTGAATACATCACCGCAGCTGCCTCAAGGTAGCTTATCAAGGGCATTCCAAGCATCCCGAGCATCCCGACCCCTGTTTTCTGCAAACCACATGGCTAATAAGGTTTTATTTACGTACAAACTAGTTCGAGTCGCAGATTAGACGCTAATCAGGAGTTGGGTTATTCAATTAGCTCCGGCGGCTCACTCGACAGTAAGACACAATTACTTTAGGTTAAGGCCTACTATCCACTGCGGCGTAGCTTCATAGGCGCGTATTTGTCATTATACGCGTAGTGTACGCCTGCTTGCAGCTTACGCCGCCGTGGACAACTACACTAACTCCACGCGCAGTCCTGCCAGACAAATGGATACTGGTTGGGTAAAACAAGAAACTTGTATATCAATAGTATATGCTGAACTGCTGACACACTTGTTCATCAACACAAATTATTCAATAGTGAATTGCCTAAGGAGATGTCTCAGAATGTATGGAGTCTAGGCGTGGTACATGTACAGTATACCAAAATAAAGACAAATACACGTAGCACAGTTTTTGACTATCGAATTTCTCTAAAATTGCTTTGTTGCTGTAATAATTATCATTATTATTAGATTTAATTGTCCCACTGCATGGCAAAGGCCTCCCTTACCTTCTTCCATTCCTCCCTACTTGCAGCGATCTGAGACCAGGAAAAAGTCCACCTCGTTCCGCCATCTCCTCCTGGGCCTGCCGCGCCGCCGGTTCCTGCTATGCGGTACCCAGTCTGTGGTTACTTCGGCCCAGAGCTCATTTGACATACGTCTGTAATAATTATTATCATATTATTATAAACGTGCTATTTACTAAAGTCCTTCGAACCCCTCCAGAGTAGCTCTCTGTTAGATTGGGTTCACGTCAGTAGTAAATAAATAAATTTTTGCCCGTGTGGTGCCGGGTCAGAATTGCACCACCCCCTCCCCTGTATCTTAGCGGGTGTCGTAAGAGGCGACTAAAGGGATTTTGCTGGTGGGAGAGCTTTGCTCGTCCGGCGCTACCACCATGCAGACTCGTAAAACCCGCCAAGTGTTCGGTGCTCGACACAGGACGCGTTCCGGGTTCAGAGCCGTAATACCGGAGCTTGGGGAGGTGCGGTGGCGGCAGGGTCAAGGTCCGGTGGGAGTCTTTGTAAACGCATTGTTCGGTTGACTTGGGTCGATTCGCCGGCCAGGGAGACCCGTAGAAACGGTGGTGCCGCTGGCCGCCCGCGGCATAGTACAGGAGCCCAACTAGGACTAACCACCCTAGGAGGCTGCTCCACCAGGTCGGGGGGGGGGGGGGGGGGGGGGTACGGGGGCCCTTCCGTCCGGCGGGTCGATTAACGTCTTACCGAACAACTACATGCACCAGTTCATGTTAGTGTCCCACACTTTGTCTTTTCCCTCTTGCCGCCACAGCATCTCCTTTTACTCACGCCCCCATCTAACCACCATGTCAGTGTCTAAAAACAATGCAGGTCAGACAGCGGCATCCCACTTCCCCACCACCAAGTTGCTTTTTGAGGTGGAGTTCACTAACATCCGTGGACTCCATTCAAACCTCAACGCCGTCCACCAACACCTTGAGACGGCCCTGCCTGCATTGCTCTTTCTGACGGAGACACAGATCCGCCGTCCTGCCGACATTGCATAGTACTGCAGATGCACTACCCCGGCTACGTGCTTGAGGAATGCTTCCTCGCGAAAGCCGGAGTATGCCTTTTCGTCAGGACGGACGTTTGCTGTCGACGTTTGCGATGCTTGAAGGACCCCTCCTTCTCCATCCTATGGGTACACGTGGATCTTGGTTCCGAGAGCCATGTCTACGCTTGCCTGTACCGTTCCCACTCCGGAGACCACGAGACAACTCGGTTATTCGACTACCTGAGCCAAGCAGTTGACGACGTACAGGAGCGGTTTCCGTCTGCCGATGTGGTACTTTTGGGAGATTTTAATGCCCACCATGAGACCTGGTTGGGCTCTTCCAAAACAGATCACGCAGGCCGAACTGCCCACGCATTCGCTCTCACGCATGATCTGACTCAACTGGTTCTCCAGCCCACCAGGATTCCAGATATATCGGGTCAAGCGCCTTCCCTGCTAGACTTACTGGTGACGAGTCGACCAGCCGGGTACAGAGTGTCGATAAGTGCTCCGTTGGGCACTTCTGACCATTGCCTGGTTGGTGCCACCGTACTGCGCCGTAAAAGCTCTCCCTCAGTGGAGTCTAAACGGCGTTTATGGCACTACTCGTCGGCAGATTGGGATGGTATGCGCGACTATTTTGCGTCCATCCCGTGGGGCCAGCGCTGCTTTGTGGGTAGGGACCCATCGGAGAGTGCCTCTGCTGTCGCTGGCGAGATCATGTTGGGGATGGAATATTACATTCCCTACACTGATGTCGACAGCGGAAGTAAGGCGCGCCCTTGGTTCAATCGCGAATGCGCCAAAGCTGTTGAACTTAAACAGGCGGCGTTTCGCGCTTGGACCAAGGCTCGCACGCTCAACGATCGTAACATCTCTTCTCTCAAGGTAGTCTTCAACAAGGCTACCAAAGTCTGCAAGAGAGCTCTCTCGAGAGCGAATGCCCTGCGCGTTGCTCGCGTTGGCCAAGACCTGTTGTCGCACCTAACGGGTAGCCGAAGTTATTGGCGACTGGCCAAAGCGGTGCAAGCCAACTTTTGCGCGCCTTTTCTGCCCCCACTGCGGTACCCTGATGGCTCGTTGGCCAATCGGCCGCTAGACAAGGCTAACCTCATAGCGAAGCTCTTTGCGGCGAATTCGCGTGTCGATGACTGCGGCGCGGAACCACCTACCATCCCTCACTGTGGTTCCTCAATGCCTGACGTCCAAATCAGACAACGTGACGTCCGTGCTGTGCTGCAGTCACTTGATGTGCGGAAGGCAAGCGGTCCTGACGGTATACCGGCAGTCGTCCTTAAAAAATGTGCTCCCGAGATGTCTCCAGTATTGACACGCCTATACCACCTCTCGTACTCTACTGGAATTGTGCCGGAGGCTTGGAGAAAGGCAAACGTCCAGCCGGTCCCCAAAAAAGGGGATAGGTCTGACCCAGCCAACTATCGACCTATTGCTGTCACCTCTGTCCTTTGCAAGGTTTTTGAGCGAATCATAAACAGGCAACTCATTCGCTACCTAGAAGATCACTCCCTGATTCATGATCGACAATACGGGTTCAGACCGAAACGATCAACGGGTGATCTCCTGGCGTTCATAACACACCTGTGGGGTGAAGCAATGGACAAGCACGGAGAAGCACTGGCTGTTAGCCTGGACATCTCCAAGGCTTTCGATCGAGTTTGGCATCGTTCGCTTCTCTCCAAGCTTTCGTCATACGGCTTGCCACCTCGCCTATGCGATTGGGTCACCGGGTTCCTGCATGAGCGCAGCATTCGCGTACTCTGCGAAAGCAGTGCCTCACAGTTTCTGCAGGTGAACGCCGGAGTGCCGCAGGGTTCTATAATATCGCCTACGCTGTTCTTTCTGCATATCAATGATATGTTATCCTTGGGTAACATTCATTGCTATGCAGACGACAGTACAGTACATCGGCGTTATTTGGGTCACCCTGCGGCAAAGCAGGCCGATGTAGTGGAGTCGAGACGGAAGATTGTCATTGAGCTGGACGAGGAGTTAGACCGCATTTATAAATGGGGCTCTGATAACCTGGTCCAGTTCAATGCCAAAAAAACACAGGTCTGCGCTGTCACTGCTAAAAAGTCCGCATTTTTCCCCCAACCCTCCTTCCAGAGCAACCTATTACCCATCCAGACTGGTCTCAGTCTCTTAGGTATGGACATACACAGCGACCTCAACCCGAAGAGCTATATTGAGAGCATTATAACCACAGCCTCACGTAAACTCGGAATCCTGAACAAGGTGAAGCGGTTCTTCACGCCGGAGCAACGTTGTCTTTTGTATAAGACTCAGGTGCGCCCCTGCGTGGAGTATTGCTCTCATCTTTGGGACGGATCCGCCAAGTACTTGCTCGAAGCTCTTGACAGGTTGCAAAGACGTGCTGTCCGTATTATCGGTAACGATGACGTTATGACCAGTCTGGAGCCGTTACAGCTACGTAGGGACATTGCTTCCCTTAGTGCTTTCTACCGCCTTTACCACGGTGAATGCTCTGAGGAGCTCTTTGACCTCATCCCTCCCTCTCCTTTCCTTTCCAGATCGACGCGTGCAGGTCTTAGAAGCCACCCTCATACCGTGCTGACCATCAAGACACGTACCAAAAAGTTTGGACAAACGTTCTTTTGCCGAACTGCCCGTATGTGGAATGCGCTTCCCGCACACGTGTTTCCTTCCTCTTTCTCTCCCGGGTTATTTAAGCGGGGCGTGAAATAGTAGATTGTTATACAAGGGGCTAAAATGACCCATTATATACGAGGTAGTTTTACTCCCGAGCTTTAGCGAGGGAGTAAATAGAAACCGAGTTTTAATGGGTTTTTAGCGCCGTGTGTTACACTATGTTTTTCACTACGAATGCGAGAAAATAAAACAATCCAATACAATATGAATTGGTTTATTTTATTAAAAATTAACCCGTTAGTTGCTTTAACGACGACACCCACGGGAAGAGAAGGGTTGGTAGTATTATTTTGATGAGCCCATCGTTGCTCTATGCTGTTGGATAGTAGGTATGTGCAGTTTTTCCATCTCTTCCCTTGGGTGTGCTAAAAGGCGACTAACGGACTAAAGACTGCACATACATCCTACAGCATAGAGCGGCGATGGGCTAGTCAAAATAATATTACCAACCGCTCACTTTTCTTCGATGTCGTAAAAGGGGACTAACGGACTAAAGACTGCACATACATCCAACAGCATATAGCGACGATGGGCTCATCTAAAAATAATACTCTCATCCCCTCTCTTCTCTTCGGTGTCGCAAAAAGCGACTAATGGACTAAAGACTGCACATACATCCAACAGCAAAGAGCGGCGATGGTCTCATCTAAATAATACTACCAACCCCTCCCTTTCTTTGGGTGTCGTAAAAGGCGACTAATGGACTAAAGACTGCACATACATCCAACAGCAAAGAGCGGCGATGGCCTCATCAAAATAATACTACCAACCCCTCTCAAGAGAATAGAGATTCCCTTGGGTGTCGTAAAAGCGACTAACGGGCTAAAGGCTCACCACCTAAGCACATGTACAGACTGTGCAGTTGTTTCTTGCTGAAGCGTGGACTGTGTGGGCGTAGTCTGTGTTGTCCATAGATTCAAATGATTACTAATTTTACCATAAACTTTAATAATAACTATCTCAAAAAAGTTGTTAATCTATGTAAACAGTAATAAGTCGAGTCTTTATTCATGATTATTCTACTTAAGACTAAATACTTTTCGTTTTTGTAGGCTCATTGTCAGGTGACAGACAAAAATTTAAAAAAAAGTACTTTATCCCCTAGGGCAAGAAAAGCTATTTTAGCCCCGCTCTAGAACGCTACAATGACGTTCTTTTTGAGCAAGAGGAGTGAAAAAGCATTTATGCAGGCCGCCATAGTGAGAGCGTTCGGCATAGCGTGGTAGCGCTGTGATGAACGCTTTCACTTCTTGGGCTTGACTGGCTGCTTTTCATCAGGCAGAGTGAAGCCATTATGGTGTGCCACAATAAAAATAAAAAAAATAAAGTATGGTAACCATTGAAAAATTATTTCTCGCATTTAACCCTAGCTTATATCCGTCGCTTCCCATAAATATTTATTTATTTTACTACAGCCACATGATACATAAAATTAATTACGATATTTTATTCACTTTTAATATATTTGAAACGTACTCAAAGGACGCAGCCGTAAATATGTAGTGACTGAACACAGTCAGTCAGCCGCTAATTTGCGTCTTTGGAAATGTAGATAACTACTCTTAGTAATAAGAGTGAGGTTTGAGGACGTTTTTCAATGGAGTTCAGTTTAACTGAAATTCTGGGTTAAGAGGTTAGGTAGCTGATTTGATTAGTAATTACACTGCAAGCTCAACAAAAAATAATCTATTAAAACATGGGGAAACAGCATTTATTATCTTCGATGTGTTTTTATTATACGAGGAATGACATTTTACGAAAAAATGTATTAAGAGTAGTGTCGTAAACGCCAAAATACCAACGACAAATATTATTAACGGAAAATATTGCCACTAACTCGCAAACAAAGGTAGCGCTCTTCACGCGGGTACAAAGAATGGTAGTAACACTAACTCACGGCTGGTTGGCCAAATAGCAGACCGCGCCGTAACAAAAGCACTTTTTAAAAACACACTAAATCAGATTCTGAGTACATGTGCGCGCGGCATTAAATGAAAGGTGGAGAAGTTACGGCCCGTGAACAGGTTATAAAAATGTTGATTTTATTGGGTTCGCAGACTTTGCGAGGAGGTGGCAGAAGGCCGCCGCCATCAGGTGAAAAGCTCTAATAAATACCATGCGCCCCGCGCATGCGTTACGTACGTCGGATATCTTATATCCTGGTATATTTTTTTAGTGATTCATGTTTTCTATATATTTTATAGGTAGTTCACCTTCAATTACCTACATTCAACTCGAACCGATTGAAGTTGCAGAAAAGAAAAACGAATCTGCAACGTTGCACTTTCCAAAGAACTGGCAAGTTACAAACTAAACGCCGATTCACGCGTCCTAATTGAAATAAACTCAGCTTAAAGTTGGCTCGCTCACAAAAAGAGGCGGCAAACGACGACTCGGCAAAAAGTGGCGTTTCTACAGGGAGCCTTCATTTCGCCGCGTTACACCGAACGATGATTTACTAGAACGAATTTTTCGCTCCCGACCTCACCTAGTAGTTGCTGAATCGAATATTACTGGAATGCCAACGAAGATCATTCTCATTTTGTCGACTGTAGCGATATTCCTTATCCGAGCGATATCGTCTGAATTAGGCCGGCGTCTGCGGTGATAAAAAATAAAGAAAATTACCGTTCATCACCGGGTGCGGCGAGGGGTAAGATGTGAGTTATCTCCATAAATAGTGTCTCGTGATGATTTATATCCGAACGCCGGAGGATGCCGCTGCGTGACAAATGAGGTCCGCGTCCCTGAGAGTTTTCTAAGCGATAATCACAATTTTTTAACTTACTCCGAGCGACTCGAATCTGGAAAAGAGTCTGTCGTGATCTTTCGCGCAAACAACTTTATACTTCATTAAATTAGGGAAAAGAGGGGAAAAGGTTATATTGAATTTTGAAGTTTCCCTTTGGCGAGGTGAAATGGCGTAGGGAGCAGATGTTTGCTACGCGCTCGCGAGAAAGTCTCGCGCCGCGGCCTCTACCAGGGGTGCAGAGACACGAGGCGTGAACGGTCGCCTGTCGGAATCTGAGTTACTCATGCTTTGAATGAAATTGCAATTTGAATTTTGTATGTTAATATCAATTAATTACATAATCACAACACAACTACTAAGTTACAGTCCGAGAATGATCTAAACTTTATTGGAATAGCACAATTAATACAAAAATATTTATTACCTTCCTGAGATTCCGGATCAGATGCACGGTAGTGTGATTCTTATCTCATGTTACAATACTTATTAAAAAATTAAGCAATGGTTTAAGTACATAACTGTGCTTGTGAGTGTGCAGTGTACGTTACAGGTATTTTTTTATTTTTTTTATAATGGCTTGTCATAGTGACTGCATCCTTCCTGACGGTAAGCAGCCGATGCAGTCCAAACATTGCATATTATATATATATCTATTTCTATATAGATATCACTATTGCGCATAATGTTATTCATGAGCTTTTCAAAAAATAGTTTAACGTTGGTAACATACTTGAAATTGCCTTTAAAACCCCGCTAAACGGGCGAGTAAGTAAATATACCCTATAAATATGACTTAAACTGCACTTAACTTATTCAGCGAGTTAAGGACACTCTCAGGTTGTTCACGGCACCTGCTCAGGTACATAAAGTACATTTAGGGATATATTCTTGAATTTTAAATGGGAGAAAAGTAGGAGAATAATGTTCAGTGTGTTCCGAGATAAGGAAAATGATATGGACTTCAGTCCACTGCAGAAACATTTTTCGAATTCGAATTCCTTAATTTTTTGGTGCAGTTTTCTAAGCGATCGGTGAAACGTTCGGTAGCCAAGTGGCAAAGGGTTTGGCCTCATTCAGGGAGGAGTTAGCTTCAATTCCCAGCTCGGGCAAAGTATTCTTCAAATTAGATACAGACAGAGCCCGGGCTTGTAACCACCGTGATAATTTCCATGGCGGATGCCTTTGCACAGCGGTGGGACACTCATTGGTAGTATCTATGTACATTATGTAACAGCTAAAGACATCTATTTATTATGGACATGACACGCCAAAAGTGACCAAATAAAAAAAATATATAAACTGTGTTTGCGTGTGATGTGGGAAGTCGGGTGACGAAATGATACGACGGAGGTTGGTTCTTAACTCTTATTTAATTAGGGAAAAACAGTGTTTATATAGTATTTTAGAACAAAGGAAAGTATTGACTGCCAGTTCTGGGAAATCGGTACAAAGTCCTAAATTAGTTACATTCCATCACGTATTACAAAACAGATGATTTTATGAGTTATGATGCCGTGACACACTGCACTTGTGACACACTGCACTACACCTTTCCCCTTTTTTTTAAAATATAAACTATATAATTTTTAAAAATATTTAATATTGATATAAACATAGTTTTACTCAAACTTAAAATAATTAAAATCTAACAGGCTTAAACTAACAAACAAAGTTTGTTTACATTCTAAAAATACATTGTTATTATAATGATACAATCTTATGCTATGGCTGTACACAATATGATCTGGGTTATGACAATTGGTATTCCTTATTTGGATACAGTTAACTATAATTATATTTTTGTGTTCTATTTTTGTGTACTGTTTTTTCTTTACCTGAAACTAATATTTTGACATTTACGCCTTGATCCTCAATAACAGTATAAGGACCTAAATATACAGGATCCATCTTATCTCTATTTTCCTTTTTTAATAATATTAAATCACCTATTCTATAATTAATTGAATTAGTAGTTAAATCATATCTTATCTTTCTATTAATTTTTGATTTAATTAAATTATTCCTAGCATCCTCTTGGGATTTTTGCAATCTATACTTAAGTTCTACAGCATATGAATTAAAATTATAAACAGGATCTACCTTATTAATAATATTACTTGGTATACGACATAGTTTACCAAACACCAATTCATAAGGTGTATATGTAGTTGACGAATGTATCGTTGTATTATAAGAAAAACACCAATATTGCAACCAATCTGACCACTTATGAGCTTGATTATCCGTTTGTATTCTTAGAAATGCTCCTAAAGATTTATGTGTATTCTCTAACGAACCAAGGCTTTCATGATGATAAGCGGTTGATTGCAATTGGTTAATTTTTAAAAGTTTACATACTTCTTGCATAGTTGATGAGATAAATTCGGTACCTCTATCTGTTGCAATTTCATTAGGGATGCCATAACGTAATATAAAATTTTCTATAAACGCGCGCGCTACTGTCTCCGTTTCTTTATTTAGGAGTGGGTATGCTTCTACATACTTTGTAAGCTCGCACTGTAACGTTAATATATAGCAGTGCCCATTTGTATCTCTAGTTAATGGACCTACTAGGTCCAAAAATATTTTGTCGAAAGCTGTTGTTGCCGTGCTAGTAATACACATTGGCTGCTTAATGTTTCTATGAAACTTTTGTTTTTGACATTTATCGCAATTTTTTACAAATTTAATAATATCACTTTCCATGCCTTGCCAGTAGTAATAACGTTTCATGTTATTAGTCATTCTTCGAATGCCTGCATGTCCACTGGTCGGCAATAAATGGAAATCGTTTAATATTACTCGTTGATCATCCTTACTATTTATTTTCGTGACACCTTTTATTATACATAACCGTGGTCCGGACCATGTTCCACATTTATTATTAATGTATTGAGCTAGCTCTATCATAACACAAGCGGTGTCATTATTTTGAAGTATGCATACTTCATTTATTTTTTGTGTCGTGCAAAATGCCTCTAATTCTCTCGCGAGGAAAGCTCGTTTCGTACACGATCGAGAGTTAATGGCGATACACATGGTTCGTAAGGATGGTGAGTAAACTATTATATTATTTTGACTTGAAATGCAGTCTGCCTGCTTTAGTATTTTGTCATAGTCCTTGTTATTAAAACTTAATTCAGGTGAATTATTTAGTCTCTTAGGAACCCCAACTATGTTCGGCTGATCAGTCCAATCATAGCTAGAACCCGAATCATTTTCCTGTTTTTGCTCTTCCATTCTTTCCTTTTGTGCTCTAGTCATTACTGACATTACATTTTTTGTCATGGACTTAAGTTCGCTACTACTAATTTCAATCCTGGATAATGCGTCTGCAGCTGCATTTTCCTTGCCTTTTAGATACTCTACCGTGAAATCGTATTCTTCTAGACACAAACGAAACTTTGTGAGCCTACTCGATGGGTTACTCATGTTAAATAGATAAATGAAAGGACGATGATCCGTGATAATTTTAAAACTGCGTCCATATAAATATGGACGAAAATATTTTATTGCCCATACGATCGCCAACAACTCTTTTTCTATAGTTGGATAATTTTTTTCCGCTTCATTCAAAGGTCGGCTTGCGTACGCTACTGGTAAACAGTTTTTGTTAGATAATACGCAACCTACTGCTATGCCTGACGCGTCCGTGTGTAACACGAACTCGTTGTTGCTTGAGAAGTCTGGGTATTGTAATAGTGGTGGGCTACTAATTGCTAATTTCAATTGTTCAAAAGCTTGTTTACATTTTCCATTCCAATTAAACTTAACATATTTTTTTAATAACTGATTTAAAGGTTGAGTTATTCCCGAAAAATGAGGAATAAACTTCCTATAGTAATTCACAAAGGCTACAAAACGCCTGACTTCATCAGTGTTTTTTGGTACTGGATAATTGTGTACTATTGAAATCTTTTTTGGGTCGGGTTTTATTCCGTCGGGAGTCACTACATGTCCTAGATACAAAATCTCTTTTTGTAAAAAGTTACACTTTAAGGGATTTAATTTAAAATTTACTTTTCTTAATCTCGTAAAAACATCCATTAAATTTTTATTATGTTGTTGAAGGTTACGGCCCATTATTATGATGTCATCTAAATATATTATACATTGTAAATAATTTAAACCAGACATAGCTATGGTCATTGCTCTACTAAACGCATTTGGACTTGTTTTTAAACCCATTGGCAATCGTTTCATTTGGTAATGTTTATCCGCAATGAACGCAGTATACTTTCTGCTCTCAGGGTCAAGTGTTATTTGATAATAACTTTGATTCATGTCTAACGTGCTATAGTACATAGCTCCTGATAAGGAATCTAATATGTCAGTTATATTTGGTAAGGGAAATTTATCATTTTCAATTACCTCGTTGACCTTTCTATAGTCTATTACTAACCGCCATTTCTTTTCTCCGTTTGTATCTGTCTTTTTAGGAACTAATAATAATGGACTTGCCCATTCCGATTGTGATTCTTCTATAATGTCGTGTTCCAACATTTCTTTTATTTGTTTATTTATTTCCGATTTTTGTGACTGAGGTAAACGATATGGTTTACTATAAACTGGAGATGTATTGGGTTTTAAACGTATTTTTTGTTCGTATAAATTAGTTGTATTTAGAGAGTCTCCCGGTAAATGAAAAATGTCTGCAAATTTTGCACATATGTTGGCTATTGTATTTTTTTCTTCAACATTTAAATTATTTAATTTTAAAAGTGAAAATAATAATTTTACTCTTTGTGCACTATTTTGGCATTGTTCAAAAGAAAAACAATCGTAGTCACTCAAAGGTCTTATTTGTGGAGTGAAACTGTTTAAAATTACATCTTCGTCTCGAGTGTTTAATATTTTAACTGGAATTTTCCCATTAACACAACGTGTTATGGTATTTGCTACAAAAATTCCTTCGCCAATTTCGCTTGACATTACTACACAATCACCCTTGTAAT
This sequence comes from Scoparia ambigualis, assembly GCA_963921215.1. Lineage (NCBI taxonomy): Eukaryota > Metazoa > Arthropoda > Insecta > Lepidoptera > Crambidae > Scoparia > Scoparia ambigualis. The sequence goes on from OY992516.1 coordinate 32,481,524, forward strand.
TATTTGACAATTTTATTATTGATTCGCATCGGGCTGGTAATTTTATTTGATTAGAGTGTATACCATTTTGAGTTTTTATTTTTAGATTTAAAGGTATATCAAAGAATTGGTTATTATGGTTTAAAGTAATTATCCCTCTTTCAAAATTTATCACACTTTTATATTTAATTAAAAAGTCCTGCCCAATTATTCCATCTACTTTTAACGGTAAGGTGGAAAGCACATGAAATTTATGATTAAAACACTGTGTGTCTCTTTGTAAGTTTAAATGAATCGTTCCGTATGACGTAATCTTCCCTCCAATACCATCTATATATGTGACCTTTGGACTTATGCTCTCGTGTGTTGATAATGCGACGTTACGTTTAATAGCACTGAGTGACGCACCCGTGTCAATTAGCCATATGTACTCTTTATCGTTTATTGTAAATTGAACTGAATTCATGTGATTATAAGTCAGAATGTAGTTGCCACTCTCGAAAAAACTGCATGGTTTCGTCACTTAGGTCGTTTTTATTTTCAATTGCCGTATTTACTTGGTGGCGTTTAGAGTAATTTCTATTATTGTTATGATTACGACCTTGGCTATAGTGTTTATTAAAGGTACGCGGGTTATTTTGCCGGAATGGTTTTTTTGTTGGGAAACTTGTATTTTTATACGTAAACCGTGGCTTTCTTTCTACATTTTTATGATATGTCCCCCTAAACGGTCTTCCGCCATTGTAACGATTGTAACCCTTTCCGCGAGCGTAAAACATCTGTTCGGGGCTTGACGATGAGGTCATTGTTATATCTTCGTCTTTCGCTCCCTGAATCGCATCTTTTAGAGATGAGTAAGCGCGTGCCGATATTATTGTGTTTAATTTATCGTTCCGTAAACCCTGACTGAATCTATTTATAGCAACTTTTTCATTTAACGGTTTTAGAATACTATAGGCTTCCGTATTCCCATTTGACTGTGAAATAGTGAGGTTCACGAATAGGTCTTCAATATCTTGCCCGAATTGTTCTATAGATTTATGACCTTGCTTGATTATTAATAATTGTTTTTGTAACGCGACATCTGATTTTTTAGTGAGGAGATGCACTTTAATGTCATCTATTAATTGTTTCACACTACTATAGGTACTCAATAACCTTAATTTGGCACTTTGAGACAACCTTGTTTTTAGTACAAAGTTTATCAATAACGGCGCATCCGTGTCCTTAATCATGGTGGAATATAATTCTATTGCGTCAATTAATTGATTTGTGACGGCCTCGGAGTCGTTCATGGCCGGTAATAATGATACCGCCGTTTTCAAATCAAACCCGTTATTTGAAGCCATTGTTTCTTCTTTCTCTTCCTTATAATAAGCTAATGTTCTATTATAAATATCAGTTATTTTTATATAGTACGCTTGGATTGACTTACTGTCCTCTATCGATATTTCCGATTTTTCTAATTTACTACTGTACTGAACCACATACAGCACGATTTGTTCGTACAATGATTGTACCTCTCCAAGTTTTTTTAACCCTAACGGTTCTTTTCTACGTTTCGGACCGAGTTTTCTTATATCTTCTTGTAACTTCGTGATTTGATCAAGATAGTTTTTTATTTCTGACATACTATAATTATCCACATAAAAGTATTAACGACATTTTATTATTGTTATGATTAGTTACTCATTTTATCCGATCTCTAGAAACTTATGTTTAGCTTATGTTTACCTCTATATTTTAGTCTTCTTTTTTTTTCGATACCATTGCATCTTCTTCGCTCGACGTTATACCTTCGGATCTTGTTTCCGCATTACTACTGCAACTGCTTGGCGCTCGATCTTCTTAGTAAGGCACTTGTTGATCTTCTTCCAGGCCAGGTATATGGATATGGTGCATATTACAGCGACTAAAACAGCTACCATGTAAACCAAGGACGGGAGGTGCTGCTCAGTTTTTTGTTGTGTCGCTGCACTGTTTCCTGCACCATTCTGTGCTATGATGATTTCTTCTTTGATGTCCTCGGTTTTTGATGACTTTGTTCCCATATTTCCTGGCCAGATGGTTATAGCGGTGTCTATACGCGTGGTGATTCACTCGGCGCGGAGCTGGCACGTAGTGGCGTAGTGTGGCGGTGTCGTGGCACCATTATAAACTCGCAGCGTGACGGGACTTGCGGATGCGAAGCGTGGACCCCATTCAAGTGATCCTGATTTTCTTCACGACTTGGTTTGCAGAGAACGCACTACCTAGAAGCAGTGCACTGGCAGGGTCGCCATGTGATGTGGGAAGTCGGGTGACGAAATGATACGACGGAGGTTGGTTCTTAACTCTTATTTAATTAGGGAAAAACAGTGTTTATATAGTATTTTAGAACAAAGGAAAGTATTGACTGCCAGTTCTGGGAAATCGGTACAAAGTCCTAAATTAGTTACATTCCATCACGTATTACAAAACAGATGATTTTATGAGTTATGATGCCGTGACACACTGCACTTGTGACACACTGCACTACAGCGATTAAACAAATATACGCAATCCCACATTTTGGTCTGCATTTTGTATGAGTGCACTTTATATTCTATTTGAATCATAACAATCATAATAATCCCAAGTGGCCTCTATAGAACTACTGAAATCTTGTAGGTATATATGGCATTCTTATAGCTCAGAATGGAAATAATAAAGACAAAATGGCATAGCACGAATAGTAAAAAAATACAACATAATTATATTTACATATTACCAAAACGACTCGCCCTCCGTGGTCGAGTGGTTACCGCCCCGGACCTGGCGTCGCGCCATCTCTGAGGCCCCGGGTTCAATTCCCGGACGGGTCAATTTAGAGAAAACTGTTTTTCTGAATTGATTTCGGGTCTGGGTGTTTTACTATGTTTATGTATATTTATCCGTTATCTAGTTTAACCATATTAACGAGTTTCAATAGAAGCTTAAAGCAAGAAGGTCTAAATAATTGGTGTGAGCTTAATAGTAGAGGATCCGAGTATACAACGACCTTCACCGAGCGGTTAATGGATGAAAAGTATTTTATATCAAATTTAATGTGTTAAAAATATATTGCGAGTGGGTTGGCTGAAAAATTTCAGTCCAGTATATGATTAGTTAAATATTTAAAAATATTTTTTTTAAAGTATTGCACTTGTTTCGATAATAGATGAAATTCATAGGTACCAATCGAAAGTATGCAGCCTATAGAATATGCAAACGTTAGGTTGACTCTTTTTTTCCTGTCATAACATTGGGTAGGCAGGTGTAAACAGGCAAGTCAATATTAGTAATTTGCAACCGTCTGGTTAAATAAATAAAATTTATGTTTATATAAAGATAAGCTCACAAACACACTCACACCAAACCAGTGCAAAGTAAAAAAAATAATATTTTTTAATATTAAATTAATCATTAATGGTACTGGACTGAAATTTTTCAGCCAACCCACTCGCGATTTTATTAACATATTAAATTTGACATAAAATACTTTTCATCCATTAACCTTCCCGGTGAAGGTCGTTCTATACTCGGATCTTAGACTATAAGCAGTTTTTTTATTTTTTGTTATTATTTAAAGGGTTTTGGTGCTTACTGGTGTAAGCTTACTTAGTTTAACCCCGATCTCGTGCAGAGCATTGTCCCTAATCTTGTAGAAACGCTATAAGCTATTCCCAAGCGTGTGCGCGGGCGGGCGGCGGGCGGCGGGGGGCTGTGTCAATTGGCCGCATCTTCGTGCCTTTCTCTCTTCCATTACGATTAGACATTTACAAAGCAGAGCCCTTATTCTGTAACGATTCCTTGTTTCAAAACCACGTTAATTCCTTAAAAAGTTACGATATCTTCCCAAAAACGTATGCGTTTGACGTTTGTGCGCGGTAAGGTTTAGGTGTGGAATCTATAGATTGCGATACAGAATCAGGGCCCAGAACGTTTCGGCTGGCTATCCAGTTAGATCACTTACATATTGGACTCACCACTATTATCCCCAAAGGGTTAGCCTGAGAATAGTCTCAGTAGTCTCACTAGAGCCTAATTCGTTGAAGTTATGTTTGTAAAATATTTACTAGACTAGTGTCTAGTCATTAGGATTTTTATCGTTTTATTATAAGTAAGACTCCATTGTAGTGGTTTTCTCGTGATTCTTTTACAGGAAAAACGGACTTTTATGTCCAAATCCGCGTGACGAAGTTGTTTACAAACATTAGTTAGATATGTGTTAAGTTGTAACACTTGTAACTATATGTGTGTGTTATTATTTTATATCTCACACACTGAAATAGTCTCTACTGTATGTTCTGTATTATTTATACTACTCTACTCTTACGAGAATCTAGTCTGGTTGTGTTAGTAGAAGAATTCATTCAATTCTCACGCCGCGCCGCCGCCGCTAAGCAAGAAATGTGCCGGAGCAATCTGTTTTTAAAAGATAAAATGTGTTTGAGCGAACAATCTTGACGTCCCCCCCCCCCCCCCTTCTCTCCTCAGCCAGCTATGACGTCACGGGGCTCGCATAAGTTTGCAAACAATGTGGCAACTGATAAAAATGCCAACTGGGAACGCGCCCCGCCCAACGAGACGGAGGCGGCGGCGGGCGGTGGTTGCAAGCGGATGCATTTGCGAAAACTATTTTGGATGAAATTACGTAATAAATAAGGCACAACTTGAACAAGTTCACATTCACTACGACTTTAATTTTGAATAAAGTATTATGGTACATAACATATAAGAAATAACGGCTAGCGCATTCGGTTTGCATCTTGCTAGTGAAGCAACTTTCGCAGCGCCTGTCACTGGATGGGTGGCTAAATTTAAAACGTCTTGAGCTCCTCCGTGCTTCGGAAGGCACGTATAGAGACGTCACTACCGGTTGTAAGCGTATGATGGCAGTTCAACGACTGCCACTAACCCTGACTAGGCCAGCGTGATGGGTTATGACCCGATGTCCTCAGGAAGGCACTGGCACCGGCCAGCAGTGGGGCGTTTATACGCTAACGATGACTGCGTTTCGCAACTGCTTCAACAAGCTGTTGTCATTGTTACTCAGACAGATATTTAAAGAAGCATTTTGGCAACCACTCACGAAATTACTCATGTCAATACCTACAATCCCTACCCTTCTGTACCCACATATTAATCAGATCTTTGTTGGCAATGTAACTCAGCAGACACAAACAATGATTGTAACATTTAACAATTAACTTAGTGCAAACTCCAGACAGAAAAAGTTTCTATAATGGGAGCTCTCAAATATTTTCATTAAAATAATTGTGTTTTCTCTCCAAGCAGACACTGGCCTCTATTTACATAACCAATCACAATTTCATTTGCAGTCCGTAATCAAGGACTTCAATTGGTTTATATGCTAATCAAATTCTTGTTTTTGTTCTAACCAACTTTTGCTTAATTTAGCGAAGCTCGGTCCTAAGTAAACTTGCCCGAGGGAAAATATGTTTACTAAATATATTTGCTACGACTCATGGGAGCCTGGTGCGGCTCTGCGCTGCGATACAGGTCATAGCCGCCCTTACATGACCTTCACAAACTAATTTAAGGTAATCACATACAAGAAATATCAAAATACTATTTGTATAAATCATATAACTCATAGAGTACTTAGATCAGATCGGTGACATTCTCGTTAGTCAGGGTCAGGCTAAGAGTATGTATATATTATTATGTTATGTAATTTTCTAAGTAAGAAAAGCTATCTATAATTCGGTTGCCTGTAAGCTCTACCTTTCATTGCGGGCTTGTTCAGATAAACCCCTTTTCTTACGCAACGAACTCCCCAAGTAATTACTATCGAATGACTGATATAATTTCATCAAAGAGGTAAATAGGTAGTATAGAGGTAAATATTGAATTAGTTTGATACAAACCCGAGATCAAAGCAAAACCGAAATCGTTACTGAACCTCATTAAAGCAGTCTGACTGGAGGTGTTCAATTACCGACTGCAAATAAGAATCAATACTGAAAATAACAAGACAATAAAATACATGTTTGCTCGCAACTACAGGTGGAGCGGGCTGATTACGGCATTGTGTAGACCGCCGCCGGAGATAATAAAGGTAATATTTGTATTTGTCTTATCAAAATAATTCTCGTATACGATATTAGAGTTCTGTCTCGCTCCGCCGCTGAGGCCATCCGCATTACGTCGTATGTATTTTTGGTAATAAAGCCGACGACTAGACTCCGCCCGTAGCTTTGCCCGAATTTCAGTCTATTACAAAAGTATTTTATGTCGTGCCCTAGCAAACATTGTTACATTTGAACTGGACCCCTCTCGGATCACATCTATATATTTAAATCACGTCGATCCGTTGCTTCGTCGTCGGCTAGGTGATCTTTATTTACATACAACAGCAACCGCTTAATAGCTTTTTTGAAAACCACAACATTATGTTGTTATTTAAAGAATCAAATCTGTCTAAACCTAAATAAAACTTTTCGAAGAGAAATCAAACAGAAAGCAATTTTCGGTTCATCAACACATGAAAAATAACATAGGTAAGTGTCAACGTTACGTTACAAATTCGATGTTTTACGGATTGAGTGAAGTTGGCTGAATACATTCCGGTTGCCTGTTTCTTTCAAATTAGCTTCAGCCCAACGACTCCCTTGGACCAGCGACATCGAATGCGATTTCACAATCGAATGCGAAAGAAAAATGATTTCAATCTTTTATTAAAAGGCACCTACGTCCCCGCGGGCGATTGTTCGCTTAGACGCTCCGCACAAAACAGTTTGAATTGCGCTTCTTCCAGGCGGGTTATTGTTGGGCGACATTTTGGTTTGATGCTAAAAATATTATAGCATTTAAGCTTGACATAAATATCTTCTATGAATAACAGTCTCCAATTCTCCGATTATCTACTTATGTTTATAAAAACTGTACCAAGCTCAATCATAAATTATATTATTACATCAGTCATAGGATAGTGCAGTGAACGTGTACCTACTGGCCGACCATTTTATCATTTTAACTTGGACGAGTTAAATATCATTTTATCGACCAAAAATCCACTTACGAGTAAAAACAACAATATAAAATACATAAACGGGGTTCAGAGCACAGAAAACATCAGTTGTTAACCGAATTACATTTCACCTGAGTTACATAAGGCCACCGGTCGGAACAATGTATCCTAATGCAAGGAGAAAGTTAAAATCTCATAAGTCGCCGTTATTCGCCCAGCCATCTTTATTTGCGTATGATCCGGCCAGCGGAGCTCCTTCGGCAGTCGGCTGGAGTCAAACGTACGAGATATTGTACCATAACTCCTTTTGAATCAGTCCCGGAGGAGTGCTCCCCGATTCTATTCGTCGGGGTCACTTAGCTCAAAAACAATCGATCACTTGTGTTTCATTATTTGAATTTCTTTCAGAACAACGACCGTTATTGTGTTCGCGAACGACGCACTTTAATTAAAACATATTTATAACCAGCTAAAGAAAATAGGTCATTTGTCTGTTTAATAATAGAGATAAATGTTATGCGAATAATGCATTTTTACTTAATAAGCAAAAGTATTTTCTTATGTGGAGAGGCAAAAAGTAACATCTATACTTATATTATAAAGCTAAAGAGTTTGATTGTTTGTTTGTTTGCTTGAACGCGCTAATCTCAAGAACTACTGGTCCGATTTGAAAAATTCTTTCAGTGTTAGATAGTACATTTATCGAGGAAGGCTATAGGCTATATAATATCATCACGCTAAGACCAATAAGAGCGGAACACCAATGAAGATTGTTTCAAAGTCAGGGGTTTTTTTTTCTTTTGAGAGCTTCCGCTGCGTGCGCAGCGTAAACGGTTAAAATTTCGCAAAAATCATGTATGAAAAAATTGTCCCCCTTTAAAAGTTTAAAAAAAAAGTCCGCGACAGCATATGTTTATCTTTTATCTCACTATTACCTTTTTTGTGCGTTTAGCATTTAGCGTTAGCCCAAAGTAACTATTCCACGCGGACGAAGTCGCGGGCAGAAGCTAGTACGTCAATAAAATGCAAAACGTAACACAAGTCAAACGAGCGTTTGAACGCGAGTTCAATTGTTTGTATTGTTTTAATCTTATTTTTTCTATTCGAGTAAACATAAACGTTTTTGCTTGTTTCGAAAAGCGTTTCATTCAATTCAATGCGTAAACAAAAACAATGCAACTACTTATACGAACATACACGGGTACCTATGTGTACGTACGTAAGTAATTATGTTTTCTTTTAGGATGGAGCCTATCTATATTTTAAGTTGGACCTCTAGCAATATATCGGTGAAAACTGCATTCAATTCCATGCCATAGTTTTTGCTTGATGCGCGAACAAACATACAAACAGACATAGACAAAATATGTAAAAAAAATGTTTTGGCTTCCATTGATCTATTGTAGGGTTATTTATTATATACCCGTTATACCTTTTTGCAACTAAGTTTATCTTCACCAAAGTTCTCCTACCGTCCACTGCGAAGAATCTAACAAGCAACTTGGCTATAGTAATTATTAAGTGGTGACTTCACAAAGAACTTTTCTAGCGTAAACCGGAGCACAACCACCACAAGATAGATCAATAATTCAACCCACTGCAGTCCACTGCTGGACGAAGAAATTACTGAGAAAATTACAGTCACTGACAACTTAGCCGACTAAATAGGTTCAAAAGACGATAATATCAAACGTCACCTCTATCCCCGTTCGTTTAAGGAGCACTTTTGTTTGACGACAAATCGATTTTTAACATAATTCAAAAACCACCTTTGAGTCGGCACGGGCGGGGTGTTGGTTGACGCGAGCGCGGAATAATAATCACCTCCAACGGAAAAGCTGCCGCTAATAACTAACATTACGTAACAACTGTGTTATACGTTGATTAAGTTTTCTCGAAAACAACAATATAAAAAGCAATCTTAGACAACTCATGCAGTTTGACATCGTTAGGTATTTGTGAACGAGACGGTAGAAGAAAATCTATATTGCATGGTTAAAGAAATCTTCAACCTTTTGCCAATTTGAAGACCACAGTCCACACATCTCTGCCCAAGAAAATAAACCTATGAAAGGCACAATCCCTACACCTCATTTGAAACGAACACACGACATGACGTCTCAAACTTTATTTATTTATTTATTTAATTTTCAGCAGTTACAGCGGTAGTAATATACCTATTAGTTATTCTGTGGTTATAGTTAAGTAGCAAATAAAGTTTGTCTGGATCGTTAGCAAAGGGAAAGCTGTGGTGTACTGGTGTCTGCCTGTGTCTGTATATTTTTGGTACCAAGCCAACATGATTCAGTAAGAGCTCAAAACTACAATGACATGAGTAATGTATGTGGAAGCCGCAGATTCCAGAGCGTGTATCAACACGACAGCGACCACTCGACTCCACTCCGGTAAACGGGCGTGATTACGTAAACACAACAATAAAAACTCAAATGGACTGTTTGAAAACAGCGATTTTCCTCAAAACTTCACGAAAAATGTATTGAGGGCCATATCCAGCAATATTTTTGGTACCAAGCCAACATGATTCAGTAAGAGCTCAAAACTACAATGACATGAGTAATGTATGTGGAAGCCGCAGATTCCAGAGCGTGTATCAACACGACAGCGACCACTCGACTCATTTAATTTGAATAGGTGTTCGAGCGCCTTTTGTGTCGTGTAGGGCCAACTGACTCGGAGCCCTTTGTCGAGCTCCTTCACGTTGCTGTGACTCTGGTACAATGGACCTCTGAACGCGATGGAGATTTGGCGTATTTCTTTTGTTGCCCCTTATGGGTAATGTTGCCTTCATTATTTACGCAGGTATTGTTTTGTTCCCTTCAAGTCACATATATCACAACAATACATGTGATTTATGTTTGGAATCTAGAATTATGGCCAGCTTCGCTGCCTTACTTTCGCCTTTTATTTTATTCAAATGTCTTTTAAGGAAAATTTTATGACATTTTTATTATTCCGTGCTTTGGATTGTTTTTTTTATCATTTTGTCATCAATAAATACATTAACTTGAATAACATTATCAACAAATGAGCAACAAAACTTATCGAATCAAAAAATAAATTTTCCGCAAATGCACATCCACCAATCGTCACTGAGCTATAAAAAATTCGCTCCGGCTCTTATCAAATTTGCGACGTGTCGATGGAAGGTATAATGCAGTATAACCCGAGGTTTCCGATAGCGAGCCGGCGCCTCCGGCCGGAATCGAATTTAGGACCCCGAGCTACCCAAATTGATTTACCTTACCCTTTCATTGAAGTTACGCCACTGACGGGATGAAATTTAAGTGTGATTCGTAGATCGCGCGAAATATATCGATACAACCGTATGTCGATGAAACGTAGTTGATTTTCGTCAAAATTTGAATCTTTACGGTACATCTTTCATCAATATAAATTTAGAGCATGTTGTAAACTTGAGGCGTGTCGGTGGCCGAGCGGATATATGCTCGAGTTGAACGCGACAAAGCATGGTTCAATCCCACAGCTCTGTGAGACTACTGACGTGACCCACTCCGACACAGTCATTTAGATTAACATGGGTTGGATGGGTTGACAGGACTATTATTAAAGTATTGAACGAACATTAAAATTAATCTTTTTTTTAAACATAATCATAGTACCATTTTTATAATCTCGTGTAATTTTCAGTATCAGTCACAAACACTCATCCCTACTTTGCAATCCAAAGGAAATACTGTAAGTATATAACACACACAGTAGCGTCAGTACTAAGAACTCAGGTCGGCGACGTGTACACACGGTGTAAGTAACGAGCTTTATTAGGTACGTACAGACATACGGTAAAAACAAAAATCAAATAATAGATAATCCATAAATAAGATTTGTCGCTGACAAAAGAGGAACGGAAAGCACGAGACAGGCAGCGTCAGGCATTGTAACGTTAATCTTGTGTCGTCAAGGATTAACTACGTAGTTTTACTTACAAAACCTGTTGGCAACTGAACTTCTCGTAAGATTCATATAATAAAGATGCTGCTTGGAGATCTCTCAGTAAAAAAAATCGAACAGCACCATGCAAATCGTCGCGTGTTTTTATTTCATCCCACGGTTCGCCTGTCCGTAGGCTGTAGCGGTCGTGTTACCATCAGTTGGACTGCACGCTTGTTTGCAGACTCATTCCAAAAAAAAAGATACAGTGTTTCGTTTTGCACGAAACCGTAAAATAAACTTATGTTACTTTAAAAAAACAGAGCAGAGATAAGCTACAGCTGAAAGTCGTCGCGTCAGCCAGCTGGAATACACGACGCCACCCGAAAGTCCTCGTAGTTCACAGACTACCCACACTTCTGCTGAACACAATCAACATGGAGTCCAACAACATTACCATGACAACGGACAATAAAACAACTCACTCGCACATTGTGTAATGCAGCCTGCGCGCTATGCAAATATCCCGATTTCTAATTAAAATTCTTACCGGCGGCAGTCAGTGGCGCGGCGCGGCCGGCGCGTCGCAATTCGCGTAGAAATTTAAATCTAAATCGCTCCGCGGATAAATAGGAATGAACATGGATCGAGGGCGGATTCAATCAGACATTCGCCGTGATCACCGCGTGTCGGGCCGGAGGAGGGCGGAGGGGGGCGGAGGGTGGGCTAATTACCCGCTGCGTTTCCCGCTACTTGTTGATTGTTTGTTAGGTTCGTACACACTATTCACTTTCTTAATATCTAATTAGTGTTTCTTTGCTTGTCCCGTATGCGACCCTTAACCATTCATCCGTTGCGAATGAGCGTTGTTTTGAGTTGTAGGTAAAATTATCACGGGAAATTGGTGTACCTACATACAAACGAAGTCGTGGGCGGGTCTCTAGATTAATATAAAAATTGGTGCTGTTGTCTGTTCATGTTTACTTGTGTTTGCTTTATATAATTTGCAATATTCGTAAGTTACATTTATAATGGAATTGAACATTCGATATAGTGGTTGCAATGGTAAAGCCATATATCTACTTACAACAAAATAAGTTAAGCTCTCTCATATGACAATACTAAAGTTGTATGTAACATTAGTGAATAAAAAAAAAGATTTAAACATAACAATTTTTAAGACCTAAAGTTACAAGAAAGGATTCATAAACTAGAACACTGCAGCTAATAGATCTTAGCAAACATTAGCTAGGTGCCAACTCAAACAGCCGCAACTGCCAACTACCCACAAGTCCCAACTACCCAGAAGTCCACAACACAAACATTAACAACAGACCGAGACGCAGCTGCCCCGAACGTGGTTCGCTAACTCTAGGCCAATGAAATTTAAGTCCGTATTTATATGTTTACATTAAATCATTAATTGCATTTTGTAGTATAAACGTGGGTACAATGTAACTTGAAACATGAACCCTGTTAGAGAACAGCAATTTCCTAATTAAAAATAAGTATGAAAATAAGCAATTGGACAAGAAAAGCCGAAGATCGGGCTCATTGGCATGCGTCGGGAGGGCTGACACGGGCTGATTATGATGATGAAGTAAGTAAATACACAACGAAACAAACAAGAAGAAACTATTTTAGGCGCTAAATAATTAGTGGTTAAACTGTGTTAACTATAACAACAAGAGAAGCAACAACAGAAAGAGAAGGTAAATCGTCAAAGTAATAGCTTCAGTTGTATATATTCAAAGGGTTAGTGCGACAGGTCGTGCGCTCAATAGAAGGCCTGATTGCTTGATTGACCGCTTTTACGTAGGTAGTTTTAGCTGCCGTTTACTTAACTAGGGGCACTCGCTGTAATAACCAATCAGAGGTGCCGTTGATACAGCTCGCTATAAAGCAAGCAATGTATAAACACTACAAAATTGAAATTAACCAGCATGACGGTCTTATATGGACGTTTGCAACATATATATAGTCCTCCTCATCGATTTCGACGACGGCGACCCTGACTATAATAATTATTATATTAATTAACCTAAATTGGTATCAAAATAACATGTAAGAATAATTTATTTTCTCATGTGAGCTCTAATGTGGCTCGCTAGACCGAACTTTGTCTTAAAGACTATGTCGCAAGATATACAATAGAGTTGCCCTTGTGAGTTATATGTATATGTATAGGAGGGATTTGGTCTCTCTTTGCGGATTTGGCGTTTTAGGTCGAGTGAGTTAAGACGATTTTCCTCAAAAGTTTTTATATTTTTAAAGATGGTAGAGCGCCATGAAGACCTCTTAGAAGCGAGCTCTTCCCAACCTGTAGAGTCAATAGCGCAGGCGTTTAGGTGTCTTTTGAAAACGTCTTTATAACGCAGATGCTGACCGCCGTGTTTCCGTTTACCCTCTGTGATCTCAGAATAAAAGACAACTTTGGGTAACCGGCGGTCATCCATGCGAAAGACGTGTCCACACCACCCGAGCTGACGCTGCATGAGAAGAGCTTCCATGCCATAAATTCCGGAGCGACGCAGAACCTCAGTATTTGGCACACGGTCCTGCCATTTGATATTAAGGATGGATCTAAGACATCTAAGGTGGTATGTGTCGAGTTTCTTAATGTCTTTTCTGTAAAGGCACCATGTCTCTGAACCATATAGTAGGACAGGTAAGATTAGCGCTTTGTATACGCTAATCTTCGTCTCCAGCTTGAGATCATGAGACTTCCAGACACGATCCATGAGTCGTCCGAAACTAGCAGCAGCGTTTGCGATGCGCGAAGGTATCTCCGAAGCTAAGGTGTTATCGTGCCGGATATTGCTACCTAGATATTTAAAGTGTGATACCTCCTCTAGTGGTTTCCCATCCAGATTTAGTATCGCTTTATCAGCTTCACAGCCTCTGGGTGGCTGTTTTAGAATTTGGGTCTTAGTAACACTGATAACCAAGCCGAACCTTTGACAGGATATATGTAGTGCGTCAACATAGCTTTGGAGCTGCACCATATTGTTAGACATAAGACATACGTCGTCAGCATAAAGTACCTCCAGTACCGAGATCTGCTGCACTTTGGATTTCGCTCTAAATCTTGAAATGTCAAACACGCCTTTTTCAGTTCGGAAATTAAGCTGGATTTGGTTACTACAACATTGCAGCGCATCTCTCATAACAACTGCAAAGTAAATGGCAAAGAGTGTAGGCGCCATCACGCAACCCTGTTTTTCTCCACTTGTGATTTGGATATCCTCAGAAAGTTCGTTTTCATGTTGAACCTGCGCTTTCATACCAACATGAAATTGGCGTATAAGATTGACGAACTTCTTCGGGTACCCAGATTTTAGGAGAACAAGCCAAAGGGCCTCGCGTGGAACTCTGTCAAATGCTTTCTCAAGATCGACAAAGCACATGTAGAGTGGCTGTTGATGTTCAAGGCTCTTCTCCTGGAGTTGCCTTACGACACTTATTGCGTCGATAGTACCCCTACTCGGACGGAAGCCACATTGGCTTTCAGGTAGGTACATCTCAGCTACTTCGCTAAGGCGGGTGTTAACAATGTGCGCGAAAACCTTACCGGCACTAGCAAGGAGCGATATACCGCGGTAAGAGCTGCAATCGGAGACATCTCCTTTCCCTTTGTACAGCTTACAAATCACCGCATCCCGCCAGCCTTGTGGAATTTGCTCTTCAACCCACACTCTTTTGACCAGATTGTAGAGCCCCGTCATGATGTTATTCCCGGTATACTTGTATACTTCGGCGGGAAGTTGATCCATACCAGGTGTTTTCAAGTTTTTAAGACGTTTGACTGCCTTCACGAACTCTTCAAATGATGGTGGATCGTCTAATATTTGGCAAACTGGTAGTTCTTCAAGCGAGTCCACGTAAGACAGATCAACGCCGAGTGCGCCGGGATTTAGAACATCATTAAAATGCTCCGCCCAGCGCATCAGCACGTCAGTCCTATTCGTAACTCGGTGCCGTCCGTCCCTCGAGTACATGGGTGCGGTTTTTCTCATACGCGGGCCAAAAATCGCTTGTATGCCTTCGAAGAACCTACCAGTCTGGTGAGTATCAGCGCAGTGCTGTAATTCAGCAGCTTTCTCCTTCCACCACTTATCCTTCAGCTCGCGAACCCTTGATCTCAGTTTTTGTTGAGCTCCTCTTTTACTGTGTGCATCCGCATTTTTTGTGTTCAGTTCGCGTTTATGTGCTTCAACTAGAGTCATGATCTCTTTATTGGATGAGTCAAACCAATCTTGGTTCTTCTTTTTAGTTCTTCCTATGGTATCGAGAGCACATCCGTGAAGATGTTTAGCGAACGAACTCCAGTCTTCATCCACGGATAAAGAATCATTATGCGGAGCACTAGCAGCAAACAAAGTATCCAACGTGTTTCCAAGTTCTGGTGAGGTAATTAACCTTGAGAAGGCTAATTTAGATGGTATTTTGTGGGATGCTCGTCGTGATGCTTTAAGCTCTAGGAGCATCTTCGACCGTATAAGACGGTGGTCAGTCCAGCCTATCGCTCCGCGCATTGCTCTCGTTATGAGAACGTCACGCAGATCTTTGCGGCGGACAATGACATAGTCAAGGAGATGCCAGTGCTTGGATCTAGGGTGCATCCACGAGGTCTTGTATTTATCAGGTAGTCGGAAAAATGTATTCGTGATGCCAAGATCGAATTCGGCGCACAACGACAGGAGGCGCAATCCATTGTCGTTACATTTACCGATACCATGTGTACCAAGGACACCATTCCATAATTCATGTTCGGTGCCAACTCGAGCATTAAAATCCCCCAACAATATAATTTTATCATGTCTTGGGATGCATTCAAGGATTTGGCGTAGATGTTGATAAAATACCTCTTTATCCTCATCCGGCGAGGGCAATGTAGGAGCGTATGCACTTATAAGATGGATGTTTTTATTGTTAGAAATAGGCAGGCGTAGAGTCGTGAGGCGGTCATTGACACCCTTAGGAAAGACACTCAGATCTCTAGCCAAACCATTGCGTACTGCAAAGCCTACTCCGTTTCCCGCCCGTTCGCCGGCAGGACGTCCACTCCAGTAATATGTGTATCCGCCGAGCTGCTCACATAGTTCTCCACTGTCACTCAGGTGGGTTTCACTAATTGCAGCTATGTCGATGTTGTATCGGGATAACTCTCTTGCTATGAGAGCAGTTTTTCTTTCTGGACATAAGTTTCGGTCACTATCTAGCAAAGTTCGAACGTTCCATGTGGCAAAGCAAAGTCGTTTTGGTTTTAGAGTAGATCGATTATTATTATATTTGTTGTGACCGCGTTGACGATGTCTAGATGCCCGCGGTTTGTTATTATATACGCGGACTATTTTTAAGCCACATTTTCTAGGCCCCTCCTCTGTGCAGAGGAAAGCAGAGCGATCCTAAATAGGGCTGCTTTGTCGCCAGTCGTGCTGCCGAACCCCGAGTTCCGCCTATATCGACTCCGGGAGCGACCACTCTCTCCTGACCGCCTACGTGCAGGATGCTAACTAAGGCCTCGACACATCGTTGCCTTAACCTCACTGCCAACACCCTATCGCCGCAGGACTTGTTTAAACGCTCGGTTCCATTATGAGTAAATAGCCAGGGTCATCTGCGCGTGAAGTTATTTAAAGTGAGCTAACGGTTGCGCTGGTGTAAGTCCACTCTCTCGTCCCGCCCTCTGTAGTCCAATGGTCCGGAGAACCGGTACGATCGGCAGTGATTGGGATGCAGCGAAAAGGCCGTGAACCACTACATGAATCCTAGCAAACGCCCTTGAGGTTCTTCGCATTACCTTTTTGCAACGTTGGTCGAGAAATGTGCCATAACGAGATGCAGGTGTGATCGGGGATCTTCCGATAGCTACTCTACAGATAGTCATAGATGCAGCCCCCTTCCCTAGGTTTAGCCCACTGTCGTGGTTTACCCGGAGTGTGGCCGCTGTGACTACAGCTTCTTGGAGCCACTAGGGAAGAGATTATGGAGGTTAAATAGCGCGAACACTCCATTACACTCCAAGTTTGCAACACCAAAGGTATTAGGTAAGTATATGACGAACTGTAGAATGGGCGATTTTCCGAGATCAAAAAAAAAAAAGAAATTGGTTCGTAAATGACTTCATAGATGGCGCTTAGCATAGATTAGTATGACGCTTAGTAAAAGGCGGGTTCATGAAGAGCACGTGTATGGCTGCGTAATATTTATTCTAGTCCAAAATAGAAATAGGTTCTGGATGTCCTGAATATAAATAGGTAAGTAAATACTATTTTTTATTCTTTTGGTAGAAAAGTAAAAGTGTAGAATTTATTACAGCCCATAAGTAGCCCAGCTTTCATAAAACGACATCTATCGAGTGTTTTTGAACTAATTTTTACTTTTTATTTGGGCTGTCAGAAAATCGCCCATTG
Organism: Scoparia ambigualis; assembly: GCA_963921215.1. Taxonomy (NCBI): domain Eukaryota; kingdom Metazoa; phylum Arthropoda; class Insecta; order Lepidoptera; family Crambidae; genus Scoparia; species Scoparia ambigualis. The sequence goes on from OY992516.1 coordinate 32,498,822, forward strand.
TAAAAAACACTATACAGCTAAATATAACAACATGCTTAAATGATAGCATATCGTATATTGGTATCAGACGCTTCACCAGCGGATTTAATTAAAAGTAGTTATAAATAGTTTCTGTCTTGTTTTATTAGATACTAAGTTACTTCTTTGCTCTGTCCCTTTTTTATAATTCACAGGTTCTTCGCATTATTTATTGAAACATGGCCGGCTTTCAGCGGTTTGCATCGGGCCTAAATGTAAAATGTAAATGCCGCGCCGGAGCCTTGGGGCTTACTAGCTAAAGCAGTAACCGGTTGTAGCTGGGAAATTTTGGATATAGTGTCCAAATCAGACACTGATACCTACATAGGAAGGAGGAGGAGATAAGTTGTTTTAACAATGACACTTCGTTACTAAAAACATTAACAATCAAACCTTTCCAAGATTTGTCTTTTATATTAGTAGCATATGCAGAGGAAGAAACTTATGACAAAAAAAGAAATAAAGAAAGAAGAAAGAAAGAAAAATAAACATACATAAACATACATAAACACACACGAATGATTTTTTATTGTTTGGATTTTTATTTAATTTATTTTGATTACTAGAACTACTTAATAGCAATAAAAATATATAACGAAGCCAAAATCTTCTAACACAGATATATTAAGTTATTATGTTTTGAAGGGCCTCCGGCAATAAGTTGAAAAGTTGGAATAATAAAAATGTTTTAATGATTCCGTGAGTTCCGCGATCATCCCCTCTCCTTATTCACCAAGTTTTATTTGTACTGGCACCTCAAGACCAACCGTTAGGTTATGCAAGAAGTGCCAGACGTCCCTGCGCCAGCAAAATACTCGCGCAGGAGACCATCTGCGTTAGGTCTTGACGCCAAATCAGTGCCCGCCGAAGCGCGCTCTTCACTTGGTACTCATAAGACTAGTGTCTCGGGAGAGTTTCCCCGTGAACACGTGTAGTTCACTGTCTATTGTCCAGATAGGTAACCGGAGCTGTCAAGATCGCTCATTTCTCGTTGCACGAAGGGCACAACTCGCAGTTGCCACTGCTCGGGTCGTCGACTCTAAAGTCAACTCCCAAGTGTCCACCTTGGTCGCGGAGTAGTAAGCACACTCACTTCTCGGAACCCATCAGGGCGTCTAACCAGTTCCCACGTCCTACGCGGCTGGCTGGGCCGGAGGCTACGGCATCTAGGGGGCCGCCTCTACTAGTTCTCCAGACTAGTACCGGAGATGTCAACACCAATGTCCAATAAGAACCACCGGACAAAGCTGCCAACTATATATAAGGGAAACTCACGTTCCCCGCAGGACTTTTCGCTGCTGGCCCCACAGAGACCGCTACTAGGCCCCGCTCGCTGTGCGCGAGTTTGGAAGTCCTGACACACAATACCAGGACAATCGAACAATCCCAAACTCTACAGCTAACCACAAGCCACTACGAGTCCAACCCACGTCCGGATCCCGCCGGAGGCGCCGGTCAAGGCACAACCAGCGGGGGGCATGAACCGGAACCCCGTAGTACCCCTGAGAAACACAGCCGGACCCGTAGTTCCAGCTGCGATACCCTATCTATAGGGGTCGGTAGATAGGGACGAGTTCCGCAAACAGTCGCCTTTTGCATGGTAAGCACTGCGCACTGCGAGGCAGCGCATTTAGATTTTACGCCCGCCAGTAAGAATCGCCTGCGGAGCGTAAAACAGCGCGCATCATCCGGGCCGTAGGTAATACAAGCACGCCTAGCTACAACCATTACACTGTGAAAAGTATATGAAATGTCTAATGGAAATGCCGCCAGTCGAAACTGAGACAAACATTCTTTGATGTTAAGAGCCTTAACTTAGTTTAAAGTAATAAAGCCATTTTTCCAAAAAAAATCTTTTTATTTTATTATTGTGGTGGTAATAAATATATTGTGTGCCTAATTATTTATTTTCAATCCCTTTCCCTTCGACCGATTATAGAAGCCAATAAAATTTCAATATGCGGATGGGGCGCCTTTAGGCGACTAATGTCTATATTGCAAAATTACGAGATATAATAATGCCGATTTTCAAAACATAAAAAGTCAACGTATAAAAATGTCGAGTAATTATGACGAAATAAAAAAAAAGACGAAGTATAATAATTTCGAAATGGAATTAAGACGAGGATAGGTGAAGCAGGGGCTAGGTAGGTCTAGGTTATGTTAGGTTTGCAGCAAGCCCCAAGGGCCAAACCACCCAGAAATAGAAGCTCTGGCGACACTTAATTCAAATCAATTAGTATGTGTTGACGGAGCTCCTGTTTTTGGGTGGTTTGGCCCTCCGGGCCTGCTGCAACGCTAACATAATAATTACTCGACATTTTTATACTTTCACTTTTTAATGTTTGGGAAAATCGTCATTATTATAACTCGTCTCATTTTTCAATATAGACATTAGTCACCTAAACCGTTTTTTGATTTACAGACCACCTTTTTCAAAAAGGTTGCATGTGACATAATAATGCTCATGACATAAGCCAGCTTTCCAGTTGCGGCACAGTGCAGGCAGACCTTAATTCACATGCTCGCTTTTGGTAAGGTAAGTAATTAATTGGTTTGGGTGTTGTTACAATTCACAAAGTATAACAACAAAACGGCGTTTTAAATTTAACTAATATATAAAATACTACTAACTTTATGCAAAAATTGACATGTTGCGCAAATAGAAGCAATGCTGCGTCATGTTCATGTCATATATAATATTTGAAATTTTAGGTGACTTCGTGAAAACCAGACATACTATCACTGGGATGGGATATCATTTCTGAAAAGTTTATGCAAAAAGTTATTCCACCAGTACGCAACTCTTAGTCTGCGGGCACGACATTGGCGACGGCCGAGCGACGGCGGAGCGGGGCGACATCTTGCGTGGGCACGAAACTTGTCGCTCTATGTCGCTCTAGAGGTAGTGTTGTGAGCTCAGAATTTAGTTATTGTTCTGAGGTTGTAAGCAACATGTCACGTCATCATAACACAAGTTTACGTGAAAAAGAAAAATTGGAGCAAGTCTATTAATGAGAACGGAGTTATTATTACCTAGAGATGGTGTTCATCCAATAAATGAAGGAAGAAGTACTTTGGGCGAATTTTCTACCCTTTTTACGAGCTAAGGTGCGATCCAACAAAATTTTACAACTATACCAGAATGAGTTTACACACATTTGATTACATTTTAAATAAAATACTCGTAGAACAGTATTTACAACCTTTTTTTTATGGTGAACCTTTTTACTGTTCCATAGAGCAGGTTTTGACAACATACACGAGATACCTAAATTCTTCAATATCAATTTCAATTTCCATTACGTAGGAGGTTTCTTTAATATTTTTCAACACAACACTACTGTAATCGCGAGCGACCTAATCAAACTAGTTTGTTCATTTTGTTCTCGTCGCTTCCGCGCCACCGCCGTCGCTCCCGAGTCGCCCTCGCCCGTGCATCGCTCGATCGCATCGCCCCGCCATCGCTCGTTTCGTGCGCGTCACCATAGTCCATGTTGTAGATGCATCGCCGTCGCGTCGCTGTCGCGTCGCGTCGCCCGTCGCTCGGCCGTCGCTAATCTCGTGCCCGCAGACTTAGTGTTAATAAACTACACACAAATAAATGATTCGATTTGACTTTTGGACAGGTACTTGACCTAATGTCCAGACATTTCACCGTCAGTTAACTGTCACAAACTGTCAGAATTATCCTCCAAAACGAAACCCTTTCAAATATAAACTGAAGTCTTCGTCAAAGACATCTATAAATTAATACACCTTGTCGAAACCGACATCCTTAATAAACAAAAGTTATACCGATCAACCTGGCGCCCTGATTCGGTTGGGTTGGCTCCGGGTCAATTACCAAAGTAAGACTAACTTTTAAATGGTTAACTAAACTGCGTTAATTATCAAGAATCAACAAAATATTTTAGTAGCGAAATTGAACCGAAATTATGATTAGTGGTATTAGTTGTGGGCTGTAATGTGACACATGTAACCCAATGTCTCCATGTACACGTAGGAGGGCCTCAGTCCAGCAGTGAAAAGTTTATAGACTGATGCTGAATTGCTGATATACCAATTTTTGTGTTAGTTGTACGTATTTAAGGAATTTTAAATTAGGAGTTAATTAATAGTTAAGAGAGAAGCTACAGCCCACGGTTTCGCCGGCGTGAGATTTGTTTGTCACAAAGCGAAGTGCTGTCATGTTATTAAGATGTACTTAGTTCACGGGATAAAATATATCCTGAGCGGTGTGTATCTTTTATCTAGTTCTCATTCAGCCGCTTCTGTGTAATTGGAACTAGTGAACTAGACTAATTCTGGTCCCTTTCCTACCTTTCCCTAATATGTAAAGGGCCAATAACAAGACGTCCTTTATTAATAACAAGATTTTCAGGAGGATAGTACAGGGTTGAATCTTAATTCGGTTTCGAGAGAGTATTATGGGGGGGCTTTAAACTGTTGTACTCCTATTGTTTTATGAAATTGTGCATTTATTTACAATACTCAATAAAAATTTTAAACACTGAAAAAAAAGACGCATTCCGGGCGGCTGCCTTAACCACTTGGCTACCGAGGACTGGTTTTCACCCGTCGAAATTTGTCAGTGCTTCATGTTTATGTTTTTTAGTCAACTTTGCTTCATCAAATCTTAGAAGTTTTCACCTCTGAGTTATTATAAGTATATTTAAGCGTTTATAAAAAGCTAAAATATATTTAAAAAAACATTAATACTCAAGAACGTAAAATGTAAAAAATATTTAGTATTTTATGACAGGTAAGTAACATTATGAGTATGCATGACATTAGTCGAATCTTAAGCTATGATTAAAATGTCATCTTGCCGCCTTAAACTTTCAAAGTAAATAAATAAGTATTCTAAATCACAACTTTGATAATAGAAGGAACAAAGCGCAAAGGAAAAACTACTTAATTTGTAGGTTGTTGTTACTTTTTTTTAAATGAAGTTGGGTAAGCTATGATCACCAACCCGCTCGGTGAGCGGAGGTGGCCAAAGGTGTCGCATGCTTCTTACCTAGGAGATGCCTATTCACACATTGCCTTGCCTTGTTTCGATTTCGCATTCATTTTCTAACACATAATAATTGGCTTCCATAATTGGCTATTTGACAATAGTAAAAATAAAATAAAATAAAAATAAAACATGTCGGACATGGTAGTTTATAAATTAACAATAATTACCCAATAGGTTATTTATTAAGATAACTTGTAAATGTATTGTATTTTATAGTATTTTTACAAAATAAATTTGCAATTTTTATCTGATTGAGCTTCGTGTGACGTCACATTTCACAAAATAAACAAAAACTATCTGTCAGGTTTCAAGACAAAATTTGTTTGTTTGTAAGTGTGGCGTCACAGAGCAAAATGTCACGTGACCAACCTATTTCGCGCGAAATTTGAAATTAATGAAGAAAAATTTTATTTTTCTATTAGATAAAGCTATTTCGCGAAAAAAAATATTGTAAGAGGTATAAAATAAGCGTTTGTAATTTTAAAACACTTTTCAGAGAACTGTCAAATAGCCAATAAGGTATAGACATTTATAAGGGGCTTTCCAATCAAAACTCTTGATTTAGTTCATAACGTTACCATGATTCATTCATTTTACAAGATTATAAAAAATAATAATTGTTCTCTGAAGATAAAGATAGATTTCCCTTAATAATTCTTATCGCACGCGCTACTGCGAATCTCCGAAAATGTTTTAAGACAAAAAACTTGCGTTGTTCCCCTCCGGCGAATAAAAAAGCACCCAATTCCAGACAATCTCAAAGAGTATTTGTCTCGTGGTGGGCGCGCAATTACGTCATCCGCCCGCCTGATAAGGATCCGGCGAATTCAGGCGCTTTACGACCGGACATACGTCACCGGACGCACGGACAGGGCCGGACGGCGCGCCCGGCTCGGTTTATTGCCCTGATAAATAATACGTCACGGGATAGCACTAAGTATTTTGATGTGACGCGCCATTTAGATAGCGAACGGTCGGGTTTGGATTAAACCAACATTACGCGCGTTCCCTTGGGATGATTCAGTATTCAGTAACTCTCTGTTAAGTCAGTGAATGTGAACGCGGCAAAAGCTCGTGTGACAATTTTGCAGGTAATACATTATTCCATGCAGATGCTATCAAAAGTAATACCTAAAAAATTCTCATCTTTAGCTTTTTTCGATTGATTAATAAGCTTTCCGTCTGAGCATGTTAATAAAAAACGGATTAAAAAAATACGTCGGGAAAAAAGTAATTTCCCATCACAACTCTGATATGTCAAGCCTGTTGGCGCCACATGGTATTGAAAAATGAAAATAGGGGGGTATCGTTAGAGCGTGCCAACAAAATTAACTCGATATGTACCAGGCGTGACGAGGCGGGAAGATACAGCGATTCAATCAGGGGGCCATTACGGCGCGCCCCCGCCCTCGACCCTCGCGCCCCAGGGGGCGCCCGGCATTGCGAAACTGCAATTCCTTGACTTTATGCAACTCTGGTACATTTTTTGCGTAAATATTTGTTTACTTGCCAAATTCGCGAACATTAGTGTACAAGGCGAGCCAAACTTACCTGCAAAATAGAAAAGACATAATTAAGATAATTAAAAGTTAACAACATCTTATGAAATGTATTATAAAAATATGATACTTAATACGATCATAGAAATAACTCATAAAATATATACAAATATTGCAAGGTAAATAAAAGCTTTTAATAATAACAAGTTTGTAGAGAAAATAGTTTTATGATCCACTATTCACTAAATGAACATCCTCATTCAGATTCACAATATCGAGTTATTATAGTATAACAATAATTTAATTTATCATCCGGACCTAAGCTAGCGTTAGTTTACGAATTTAAATACCTACCACCTAAGGTAACAAGTACAACAGAAAGAGAGATAGGTACTTAAAAACAAATTTTCTACAACCTTGCAAAGCTTGACAATAAAATGTCCGTTCAAAATAAGCACACGCGTGACGTCATTAACGCCTCTGCGCCGAGCCGCCGCGTACCAGGGTCGCAGCATCACGTAACAATGTCGCAGTGCAGCCGGGCCCGGCATTGCTTGTTCCTTGCAAAAAGTTCAGAGGCGCTCTTTTGTGGAATTTTTAAGTCGCCTCGACTCCTCCGTACGGCAATTTCGGTGCCTGATTTTTTTATTTGCACTCCGTCGCTCGCCGCAATCTGCATTTTAAACAGAAAAAAACTAAAATACGTTTAGTCCACCATCCGCTCTTTAGATACAGAAGTTTCGTTTCGTAATTACAGCTTTTTTCCTTTCCTTTACTACTTCATCGGAAACCAGGAGCTAGTCAGATCTGTGGGCCTAGCAGGAACTTCTATGGCGACACGTCGTCATAAATCCTATGAAATGAAGTCTGTCAATGGATCGTTTCATTAAGGCCGGTTTGGCGTTGTGTCAATTTCCTTTTTCACGCTAACACAAATTCAATTATTGAATTTTGGGCTAGGCCCGTTGGTCTATTCAGAAATATCAGATATAGGTACTTTCATTACCCCGGTCTGTGGCCTGATTCACGTATTTCGTAATAGTCAAAATGTCGCTTACGTTTAGAAGTCGCCCTATTGAAAAACAGTCATAAATCCGTATTCACCTGTCATTTCGATAGAACGATTACTCGATAGGATCGCAACTCAGCGATTTGTCAACTATTTAAACTTAATGTTGCCATTACAATTCTACCCAATAATTTCTAATACTTTTTGTTAACAAAACATGCAGAAATGTATTTTATTTTTTTCTCATGACTTGGAAATTGTCTAATTTGACGTGTAATCGCTGAAATCCGATCAAACTAAACGTCAAAATAATAGGTGAATACCGCGGAGGCAACGATTGAACTTCGATTAATGCACGTGAATACGCTTACACAAAACCGACTTAAACAAAATCGTGCGATTGATACGTGAATACGTAAAGTGACTTCAGCGATCAAATCGCTTGCATGTCGTTGAAGTTTTGTTACGTGAATTAGGCTACTGGGCACGTAAATAAGGTTTGCAATTTCTTGCTTCTTGGGGAAGGCTGCGGCTGTAGGATTAGCTAAACTGCACTCTGCACTAATTAGGTAAGAGCGTTTTAACATTTTTCATACGTAAATCGAGAACTTGGGAGTTTTTGAAGTTATTTTGGTCATATAATTCATTGCTTTAGCATCTTTTGACTTTGATAATTGTAATAATATTTTTTTATTTAAACATTATTAACCAAAACGCATTTAATTGGCATAATATACAACTAGACAAACAAAATAAAAATTCAGAAATAAAAATATGCCAAATAGATCCGCTCAGCTTAAGCCGAAGCACAAGTTTTGAGTGGTAGAGCCGCGCTGCGTTGCAGCACGCATTGGGCCGGCTCGCCCGGCGTAATACCACAGAATAAATAATAGTACTACGGTACGGTAATACCACCCTCTCACGAATATCCCGCGTGAAATAATGGCACTTGGTGCTGTTGTGTTTCGGCCGGCCAGTGAGAGTTCCGGAACCCCCCCCCCCCTCCCCCCTTTCACAATTCCTATTCCTTCCCTAACCCTATTCCTTTCTTAAAGGTTGGCAACGCGTCTGCGACTCCTCTGGTTTTGCAGGTGTCCATGGGCGGCGGTAATTGCTTTCCATCACCCGCCTGCCCGCCTGCTCGTTTGTCTCCGACTTAAATAAAAAAAAAAGTGCCACGACACTGGTGTTCGGACACCATCTGTTTTTACAAGCTTTTATTTAACTTGCAATGTATGTATGTCTTGTTCGGGTGGAATTTTGTAACTCAATTTTGACCCACTTCCCGGTTATCGATTGAGCTGAAATTTTGCATACGTGTGTAAATCGCGTGACAATGCAATATTATGATGACATGGTGCTGATCTGATGATGGAGCTGGAAGGTGGGCATAGGAACTTTGCAATGAAACAACACAACCTCATCCAGTTTGGGCTCGCTTGAATCGTCTTGACGATTAGTTTGTCTTTCAATGGTAACCAGGGTCTGACGATGGAGCTGGAAGGTGGTCATAGGGACTCAATAAAACGACGCAACCCCATCGAGTTTCGGCTCATTTCATTCGTCTTGACGAGTACTTTGTTTTTAGATGGTTACCAGGGTCTGATCTGATGATGGAGCTAGAATGTGGTCCTAGGAACTCAGTAAAGAAACGACGCAACCCTATCGAGTCTCGGCTCGTTTGATTCGTCTTGACGAGTACTTTGGTGCTAGATGGTAACCAGGTCTGATGATGGAGATGGAAGGTCGCCATAGGAATTCAGTAGGTAATTAAGCGACACAACCGCGACGAGTTTAATTCGTCTTAATGGGTGGACCGTTTTTGATGGGTAAGTATTTGTATTCAGTGAGATGACCAGATGAAAAACGTGTCCATGAATAACTGAAAAGTAAAAAATAAATAAAAAGTAAAAAAACTTTTTTAAAAAACAAGCTTTTATAGAAATGCGCTAAAAAGAAAAAAAATAACTTTTAGTTTAAAACTTTTACTATCAACTTATAACGTCATTACACAATTTATATGATATAAAAGGTTGTCGCGAGATTTACTATACACTAATATGTGTAAATAAACAAGTAAATTAAATAAATTTATGTGATTGATTTTACAGTATTAAAATTTTCAATCTAAGACAATACGAGTACTAAACTAAAAGACGCAGACGTCATCTGCGGATGCGTCGGCCGGCGTGTAGGGGGGTGATTTGCGCGTCTGTGGAAGGTATTTAACGTCTGCTCCGTCTGCATGAGGCAAAACGCCTACCACTCACGTCGCGTTGTCGAGCGGTAAAAATCAGATTTACAATATCGATATTAAAAAATCAATAAAATTAACGATATTTTAAACGCTATTTCGTATCGATATCCAAAAATCGAAATTTTATGGTAATCTCAATATTTATAAATAATAAGTCGCTAGTTCGCGTCATTGCACAAAAAGTAAATTCCAATTAGAAATTATCGCACAGTAATACGCACTGATGAAGTTATGTCAAGTATTGAAAAAGTTCTTAAATCACCTTTTTTGTTTGAGTAAAGATACCACGTCATAGAGTAACTCGATTCTCGACTCATTAAAGAGGAACTCTTGTTAGGTGCATTTGAGTATGTACGGCCAAGAATATTTTAAAAATTTTAATTGCCTTAACTAAATAGGCAAGGCGTCCCTATTTATAGTTTCACTGTGAAAACCCGGGCAGCATGAATGCAGTAGAGATCTTTTGACGGAGCGTTCAAGATTACCTATTGAAGACTTCCCGCTTTTTCATAAAGAAGTGGCCTGATTACTTGCATTGATGAAATGTCCAATCTTTTATTTTCCGACGTTTAAATTAATACGTTAAGAGTTTACGACTGCCGGAATGTCCTTTTTTCATTTCGCGCCGCCTCTGATATGTTTACAACATTTTTATGACAGCACCGCCCCGGAGGACTGACGCCATTTTGCTTAGCAATACTTCTATTAATTCCGGGGACGCGATTGGGATTCATTTCATTTGTCGGATTTGGACGTTCACTGCGTTTTATTGTCTGGCTTTAGAAAAAGCGGAATGTGCAGAATTGAGTTTTTATATAAAGTAGATAGGTGTACAGAAATATCCGAAGTTTCTATCGCTAATTTGAAGCTTTAGATTAAGAACGATGGTACTAATAATAACGTTATTTATAAGTGCATCAGGTACGTATACTTTGCTTAACACGTCGATAGAAAAAAACCTTATATGACTTTTTTGCGTACAACTAATATCTGACGGGGTGTTAGTAGTTTTTTTCCCGGGGATGGGATGCGCGGCGCGGGGGCTGGCGTCATGCTGCGTGACGAGGGTCGCTACGTGCGCCGCTGAGATATTACGAAACCTCCTCGACACACATGATTTCCTGGTAGCGAGCATTGAAGCGCAGTACCTATACTTGCTAATATACTTTAATTCGGTTATTTTATTTTACTTTAACTACACCTAAATATAAAAACAACTTCTCATTCCTCATACACAGAAAGTTGGTCTGAAGTTGCCTGAGGAGCGGGAGGAAAGTAGTACTTTTCCGCTCTAGGGAGAAACGTTTTTCTGACATGCGTAATTGTGAGTTATTATTAAAATAATACTAACAACACATCTATTCCCTTGGGTGTCGTAAAAGGCGACTAACGGATCAAAGACTGCACAGACATCCTGCAGCATAGAGCGGCAATGGGCTCATCAAAATAATACTACCAACCCCTTTTCCCCCTTAGGTTGTTGTAAAAGGCGACTAACGGACTAAAGACTGCACATACATCCAACAGCATAAAGCGGCGATGGGCTCATTAAAATAATACTACCAATCCCTCTCTTCCCTTCGGTGTCGTAAAAGGCGACTAAGGTACTAAAGACTGCACATATAAACAACAGCATAGAGCGGCGATGGGCTCATAATAGTAGATTATGCACTAAGGAGATAAAGTAGTGTCTTATGTAGCGGGCGCCCCCTATTGAATTACGAGCAAAACGAAGGATTCTAGCGTTAACACCCGAGCGCAGAGTGCAGCGTGGGATTCAAGTTCGCCCAAGACGAAGGCACCTTTATCCCCGAGGAGCATACTCTACTTTTCACACCATCTACGAGACAATAAAAAGCAATAGTAAAACAAAGAGATTTTCAGTATTCGCGCCTCTTTGTTGTATTTTTTTTTTCTTTTATTTTCTACTCGTGGTGGCCAGTTCGATTTCCGAACAATTTGGTGAATGCATGCAATTATTATGTACCTACCTATCGTATATGTTTCTATTTTATGTTCCAAATTCAAATCACATTATTGACCAGCGGGGCATAATGAAATTCAGTACAATATTATTGCCCTGCTATGCGATTCTCTAAGCGACACATAGACGCTGCGCGCATGGCTGTGGTCTGCTGTCTCTTTCCAATTCTATAATTATGAAAGAAACAGAGTCATTTGTCAGCGCTGCGGCAGCCGCAGCTATCAAGGCTTTAGCTTAGAGAATCGCACGGCTGCTAGACCTCAGGTCTATAATGACTTACTTTAGGTTAGGTCTGCATGACATATAATTTGACGTTGTCGAGCAGGTGGTGTGAAAAAATAATAATACCAACCCCACTCTTCTATTCGGTGTCGTAAAAGGCGAATAACGGACTAAAGACTGCACATACAACTAACAGCATAAAGCGGCGATGGGCTCATCAAAATAATACTACCAACCCTCTCTTCCCTTCCGTGTCGTTAAAGGCGACTAACGGACTTAAGACTGCACATGCATCCAAAAGCATAGAGCGACGATGGGCTTATCAAAATAATACTGCCAACCCCTCTCTTCTCTTCGGTGTCGTAAAAGGCGACTAGCGGACTAAAGACTGCACATACATAGAACAGCATATAGCGGGGATGGGCTCATCAAAATAATACTACCAATCCCTCTCTTTTCTTCGGTGTCATAAAAGGCGGCTAACGGACTAAAGACTGCACATACAACCAACAGCCAGCATAGAGCAGCGATGGGGCTCATCAAAATAATACTACTAATCCCTCTCTTCACTTCGGTGTCGTAAACGGCGACTAACGGACTAAAGACTACACATACATCCAACAGTATAGAGCGGTGATAGGCTCATCAAAATAATACTACCAACCCCTCTCTTCCCTTGGGTGTCGTAAAAGGCGACTAACGGACTAAATACCGCACATACATCCATTCAACAGAAAATAATACTTCAAACCCCACTCTTCCCTTGGTTGTCTAACGGACTTAAGACATTCATGCTTTTGTTTTTACTTTCCTTATATTCGTAATGAAAAGCACCGTGTTTACCACGGGTGAAAGATCAATTTACTCCCTCGAACTATTGGCGCCCCAGCGTAGCGAGGGCGAGAGAGCTACTTTCACCCCTAGGGTAACAATTAGTTTTTTCTAAACTCCGACCGGGAATGAAACCCGGGAGAGCACCCCTCAGAGATGTCGCGACGCCAGAGCCGGCGTGCTAACAACTCGACCGCGGAGGTCGTCAACGGCTGTCCTGTGGTTTGTGGTAATCTCACAAAATCTTGTCAACTTAAGAAATAATTTTGATAAAAACTACACACAATTTACATATTTACATTTTACTATTGCTTTTCTTTTCAATAACATCATCATTCGCTTTTTTTTAAATCAACAAGGACTTTTCTCTGATTGAAAATATTGCAACCGTCCCGAGATCGCATTAAGGGCGGACATCGATTCTTGCAGGAACGTCTAGCGCAAGATTCTATCTAGATTCGCATTTTTCTGCACGACCTAGGCCGAAGCTCCGAGGCGGGGCGATGTAATAAAGGAGGCGCCGTCTGACGGAATTGCTGTTCTAATTTAAACTTTCAAATTATGCAGCGTATTGTTGACATTGCAATGAGACACGATTCTATTACTGTCGAATATGCTTTCAATACCCTTCTGGCACATTTTTTGTTCAGTTTCCAATTTAATTTGCGCGATAACATGGACTAAATAGATTTGATTATCACGAAATTTTGTCCACTTGTTATTAGAGTCATGGATATTATGCCAAAAAAGCATATCAACAAAAATAGGTAAGTACATGACAAAATTTAATTGCATAATTGAGCTGCTTTCGTTACTCTTTTTCCAAAAATGTTCTGTATAATTGGCATTCCTTTGTGTTGGCGTTTGCAAACCTTTTAATATAATTATAATGGAAGTACGTACCGATGTACCGAAGGTTAATATATGGTACCTACCCACTGTCATTTCCATTTATAATAATGTAAAATTTTCTAGGCTCATCAACCTTCCAATAATAGTGAAAAAAGGATGTTATAGAGAATTTGCGGGGTAATCTGCCAGGGGTTGAAAACTATCTGAAAGTAAGGAGTCATGAAAATTTCGACTTCTGTTTTCTTGTATGTTTTATCAGACAAACATAATTTTATGTATACGTTGAAAAATTCCTTTATTACTATTATTTATTATATACGAGTACAATACATAACAAAACAAGTGTGTGGGGTTACCACAAATACGCGTTAGCGTAGCGTTTGGCTTTGCTTGTTAAAGCAAAGCTTTAGTCTGATAATGATGATACAACTCATTAATTGCATGATATTGATGACCGATGAAGCATTCGGCTTTAAAACCAAACCACTTACAAATCTTCAGTTGGATTAAAACTGAAGTTGACATTACTCAAACTGTGACAACATCAGTTTTAAACTTAGTGTAACTTTATTCCACGTTTACTCGCAAGTAGAGTACGGATTAAAACATTAAGCATTTCATTATAATTTAAATCCGAGCTCAGCAACAGACAACAAAGACAGATTATCCGTACGACATTGTTCATTCGAGACAGCCAGTTTGTATCCCGGCAGCGCAATAAACGCGACATCGCCACCACACGCGGCAACTTCACTTATTATCTCCCTCAAACTTCGCAAATTCGACAAACAAAAAGTTCTCCGACGAGCCAACTTACTGCGGAAAGAGTCCGACAACAGAATATTAAAGCACCAAATAACTTCGGAGTTTAAATTTTAAACTAGGCAGCTTCTGTTTAGGAATCCCAAAGAAGCACAGTTTTATGTAATTATCATGTGAAGTTTAACGACACATAACACAGATTAAAAAAAAAATGCATTGCAACCATTGTAGCATTGTAGTAGTATTGTCATCCAGGGGACTTCTTGGCGGGAAAGTGAAGCGTCATGTCTGCAGTTTTGTTTTATTTTGTAAAATTTGTGTTTTGTCGAATATTAATGTGAAATAATGGTGGATTATTGACAGTTAAGTGTTCGTGAACAAGCATGAGTGTTGGCAAATAAAACAAAACAGTGCAACATCCCTTACATTCTCTCAAGAAGTCCGTGTGAGATCTCCATAAAGTCCCACAGTTGGGGCAAACGTTCATATTATTACTCATTATCATCTAAGTACTATAAGCAAAGAAAATATTTAAGTACTATTATAATCTTACTTGGCACTGGCTAAATGTGCTGACTGCGCGAAGCCATTATTTAAGGGGGAAAAAAGTCATCCTGCACGAAGGAGTGACGATATACGCAAAGCTGGCAGCAGTTGGATCAGCCGCAGCACTGGCCCGCAACGTGAAGCCAATGTAACTAACTGTTATCACGCCAGCTGTGTCCTCTATCTGCAATTATTCGCGGCTACGCAACGAAACTCATCTAAGCTGGCGGCGCGCGGCGCGCAGATGCGAATAATTGAAGCGGCGCGCGGGGCGGCGCGCGGGGCGGCGAGCGGGGCGGGCGGCGGGTACAACTGTACGCGCGTTCATAGGTAACTCACTCGCAGAAAGTTAGATTACATACACGCGTTTCAGAGGCTTTTTTGGAGGAATCAATGCAACACGGATACCTACTGTTAAAAATATTTTTAATGTACGAATATTTTTGTATAGATGTATGGGATAATATCTGAGTGGATCTTAGGAACATTTAAATGTTTTCAAGAAAAAACATTTTTCCTTTATAGCCTAGTCTTGTCATAAATTCTGTCCTTCATATAAACATGTTTTATCCGTGCGGTGACGGAGAAAGAATACCAATCGCCGCCCCTCTCTCCGTCCGGTGGGTGTCGTAAGAAGCGACTAACGGACTCTTTCGAGCGATGATCTGCTCCACTGGTGGTAGGGCTTGACCCGTCTGGTTGATGACCACCGTACGCATGGTGTAAAACCCGTCAAGTGACTGCTTGTCGGTCGCGTTTCGGGATCAGCCAGCGTATAACCAGAGCTCGAGAGGATGATGCTGCGATGTATTTGGTCTGTGGAGGCTTCCGTCAAACCAGTGCCAGGAGGACTTCGTTAACCTGCCGACCAGGGAGACCCGTAGAAACGGTTGTCCCGCTGGCCGCCCGTGGCACAGTACAGGGGCCCAAGCGAGCCTAACCAGCTCGTGAGGCTGCCTCACCATGCCACGCATAATCTCGGGGTGGTCCGTCGTGCCGGTTGGTTACCGGAAGGTGGGGTCCCGGCGGCCATTCCCGGGTGGGTTCGGGGGCCCTTCCGTTCGGCAGGTTAATAATACTCGTCTGTGGGCAAATTCCTGGGGAAACAGGCCACCACACCTTGACCATTCGCATCGCGGCATCATTTTCTCGATTCACGCCTCTCTCTTTCCACTCCTAAAATGACAGCGCCTAACAACAAAACTGGTTCTACAGCGGTGCATACCCCCACCACAACCTTACCGTTTGAGGTGGAGTTCGCTAACATCCGCGGACTCCATGCAAACCTCAATACCGTCCACCACCATCTTGAGACGGCACGGCCAGCAATGTTGTTCCTGACGGAGACGCAAATAATCCGCCCAGCTGACACCACCTACCTGAACTATCCCGGCTTTGTGCTTGAAGAATCCTTCAAAGCCAAAGCCGGAGTTTGCTTATTCGTTCGGGCGGATGTTTGCTGTCGCCGTCTGCGCTGTCTGGAGGACCCTTCCTTCTCCCTCCTAGTGGTACACGTCGACTTAGGCTCTCATTGCCGTGTCTACGTCTGCGTCTACCGATCCCATAACGGCGACATGGAGACAACTCGACTAATTGAACATCTTAGTCGGGTAGCAGATGATGCGCAGGAGCGGTTTCCATCGGCGGAACTGGTGTTTTTGGGGGACTTCAACGCCCACCATGAGTTGTGGTTAGGTTCCTCCAAAACAGACCATGCTGGTAGAACTGCCCACGCATTCGCTCTCACGCATGACCTGACGCAACTGGTGAACCAGCCCACCAGGATCCCAGACATAGTTGGCCATGCGCCCTCCTTACTCGACCTTCTGCTGACGAGTCGCCCAGCTGGATACCGGGTGGAGATTCGAGCTCCTTTAGGTTCCTCGGATCACTGCTTGATATCCAGCACAGTGCCCTTGGTATCGCGCCCGCCAACAGCGGTTTCGAAACGCCAGATTTGGCACTACGCGTCGGCAGACTGGGACGGGATGCGGGAGTATTTTGCATCCGTCCCTTGGAGGCAGCGCTGCTTTAGTGGGAAGGTCCCGACCGCTAGCGCCACTGCCGTTGCTGATGAGATAGTATTAGGAATGGAATACTATATTCCACACTCCTATGTCATCAGCAAAGGCAGTCGCAACCGCTGGTTCAATCGCGAGTGTGCCAGCGCTGTTGAGAGCAAACAGACGGCATACCGCGCTTGGATCAGAGATAAAGCTCATGGGGCTCCCGAAACTCGCTCGCTAAAAGCAGCCTATAATAATGCCACCAAGTCGTGTAAGAGGGCCTACATTAGAGCGGATGCCCACCGCGTTGCACGAGTAGGCCAAGAACTCCTGACGCATCCAACTTCTGCCAACCCTCGCTGCCACCACTGAGATGTCTTGACGGAACTTTAGCTCACAAGCCGCAGGAAAAGGTCGATCTCCTGGCCAAACTCTTTGCGGCTAACTCCCGGATCGATGACTGTGATGCACAGCCACCCTCAATTCCTCACTGTGGCCACACAATGTCTGATATTAAAATCAGGCAGTGTGATGTCCGTGCGGAAATGCAGTCAATCGATGTCCGGAAAGCTAACGGTCCTGATGGCATCCCAGCAATAGTCCTGAAAATGTGTGCAGCGGAGTTGTCCCCTGTGTTAACGCGTCTGTACCGTCTCTCGCTCTCTTCGGGTTGTGTGCCGGAATCTTGGAGAGAAGCTAATGTGCAACCGATCCCTAAAAAAGGAGATCGGTCAGATCCGACTAATTACCGCCCTATAGCCGTAACTTCAGTGTTGTGTAAGATCCTAGAACGAATATTGAACAAACAGCTTATTCGATACCTAGAAGATCACTCCCTAATTCACGATCGTCAATATGGGTTTCGGCCAAAACGGTCAACGGGTGATCTTCTAGCGTACGTCACACATCTCTGGGGTGAGGCTATTGACAAGCGTGGCGAGTCACTGGCAGTTAGCCTTGACATAGCCAAGGCTTTTGATCGGGTCTGGCACAAAGCTCTTCTCTCCAAGCTCCCGGCATACGGTTTGCCCGCTCAGTTCTGTACCTGGATTGCCAGCTTCCTGCATGAGCGTAGAATCCGTGTCCTTTCGGATGGATGCGCTTCGCGGTTCATGTCAGTGAACGCTGGTGTTCCTCAAGGCTCCGTTCTATCCCCCACGCTGTTCCTTCTGCATATCAATGACATGCTTCCTCTTGGAAACATTCATTGCTATGCAGATGATAGCACAGTGCATGGGGGAAATAACGGGCACCCAACGGCTGGGCGGGTAGACACCGAAATGAAGCGAGCAAATCTTGTCATTGAGCTCGATCGGATGTTGGACCTCATTTCTAAATGGGGCTCCGATAATCTGGTGGAGTTCAATGCCAAGAAAACACAGGTGTGCGCGTTCACAGCGAAAAAGTCGCCATTCCTTCCCCTTCCCTCTCTTCAGGGTACATCTCTAGGCCTGCAGAGCAGTATTAACATGCTCGGTATGGATATCCGCTGCGATCTGAACCAAAAGGACTACATCGAAACCGTGATTAAAAATGCCTCACGTAAACTCGGTGTCCTGAACAAGGTGCGGCGATTCTTCACGCCTGATCAGTTGTGTCTATTATACAAGACACAGGTGCGGTCTTGCGTGGAGTATTGCTCTCACCTTTGGGACGGCTCCGCAAAGTACCTTCTCGATGCCTTGGACAGATTGCAGCGCCGCGCTGTGCGCATTATCGGCAATGCAGAGGTCACTAAAACTCTCGAGCCTTTGCAATTGCGTAGAGATATTGCGTCACTCAGCGTCTTTTACCGTTTATAAAATGGCGAGTGCTCTGAAGAACTCTTTGACCTCATCCCTCCTTCTCCCTTCCTCCATAGGAATACGCGTGCTGCTCTGCGGAGTCACCAATTTACAGTCTCTAACATTCCATCTCGCACAAAGAAATTTGGTGACTCGTTTCTTTGCCGCACTTCCAAAAGATGGAATAGTCTACCAGCACACGTATTCCCTCCTACCTATGACATAGGGTCCTTCAAACGAGGCGTGAAGAAGCACTTTGTGGGCCGGCAGAGTGAGGATGACTGATGCTACGTCTCTTACGCTGCACCAGTTGTCCTCGCGCCTGGACCTCATTTCCACTTAACATCAGGTGGAGTGGGGTCATTTGCCGGGCTTAGAATAAAAAAAATAAAAAAAATGTCTACTGTAAAGAAAATAAAATAAGTGAAAATTTTAAAAGCATGTATTTTATAACTGTGTAGATTACCACAAATATTTTAATTATTCAAAAATACTACCTTTAGCTTTTACACATTTCTCCAAACGTCCTGGCCATTCATATATGGCCGCACGTACCACATCCAATGGTATCGAGGCGGTTGTCTTCCTTCACAAGTCTGCTTTTAACGACTCGATATTTCGATGAGGTTTAGAGCAGGCTATTCATCTAAAATATTCCATAAGCAATAATCCAAAGGATTACGATCGGACTTGCAGGGGGCCAATTTCAGAGGCGATGAAATCCGTTAATTCACGTCTAACTGAATAACGCGCTGGATTGATTTCGCTTTGTGCGCTGGTGCCGAGTCTTGTTGAAATATCCATTGTTTACCAGCGAACACAGTGTTACTTGGCTTGGCTTTGGCTTAACCAACTTCCTTAAAATATCGCTTTGGTAGTTAGTTGCTCGTGTTTTTACCCCTTGTTTACAAAAATGGAGCTTTGTCACGCCTTCGTAGGACACGCGCCACCAAACCATCACAGATGCTGGCCTCTTTCGACCTTCGAAATCTTCTCAGTAGGTTCATGGGAGCTGTGTGCGTACACCTTATCGTTTTAACGGTTCTTCTATTACTTAACTACTCTTAAACACAAAAAAAAAATGGCTTTAGCAAGTTGAAAATGTCGACGGGTGTTTTCTTACATTTGAGTATTGCAATCACTGCGATTCGATTCTCTGTGGCACCCCACTTCATGTTTACACAGCTATGTGTTAGATCGAAATGAATAGTATAAAACCTACTATCTATAATAGTACTACCGTCATATTATTTATTTTAAAATACCCTCATTTAAGTTGGGACAGAACTTATGGCAAGACTAGGTAGAATTATTATGCCTTGTACACAGATATAATAAGTGCTAAAATCAACAGATTAATTTTTGCACTGGCAAGACTGAAATAAGCAGCGTATTTATGAAAAACCGCATTTGCAGTTTTTACATGACAAAAATGTGTGCGCTATCAATCTTTAGTTTTGGACTGTTAGAAACATGCACAGCGGTTTAAAAACATATAAAAACTTGTAAATAAAAGCAATCAAGTTAAAAATATAAAAGACGAGATCGGTTAATTCCATTCGACACACTAGGCTGCTTTGGTGCCTGTGACTAACAAGCGATGCGGGATAACGCGCGAAGCCTCGGCGCGGCGCCACATCCGTCTACATCCGCCTACATCCGTCTCCACCCCCATCCGCTCTGATCCTCCGCAGGGGGCCGTAGCCTTTACGTTGAGCGAGTTAAGCATCTAAACAGAACTGTGACTGCGAGTCTCAGATTCCTTACTTATGAAATAAAGTGAATACGTTTGATGGCCGTGTTTTTCTATGATAGGGCCCTCCCTATCATAGAAAAACATTAACGGGGCATGGGGCATGTTCCAATTTTTATGACGCTGTAAGGGCCAGAGCAGACATGCTACTTTTAGCATCGGCGATCGGCGATCAAGCCGCTTTTTAGAAACTGAATGCAGCGACCACACATTCCACACCGCACACTTAAAGACGCTAAACGCGGCGATTGAGTCGTTTTTCGGAAGCTCGACACTGCGTCTGAACGCTACACTCCGCACACATTCGGATGCCCGGTCGCATCGATTTGGCAGTCAATGCTGCGCTAGATTGCCCATCCAGCATCGGAGCAGTCGCTAAAACGCGCGATTCCGATACCGCGTCCGAACGCATGAAGTCGCGAAACGCGATGCTGCATCGCTATAACGCGCGATTCCGATACTGCTATCGAACGCAGAGTCGCCAAAACGTGATGCAGCATTGATACAGTCGCAAAATCGCCGATCGCCGACGCTAAAAGTAGCATGTGTGCGGTGGCTCTAAAAGAAAGGTAGAACAGAAATGCCCTTGCTGAGTTGTTGCCGGTTCTTCTCAGTACAAACATTCCAGCTCTATAGACTAACGAGCCGATGGCGTAGCGGCAATCATAAGTGCTTAATGATTGTAGCCTAAATTCTTCGCTCACAAGTATAAAACTAAATACACAATTGGCTATTTGACAGTTGTAACAATAAAATATGAATTATGTAGGAAAAGGAAAGGTAGGTTATAATTTAACGATAATTATCCAATAGTTTTTTTTAATTAAGATAATTTGTAAATATTTTATTTTTACAAAATAAATTTGCGATTTTTTATGTGTGGATTACAAGACCCGAAACACGAGCGGATATGATTGAGCTTCATGTGACGTCACATTTCACAAAATATACAAAAACTATCTGTCAGGTTTCAAGATAAGTTTCTATATTTATTGAAATGTGACGTCACAGAGGAAAATGTCACGTGACCAACCGTTTTCGCACGAAATTTGAAATATATAAAGAAAAATATGTTTTTTTTCTGTTATACATAAAGCTTTTTCGAGAAATAAATTATTGTACGGGGTATAAAATAAGCGTTTATAATTTTTTAAATACTTTTTCGAAAACTGTCAAGTAGCCAATTCCATACTAAATCGTAGCGGGATAGTGGCATCTTTGACACACACATTTGACGTAAGTACCTACATGTGCTTCAGCAGAATAGCAATTTTAGAAGGGGCACTTCGTCATGTTGACACTGAGCTCGTGAACTACTAAGTTAAAAAAACTTTTGAGAGCGTTCATTGTACATGTAATTTGTATAATCGAAGCCTAAAGTGAATAAATGATTGCATCTTCTTTTTCAAATTTTTCTTTAACCTACATCATAATGGTTCCGTGCCGTGGGCATACGCCTCCGATCGTCCGCCAGCCGCTCATGCCCTCCATCCAGCGGCCTCCATCCTGCCTCCGCTCAGTAACCATCCATGCCAATGACAATCTCCTCACGGCACGTCGCCCGGCTGCGCGCGGATGTTTGCGTAACGTGTGAACATATTCAATTTACGTGCAAGTTTACATCGAGCCTGCGGTATCTGGGCTCACTTATCAACCCGTCTTTCCAATTGGATGTCGTGAAAGACAACTAACGGACTAAACACTGGACATACATCCAACAGCATAGAGCGGCGATAGGCTCATTACTTATCACGCTGAGCACATGTGCAGTCATGTGTTTTATATTTAGTTTTGGGAAGATTTTTTATGAAACGCTTCATAAAATTTTATTGTTTTCAATCTCTGTTATTTACTTTCGGATCATATTCCACACTCTTATGTCACATGTCACACAATACACAAACCGACTAAAGATCATGCCCATCCATAGCAACAAGGTAAGAAAGAGCTTTCACACTGCGATGACATCACACAAGACGTTATCAGCATTTTCACAAGCTGCAAATCGCCATCGTTTTTGGTAATATTGGCAATTCTTCGCTGCTACTCCAAATACGCAAATATAAGATAGGCGAGTAATAAAATAAATAAAGGGACGAACGCGGATGTGCGGTCAGGTCGAGTGGGACGACCCACTCCGGCCCACTTGTGGAGGCCGTTGCTTATTTAATTAATATAATCACTGTAAAAGGGCGCCTCACCCATAGTTGATTTTTAAAATTTTAGAGTATCTATGATAAATGGTTTTTAAATTATACAGGGCAGGTAACTGGTTAGGTACGTAAGCTTACGTTAAAGTTTATTAAAGGTAAAGTTTTGCGTACACTTTCATCATTAGTAGGTACCGCAAAGCTGTCGAACTCCCTGCCAGAGTCTGTTTCCTATCAGGTACAATATTTGGGTCTTCAAATCACGAGTGAACAGGTTTCTTCTAGGGCAGCAATGTTCCACCATAGGCTACATCATCACTTACCATCAGGGCCCTGATTCTGTATCGCAATCTATAGATTCCACACCTAAACCTTACCGCGCACAAACGTCAAACGCATACGTTTTTAGGAAGATATCGTAACTTTTTAAGGAATTAACGTGGTTTTGAAACAAGGAATCGTTACAGAATAAGGGCTCAGGTGAGATAGTGGCCAAATGCAAGCCAAACACAATAAAAAAAAAGAGTTGACAATGCCTGTGAAAGGATAAGTAAGTAAAGTTTCAAACATAAGGCCCTGGTCAAGACAACAAACATTTGAACCTAGGTACATATAAAGTATCATAAGTGTAAAGTGAATTTCTGTGTATTTTATATTCTATTTATGAAGTTGGCTGTAAGTACGTAGTTGTTTATTATTCATTAATGTAACTTTTTTTATTTATCGCCCTTCCTAAGTCTTCCACATCCTTACCAGTTGATTGGTAGAGAATGCATCGTGGCGTTAAGTCCGCCTTTTGCAGTTTTTTTAATCTACAATAAAGATTAAATAAAAAAAAAATTGTATTCATCACATCAAAACTCTCGTGTAAGTAATGTAAGTCCAATGTACAATTGGTGACACTGAAAGTAATTCCCGCCGCTCTGTAAAGATATTAAAGCAAACAAAAAAGGGGCTCACGAAATTTACAGCAACAGACATTAGCAATATTACGTAAAGTGTACTCCAGCAAAACCGACACCTCAATTCACCATCAAATCAAAAGGAGTAGCTACAGAGCACTCACTGAAAGGGGTGAAATGAAACAGAACGACGCATTAAAGAGATAAGCGGCCGAATGAGGCCAGGACCCCAGGATCCGCCACTCGGCAGTCGGCACACGAAACATTTATAATTTTAAAAAAATTGGTCCCATTTACTTAGTTTTGATACAATGCAACGCGAAAGTTTAAATTATTATTAGTTTAAACGATTTACGTCACTACAAAATGGATGGGAAACCGCCAGGTAAAATAACATTTAATGGGGTGGTGCATCTTTGGCTACTTAAGAGTTCGAAACATCAGGATAATATTTAAAAATTAAACACGTAGTTGGTGCGTAAAAAAATTAGGTAGGTACGAGTATATAAAGTTTAATTTTATGATTTGTATTTGCCTCGAGAGTACTCGAGACAGGCCACCTGCCCGCTGATCGAACGATATTGTTAAGGCAATAGGGGAACAGTGGTTCCGGCTGGCATAAAATAGAGGAGAAGCGTGAAAGGACGCCTCTACCTAGCAGAATGTGTTACTGGCCGAGTAGATAAATATATAAGATAGATTTGAATAACAAGCAGTCTCTTCGATTAATTTCTCATAATTGGATTTCAATATCCAAAGATTCTGGAATGATCACCAGCAGATTCCCATTAGTCCTGTGCTAGAAGACATTACCACAAATAAACCGGTGAAAGGTAACGGCCCATTACCGTCTCGCAGCATTCATTGCTCCTTATTAATGGTGTAGCAAACTGCTATCACATTTGCTTTTCACATCCTTACGATTTATGTATTCCCAGTAGCTTGCTAAAAGGTACGCATTTATTCCGAGCTAAAAGGAGACAACATTTCCACTACATTAATTTTAACAGACTCAAACACAGACAAGCACGAACATAAACGTACAAAATTTTGTCTTGTTTGTTTTTCAATTGTTTCACGAAAATAATAAAAAAATATTCCGATAGATACATATGTTTATTAATAAATTAGCGGCCCGCCCGCGCTTTCGTCCACGCCAACATAGAAAGACCGTCATAGTTCAGCCGTTTAAAAAAATAAATCTACAAAATATAAATAAAAACCATCCTCAGTTAACGCTCTATCTTTTAGTGAAAACCGCATAAAAATCCATTGCGTGGTTTAGGAGAATAGTGCGGTGCCACAGACAGAGGGAGACGGCGGCTTTACCTTGAAGTGGTCAGCACCAACCCAAAGGATAAGTAATGACACGAAAATATAGTAGTACTAAGACGTGAATAATACGAGTATAATTTAAAAGAAGAAAAAATATGTCAATTAAAAATGTTTCATATTGAAAGTAATATCTCTATTAAAACGAACATTTTCAAATATTAATAAAACAAAATGAATATACAGACAACGTACTTTCAACAGACATTACTTGTTATTAAAAAACTTTAAGTGTAATTAAAATACTATGACGGCATTATTAGGTGTTGGAATAAATATTAACCGCGTCGCGTAGCGGTGAAAGAATGCTACCCCCCCCCTCTCTTCCCTTAGGTGTCGTAAAAGGCCAACGGACTAAACACTGCACATACATTCAATAGAGAGCATAGAGCGGCGACGGGCTCACCACCTGTCACGCTGAGCACATGTGCAGTCGCTATTTGGTGAAAAGTGGACTATGGTAGAGGACTGCTAACCTTTCGGGGATAATATTACAAAAAACAAACATGGGCAAGGTTCTTTGAGCTGACATTCTTTGAGAAAAATGCAATAGCATTTTCAGGTACGAGTATTCGGTCTATTCCTCTCTCAGTGTGGATATTCCATATCGGAATGTAATGTACAACAAAACTAGTAATGTCTTCCAAGTTTTTTTTTAAGATAGTCAACGGGCTATTAGATATGTAACTAGATCATATACTTTATTTGATAAGATCACAAACAAGTGAACCCCTCCCGTCCCGAGTGAACTTTATCCGAAAAACTTAATGAAAAATTTTTGTGGTCGAGCCGGCCCGGGACATGAACATGTATTAAGGATGTATGTCAATGTTGGTAGCTAATGTACATTTCAGCTACTTTGACGGTGACGCATATCACGTGTTAAATAAATGTCATGTCGTCATACATTCGGTGTGTTCAAAACACGAAATATTTGCTCCGTGGTTTAAATAGTGTCAGCGTCTCGTTAAATGGCTTTTCAATATTTAATACGTCTTTTTCAATTTGTAAAGAGAACCTACGAAAAACATCGACCTGTTCTGTAATTAAAAGCTCCATTAACCCAATATTTATAGCGTTTTCCCAATTTCACGCGTGGAAGCGCGCGCCGAGACGCGACGCTAATGGAAACGCCGCACGCCGCGCGAATCGCCCACGCGTGACTATGTACACTGATACGACATATCACTGACTGGACAATTTATGTCGCTTACACACAGAACTAAAGAAAGCAATAGATTTTCAACGATAGGGCCGAAGGGAAGCGCGCTTCGCCCGGAATCCTCAACCAATGATAAGCTGGCTATCTTATCTCGCAACCGTTAGAACACAACAAAGCTGTTAACATTATTGTTATGGCACCGCACTTAAGATAAGATAGTAGTAGCTAGCCAGGCGGGCTTAACCTATCGCCCTCCCACCAACCAAACCAAGTACAAAAATATGCACCGCTAGCTTTGAATGTAAAGATTGCTTACGAGACTCCTTCTACGAGTCATCTGGGTGCGAAGTTCCATACGCTCGCAGTAGTAAGAGAAAGGCCTGTATATGTGCTGGGCAAAAGGCTACATATTAGTGAGAGGAACGACTCCATATAAGTGGCCATTATCCCCTATGCGATAGTGGGACATGCGCCACCGCATACAGTTGGAATTGCGCAATTTTAAAACTACTTAACCTGTGAGCTACCGTAAAACCAGGCAATAGAAATTCTATTCTATTCAATTGTCATTCTTCTTTTATTTTGTGTGCTATAAGAGTTATACCAACGTGCAGTAGGCCAGAGCAGTGAGTCAGAATAGTAGTAATAGTAATCACTACATGCATAGGTATAGAAGAAAGAAAACAAACAGTATAACATTAAAATAATAAAAAAATATGAATCATAAAAGCCACTCCTTTGCTTTCGAAAGTCAAGACAAATAAGAACAACATGACTCAACAGATACCGGCGCGGCGCGTCGAAGATTAATAATCCGCAACAATCGTAGCACGGGTCATTAACACCCAGAGCAAACACCGCGACCAGCCATTAGCCCCCGCTCGTGGCGCCGTGCCCCGTGGCCCCATGCCCCCGTGGCCGCTTGTCCCTTCCGCTTCACGCGCAGTTGGCCGCATTACAGACCGATATTTTACGTTGTGAGATTTATGCAGATTATTAATTTAGTGTGTGGATGATAAAGATGAAAAGAAAATGTAAGTAATGTGCGCCTCGGTGGCCGAGTGGTCCGGAGCTCGGCTCAATATCCGGAGGTCCCGGCGTCAATTCCCAGGTCGGGCAAAGTGTGTTTTCGGATATTTCGATGTGTAGCCCGGGTTTGTGAGATAACCAACCCGCATTTGACAAGCGTGGTATGATTAAACCAATACTTACCGATCATTTACTTTTACGTGCGCACAAATGTCATTGACCATACACCAGTATGTCACATTGTATTAAAGCGAAAAGACTACATTTACCAGTAGCTACGTTTAAGAAAACCTTAACTAGACGATGAAAATGCCTCGTATTTTTGCAAACGTGCCTCATTAATCGTTCCTCGTACTGCACCGGTACGTTCCGGTCCAATAACCACACGATGTTCAATTAAAGAAAGAAAACACCCAAAAACAAACAGCCAAAAACGTAACAGAGCAATTACGGGACGGCGGCGGCGGCGGCGCCATGCCGGTGGAAAGAGAGAAAAGAAACCGCTTCATTAAAATGCTCCTTTCCCCTCACGGACGGACGAACAAACAAGCTTTTAAATATGTACTCGAATAACAGTACCAGGGCCGCATAACGACGCAGGAAGATCCTCATTGTTGGGACGTTATTGAGGAATTATTTGCGTTTCGTCGCTCAAATTGTTCAGTAGCGTTTTTGTAATGGCCTTGTATAAATACCGCTTGTTTTCATTGTCTAAGAAAATTAATGCTCCCTATATTATTGTTCGTACCGCATTTAAGCATTTAATTTCATTTTTACGCGGTGGATAATATTTGGCTCTTCATTATGTTAAAAATACTTACTTTTAATTTTGTAAAACATGTTCACTTATACGTTGGTGTTATTATTTAAAATCTTTAACCGGTGAAACCCCTTTCGGATTGATCGTACGTAAACAGATAACACAGATTAGCTAAACCAATTAGATGAGTTATTGGAGTTACGATTGACATGTTACGGAGCATGTCAATCTAACTCTAGCTGGAGCAAGTTAAGTACTGGCACTTAACTTGCCTCAGCTAGAGTTAGTGGCTGTCTCGAGTTAGCTCGATCTTGAGCCAGTGTATCAGTTCGGGTGCAGTGCACAAGCAGCACCTATCACCATCACCCTTATCATCATCATCATCATCGATACAGTTATATTAATGGCAACGCGCTCGGACCGATATCAGGAGGTCTTGGGTTCAAATATGAGGTCGGGAAAAGTGTTCCGTATCTTTCGATGCTTATATACGACTTGATTCAATGGATGGAGGACTTTGCCCAACAGTGGGACAGTTCGTAGGCTAATAACTTTAGATTCTTTACCTTACGTTTGTAAAGTCTAAGTCTTACCACAAATACCTACCTACAGTTGAAAGGAAACTAGAAGTTCATTCCATTAAATAGTATCTTTACACATTCGCTAGAGCAGCAACCAACTAAAAACAACAATCCATCAATAATGCAATATTCATGTAGAGGCAATCTGCTGATGACCGGCGGACGGACGGACACCCGGACAATACTGACACACCACCTGTCCAACATGTAAATATGCCCTTTTCACCTCGTAATAAGGTTCCAGGGGAGAGAAAGGTTAGCTTTGCAGCCCACAAATAAGGGGTCCCCGTCTCAGCGCGGCCCATAACAATAAGCATAATCTAAATGGCATGGATTTGTTCGACATGAGGGCTTATAAGGGTCCGATGGAGTCTAGTTAATTCTCATATGCTAAGCGGAACCCGGGCGGCTGTTGGGGAGGTCAACTCGATAATTTATATGTCAACGCAAAAACCTGAGTCGGGTAAATGAGTATGCTAAATAAACACACACCACGTACCTATAAAGTGTTTATAGTTAAGAGTTCGCGTAAACTCTATTTATTTATTTATTTATTTATTTAACATAATTAAACGGGCGTAACCCAATTACATAATTATGAATAGTTTAGTGTAGTATTTAATCACTACTTCACAAACAAATATCTATTTTGCTTAAAAAATTCGTAAGGTTGTCGACAAACACATCAAAATCTGGGTAAGCCACAAGGAGTGCGTTAAGTAAACAATACCGCATATTATAACTAAATTCTATTCATTACTAGCGGCCGCTCGCGGTTTCACCCGCGTGGTTCCCGTTCCCGTGGGAATATCGGGATAAAAGTATCCTATGTTTATTCCAGGTTATAAACTATCCGTATGCCTAATTTCATCCAAATCCATTGAGTAGTTTTTACGTGAAGAAGTAACAAACATACACACTCACAAACAATGTGTCAAAACGGAATACTTACAATATTAACCTCCTAGAAAATTAACCTCGTATTAATAAGTTCTACTGAAGAAAGTACAATTAAAGTGCATAGAATTAAAGTGGCATAGTGGTTTTCCGGCGGATTATCGTTTTCCAATAGAAACTCCAATGCGCTGGGTCATAAAAACAAGGTTGAAATACTAAATCTACGGGTGAGTGTACAATCAACAATCAATTAACTGTCAATCAAAATCAACAACAATCAACATTGACAGATTTCTTCTTTTGCGAGCAAAAGGAATCTAGCCCATACAACCTTACAAAGAGTCATAGCCAACTTGTGACACCAAGTGCAGTGCTTGAGCCCGCGTGAGGGCATTTACTAGTGTGCCCTTGATTTTTACCTGCACGTACACCTTCCTAACGTTAGAAGCGTGGGTCTTTGTTGCTGTGTTGTTATTAAATTGGACGTGAATATGTCTGCAAAACAGGTGTTTTTTGCAGACATTTGCCCCAATCCTATAAAGGGCAAACAATTTCTTAAGTGCTCTAAGTGCGCCAAAGCCTATATATGATCTTCTGTGCGCTGATGTGAGTGAAAAGCGTTTTCTCAGCTTTTATGGCGCTGGAAGTGATCGCAAGAAGACCTGGGTCTGCCCTGAGTGTATCAATAAGAAACCTAAAAGTGACACTACAAATACACCGGTGCATTCGACCCTCGCACTGGATATATCTCCGGACCACCCGTCAGATGATTCCTCACAAGACAACGTAACATTAAGAAGCTCCCGCAGCCAGAAAGTAAATGCTGACAATGATCTTACTGCTCTGATAAGAAGTGAAATAAAAGCTGCTATCAGTGCCGAAATGGCACCTATTAACGAGAAATTAAAGGAATTAAATAATTCTGTACATTACATGAGCAATCAATACGATGACTTAATTAAAGCCACAAATACAATAATGATGGACCACAAAAATATGCAAACAGAATGTGAACAGCTTCGCGCAACGGTTTCTAGTATGTCTGAGCGTATCAACCTATTTGAACAGCATCTGAGGAACAACAATCTTGAAATTCAGGGAATTCCGGAGCGCAAAAAAGAAAATATATTAACTATAGTTAACAATATCGCCAATGTAGTATCGCACAAGTTAGACGACGCGGATATACAGAATTGCATGAGAGTCGCTCATAAAAACAAAGAAAGCAAGACTCCCCGAGCTATTGTGGTTCAATTAAGAAGTGTTCGCTGTCGCGATGCGTTCTACTCAGCAGTTACGCGGTATAATAGGTCACATCCCAAAAACAACCTTGGATCATCTCTTCTAAATTTCAGCGGTCCAACCGTACCTGTTTTTGTTTCGGAACACTTATCCCCGTCAAACAAGTCCCTGCATGCTGCCACCAGAGCCAAGGCTAAGGAGTTAGCCTATAAATTCGTGTGGGTGTGTAATGGACGCATATTTATGCGCAAAAGTGAAACATCTCCATTTATTTATGTTAAATGTCAGAAGGTATTGGAAACGTTACATTAGGTTCCTTTATTTTTTCTCTTTTTTCTATTTTTATTGTACACCATTTTAGAAAATCACCTTCATATTTTTTAATGAAAGACAAATTGTCTGTATATTACCAAAATATCAGAGGTACTAAATCTATAACAACAGATATATACAACTCAATATTGATAAATAATTATGATATAATTTGTTTGTGTGAGACTTGGCTCGGCGAATCCGTAGCTTCCTCTGAACTTTTTGACGATAGATATATTGTCTACCGCAAGGATCGGTCCGTTGAATTTATGACCAGATATAATAAGACGCACGGTGGCGGTGTACTCATCGCAGTTAAAAAGTGCCTTGTATGTACGGAAAGAGTGTTTTTAGACACCTGCTTGGAAAATGTGTGAATGAATGTGTGGATTGCGACAGTTTGTTACAAGTTTTATAACCACTTGTGGGAAATAATTGAAAAGCACACGCCAACTTCTAATACCAATAAATCCTGGCCCTCATGGTTTTCCCGTTCATTAGTTAAGATTTTTAAGGAAAAAAATAAGTATCATACTAAGTATAAACTATATAATAATCCACGTGACTTTAACACTTTTTCTTTGCTGAGATTTAGAGCCAAAAATGAATTCGATAGATGCTATAAAACTTACTTAGAACAGATACAGGATAACATCAAAACTGATATAAAGGCTTTCTGGAGATATACCAGATCAAAAAACACTACAAATGTTTTACCAAGTCAAATGTTTTATAACTCGGATCATGCAAATAATGGTTTAGACATAGCCAATCTCTTCGCGAGGCATTTCTCATCTGTATATAGTAAAACTTCTAGAAGTGCTTATACTCCTACTTTTCCGGAAACAACTACAAATATCTCCTCAGTAACTTTAACGGAACGTGAGATTTTGGTGGCCCTTGGTTCTGTCGACGTCGCAAAGGGTGCAGGTCCTGACGGGATACCCCCTATTTTAATTAAAAATTGTAGATCAGCACTGGCAAGGCCTCTATGTTTGATTTATATTATTAGCTTGTGTTCTGGTAATTTCCCTGAATTGTGGAAAATTGCGAAAATTGTAGCAATATTTAAGTCTGGAAATAAATCAGATGTAACAAATTTTAGACCGATTAGTATACTGAGTTGCTTTGCAAAAGTCTTTGAAAGTTTAATATATATATATATTTATATTTTCATTTAAAACCTTTTATTAGTAGTCGTCAGCACGGCTTTGTAACTGGTCGCAATACTACGACCAATCTTCTTACATATGTTCATGACCTAAATGTTGCCTTTAACCGCCTCTGTGGTCTAGTGGCTAAGCTACCTGTTTCAGACCCAGAGGTCCCGGGTTCGATTCCCAGCGGGGTGTACATCTTTGTGTGCTCGGTTTGGTTGGTGGTAGGGCTGTTAAGTCCGCCTGGCTAGCTACCACCATCTTATCTAAGTCTGTCGCCATAACAACGATGTTTATAGCATTGTTGTGTTCCGGCAGTTTGAGATAAGATAGCCAGTTCCTCAGTGGTTGAGGATTCCGGGTGTAGCGCGCTTCCACCTTCGGCCTTATCGTCACTTACCATCAGGTGAGATGAAGGCCAAGCGCTTACCCGTTGCGTATAAAAAAAAAAAAAAATGTGCAAGGGGACTCACTTTATATTGACTTCGCCAAAGCATTTGACAAGGTTCATCATTATATACTTTGCTGTAAAGCTTATCACATTGGCATTCATGGGGTACTCCTGCGGTGGTTGACATCCTACCTTTCTCGTCGCACACAGCTCGTAGCAGTGCACGACTATGATTCGGTTCCTTATGAGTCCACATCCGGCATCCCACAGGGATCAAATTTGGGCCCACTTTTATTTATAATGTTTGTTAACGATCTCATTGAGTCTATTTCCTGCAAATGTATCGCCTATGCTGACGATATTAAAGTATATCATGAAGTGGCTCGCATTGAAGATGCTGCATTTTTGCAAAATGATATCGATAAAGTATACAATTGGTGTGTTGATAATGGTATGTCTTTGAATGTAACAAAATGCTGCCTCATTACTTTTACTAAAAAGAAATTCCCTATTAAATATAATTATAATATTAATAATGAATTATTAAATCTCCAGAATCAGGTCAAGGATCTTGGTGTGTAGTTGGATTCAAAATTGAGTTATACATCATATTGAAAATATGTTGACAAAGGTCAATAAGATGATAGGTTTTATTTTTAGAACTACAAAACCGTTTAAAATGCCGGCTAGTGTGTTGACGCTGTACTTTGCCCTTGTTAGGAGTATCTTGGAATATAATTCAGTAATATGGTGTCCACAATACAATACTCATATTGATCGAGTCGAAGCTATCCAGAGGCGTTTCCTGCGTAATTTAAGCTCTAAGTTGGGCATGAGACGTAAATTACCTACGTATGAAGCTCGACTTAAGTTCTTTGGAATGAATACGTTAATGTCCAGACGTTCAATTCAGGATCTTTCGATTCTCTACAAAATTATTAATAATCGGTGGGACGCTGCAGATTTGTTGAGCCACTTATCAATCAAAACTTGTGGAAGTAAGAGGAAATTTAAATTATTCTCTGTACCTTATTGCAATAATAATGTTACTTTCAATTATCCATTATATCGAATGTGTAGGTCTTATAACAATAATATAAGCAACTTAGATATATTTTCTCAGAATCTGTACACATACATTAAAATTGTAAGTCAACATCGTGCTACAATCGATAATATAAATTAATGTTTTATTCCAAGCATATTTACTGTTTTATCATGTTGTAAGAATTTATGTCCTTATTTCTTTCAATTGTTTTTTTTATATATATTTTTTTTGAAATTGTTATTTAACGCTCTTTTTAGACTTTGTTTGTTTAGACTTTGTCTTTTTAGTATTTGTTGTTCTCATTTGTTAAACTACTTATTCTATGTAAACGCTGTGCGCAACAATCATCGGAATTCAGTTCTAATGTGAGAATTAGTTTGTATTACCTGATGAATGTTTTGAATTGTATTCTGTAGTTGCGCCAATTAATGTGTGTGATGTATTCAACTTCATCGATTAGATTAATCCATTAGTTCATTAAATATTAAATATTATTTATGTTGTCACTTGTTATGTTTATTCGTCATTATTCGATAAACAACTAACTAATATAGCCGATGCAATAAGGCAATAATGCATCTCCTAGAGTTTATACTCGTAGTGTGGAATGGTCAACTTTGAAGTTAGCCACTAAAACAAGACCGAGCCGAGATCTCAGCGGAGAGCCCTTAGGGCTATCCGATCGTCAAGGAGGCCTCTCTAACACGTCCACTTGACAGAAACGTTTCCAGTTAAACAACGAACTTTTATACTATTTATTTATTTTAACACTTCAGACGCAATAGCGGCCAACGGTGGCCGACAAACAATATCATTTCTATTGTCTAATTTAGTGGCAGTACATACGCAAAGAGGATATTATAATAAAATCATACTTATAAAAAGTTCACAGTCACGGTACATTTGGCTATGATTTTATTATCAATACTAGCGGCCCGCCCGCGGCTTCGTCCACGCCAACCGAAAAGAAACGCCGTCATACCTCAGTCATTTTGTAACAAATATCTTCAAAGTATAGACAAAAACCATCCTCAGTTAGTTATTTTAGTGAAAACCGCATAGAAATCCATTGCGTGGTTTAGAATAAAAACGAAGCCACAGACAGAGAAACGACGACATGCTTTATAATATGCAATGATGATTTGCGTACAAAAAGTAGCTTGTAACTATGTAACCATAAAAAAGCTCCGCATCGCATCGTAATCATAAAGGGGCAAGATTGCAGTTTACAATAATAACACAACGCATTTTAACATTTCGAAGAATTCTTCAAAATTTACTAAACAGCGAATCCCATTCACTCTAATATTAAACTGAAGCTTACTCTCTCAGTTAACCTACATCTGTATAACGAAGCGAAGTATCGTTACATAGTTAATATCTCCGTCCGAGCGGCCTGTATCAAACAACGGGCCCCTTGAAAGGCCGGCGCAAGGCCAATTAGCCTGAGGCCACTCCAGTGGAGGGCCGCTTATCCCTCGAGACCCCTCCGCCTGATCTCCGAAAGGCAGACTTAATGCTTTGATGTCTGCAGACTCACATATTTTTAGTTTGACGGTGCTATTAGGCCAGCTTTGTGGCATTGTCGCTTCCAATCTGTAGAAACGTCGCGTCGGGTAGACTATCTGATAAAATATCTGCTGCATGATCTGACATCACGAGCCACGACAAAGGGTGGAACTGGAAACCGACAGAGTCTGTTTTTTTCATTACTTTAAATTACATGCATCACCTGTCTTTCATTGTCAGATTAATATAGTAATAAAAAGTCAGGGGGCTATAATTGTCTAACTTCAACATATATCGCAATCGCTATCAAGTTGAAGTACATATTGCTTCGCTAGTTTGCTTATTCAAAACTATTTTTAAAATAATAAAGCTAGCGAAGCAATGTAGGACTCCTACTTGAAAACGATTGCGATAAATGTTGAAGTTAGACAATAGACCGACAGGTCTAATAGTAGTATACTTACTTAGTTATCTTTCTTTATCAAATACACTTAGCAATTTTTGATAAGCTTAAAATTTACAAAGTTCTCATCACCTATCCCCTGTTAATAGCCACCATATACCTACACACCAACATCACATTAGGAAGATCGGGCTTAAGCATAACCAGGGTAAGTATAACCTACCAGTAGAGCGCGTCGTTGAAACTTTATAGAATACCATTTACACAACAACAACCTGGACAAAAAGTCGTAGACATTTTAATATGGTCACCCATCCCTAGACCCAACATACCAAAAGATGCTTAACTTTCGCGATAGCAAACCAAAAAGGGGCGCTACAAGTTCCTGGCTCATAATAATTAAAACAATTTGAAAATTCGCTTTTTAATGGATCAACCAACGTGAAATATTATATTCTAGTAAGAATAATTAACCGCACAAAATGGAAGATAAATATTTAAAAGAATAATAATTTAAGCACAAATCTGTTAGGTACTCCGAGGTTGCTCCGCCCCGAAGGATGCCGCTCCCGGTTTAGTAAACTAATAGCCGGAGCTCGTTTAATTTAATACTCGCCAATTAAACCGTAAACAATTTTAATAAAAAACTGAGAAATTCAGCTTTCCTTGTGATAAAAATGAGTTCATTAACCACCAAGTCGTATCGACCCACAGCGCAGAGTTATGGCCCGAAGTGCTGTAAGTTGTCCGCGTGGGCAACAGTGTGTCCAGCAGTGGGCCGTTTATACTTGCTTGCTTTTACTTGCTTACATACTAGATGGATTGTTTTTTTTATAAAAGAAAAAGGCAAACGAGCAAGGCTGATGCAAATGATGCGCTCGGCACGCTTTACTTACCTCATTCATTATGTCTATTAATTTTTTAACAGGACGTTTAAAAATACGTGATAAACAAATTCTACATGGTAAATGCTTTGCTGCATCTAAGTATTTATCCGTAATCTTCCGTAAATTCCGTAACTCACTTGGCCCCACTTGGGAATTGAACCCTGGACCGCCGGCTTTCTGGTTGAGCGCCGATTTGGCTTTTTTTCTCTCTAGCCTATACTGGCCCACTGCTGGGCAAAGGCCTCCCCCAACTCGTTCCATCTATCTCTATCCTGTGCCACCTTACGCCAGTCGGCCTGGCGTGCATCCAGATCGTCTCGCCACCTTCACCAAGCTTTTTTTTAACAAGCCTACATTTTGCCACTGCTGCACAAGGCCTCCCTCCCCTCTTTCCATTTTTCGCGGTCTGTTACTTGTGCTGGCCAATCCTTTGCCGAGCTTACCTTAATTAAATATTTTAAAATACTTTCCTAGTGTATCGTCTAGTCTCCTAGTGCCGAGAGGTCGCCGCCATCGCTTCCCCATCAGGCGTCACTCTAAGCACTTGTTTATGGATAAGCCGCGCCGCCATGAATATTGCACGGAACGCCGGAATATCGCCGATCTAATAGACATTTGCCGCGGCAACGTGTCGCTGCCAACTCATTAATCAATAAATCCTTTGCACAAAGAAATAACGGTAAGGCACACATTACAAACGACATGTACAAAGGAGAGCTTATCTGTAGAAAACATCTTTTCTAGATATATAATAAAACAACGATGTCACCAATTGAAATTTTATGAGAACGACAGTTACGAAATAGATGAGTATAGAAACAACGATCTCACAAATTGAAAACCTAAAACAAAATGGCAGATGTTTGTGTTCGTAAGTGTCTAAACAAGCTTTTCGTCTACCGTCAAACGGTAAAGCGCGTCTTTGATAACTCTCTCTTTTTCTATCAAAACTGTCAAAAGGTAGATATGATATAATAATAAAGAATATCTCTGGTAAACAGTACGTCCTTATATAAAGCGCCTGAAAACGGTCTACAA
This sequence comes from Scoparia ambigualis, assembly GCA_963921215.1. NCBI lineage: Eukaryota > Metazoa > Arthropoda > Insecta > Lepidoptera > Crambidae > Scoparia > Scoparia ambigualis. The sequence continues at coordinate 32,536,168 of OY992516.1, forward strand.
AATTCTACTTCCTTCATAATTGAAGGACTTCCAAAGTTTGAAGAAAAAATCAACATTTCAATATGCCCCGAGTTGTGAAAATTTAGCTTCTTTTTTGAGGGATACAAACTGTTTTGCCTGACAACTCATAGAATGTGAAGACGTCATGAATATTGTAATATGGAGATAAGCTGTTCCTCCGACAGATTATCCTAAGCTTGCATAATGTATAACATTTTTGAAATGACCAAGTGAATAAATAAATAATAAGACACGGATGCAAATATATGATTAGTTTTTAATCATCCAAGTCGGTTTAAGGCTAGGCTTAAGGGAGGCTAAGGATTTCACATCCCGCCACGTCTTGACGCTAGCAACACCATAACTCGTAATTCATTCATAACTAAGACATTATTGTTTCTATAAAGTTGTTTATTTAAAATAATATATATATATATTTTCAATATCTTCTGTTTCATAGAGCCTGGTCTTTTGAAAATGAAGTCACAACTCACAAACACCATAAAATCCAACGAACAATTAGTAGTACCTAGTACACTAATTATTAAATGTTATTATTACAGAAGGAAAGCCTTAACAAAAAAAAATTCCTGAAAATAGATAACAACGCATAAGGATATACAAGGTACTTAGTTGCCAGCGACGCATTATTTCAGAGGATGCATGCAAAACTCGATAGCATTATCTCGGGACCTATTGGAAAACTAGGTTACCCACATCCTCTGGCAGCGCAAGACTGAACCTGCGAATAAACGCCTGTTCCCATGTGCACTGAATATTAACGCTATTTAAATTCTCATTCAATAACTCCATAGTAGTTAGTTCTGATAATAATTGAACAAGTTTCCAACGTTAATATAAAGTCTGGCCAACGAAAGCTGAACCTCGTAGTTATTTGATTGGCAACACTTTGTCTCTATGTGTGTCTATCTGAGGTGTCATGTCGTATGTCAAATGCAATTTTTCTGAGAAAATTGCAGCTGTGTGAGTGACCCTGTGTTATCCAGTCATGATTTTTTTGAATTTTCGCGTTTTTACTGGTTCAGATTTCGTTAGCCAAACTTTATACTTAAGACGAATGACGTCACTTTATCGTCGCCCTTATAAAACGACGAGCAACCCCCTTCTATTGTTATGCAGCCCTGATACCTTTATTCTCGTTACCAGACAAAATGTGTTTGAATAATGTCCTAATTTTAATATAACTCTTGCTCAAAGCTAAGGGTGTCGCAACGCGAAACGTCATATCGAATTTCCAGTGGTTAGTTAATGAATTATGGATAGAGGTCGCAGGTTCGCGCCAGTGACGGCGAGTGCGGCGCGGCTGCTCACAAACCAAATACCAGTGTAGGCAGCATTATAGCTACCTTAAATATGATATAAACAATTTAATTTAGAAAGCCTTTGTGTAGCAAAAGTGTGATTGATGATAACACTGGCTTTATTTAATGTTTTTAAAAGTTAACGCGAACGGGTGTTCCGTTACATAAACATAGTCTTCCATCCAGCTAATACGCTTAGTAATGGGTTCACGCTAGTAGTTTAGCAAAGGACTGAGCCACGATTTCACGCATGCAAACCAAGCATCTATTCGTTTGGCTACATTGGCTACATACAGAAGTTTTTTAATTTTAACGCGCGACTGCATGTGGACAGAATGTATGAACCTCTAAAGTATCTTACGATCGCGCATTCGTGTCTACTCGCGCGTAAAACGCGGCATCTGGACAAGCTCTTAATAGATTTGCTTGTCATTTTAGGAATGAACGTTATCTTTAGCGAGTATTTAGGGTTTACACAGTTAGGTCTAACAAAGGCATGTTCGTGTAATGTATACCTAAGCATAATTTATTACCTAAGCAACACCGGCGAAGTAGGTACCTATTCAATTTAAAATTTATTTTTATTTTTCTGTACTGTAATATATTGAATTTTTTATTTTTATTATTATTATTTTTTATGCCGTTGTCGTTATTTTATATTTTTTATGTTTTTATTATTGTAATGGAAAGTGCTGATAGGGAGGCCATTTTTCAATTCTAATTGACGCTGTAAAAGAAAGGAGAAAAAGAAATGCCCTTGTTGAATTTCTTGCCGGTTCTTCCCAGTACATGGCTCATAGATAGACTTACGAACCGATGGCATCATTATGCCATTATTTCTGAAAGTGTTGGGAATGGGAAACTTAAAATAATAATAGATATTGCTGAAGCAATTGTCATTGCAGCGCAAAAGCTGTGGGGTCATCATCTGTTCTGTTTATAAAAAAAAATTTAGGAATCAATAAAATGTATGAAAATGATAAATCTTCGAACTTGTATACCTTAGCTCGAAGCAATCCTACAACTTTTGTGCCATATTAACTATTTCTCCAAATGGCTAGTTCTAACAATACGTACCTTTTTTTTTGTTGGCCGGCACTTTCAGAAAAGTGCCCAAAAATGATGTCCGTTAATACCTATTATGGTGATGATACGGCCGAGTACCAAAATGAGTTGTGGTTATTTGAAAACAAAGTTGTACAGAATAGTTGGAACCACTTTTTCGAACGTATTTTATATGGGATTGTGTATCTAGAGTATAGCGAACTCATTAACCGAGTAAGTTGAATTGACAAATGTCAAGGGGGTTATTCGCATCGCGCCGCCGCCGCCGCCGCCATCGCCACGAGAGCCCGTAATCCGAGCCGCGCCGATGTTGATGAAGGGCCGCCATATACCACGCGCTGGCTGATACGCGCTGACAAATCGAACCCTTCAATTATGACATCCACATCATATTATGTAGAACGTGAAGTGATTTAGGACAATACCTACGCGTTGCAACGAAATATAAAGTAATTGCATGAAAACAAAAAGAATAACTGATAAAAATATAACCCTTCTTAGCAGCCGGGTAATTGGGATCAGTGGAATTGCATGTAACTTACTTTTTATACTTTTAGAGTATGAAGCATATTTATTAAATTATGTATTTAAAAAAACATAGATAAAAGTTATCAAATACTCAAGACATCATGTGTAGAATAAGAAGTATAAAATGTATGTCTCTTATGTATCTATGTTAAAAACTTTACGCTACTTTATCTCAGTCATTGTTAGGAGACTAGCTGTGTTAAACATCTAAACTACAAGCAAATCTGCTCCAGATAAAAGCTGTATATTTTATATTTCTTTTTCGTTTTTATTAATGCACATTTTTTTTTTAGTAAACCTAATGGGCCTAAGTCCCTAACCGTTCAGCGCCGTGTCCCCGCGCGTTTGACACGAATATTTTTCCATTAGGCCGAGCGCAACAGCGTCGCAGCTCGCAGCCCACAGCCGCCGCGGACAGCCAATATAAATCTGGGCGGATCAGCCCCCATCGGGGAAATGTGGGTTAGTTGGAGATTGACCCGCGGATCCTTCGCGACAAATCCATTGTTGACGGATTGGGGATATTTAAATAGGCGCCGCCGCTGCTTGGTTTATTTTTGAAACAGCACCTACTTATTGTATCAACAAAGTATTTGCGGGATTTTACATAATCTACATACTAACTTAGCATCTTAACATCCTAGGATACCTCTTTAAATAGTAGGTACCTCTATCTGTGAGGCCTGGACGCTAACTCTCAAAGAAGAGAAACAAAACTTGGTGTCGGATGGCGAAAAAAGAAATCTGGAGAATGGATTCTGGGGCAAGTGCGTAAATATTGTGGAATATGGAGGAGGGGGCAAAAAGGTAGAGCTGTAGGATTTGGTACCCGAACCTAAAATGATCGGCGAATTAAAATTCTTTGCTGGCTAGGCCACCTTGAGAAGATGGGACATAATCGTGCGATGAACCAAGCGTGCCTGGGCGCCACACCGTTTTTATTGTATATTTTTATGAATGTCTAAAAGTAAAACGGATATTGTTATACTAGGTAGTAACAAATACCCTAAACCGACGAGTACGTTTTCAGTAAGTTATGAGTTTATGAGAGTAAATGAAGCAAAGGATGTATGACAGGATTAGGGTTGCCACCTTTTCTTAGGACGAATAGAGTATTTTTTCATTTTGTTAGAACAAAAATAGAGTACATAGCATAAAAAAGAGTATTGATTTATTTGTCCTTAAAAACGTATGTTTGTTGCTCTTTGCGACATTTAACAAATATTCGTCTTTCTTGAAGATATTTACAGCCTCTTTGCAATCAAAATTTAGATTAAAATATATAATCAACTCGTTTTATATTAAATTTAAGGAAGCTCTATTTCTTTCGTCTCTCCACTTTACATTCATAAGGGAGAAGACTCCTCTCAGTGAACGCTAAAGTACTCATAACCAGTAACGATCAGTTTTTCGTAAATAGAGTATTTTAGCGTACTCTATCGTAGGTGTCGTAGATTAAAGAGTACGTGAAAAAGAGTACAATACTCTATTTTAGAGTACGGATGGCAACCCTAGTCAGGATTGTAGCAAATGGAAAGTGGTCTCTGCCTACCCCGCCGGGAAACGGGCGTGATGTGCGTATGTAATAAGAAAATCAACTGGCGACATAATTTATATAACAATTATGGAACATCTGTAAAATGGCAACACTAAACTCAATACCTCCATAATATAAAACACCGAGTGATATATTTGTTTACACGCCGCTCGTGTGGGTTTATTTAGATGGGTTTTTCTCCTCACCGCGAGATAGCACGTGAGGCATCCGCGCAAACCTCTCAGGAACACATTCATCACTGTCACTTAACAGTACCCACTCCTGCGGCCGCCGCACCATTTAAAGGGCCTGTTTAGGCGCAATTGTGTACCCTTCACGGCCCAGGATCTGTTGAATGAACCCTTCAAGTTAGGTGCGGCCAGTCGCCTAACAGATAACCGAGTCGAATTCATGGCTCCGTCGTCACGTCTCAGCTTTGTACTAATCAAGGAGGATTACTGTTAATGGAATATATCAGTGATGTCGCCTCTACATATGCATGCGGCAGACACGTCTTTGAGCATGGACGTGATTAAGCGAAATATTATTCAGTGGCGAAGGTACTCCGGAGCAATTACTAATACACTACTCGATTATACGAGAAGTCTCTCGGCGTTCCATAACAGATTTGCGCGACAGAAACATTATGTAATAACAAAATTACGGAAGAAAAAAAATGAACACAATTTGTGGACACATAAATCTCGAAATACAAAGAAAATCCCCGGCGGATTTACGGGCGCACAATGAAGCAATTTAATTTCAATTCAAAACGCGCCACCTTTTATGCACGATCAGGCACCAGGATATCAGAAAGCCGTAGGAGGTTCAGCGTAAATTACACACGCAGGCATGGCGCTACATCAAAAGCCCGCGTGTCAGTGCGAATAAAACCCGCGATGTAATCGGACACCGCTCGCGCAATGAATATGCTGTTCGCGTAATCATTTACCTAGTGCCACATTGTTCAATTGTGTATATTATGTAAAGGTAGAACAAAGAGAATGATAAACACAGTCCCTGAGTCTAGATTTGCATGTGTAACACACGGTGTTTAATATATTTTTATTCGTAAACTTTTATTATTTGCGCTAGTAACGCTATATCATAACTCATAAGGTCGCATTTGGCAAACGTACATTACCCGGAATCTTCTATCTTATCTCTAGCTGACATAGTTCCACATACCTTATAACATCACTGTCATGGTGACTAGCTTAGATCAAGCTCAGTAATATGTACTTACTAGAAACAGAGGCGGTTATATGTTTAAGCTTTCAGTCTCGTTAGCGACATTTAACGATACGGGGTTTACGACGATTTGTTACTTTGTGATTTTTATGATGTTACACGCAAGGTCACAATCGTAACTTAAGTCATAATCGTTAAGTGGCCAATGAAAATAAAACTGTTAACAAAACAAATATTGTAGCTAAGCGTACTGAAGCTGAATAGTCCACGAAATAAATGGGCAGCGAAGAACAACCTATTTAAGTCAAACAAACAACAAAACAAAACGAACAAACTTTTTATCAAAAGGTTTAAAATCAGATAAAAAATAATAGTAGCCATAATTTAAAAAGACTACATCTGACTACTTTTCGCAATCCAGGCGCTCTTGTGCATATTTATAGATTTCTGTAAATATGTTTATTTATACTGTACTTACCGGCTTCAAATAAATACCAACATAAAAACAAGTTCTCCCTATTGATGAATGGTTATATGATCAAACCCGGTTTTCGGGCTGAAAACAAATTCTGTCTCCGCTGCTTCTCAAAAGGCGTCCCCGGGGATAGAATCTAAAACAGAGACGGATGGTTGGCACGTTGACACGCGCCCCCGCCCCCGCCTGATTGACGGACGTATTTGTCTTAATTCCGTTTTTGCGCCATTACATACCGCTGTTTGTTTGTTTAGCGGAGTGCCAGTTTTTGTTTGAACGCTGCATGTTCAGCGTGCGATGAGTGAATGGACACGGCAAAGTAAATACGAATTTTGCTTTAAGTTTACTCGGATCTAACAACGTGTAGGTACTCTCTTCTTTGTTTTTAAAGTACCTATACGTTATGTCAACGTAATCTTGAATAGATAATTAAACTTACTTTTTATGTTTACATATGTATTAAGTACTAAAAAGTTGTAAAAGTGTTTAAGTTCTATTTCTTCACTGTTTGACCCTAGCAAGCAGTAAACAAATCGAGATTAGGCTAGTGACTAAAGAGTACAAATACCTAAATTATGGATTGTCCGAATTGTAGAAAAGTGAATTTTAGGACTGTTACTTCCATTCTCTGCAAGGGGCATTTGAGAAGAACGACCAAGGGATACTTAAGGCCAAAAGGGCATAATTAATCAAAAGGCTCATAATTAATATAATATTTCCTGCACACACCCTTTCCTTCTTGTCCATATTCTGTAACTTAAAAATTTTATATCTACCGCAGCTTTTATACTTTTTACTGGATCTAGTAAAATATTACAGAACTTTTTTTAGAAGATTATTGTTTAACACATTAATAATAGTCCTGTTAACCCACCCTGTTAATCTAAATGACTGTCGGAGTGGGCCACGGCAGCAGTGTAAAGGAGCTGTGGGATTGAACCACCATTTGTCGCGTTAACACTAACAGGCCGTATGCTAGTATGCCAGCTCAGTCACATAAAAATGATACTTGTACCGGACTCCAGTGGTATATTAGCAACCGTCGTCAGTTGCCGGTTGCTGTTACTGGACACAGCAACCACGTTTTACAGTAAGTAAAAGTGACCACGTTCGTGTTATATGGCTCCGAAGGGTTCCCTCTATCTGGCAGAATTTTATTGTTCCGAATTTTATTAGGCATAACACACTTGGCATAATTTTCTTTAAACGAATATGTTCAATGCATAAAAATCATTTAGTATAATTATTATTTGGTCGAATGTTTATATGTCCGAATTCCCAATGGCATACTTTTAAGATAGCAGATTTTCACTAGGCATAATCTCATTTAGCAAATTATCATTACGCATAATTTCGTTTAGCATAACACTTATTTAGTGCGACCATTACTCGGCATAATTTCACTACGATCGATGATGGCAGTTTTCCATTTGGAATAATTTCATTAGGCATACTATTTCTAATGAATTTTATGGGTGTGTATTATTTCATATAATGACATATAAACTAATTTCAAAGGACATAACGTTCATTGGGTATAATTTTTTCTTACACTAAATACACTTATTATAACAACATTACGTATATTATTCATTTGATATAATAATCATATTCTCTAACAACTTTTTCTATAAAGCCATAGGTATTGGTAGAATAATCATATTCTATAACTTCATTTGATATAATTTTTGTTTATAAATAAAAATAGCATTTTAACCCTAAATTGATTTCAAATATTGTCTTAAAAAGTTAATACGTTGTGTTTTGTTAAGGTTGTGCTAAAAAAGTCAGTGACAGAAGCGAATTGCGGCAAAACCGACTCCACGTAGACTTGTCTGCCCTACGCTAGAGTGTAATTTAAGCCCGCGTAGGCGCGGAGGGGCGAGGCGGCCCGCCGAAGCTGCGGTGGTGAGCTAAAGCCATCTGCGACGATAAGCTCGCGTGGGACCGCCGGAGTCCCGCAGCGCCGGAGCCGTGACAGAAACCATGCCTGCTGCATGCCTGCCTGCATGCTGCATGCCTGCCTCCCTGCATGCTGCATGCCTGCTTGCATGCTGCATTCCTGCTTGCATGCTGCATGCTTGCTTCCATGCTGCTTGCTTGCTGCTTGCTTGCTTGCATGCTGCTTGCTTGCTTGCATGGTGCTTGCTTGCTTAGATGCTGCTTATTATGGAAATGAAAAGTATGCTAAAAGGTTCTGAATATTGACTTTCTGCGATATGATGGTTCTGCCTCTTAATATTATGGATATCAAATTTATGCATAAAGATGATTCTGAATGTAAACTTTCTGCGATATGACAGTTCTGCCTTTTAATTATTATGGATATTAAATATATGCCTAAAGATGATTCTGACTTATAAAATTATGGGTTTTGAATGTATGATTAATGAGTGTGTGCCAAATGATTTTCTCCCAAATAAAGTTTATGCTTTCCGCTGTTGTGCATTATGAAATTATGACATTAAAAGTTCTGCGATAAAAGGTAGACCCGGCTCCGAATAGCACATTGACAGCGAGCTCAGCGATGTAGGTACAACAAATACAGCCATTAATGATGGAACGTTTGATTTAGAGCGAGCCTCCTGACTAGTCGCATTGTCGGATTGTCGGGACACATCAATAATCGCGGCGCCATCCATCAGCGCATCGCCTGCGTGACGGGACTGTGACGGCGGCGTGGCGGTGGCGGCGACGGCGGCCGTGACGACGAGCGTGACGTCGGCGTCGCCGGCAACTTCATCTCATCGGCGTTACGCATTTGCTAAGTGATGAGCAGCTGCCGAGAATCTATCGAACTTGTCTCAAAATTTGACGCGTCGTACACTTGAGCAGCTGTTCACTAATTAGGTTACTTGGTTAGGGGAAGTGTTTTAAGTAATTACGTGTGTGCATACATCATGGTTAATACTCCATATGCCAAATAGAAATGTTTTTACATAACAAAGGCGAATCGATGCGGACAAGCGTACCTTACTCGGAATCTGCATCTACTGTGAAACAGGCTTGTTTACCTTTAATTGTCGAAATAAAGCAACACTACAAACATAGTTTTAATAGCGGGCGGCAGACAACAAGAAGGTTAACAAAACAAGCGGACTAAGAACTTTCCGTATCACCAACCAAACCTTGTACAATAACTTCCCTTTGCTCGAAATCGAATCAGGGTAATCTGGTTCAAAGATTGGTGTCGTTTGTTTAACCACTAGGCCACAGAGGCAGCTGTATACGAAGATATATATATAATCACAATTATTGAAGTTTATTCACATTTAAATTCATTCCAATTCACAATAGATCTTTCACAGAATGCTGTAATGAGTCTCCGTCGCCTTTATAAAACTATTTCCGGTCACCATGGAGGCGTTTAACCGATACTGGTAGTCCAGGGACAAAGAGATCAGGAACGTCAGGCGAGCATGGCGAACTAACAGACGTTACTGTCAATGAAAATTATAATGGCCGGAATCAATTGGGGTTCGTATAACAAATTTAAAGTTTTATATATCCCAAAAAACAAATCTCTGACTCGCATATCATTTTTAGGGTAAAGCCACCAAAGAGCACGCTCTACCAAAGAGTACGCAGTTCTACATCATAGTCAGCCTTACGTCCCACAGCTGGTCACAGGCCCTCCCACACGGGCAACAGCACAGGGGGATATTGGGCTATAATCCCACAACGCTGGCCCAACGCGGATTGGTGAGTTTTAACGACTGCTACACGAGTATTACGACAACAACCAGAGAGCTGAGTGTAAGTTTGTAAATGTGCAAACGTTATTATCGCGTTTGTGTTAAGAGTTTTGATTCTCAATTTTGTTTACTTAACATTAAGCGTTTGCACATTCACAAACTTACACTCAGCTCTCTGTTTTGCTACTTGATAGTATTATAACGGTTAGCAACGGAGGATGTATAGGTACTACCGTAGGTATACTGTCTGGTGACTTCTTAATTGAATATTTGTCTTATTAACAAATAATACAGTTCTAAAAACTCGTAGCCTCCGTTCAGGTGATATTTGTAGGCACGAATAAAAAGTCCCTACCGATTCCTTGCTAATTGAGGTCATGAAAAACATCTTTCCCATAACTCGGGAGGTCAATGTCTTCGTTTCTTTTATTTATTTTATATTTGACAATCAGACAGTCATTACGAGTCATAAGTATTGTGAATTGATCTCAGGCCCGTATTATTGTGTTTATGGAAGCTACTTGGTTTTATGTGCGTGTGACGTTTATGGTCTGATGATGATTGCGATGCTTCATTCCACCTTTTGTTTTGTGAAACATCAGCTAACACTACATAGTCTAAATCTTTAATGTTGATCGATATCTCGCTAAGGACCAAGGCGTGCTGAAGACAATGCCCAAACATAAAGACAAACCGCTTAGGGCCCGTTTGTCCATTAGCGCGCGACTGAGCGACGAATCCAACTTTCGTCAACTTTCTTGATGGATCCGTCCATTTCACGAGACACATCTCTTGCTGTAGAGTGTAGCGACATCCCATGGGCGACATCATAATATTTTCAAATATTTTAAAGTCGGCAAACGTCTTTTGAGAATTGTTTTATAAATTATAGTTTTCATTCAATATTGATTTGCATCTATAATGTTCCTAACATTGGCGTATAAGACCTTTATAGATCTTCAAAAGAGACAACCATTTAGGTACCTATCAAGTATATTTTTTATTGTTTATCTAATTATATTGATTATTTAGGATGCTTATCTATTCACTCGTATCCCAGGATCCTGAGGTAATTTCGGATAATCCCGTCTTATCCCTTGCCTACATCATATAAGGGAAAAGCAGAAATTGAGCGTTCAATTCCAGGGCAGCGAGTTGCTACTCGTTTTTCAGTCAGTCAGGACGTCTCTTTCAGTAAATAAATAATAATATATACCTAATAATATTGAAATGATACTTCTTTCATAACATGTTAAGCATACCCATCAAACCATGCCTAGTCTAGCTAAAGCTACCTGTTACAAGACGGTAATTAAGGCATCATAACAAGCAAGGAGCCGTAAGCGCGGGGCCGCCCGCCGCCTGAATGTCAATTACGGAAAGTTTCGCAATAAGCTGCGACGTGAGCGCCGACTGTTCGATAATGAAAACTTACTGCGCGTTTATTACTCCTTCGTACTTAGCGACGCGGAATAACTGTTCTACTAAATAAAATTATGCTGTTCCGTTACATAGGAACGAGTCGATTGATTTCCTTCCGCAAAATAAGCCCGATTTATGTTTTTGTCGTACCTACATTTGAAGCTGATGACAAGACGACGACAGAAATACTTTGAAGGCTTTCATAGGAAGACCAAAATTCATTAGACGAAAAAAAGATTGACAAGAAAAGTAGCAAAAAAACGTATCGAGCGTTTTCAGTTCCTAATAAAACGAAGTTGGAAACAAAAATAAGCTGTCCCGATAGGACTGATCAATCGGGGCCCTCTCGTAAAGTTTAAAAGCAACATTCCGTGGATGGGGCGTCTCGGCATTAACCGTTTTTTCGCATCGCGCGCGCCGGCCGCCATTAGCCTCGCCCTTAAATCGCGCGCCGCCCGGCAAGCCGCCAAATAAAGCCATGTCCACAATTTATTGTATGAGCACAGGAAAAACTTGCAGACTGATCATTTCACACTGCTAGTATATTACAGTTACATGTTTTGTATGCATTGGGGTGTCAGCCCAGTCACCACATAAATCAGCATTATTGCACATATTTTGCGTTTTTCTGTATTCACTGGGCTATATTAGTATCGATACACATACATTAGATCTTTTTTTGTAATGTAATTACTTTTTGAAACCGATTAACTGTTTTACATTTTATGTTTTATTCTAAGAACTTTACATACTGCGCCGACCCCAAGTAACATGGAAACATGGCTAGCGAATGATGATTCTAAGAACTTTACATATAAGATTCCGTTACTTTCAGTTTTGTAAGTGGCACAGGGAAGAAACCTTTCGAGTATTTTATAATGTTATTATAATATTTTTTATGAGATAAGTAATACAAGTAAGAAAATTAACCGATACAATCGGTTGTAATCACTTTTGGAACGTATGTAAGTATATAAATAACAATATCAGAAGTTTGTTAAAGGCAATCTTAAAACTACTCAAAGATACAAGAATTTAAGAGCGTGGTATCATAAGCGTTCTCGTAAATTTTTAACTAATAAAACAGACTAGCATTACTACGTTTTGCAATCAATTACAACCGCTGCGAAAAACAATGTCCATTTGTGTCCGGTTGTGGATGGAACCTAACGAATCGCCAAAGCCAAGATTCAATTTGCAGCGCACTCCTGCCGGCCTGGTGACTGGCGCGACAGTTAAAACTTGCCAAATTGTACAATCCGAACGAAAACTGAACTGGTTTCGGCAGTTTGTTAAAATTTCCACTGAATCTGCCTAACTAACCGATTCGCAACTGCGGATTTCTAATGTTTTGCCAGTTTATTTTCCAACTTGTTTCGGTTGAGCTTAATTCAAAAAGGTAATAGATGCTTCGGCAGCGCGTTTGACTCGGCGTGGGCGCCGTACATAACGGGAACTTTCCCAACCTTTCAGTTTCCAAAACTAACAACAACACTTAAGAATTAAACAACAAGTTTGAGATCAAGAGGATTTTGAACAATTTATTCATCTTGTTAATTATGAATGTCTGCTAGGTACTCCATCTTTTAAGACGTCCAAATCAGACGTAATGAAACTCGACATTAACAACCTTTAAGCTTGTAACCTTTATTGAGTGAAATTTCAAAGCGAAGTGAAAGGTGAACTGTGAGACAGGGTAAGCTAGCAATACCTTTGGAATCATAATCCAATGGTGATTATTACTCTTTTGAAGTATTATGCCCACGTAATGAGTGAGGGTGCACTGCCAGTTATTCTTGAGGAATAGAGACTGTACTGTAACTTAGCTGTACTTACAGTGAACGTCCTCTTTTAAAATAGGACATAGAGATAACGGCTTCACTGCTTTAAAAATCACTTTCCTCTTATGTAAACAAGATGTTAATATTTTGTATATAGTCTCACAACGACGTCCCTAAAAGGTAAGTTGAGCGACTTGACAATATCTATCAATAAAACTAGTCTAACCATTTATGTTTTACATTCCAAAAGTAATAAATTAGTATAATTCGGAAGAGCTAATTGGCGCAGCTAAAAATAAATATACCTACGTCCGTAATATAGATCCTCCGTGCGTCGGAAGACGTTAACATGTCTCACGTTGGTCCTGGCAGTCGTCAACAGTCAACATCCACAAACTCGTTAAGAGTGATCGGGTTAGGGATGAACTGGTATTTTGTAGCTGATTCTCAATGTTTAAAATCAAAATAAAAATTCCCTAAGACGAACTGTTGATATGCATCGCTATAGATAGTTAGTATCGTAGACCATTAATATCTGCTGTCTGACGCGGACACGCGCTTCCAGCTTCCAGCCGATCGCCTCGCTCGCTCCCCCAAGACCCGTATCTCGAGTGATAGAGGCCGATTAACGAAATCACACCCCCCGTGTTACCCTAATTGCCCCTGATCTATTACAACCGCAGTAATTTGCCGGGAGCATAGTACACTGCCATTAAGCTCTATAGACTGTCTTGTTGGGTTCAGATTTAGTGAGCATAGTTTATTTGAAGTTTGTTATCCCAGCTATAAACATTCGCAGCCTTACTCTAATTTAATTAACGTTATAAGCGTTCATTAAATTTAAATATATCGTACCAATAAACGATAGATTAATTCAGTCAAATTATAAGTATCAGCGGTTCCTCGCTCAGCAGCTGAGTTAGTTTGGCAGACTCATTTTTTGTTTAAGATTTGTCTGACAAAATGTTGCCAATTTTTCAAGTTCTATCGTGGTGAAAGATATTGTATATGGTAACAAATGGTAGTATCGACATGTATTGATGTTAGTAAAATACTTATAGTAGTAGTCTGCAGCTTCATTCGCGGGGACTACACTATGTGTCTGGTTCAAGGTCTGTCTATGTGCAAAATTTCATCCAAATCCGTTTAGCCGTTTTCAAGGTAAGATAAGATAAGATAAATTTTTATTGCCATAAAATTTTGTAAATACATAGCAGGTGTTATGCATAAAATAATGGGAGCAAACAATTTACCCTAGTCGGGCATGCAATTTTTAGTATGTAGGAGTACATGTTACATAGAAACAACCACTATGCTGTTTTTGTACCAAAATATTCAGTCAAACTGTAGAACGCCTTATCTATAAGCCATCTTTATAATTTAATTTTAAAACAGCTTAAATTTACTGAGGCTTTTTGATCTGTGGGCAGATGATTGAATATTTGGATTCCTGTTACATAGGCACTCTTGTGATACAGGGCATTATTAATATTTGGTAGAGCCAAGTCATATGCATATCTCTTCCGCAAATTACAATTATTTGTGCTTTTTATTTGTGATTATGCTTACCTACAAAAAGCATTTGATTTTTATTCATATAAGTAGATATATAATTTATTTTATTATGACGAGCACGCCGGGTCTGGAGTCGCGCCATTTCTGTGGTCCCGGGTTCAATTCCCGGTCGGGTCAAATAAGAGAAACTGTTTTTCCAAATTGATTTCGGGTCTGGGTATTTTTTCTGTTTATGTATATTTATCCGTTATGTTACCATATTAACGAGTTTCATAAGACTTACTTATCAGGGGGTAGATAATTGGTGTGCGCGCAAACAAATTTCGTTTTAATTTTTTAAATTTAATTATTAGATATTTTATTTAAGTAAAAACAATAAAACATGAAAAATAGATAACATTGTAAAGTCAAAATCCAACTTAGTACGTTTATTCCGTTAAATAGGTAAGAACTTTTGAATCGTCCGAAAATAATAAATAAATAATAAACTCACATTTTATTGATTTAATTGTTAATAATGGTTCCAATTGCTTGGAAAAAGACTATAAATAACAAAAGAAACACATAAGAATATATAGAAATAGCTTCAATAGCTCTAGACTCTCTAGACCAGAGTCTATTGCTTTATCAAAAGTTCACTGATAGGTACCTATATACGGAGCGGAGACGCTCAAATCGCTTGCAGCGCTCATGAAGCGGCTCAACCACTGCCATCCTATGACAGTTAACGAGACAATGTCTTCATATGCTCCTCGAGGCGTGGATATTGTTTAAACAATCTAGTTCTATACATATAAATGTGGGTATTATTTATGTATATATCATGAGAAAATTTTAAAATTCAGAAAGAATATTGAATTTACACGAGTATGATTTAACTCTGCGCATACCGAGTGCACCTGATCCGGACCTTTCCGATTAGTTCTATATGCCTGTGTTTATAACAAGCTCAAAGGCAACAACACGAATAGATATTAAATAAATTATTATATTTCTCTTATTCGTAGATATCGAAAAATAGAATCAATTAGACGTTGGCAACCTTCATACATTTTTATTATATTGTTGATCAACTTAATACATTTTTGTTTACACAAAGACAAAGTTAAATTTAAACGCTATTGACTAACGAGACATTATTGAATAACACGAGTGCGTTGGCCGTACGCAATGCCATGCGAGTTAAACTGTTCTTTAGTCGTCAAACAATTTAATATTGCCATAACATGAATCAGATGTGGTGTCAAAGCAGTCATATCTCGGCACATCACATTTACATAAGTACACTGTAACATATTAATATTAAAATAGCATAGTCTCATCCATTCGCAAGACTACGATATACTTGGAGTTGGGGCATATACCTACTTAAAACCATATACAGTGAGCCATATTAATATGGAAGATTTGCATCATGATGCGTGACTTCAAAAGAATTATTTTATTAGAGAGTTTTGGTTATCACTTTATTGGCTTATATCGATAACAAACCTATATACCAATTAAACTAATATAGCAATTCCAATTAAATTTTCTATGCTCACGGACGGGGATTATTGTACTTCTGCACAAAATATTAACAACTTAACCGTCCAATTATAATTATTATTTGAAGTAACGCTTCCTATTAAAATTTCAAAGAAAATGACAGTTCAATTTAATAGCAACCTAGTTTCGTCAGGATAGCTGTTCTAATTGAATAAAATAAAGGGAATGGCAAACGTCTAACTGACGCAGAGTGTCAGTAAAATGGAGGTCTGATTTTAATTGGTAAGAAACGTCTGGCACCGCTCTAATCCCGCGTCACGGCGGCGGGGCGGCGGCGGGACCATTCAGGAAACACGATAACGGCCGACCGGGGCATATCGGGACATCGGAACAGCGGCCTATCGCTCTTCAGGGCTCTCAAACAAGGACACAGTATTAAGTCTCATGACAGAGTGCAAAAAAAAGGCGGTGTTTTAACCTAACATTTATAATTAGATGGGTAACCATCCCACTGCTGGGCATAGGCCCTCGCACGTGTGGGATTGGGTCATAACCCACCGCTTGTTGGGGTTTTAACGACTGCCATTTTACGACAACTATATACTGGGACCAACGGCTTTACGTTCCTTCCGAAGCACGGAGGAGGTCGAGATGTTTTATTTGAATTTGGTCAGCCATCCAGTGACGAAGCATTGCGAGAGTTGCTTAACTGGCAACATCACAAACCAACCGCCTTAGCCGCTGCGTCACCGAAGCTTCAGATTTTTTAAAGGTTTTTGATATGATACGTTGTTTTATTTATGTAACTAAATAACGTTTGCCAAGAAACAGAATCAAGCCGAATTTAACCCTCCAAACAAAATTTTGCCGCATTTCGACCCATGTTCTGGACAAGTCATTCAGTTGATATGTCATTAATGAGACACCAACGTTTCAAAAAGACAATGATGTATTTTGTAGACCTTTGCTGCGATATACTGATACTAATAGGACACATAGGTAATTTTTGTTTGCTTGCTAACGCTAGAATTTCGTGTTTTGCGGCTGCTACACATAGCTATAGCACATAGCATATTTTATTTTGTTTAGAGTTTTTTTTTACTATTTTGGCTACAATGAGAGCTCTTCGCCATGCATCGCTTCGTTAGTCTGTATATATACGCTGCACATTGCAGACAGATTTTTTTCTCCATAGCGATGTTATTTTCGCTATGTTAGTATTCGTTTAGGTGTGTGCTATAACCACAAAACAGAAGCTCTCTTCTGTTCTGTGGCTGTAACATATCATCAATCAGCCTACAAGCGATCGATTATTATAGACATTATGAATATGTTAATGCGATGTGGATGTATTTAATAATGAGTGAAATAAGCAATCATCATCATCATCAGCCAGAAGACGTCCACTGCTGGACAAAGGCCTCCCCCAAGGATCTCCACCACTCGCGGTGTTGTGCTGCTCGCATCCAGCGGCTACCCGCGACCGCGCACCAGATCGTCGGACCACCTTGTTGGAGGCCTGTCAACACTGCGTGTTCCGCAATACGTAAAAATATTTCCAAAAATTATCTCAATAGTACAAAGATTTTTAAAAGACAAAATAACAAGAACTAGACACAAAATAAGTAATGTACTGATGTATAATTGCGTTTTGTACGTGATTAAATAGCATAAAACAAACAACACAAAGTTTTGTTTATACTTTAGATATACCTACGTATTTTTTTAATCAAACTAAACATTTATACAGAATAAATGTTATTTGTCTATCCGTAGGTATTGCGTGTGTATTTTAAAGCGGCTAACTAGGCTCTATCAAATATGAAACACTATGTTTTCCCTAGAGGTGGCGATTTTTCCAGTGCCCAAAACAAAATCTAAGGCTCTATTTGATATTGGCAGTGAGGCTTTCAAAACAATGCGCGCGTCGCCGATGGATACACATACCAATATTTTAAAATGATGTTTGGAACCAAAACATTGCATCTCCCTGTGCAATGTTTTAGTTTATTTGCGACCGCACGATGCGATTTTAATTAAAACCCATCAACTGAGTTGGTGAAGTGAACGAGTGGGATCGAGCGTGCTCGTGTTACTCTCCAACTCAATAGGAGGTTTTTGCAGACGGAGTTGAATGCTTTATTGTACAAAGAGAAACTGATTCTTGCTTGTTCTCGGCCAATCAGTGACAGCATTCAAATCCAGTTGACGGACTTTGCTTTTCAGCGCCTGCTCGGGCCCGCTACACTCAATTTTTACGCCAAAAGCGTAAAATGATTTGAATTGAACGATTTGATTCGTATCTCAGCCAGTCTTTCCCCCAACACAAATCAAGTGTTGAAGGGAGAAGGGTAAATTATCTCTATGTATTACGTGATATGTCGCATCATTATAGTTCGTAGTTGATGCCAAACATCATTATTAATACCATATCCTTCATGCGACTCGCGATTATTCGGTTCGTTTTGATGTGTTTGTGTAGCGTCGTGTAAACTTTAGGTAACAATGTGTGTTGCTATCTCTAATAACAACAACAATGTAGCATTGCTGTGTTTCAGAAGAGCTAAGATAGATCTTCTTT
Source organism: Scoparia ambigualis (assembly GCA_963921215.1). Taxonomy (NCBI): domain Eukaryota; kingdom Metazoa; phylum Arthropoda; class Insecta; order Lepidoptera; family Crambidae; genus Scoparia; species Scoparia ambigualis. The sequence continues at coordinate 32,554,768 of OY992516.1, forward strand.
AGTTGAAGATCACGGAAGAAACGCGCCCCAACTTACAACCTTCATTATCATCATCATCCTCAGCCTATACTCGTCCACTGCTGGACATAGGCCTCTCCAACAACACGCCACTGAGCAAGATCAGCGGCCACTCTCATCCAGCTATTAAAACCACAACCTTCTTATTTTCAAAAAATCGGCATTAATGGTGAAAAAGGCATTATTCATAAAATGATAGTTGGTAAAGCAGAACAAGCAACTTTAGACGACCAAATAAAATCGTTTTGATACTGGAACATAAGACAATATGTATCCTATAATATTCTCCTACAAAATGTCATAGCAACCGAAGATAGCACTCTCTTTCTAAAGCGAACAAACAGCCTACTGGCTGGGGCGTCACTGCGAGCGGCGCGCAGCGACTTGGACACTGTACCCCGCAAAATTCATTCATACAAAGCTTGTCCTGACAATTTTAAACACAACAAAAAAACTATTAACCAAATAGATGCAGCCGTTCTGAAGAGATGCGCGAACAAACATTGGAAACAAACGTCATTTTTATTTATTTACATGTGATGGTGAGTTTTTGTTTGTTTGTTACGGTTTAACGCTTTAACTATACTGATTTATCTATGATGATGATATGATGATAAATGAGCTCTCGGAGAGAAGTTTTTAGGCCACTTTTTGCGGCCAAAAATTAACTAGGGCGAAGCCGTGGGCGAGAGCTAGTTGATAATAAATTCAACTCACTTAGCTGATACGCGTCACGGCGTACTCACACGGTGGCGCAGGCCCCTACAACATTGGTTTAACACGACCCGATTTGATGTTTGTCATTTGTAAGATGTAAGTATGTGGGCGGGTGCAGGTTTAACATGCGAGTGAGCACGCGCGGCGGGTGTACGGCGCGTCGTTGAGTTGATTTAATGTAGGAGTCAAATCAGGCACAGACTTAAAATCCGGCGCAGTCGAGACGTAACGTCTGCGTAAGGCCTGACAAAAAAAAATGTTGTAAAACAAACTAACTAACACCTTCAAGTATAAAAATGAATGTCATACGGTTGTGATATTTCAAAATGTATGCTTATTTTTGTTCACCTTTCGGTATTTTTGTGGCGAATCGCTTTTGTCTGGAGGCGCTGCTTTATCATAAGCCTAACGTCCCACTGCAGGGCACAGGCCTTTCAACTGGACAACGGACAAACAGACAGAGCAGGTCGAATTGTGAATCAAACTGCACTAGGCTGTCCGTTCATTGTTTCGCTCACAAAAGAGTCTCCATCCACATCGATACGAGTCACGATATCGACTTTCATTCAATTGGAAAAACCCCCTTCTGGAAAAAAGTAATTTAATTTCCGTAATGCGATATCTCGATGTTAGCAGGTACTCACAGACACATAGGTAGGTATTACGGGCGCTTACCTGGAATAAAAAAAAGACAATTTAATAAAGTTCTTAACACGACATAAGTACTAGAGTACCTACAGGTCTTCGGAAGGAACAAACGCAACAACAGCGATAACCAGTTAAAAGTCTCTAGTAAGTTAGGGGAAATTAACGCTACTTACATATTTTTATTGAATTTTTGTAAGCAAACGTTTGTTCAAAAATCCATTAATATCAGTATTCCTTTCAAATTGGGTTTTACCGCACTCGTATGGGTACTTTATTTAACATATATTTCCTCATTCTAGGGGCAGGGCATTGTTCTTGTAAGTACCTACAAGAAGGTAGCGTGACCAGTGTTCCACTGATCCGTGCTGATGAGCATAATCAATAGCCAATCAGCGGCCGCCGCAGCCGTCGCGCCAATGCCAGGCCCTGATTCAATTGGCCCCAAATCACTGGGCCTTGAGGCGCCGCCGCCGCGACCAATCCGCCGTCTCCCGGTTATGAGTCAACAACACGGAATGATTAATACCGTTAACATGCTACAGAACTGACTGGATGCCGACGGAGGTAGTGGATTTAGTACTTTATTGTATAACTAGCGCCTGACCGCGTCCGAGTTAACTTAGAAACACCGGCTACTTCAGCCATTTTTTACAATATAAATATTTACGAAAACCATCGTCCTTTATCGATATTTCTAGTGAAAATCGCGTAAATATCTATTGCGTGGTTTAGAAGAATAAAGCACAGGAAAACGGCGACTTTACTTTATGATATGTAAGGAGTAATGATATTGATGATCATTACCATAGACACACGAGCAAATAGCTCTCCAAGGAGTTACACGGCCAAGGATAAATACAAAGCTCCTCTTTTTCCCCACAAGCAAGCGTAACTATTGACATTCACCAGCATGCCCTCAGCCGAAGGACGTCCACTGTTGGACTAAGGACTTTAAGGGGGTGATGCGATGAAAACGGAAAAATTGGCTGTTTTCTATTAGCTGTTATTAAAAATATTAGATATTTCGCACTGAAAAAAACAAAACAAAAAAAAAATGAAAAGTAAATATTTCACTGTGAGGCATGATGTTAAATAAACAAAGTGTCTAGTGGCTATTTAATAAAAAAATAATGTACTGCCGTAGGTACCGTACGTGATAGGCTAGATATTTAAAAGACAATCGCGAAGCGCAGCGTAGTCTTGAATAACGAGGTTATTTTTTTATTAGACAACAGAAATACTAGCTGCGATATTCCTGTAGGTCATAATGCATTGTTATTGTTGTCTAATAAAAAAATAACCTCGAAATTACAAAATACATTTCCAATGACTAATAAGTTGTGGCAGAATAGCTTTTTATGTTAGTCTGCCGCTAATTAACTATTTCACTACGCTACCATAATGTATATTTAAAATTAAACTTTCTTTGTTTGCGTTTTGGAACAAATTGGAATACCTAATAACTTACGGCAGAATAACATTATTTCTTAATAACTTACCACTAGTGGGAGTACACTAATTTTTATTAAATAACCACTGGTAGCTGGTGGCAGGCTAGACACTTCCTTTAAAAATATAGCTGTAGAGTCAGTCAGTCAGAGCGTAACTACGGCCGAAGCAACTCGGTCAAAACGTAGCGTGCCTAAATAATGCCTTGGATACCTATAACAAAGCAGTTTGCGTTAAGTAAATATACACTGGTATTTACTTTATCCAACTTGAGCAGGTTTATTACTGCGGCAGCTGTAAAATGCTTAGTAGTTTTAAGGTTCGTCACATAGAGCGAGGATGCTTTTACTGTCCACAATAAATTATAAATTAGGTTTACGGGTGACTCTGACAAAAACAAGTCTGCGTAGTTTAATAATACCTACATTTGGCGACGACGACGTGTTTACTCTCCTCGATTATGCAAACACAGAGGAACGAGTGTCCAGTACTTTTAGAATAGAACAGAAAATATTTTCTATTTGACATACTACATACCAATATCATACGTATGAAGCAAAATTAAAACATATTAAAACGCAGATATAAATACTAAAAATAATTTTGAAACACTTTTGCATACGCTGCTGCATGCAGTGCCAACAATCAGGTCTAGGAAATTCAATGAGCTATAGACGAACTATACATAAACTTAGCGCAGATGCAGTGACGAAGAAAAGAAGTACCAGGCACCGAACATTAACATCATAACATACGTCTACATACATAAACACATCACGGACGCTTCCCGGAGGCGTAAGGCAGAGACTAAAGATTTCCACTTGCATATAATATCTGTATAATATAATATTTGACTATAAATAACTGTAGTGTAATAAAACCAGCTTGAAAACATAACTCCGGGTAGTGTGAGGGGGCAAAAGTAAATAAACTCCTTTGCTAACGTTATGAAATGTAAGGAACGGCGGGAAAAGGTCTTTCTGAACAGCAGCGGGGGTGAAAGAAAACGGGTTCTAAACGTTATCTTGGTGTGAATTTCAGTTACATTTAGAAAACGTAAATGTTTGCACCAAATCACTACTGACGAACGAGGAGAATGACTGGAGTGGAGCGTTAGATAATGCGATCTAGTGGATGAAATAAGTACGGACAAGGTAATAAAGTGGTAAAAAGTATGGGAAACGGAACATAGCATCTATTTGTACATACAAGCAATATACTCAATTACAATTAACTGAATAACTTAAAACAACAATAAAACCACATAAGTAATCAATCCAATTGACAATACAAAGTGTAAAACACAAGTGCAATATGCAAATTCCATTCTCCTTTCGATCCCATCTAGTCTAACACGAGTTCAAAAGAAGTGGGCGTGGCTGCGTCTCATCTTTGTATTCCAATAAGGCAGTGGGGGTTCATTAAGACACAAAGTGTTCTTGCAAATGGCGTTTCGAATCTATATAGAGTTCGATTGGCAGAACAGCGCTGCAGCTCAGCCGAGCCATTACAGATGTAAATAGTTTCACGCAGGCTGCTAGAGTTTTAATTGATTTTTGGTTAGCACAGACATTTAATTGATTGGTAGGTAATTAGTTTTGATGCTATAGTGTTCAGTATACACGTGCCGTTTTTAAAATTTTTGAAGACTTACTACTAAAAGCTACTTTCATTATGATTTTCGATGAAGTTGAATTCTAACCGCGTCTGTGGTCTAGTGGCTAAACCACCGGTTTAAGATCCAGAGGACCCGGGTTCGATTTACAACGGGGGGTACATCTTTGTGTACTCAGTTCGGTTGGTGGTAGGGCTGTTAAGTCCGCCTGGTTACCTACCACCATCTTATCTAAGCCTGTCGCCATAACAACGATGTTAAAGCAATGTTTTCATTGAAGAAAGTCAAGCGCTTACCCGTTGTAGAATTTAAAAAAGTATGTATGGTTTTTTAATAGTTTTATAGGTTTTTGTCATTTCAAACGAATCAATTTGTATACATGCGTGAACAGCCCGGAATCCGTGACGAAATTACAAAAAAAATATTTCCTACAAACCATGTCCTGACAAATACAACCAAAGGTGCAGCCGTCCTGCTCTACGTAGGCTTACTCTCCAATCACAAATCTAAAAAATGTCAAATAGATCTTTTGTAAGCGACAATAGCGCCATATTGGAATTAAATTGCGTGGAAATTGATTGAACAAATTATTATCGAGATGGAATTCCGGAATTATCTTTACTTATCCCAATATCGCATTGGAATTGTATTGAGATTGAATTTGCGTTCAAAAGTAACCAGTCAGAAGTGATGCGCGGACATTACATACATTCGTGGACATTTGTTTTCATTCATAAGATAGATTGTGTCTAAACAGACAGACTAACCTAAAGCAATGTTACGAGCATTTTCTTCTTGCACTTCAAACACTGCAAGCAAGCTACAAGCAAAATCAGTTTACCAGTATTAAGAAAAACAGTTCCAATTTGCAGTCTAAAATAAAAAAAGGAACTTCGTAACATAATGAAAAAGCTCGTCGCTGCGCGGATGCCGTGCCGCGGGCGTGATGCAATTATGACGTTAACACACTTTAAACACCACCCACCGAGGAATTTAAACGCTTCACATATTTACCAACAGGCAATAGTTAACGAAGTAATTTCTGAAAGAAAATATCACATTATCTCACGTTAATCTACAGTTTTTCAATTAAGTACCGTAATAGCATCGCAGTTACTTATGAAGCATTCGAAATATGTTTTTTATGATACTTCTATTTTATTTCACGCGCTCATCGTAATCGTTTAGTTTTTTGAAGAAAAAGAGATTTAAATTATCGAATTACACATCTTTTTTACTTTTGTTGCTTTGTTTATTGGTAATTAGTTACTGTGATTTTCGTCAACCGGCATGGTTGTCGAAAATCACAGTAACTAATCAAACGAAGAACAATCAATAAGATAATCGAAAACTTAAAAACATCTTATTTATGAGTGTTTATGTATAAGACATCTTATATAAGTCTTATATATTATATTTATGTAGGTATATGTTGCTGCTCACGTAGTTATAACTAAAGTTATATCATAGACAAATAAATATATATCGTCCTTGGTTATATTTATCAGCGTCAGCGTCAGTATTGATAAAACATATATAAGACCTTCCTGAATCAAATATACTACGTTTAAATTTATCCTTAGTCTCTTTGAACCTAAGTTAATTAACAATTTAACACAACCTAACATTCTTCAGATGGTCCATCTATCTATTCTATCAGTACAACCAAAATTGTAATGACAAACTTGTAAGTCAGATTATTTTCATGTGTTCAAATAACAAAACATTATTTCAGTGTGCAAATGCTTTTATACAAAGTTCCTCAAAATTTTGAATTACGTATGGTAGTGGGTGATTGTTGGAAAGATCACAGAGCAGACCTACTTCTTTCTCAACACATTTGTAAAGAAAAGTTAATATCAGCCGCCGCCAGTCACACTTCCGCCGGTTCAAACGACGCCGCGACGGCAGGACTAACTTTAATCTTGATTGCGCCAATCTTTTTATAACATTACATAAATCTGTTAAATTTTTGAAGTTGATAGATACACCATTTTAAGTAGGATTCAATAGGAATGTTCAAAACAACATCATGACATAATTTAACTTCAACACATAAGCATACTCGTATACAGTCAGCTCAACAACATATTTCTCATGAGAGAGCTTTGTTTTTGCAGGTACCTACTACTAGCTGTAGAACATAAATATAAACCCAATAGCACCTTATTATTATTTGTTGGTAATAGAGGTAATCTGAACAAAACAAGCCTTCTAAAATGTTTAGAATGTTTGAATAAGTTAATTGTAAAGAAAATTATATTGTTTACATTACCTTATTGTAGTAGTTTGCCACAGGAGGAAAATTCTATTAGACATAAGCTTAACCTGACATTACATTTATTTTGCAAAAATGACATAATGCATTTAATTGACACTAACAATTATGTTAGTAATTTTTATTTGACAAGAGATAGTTATTATCTGCCAAATTATTTTAAGCGACAAATAGCTTTATCGCTATCCTATTGTATTCAAACGTCAGCCAAAAACTTGGCTAAACAAGTTGCTTCTATTGAGCAATGTATATTTGACATAGACGTCAGTAGTGTTTCTACTGACATTCCAATTAATTATTTAAATTAAATTATATGACAAAAGAGGAAAACTCTTGCGAAATGTTTGTTAATAAAATGAAATTAAATGAATGTAAAAATAGCTTTAGCAAAAGCCCATGACAAATATTAAATTTAAAAAATGTACAATCTTTAAACATTGTCCACCAGAACATCCAAGGAATGATGGGCAAAGATTTGGAGATTGAATTGTTCATGAACTGTAATAAAATTGATATTCTTTGCATAACAGAACACTGGCTTAAAGACCATCAGTTCATGTTCAATTTTAAGAATCATTTGGTAGGAAGTTCGTTCAGTCGAGGAAATGCAATACATGGTGGCTCCTTAATTATTGTTAGTAAGAAGTTTAAATTAAAGGAACGCAAAGACATAGTGAGCCTCTCAGTTGAGCGAACAATAGAAATAGCTTGTGTGGAGTTGGAGCAGTTTGTTGTATTAAGTGTGTACAGACCTCCTTCAGCATCATATGATTATTTCGAAAAAGTTATGGATGAGGCATTACATAAAGTCCGTAATGTAGGTAAAACAATAATTGTTTGCGGGGATTTTAATATTAATTTGTTAGAAAATTCCACGATGTCAACTAAAATTAAAAACCTATTTCTATCATACAACTTGAATAATTTATTTTTGGAGCCGACAAGAATAACTGCTACTTCGGCCACCTGTATTGATAACATATATACAAATGTAAAACCACTGGCTAAGCAAATTATTAATAACCTGGACTCTGATCATTGTGGCCAAATGGTCAGCTTTCCACACCAGCGTAAACAAGTGACGAAAAAGAATATCACTGTTGTACCAAAAACTGCAGGTCGGCTGGAACGCTTTAAAAGCAATCTAGATACAAAATTAAATTATTTAGAATACAATGACAACCCTAATGTCTTTTATAATAATTTTTTTAACATTTATTGTTCAGAATTTAATAAAACTTTTATTCCAAAAAAGATCTCAGTTAGTGGTACTGTAACTTTTAATGAATGGGCTACAATTGGTATTCACAGAAGTAGGAAACGCCTTTATGAACTTTATGGTGAACGCAACTATAACACCAGCGATGACTTCAAATTATATGTTAAAAATTATTCAAAGTTATTCAAAAGAGTATGTCGATTAGCCAAGGCAAACTATCTGAGTTCTAAGATTAAGAATAGTAATGACAAAATAAAAATGACATGGAATATTATAAATAGTGAAACAGGAAAGGTCAAAAGTCGTAATAATGAGTACAATTTAAATTGTGATAATAAAACCTTGACTTCTGATGCTGATGTTGCTGCAGCATTTGAGAGGTTTTTTACTGACATTCCAGTTTCAACTACAAAAGCCTTGATTTCCTCCCCCACTGTAGCTGAATCTGTTTTGAAGGAGAATGTTAAAGATTGTGAAAATAATTTCAGTTTTCAAAAAATTTGTGTTATAGATATAATAAAAACATTTAACACTCTCAATAAAAAGAAAACTGCTGATCTGTGGGGTAATTCCGTGGACGTCGCTAAATCTGTAATTATGACAATAGCTCCAGTTTTAGCTTGCATATTTAATGAATGCATTGACTGTGGTGTTTTTCCTGACCTCATGAAATATAGTAAAATAATTCCATTATTTAAATCAGGTAGCACTTCTGACCCCTCTAACTTTAGACCTATTTCTGTGCTACCCACATTTAGTAAAATTTTTGAAAAGTTAATGCTAGATCAAATGCAAATTCATTTTTATAAAAATAAACTTTTACATTGTAAACAATATGGTTTTACTAGGGGTCGCTCTACAACTGACGCCGGTGTTGAGCTTTTAATCCAAATATTTGATACCTGGGAGGAATCACAGGATGCCCTAGGGGTATTTTGTGATTTATCCAAGGCTTTTGATTGTGTTTTACATGAAACTTTGGTCAGGAAGCTTAACCACTATGGAATTAGGGATGCTTCTTTGAGCCTTCTGATCTCATACTTGAGGAACAGGATTCAAAAGGTCGACATTAACGGTAAAAGATCTCCGGGATCAGTGGTTAAAATGGGAGTTCCGCAGGGTTCAATACTTGGTCCATTCTTGTTTTTGGTTTATATTAATGACTTACCTTATTTTGTAAAAGACAGTCATGAGATAGTATTGTTTGCTGATGATACTTCACTTTTATTCAAAGTGAAACGACGACACCCAAATTATGACGATGTGAATAATGCGGTCTCAAAGATTGTTCACTGGTTTAGTGTTAATAACTTGCTATTAAACGAGGGAAAAACCAAATGTGTAAGATTTGTTTTGCCTAATGTTAAGCAGGTAATAACTAGTGTACAAATTAAAGATAAGAATGTGAATCCTGTGGACACCACTGTGTTTCTAGGCATCACGTTGGATGCCAAGCTTCAGTGGGGCCCACATATAGCTAAATTGTCGAATAGACTTAGCTCTGCGGCTTATGCAGTAATGAAGATCCGTCAGTTAACTGACGTTGATACAGCTAGATTAGTTTATTTCAGTTACTTTCATAGTGTAATGTCGTACGCCATTTTACTGTGGGGAAATGCTGCCGACATTCAAACTATCTTTGTGCTGCAGAAGAGGGCTATTCGAGCAATATATAACCTACAGGCTGGTGACTCTCTCAGAGAGAGATTTAAGGATATAAGTATAATGACAGTTGCATCACAATATATTTATGAAAATCTTGTGTATGTTCATAAAAATATTGAAATGTTTTCAAAAAACAGTGATATTCACAAATTAAATACTAGAAGTAAGAACAAATTAGCAGTACCTTATACTAGGCTCCATAAAATAAATAATTCTTTTAAGGGTCTGTGTGTACGATTATACAACAAAGTACCAAATGATATTCAGAAATTAGATCTTGATAAATTTAAAATCAAAATCAAAGAAAAGCTTTATAAAAAAGCTTATTATAAAGTGTCGGATTATACAGAAGACAAAACAGCTTGGGTCTGAAATGCTCCAAGTACCTACTCCAACAGCTATTTCTAATTGCCTATAATTAATTTATATAGAGCACCATATTTAATTAAACTATTTACATTCAAATTCATATTTTGTATTTTGTGACCTGGTAACGACATATAATATATATATATTTTGTAAATGTCGTTGCTTCTGTGCGCTGTGGTTTCTTGCGCCCGTTCTTTGCCACAGTTAAAAAATGATGTCCTGAATGGGTGGTAGGTTAAAAAATATTTGGACGTTTCAAAGTACTTATTAATTGAGTTTATTGAATAAATATATTTTGACTATTGACTATTGACTATTGACTACTACCATGATTAAATGAACTTGCCTGAAGTGATGTTCGATCACTATATAAAATTTCTACTACATTATCACTATTATTGATAAGTAACGACTACAGACTTATGCATACATACATATTATCACGACTATTATCCCCGAAGGGTTAGTCAGAGACAGGCCACATGAATAAATAATTTACCCATGTGTTGAGGCTGAGCAATGAGGACCGCAGAAGAAGTCCTCTGCCAAAGTCCACTTTTCCCCAAATAGTGACTGCACATGAGTTCAGCGTGACAGGTGGTGAGCCTATCGCCGCTCTATGCTAGGATGTATATGCAGTGTTTAGTCCGTTAGTCGCCTTTTACGACACCCAAGGGAAGAGAGGGGGTGGTAGTATTGTTTCACCGCCACGCGACGCGGTTATATCAAACTAGATATGAATAAATCACTATTTCCTTCAATTGTTTGACCTTTGTTTCTCCATGATATCCGTCACTTTCAGTTAAAATAACACGGATCTAATAATAGCCACAAACACGCCAGGGACGCACCCAGCGATACCTTTGTTAAACCGCCCCTAGCTCCCACTCTGTATCGCAAGTGGGTCCGTCCAAAACGGAGATAGGTATTAATTCAATTTCACGGACAATTCCAATCTGCTCCCTATAAATAGAAAAAAAGAAACAAGGTATGTCACCTTGAAATTGAAGGTTTTATTGCCGAAAGGATAATTAAGGTTGTTGGACTATATAGTTAAATACGGTACAGTATATTATAATAAAGTCATTACATACGTCATTACATAATAATAAAGTCGCCGTTTTTCTTCGCATGTGGCTCCGTTTTCCCCCTCTAAACCCCGCAATGGATTATTACCCGATTTTCACTGATAGAAACATTGAGGTACAATAAACTAGAGAAGACACCGCGAAGCAAGTTTGAGCGCAACTAAGGTACAGCCGCAAGGTCCACAATCGCTTAAATAACGCGCAATCACTGAGGCGTTTGCAGCCCATGGACTGCACCTTAGTGCGCACAAACTTGCTTCTCGGTGTCTTCTCTAGTTTATTTATCTCAATAGATAGAAAGATCTATAAAGGACGATGCTTTTCGTATTTAATTTGTTGATATTTTGCACAAAATGTGTAAAGTATGACAGTGTTACTAAGTTAGCATGGACGGAGGCGCGGGCGGGCTTTTGGTGTACCTGCACTGACATTGACTGACTGACACTGACTGATTGATTTGACATTTACGACTCTACCTATAGTAGAAATAGCTTCTTACACTATCTCTATAGTAACCTCATTATAGATCATTTGATTTTTAACGTGCTTCACAGTTTGAAAATAGACTGAAGACAAACACATAAACTACCTAAAAACGGGTGTTGAACTCACCACTCGTCGCTACCCGGGGATGGCTCCGGCCGAATAGCTCGCCTTTTTAAATAACGCCAATGCCGCTCTCCGTCTGTTACGTTATCTGAGGCGCCGGAGTTAACCGGCTTACATTATCGGGAGCTGCAATCGCCAGCGCGCGCCAAGATTGCTTGTTTATCGAAATTAATTTCCTCCCCTTTTTACGCGGAGCGGAGCAGGGATTCCGCAACTCATGAAACGTACTTGATTGCCTCTGGGAGCTGCGTTGGATCGCTTTGTATTTAGTTACTAACTACGTAGGTAGGATAAGATCTGTACGGTTGGAATATAATGGGTGTTAGAACTGCCAAGTACCTTTCTACCACAATTATCTGTTTAGTTGTATGACGAAAGGGTATCGAAAGAACTTGTATGTAACTTTTGATTGTATCGTGGAGACTGAGAGCTCAATTAAATAGGTATATTGTTACATTCGAGATTTTGTCCCTTTTGGGGAAAAGGAAGAAAATCCCAAATGCAAGCTTCAGTGGGTTGTTATCAAATAAAACCATAAAATGTTCAACAGCTAGGCAGTATATTGTAAAAGAACACACAAATATTTTGTCCAACAACAATAAAATAAAATTATAAATTTTATTTCATTCTTATTATTTAAAAGAGGGGGGTTAGTCACAATTTTATCTTATATTAGGTTAGGTACAATTCATCTACGTTACTCCTTTTAATTTATTTAGCCGAAAATCACAAATAAAAACTATCAGTCGAAATTGACCCTAGGGTCAATCTCAAATGAAAGTTCAACAAACTTTCTATTAATTTTGCCAACTATAATTTACTGTTTAAAGTAATCTTAACCTGATTCCAAAGCTATATCACCCCCTAAAACACACTAAAATCCTAAGAGTCAAAAGTGACCAAGCGGGTCGGTGATAATTTTACTTTAAAATAAATTTTATAATACTGTTCCTACTACTGCCTAACCAGCCAGCTAATATCTCAGTCGTACGAGCTATGGTCGTGAGTGGGGGTCGGGATAAAGCCAATACCGTTCGGAGTATGAAGTTGAAATTAAAATTAAATTTCTCCGTCTATAAAAATATTAAATTGAATGTTTTAAACCGTTTAACCGTATCAAAACTCTCACACGTTTAAAGCCGATACTCTAGAGAACCGTGGGGTTATACCGATATTAAATAAATATTTATGGACGCCAGGATCGTATAGTCGATCCGAATCTGGAGACGATGTCACCATACAACTTCACACAGGTCGAACTCGCAGATCCTCAAAGGTTTCACAACTTCACCAACGCTTGGTGTAGTTGGATATAAAAGAAAATACTATGTTAAGGTTTCGAAACCCTAATGTAAAAATATGTTCCTGAATAACGAACGATTAAACCCAGAGTGGGGGTACAAAAACCGTCAACGCCTGTGCGGCGACAGCTCGCTGGCAGCAGGTGGCCGCTGGTGCCCCGAAGAGGCAGGTCTCGCGTCCAGGCTTTAGGGCCCAGCTCTAAATCCTGGCGGCGAGACGGGCCTCTCGAAGCATCTGAAATTATCAACACGGGGCCTATTTATAACACTACACGCCTAGTTCAGAACTGTTACATAAATTAGGGTCCCGCAGTCTGCTATCTGTGTATCTGGGGCTGCAACCTATCATAACCAGGGACTCGCAGCGCCATGGGTTATCAAAAGCTTCCCAACGCTGTTGCACAACTAAAAACTCACACTCCAACACTAACATTTAACACCATGTTTTAATTTTAGCTTTGTTTCACCTTTAACTAGTACACAAGGCACTACACGGCTACGATATTCCAATAAACATAACTAAACAATGCCAGACTACTGTTGGATGGGGCAATATCCACTTAATAAAGGGGTTTGACACGTCTGCCACATGGCCAAGAGCCTTGCGTCGCCTGGCGACAAGGCAGGATTCAGACACCATGAAATATCGATTTGCTTTCCTAGTATGACGGCTTATTATATTTAAACAATGCTATTGAGATACTCACGCGTTGGGATATCCTAGATTTACGCGTGGCTGCCAGCGGTGTCACGACCGGTTGGTTGTGGCACGGATTCCTGTAAATAAACCACACACTTGTTGACTATATTCTCAAGCTAATGACGCTTCAAATCCACTACATTATTACGACCTCAGATTAAAACAAAAGGTGACTACGACGGCTCATGCCTACCTGAGTGCATTGATCTCAACTCCTCGCACCACGTCACACCAGAGATTGAGCTCGTTTAGGCGTCGCAACTCGGCAGCTTTCTTTTCGCCGGAAACACTTATAAATCGAAGGCCAGCTTATAATTTATACTCCCATTGTCGGGTAATTCATAAGAAATTGTTCTTTTAAAATTTTCCTTCAAACTAACAAAACATCAAATATGACGTCTGTCACAACTCGCCCTCTGCTAACAGAACTTGCCAACAATAACAACACACGACCTAAAAAAAAATTAACGTTTAGCAATGGGAAATGCATTTTTCTTTAATTTAAGATTGTGTTTTGTGATATTTAACTCACTAATTACCCTGTCTTAATATTAAGGAGTATTAGTTTCCTCTCTGGTAACCCCTACGGGCAGAGACAATATCCATTTAAAAAATATTACTCCCGTTCGAATGTTCTAGATAAAAGTCCTTATAGAAAAAATTAGTTCTATTTCCGGATTTGCTTGAATTAAATTTAATTACTTAAAGTAATTATTATACATATTAATTTATTATGTAATTTATTATTAGAACTGTTTCGACTATTTTTTAAAATTGAATCTTTTATGTGAAATTAAAAGCTGACAGCTACTTCGCCCCGCTACCGCTAGGCGTCGCTACGGTGGCTGTCATTTTGTCTATGGTGTTATGTCAAATACAAAACGTAAACACGGAATAAAATCTCTTTAGATGTAAGTTTAAGTCTTACTAAAACTGATTTAGAAATATGTTTTAATTGAAAATGCAAGAAAAGTGTGTCTTGTAATGTGTCAGCCAAGGCTCCATGTCTTTAATGTGAAGAAAAATGGATTTAATTCAAACAAGCTACACGGACTAATGTTTTTGGACATTTGATCATTCTAAAGCAATTATTTCAGGTAAGTACTATTCAACCATTGCGAACTTCTTTTGTAGATAAGTATAGGCAGACAGGGCCCTGAATTTACAACGTAACAGTACCTCCCCAACCACCAGAGATTTGACCGACCAGGGCAAATCTCGACGCTGGCCCTCCAGCGTCACACTACACTTCAAACAGTGGCGGTACCTTCATACAAGCCGAAAAGCCCGGCTTGCCCTAACAAAAACTCAATATCACTACTGGTAAAAACGCAATTATTAAAATCACTTAATATTTTTACCATTGTTAATTTTCTTTCATCAGCATTCAAATTATCAATTTGATAAGTTTCTCATATTAAGAATCACCAAACAAATCGCATAAAGCTGCTTATGAATCGTGCGATGCTTTACATCTCTCTCGCACAAGTTGGCTTGCAACCGGGCTTCGGATTTAAAGTATATCCGCTCTCTTCTAACTTTAACAAAATTGCTACTCTATAAACATAATACTGCGTAAGTATGTATAGATTCTATGAGAAATTCATACTCTTCGTCAAAGCCAGCTTGCATTATGAAGTTCGCAAGGAAGGCCTTCTCCAAATCAGGCTTTATTTCTACCGAATCACGTGCAACTTCAACGCGGGCGAACCAATCAGAGGTGACCGACGACAGCTCGAGCTCGGGCGAACCAATCAGAGGCGAGCGTTAAAACGCGATTGTGCTGTGCAGCAGCCACAGGCTGCAGCCAGCCATTTTTTATTCTATGTTATTGTCACACTTCACTTTGTTTGAGCGATTGTTTTTAAGTAACAAGTGTTTTCGTAATTTGTGATAAAAAAAATGTGTTCTGAGTTCAGTTCGTTGCTTTATTGGTCTCTGTGACGAACTTAGATGTGTTGGGCATGTGATGTGTTGCAAACAAATGTGTACTTAAACGTGTTGATGATTGGCATACCTACGAAAGGCAGAGGTAAATAAATTCTTCGAACATCACACATGATTTATGAATTTCGCAAACTATTAAAAGTCATCTAAGGCATTAATTATAATAGGTCTATGTAAAAAACTCTTTGGATTGTTGGTTGCTTCCATTCAAAATAATTAAGTAATAATCATGGACCCTAATAATTAATAAATTAAGTGTAGAGGCCTACATATCGACTGTGATTCCCGCGCAAAATGCCCATTTTCGCATTTTGTAGTAATTTTCCAGTTGTAGGTATTTATCGTTTTTATCGAAATAGGATAATAAATGCATGCTTAATATTACGAATCTTCACTCTGTGAGAAAAAGCTGAGTTCGGAAGGCCGGCGCATCGCAATTTGTACTTAGTTGTATTTATAGTTTTCATAGAAAAATAGGATAAGTAATAAATTCATTATAACATTTTTATTCCTTATGAAGTTAAAATTTTTCTGGTATAAATTTTACTCAATAATATTATCGTAGATAAAAGAAATTCACAGTTAACTTAACGCGATTTTCAAAGTTTTTTTGGTTTTGAATAACATTTTTTTTCTATATAAAATCAATGATATTTAAAAATTCCGTGGCCGCTACGCATTATACGACGAGATAACATTCTCATTTTTTTATTTCATTTGTTTAGAACTGTAGTTCAATCCAGGAGCTCAAAAAAGTGCCCTCGCGCAATATATGAAAATTTTTCTCTGCAGTTTTGGGTTTAAATAAAAAGTTAAGCGAAATTTACAAAAAGCGAGGCCGCTACGTGCCAATAGCAATTCTACACTATTCAATAAGTAAATACTGTTAATGTATTTTGGTTTTTGAGATAAAGAACGCCAAAAACGCCGCTGTAATTTTTTTTTCCAAAAATTTCTAACAAAAATCACGTCCAAGATGTAATAGAAGGTAATAGGCTGTTTTTTTTACAAATGACAAGAACGTTTGGAATGCCACGGCCTATGACGATTTGAGTAAAAAATGTGGCTAGTGTCACAATTGGTCACCAACATTCTACCAGGTAGCAAGATTAGGAACTTCAGGTTTCGGGCTTGCCCCAATATGAAGCCCTAGGCACGCCACTGACTTCAAACAACCAAGCAAGCACAAACAACCAAAAGAAAACCTACCCGTGTAGCTGCACTACACAATAACTCAAAACTTTCCTGTAAATAGCTATACAATATGCTATGACAGTAAAAAAAACAACAAAACGCAGACTTGTGTACGACAATTCTTCATATATATATATATATATATATTTAAATATACAAATATCCCATATATATATAGTTTGTATATCCCAATAAATATACAAACTTCTATATGAATATAAACTAATGTACATAATAAATATAATAGTATCAATTATAATATACTCTTACATAAATCTAAAAACTTGGTGGCTATGCAGTTAACATATTATCACAGTGTCACCAACCGCACTGTTGCCTCGCGTTAAGGCTTTTGGTACCAGTCACTGATCCGCTGGGGTGTATGGCTTACTTTTTTAACAATACTGGTTACTGAAAAGTCACCACAATAGACTCACAAAGTGAATCTGATCCATTAAGCAATATGGAAAAGACAAACCTTTAGGAGTTCAATATGAATATTACCAAAATACTAGATTATAAATGGTTGATTACTTTATATATATTAAATACACTAATTATGGTTATAATGATATTATTACATAAACATAAAAACTGGTGGCTATACAGTTAACTTATTATTACAGTGTCACCAGCCGCACTGACGCCTCGCGTTAAGGCTTTTGGTACCAGTCACTAATCCGCTGGGGTGAATGGCTTATTTAACTATACAGGTTACTGAAATAGACCTACAGTTATCCCACTGGGTAAGTCTGATCCATTAAGCAATATGGAAAAGACGAAGCCCAGAGAGGCACAAAATAATAAATATATACACCAAACGTTTATATATGTTCTACAGGTTAGGTCTGATCCATTTACAAACATGGAAAAGACGAAACCCAAAGAGCTATAAAATAATAAATACATGTAAGAATCGTCTACACGTCCAAGTCTACCCTTTCTAACAAACGATACCTCCTCAATTCACAAACATCTAAATGCTCCTACCTATAAGCACATTTTTAAAGTAATGCCCAGTAAACTTCTTACACGGCTGGGCAGCCGTAAACCAAAAAAAAACCCACAACCCAAACCAACAAATATTCACCACCACCTAAAAGTTTGGCTAACCGCCCCTAAATAAATCCAACAAAAAAAAACCGAATTCCATCAAAGCAGCCTACACGCTCGCCAATAAATGGCCACCTTCTTCAGGACTATCATCACGCTGCTTAACCAGCGGTCCGGAGATTGAGGTTTGGCTAACCGCCCACAAAGAAAATCCAACAAAAACTTATTCCGTCAAAGCAGCCTACACGCCCGCCAATAAATGGCCACCTTCCTCAGGACTATCACCACGTTGCCTTACCAACGGTCCGTAGATTGGACCCATTCAATATGGTGTCTAATCTCCAAACTTAAAATAAAAAGAAACAAAAACAAAACTCCAGCTTAACAAAAGAACTGTGATACCACGCCAAAAGTCGACTTTCCTATTTGTAGATAAACGTCAAAAACCACAAAAAATTTTAAACAACAAGCTCCCTTGAAAGGGCTTCTAGCACTGTGGCATATACAGCCACTAGCGCTAAAACAGCGGTAACTTCAAGGCATATACAGCCCTCCATCGTCACCATTAACCCCTTTCACAAGAAACCAAACACCACAAGGGATTCCAGCACTGTGGCATATACAGCCACTAGCGCTGAAATAGAGTGACTTCAAGGCATATACAGCCCTCCATCGTCACTTTTCAACCCCTAACAACAAACAAAAACACCACAACGGAGGTTTTCAACTCACCATACAAACAAGAAATCGTAAATTGCAAAGTAAATTTAATAGTATTAGCATTTTAAAGGTATTTATTGCAATGTAAAAAGTAATTTTAATTGATGCTAGTCAAAAAAAATTAAAATACAAGGCGTGGCATTTTAAAATTTAAAAAAAACTACTAAAATATGAGCTGGCTTTCTCACTAGGTGATTTAAATTTAAGTAAGTAATAGTCCATAGAATTCAGTAACAACCGCAGCAAACACAGTATTACAATAATAATACTCATAAATAATTGTATTTAAGTCAATCTCTGTCAATATCGTTCAAATAATATTTTAATTATAGGAATACACTAACACCACAATTAACGCTTGTATTAGAAAAAATAAAAATTAATAAAACATTTGTATTCCAATAAAAATTGTGTCATAACCTATTTTGTCATAAAATAATAATTCAATTCAGTTGAGTACAATAATTAACACTTGTATACATATAAAAAAGTGTTATGAACGTTAAAAAAAATGCACTATTAATACATTATTTTAAAATAATAACGAATAAAAATTCGTTATTAAAATAAAATGGGAGGAATCCGTGCCAATGCACGCGTGACGGTTTTTCTTAAAAGTAATAATCCCCACGGTTCTAGAACGCTATCGGTATTCTGGCTTTTTAGTTACAGCATAAGACATAACCACTATCCCTAACCAAAACACACGTTGAGTGCGCCACTGTTACATTCGAGATTTTGTCCCTTTTGGGGAAAAGGAAGAAAATCCCAAATGCAAGCTTCAGTGGGTTGTTATCAAATAAAACCATAAAATGTTCAACAGCTAGGCAGTATATTGTAAAAGAACACACAAATATTTTGTCCAACAACAATAAAATAAAATTATAAATTTTATTTCATTCTTATTATTTAAAAGAGGGGGGTTAGTCACAATTTTATCTTATATTAGGTTAGGTACAATTCATCTACGTTACTCCTTTTAATTTATTTAGCCGAAAATCACAAATAAAAACTATCAGTCGAAATTGACCCTAGGGTCAATCTCAAATGAAAGTTCAACAAACTTTCTATTAATTTTGCCAACTATAATTTACTGTTTAAAGTAATCTTAACCTGATTCCAAAGCTCTATCACCCCCTAAAACACACTAAAATCCTAAGAGTCAAAAGTGACCAAGCGGGTCGGTGATAATTTTACTTTAAAATAAATTTTATAATACTGTTCCTACTACTGCCTAACCAGCCAGCTAATATCTCAGTCGTACGAGCTATGGTCGTGAGTGGGGGTCGGGATAAAGCCAATACCGTTCGGAGTATGAAGTTGAAATTAAAATTAAATTTCTCCGTCTATAAAAATATTAAATTGAATGTTTTAAACCGTTTAACCGTATCAAAACTCTCACACGTTTAAAGCCGATACTCTAGAGAACCGTGGGGTTATACCGATATTAAATAAATATTTATGGACGCCAGGATCGTATAGTCGATCCGAATCTGGAGACGATGTCACCATACAACTTCACACAGGTCGAACTCGCAGATCCTCAAAGGTTTCACAACTTCACCAACGCTTGGTGTAGTTGGATATAAAAGAAAATACTATGTTAAGGTTTCGAAACCCTAATGTAAAAATATGTTCCTGAATAACGAACGATTAAACCCAGAGTGGGGGTACAAAAACCGTCAACGCCTGTGCGGCGACAGCTCGCTGGCAGCAGGTGGCCGCTGGTGCCCCGAAGAGGCAGGTCTCGCGTCCAGGCTTTAGGGCCCAGCTCTAAATCCTGGCGGCGAGACGGGCCTCTCGAAGCATCTGAAATTATCAACACGGGGCCTATTTATAACACTACACGCCTAGTTCAGAACTGTTACATAAATTAGGGTCCCGCAGTCTGCTATCTGTGTATCTGGGGCTGCAACCTATCATAACCAGGGACTCGCAGCGCCATGGGTTATCAAAAGCTTCCCAACGCTGTTGCACAACTAAAAACTCACACTCCAACACTAACATTTAACACCATGTTTTAATTTTAGCTTTGTTTCACCTTTAACTAGTACACAAGGCACTACACGGCTACGATATTCCAATAAACATAACTAAACAATGCCAGACTACTGTTGGATGGGGCAATATCCACTTAATAAAGGGGTTTGACACGTCTGCCACATGGCCAAGAGCCTTGCGTCGCCTGGCGACAAGGCAGGATTCAGACACCATGAAATATCGATTTGCTTTCCTAGTATGACGGCTTATTATATTTAAACAATGCTATTGAGATACTCACGCGTTGGGATATCCTAGATTTACGCGTGGCTGCCAGCGGTGTCACGACCGGTTGGTTGTGGCACGGATTCCTGTAAATAAACCACACACTTGTTGACTATATTCTCAAGCTAATGACGCTTCAAATCCACTACATTATTACGACCTCAGATTAAAACAAAAGGTGACTACGACGGCTCATGCCTACCTGAGTGCATTGATCTCAACTCCTCGCACCACGTCACCCCAGAGATTGAGCTCGTTTAGGCGTCGCAACTCGGCAGCTTTCCTTTCGCCGGAAACACTTATAAATCGAAGGCCACCTTATAATTTATACTCCCATTGTCGGGTAATTCATAAGAAATTGTTCTTTTAAAATTTTCCTTCAAACTAACAAAACATCAAATATGACGTCTGTCACAACTCGCCCTCTGCTAACAGAACTTGCCAACAATAACAACACACGACCTAAAAAAAAATTAACGTTTAGCAATGGGAAATGCATTTTTCTTTAATTTAAGATTGTGTTTTGTGATATTTAACTCACTAATTACCCTGTCTTAATATTAAGGAGTATTAGTTTCCTCTCTGGTAACCCCTACGGGCAGAGACAATATCCATATAAAAAATATTACTCCCGTTCGAATGTTCTAGATAAAAGTCCTTATAGAAAAAATTAGTTCTATTTCCGGATTTGCTTGAATTAAATTTAATTACTTAAAGTAATTATTATACATATTAATTTATTATGTAATTTATTATTAGAACTGTTTCGACTATTTTTTAAAATTGAATCTTTTATGTGAAATTAAAAGCTGACAGCTACTTCGCCCCGCTACCGCTAGGCGTCGCTACGGTGGCTGTCATTTTGTCTATGGTGTTATGTCAAATACAAAACGTAAACACGGAATAAAATCTCTTTAGATGTAAGTTTAAGTCTTACTAAAACTGATTTAGAAATATGTTTTAATTGAAAATGCAAGAAAAGTGTGTCTTGTAATGTGTCAGCCAAGGCTCCATGTCTTTAATGTGAAGAAAAATGGATTTAATTCAAACAAGCTACACGGACTAATGTTTTTGGACATTTGATCATTCTAAAGCAATTATTTCAGGTAAGTACTATTCAACCATTGCGAACTTCTTTTGTAGATAAGTAAAGGCAGACAGGGCCCTGAATTTACAACGTAACAATATAGGGCTATGTATGCTGAAAACAAAGAAGGTTAAATATGGTAACTCAATTCGAGGCTTTACAAAAGTCGCGAATACCAATAAAACACGTGAAAATTGTCTACAGAAAAAAATTATATGGGTAATGTTTTATTTTGTCGACTACACGTTGGATATATTAAAATTACCATAATGCATGAAAGGCCGCAACCTTTTAGTGTTAGTCAGAGTCTATTTTTTAATCCTGACATCATCTAAACATTAAACTAATATTATCTCATCGGCATTGGCTCAGCATCAACGGTAGGTACCTACCTACCTACACTCATAGCATTACGAGTAAAAAAAAAGTGTCTGTTATACCTACTTGTTCTTTCTCGTATCTAATTACAATAACGATCGCTTCAACCTTAGCAACCTACTAAATAAAACAACAAGGCAGTCGCACAAAGAGCCTATTTCAAGCTTAAGTCGGTTAAAGGTACCCGTCGCTCCCGGATCTATGTCAACTGATGTGGCTCACAAACAGCCGATACTGAAGGGTGGGGTGAGATGGTATAATACCAAACGACAACACCGCCTGGTATCTGGTATCGCCCAGCGGGTATCACTCGAGAATGGAAAGAAAACACCCCGGCGGCGGGCCTTTGTCACGGCGGGCGTCGCAAACGACTGTCACACACAACTACCTACTTATAGATGTTTAAACGGGTCTCCTAACTTGGAATTTGCATATAAATGAACTGCCCCAAAATAATATAATGAATACTAGTGATCTCAACGCCCCTTAAGTTCATTTCAATAACAATAATGCCTTTTAAGCAGAAATGCTGCATTCCATTAGTCAGTGATAAACTGATAAGATAGATAATTCTTCAGTGGTTGAGGACATGCGTGAAATCGCATGTAGATTCGCTCTTAGTATCTGTTTTATAATAAAAAGGGACCAATAAATAAAAAACATAAATCTCGTTTAAAATTAAATTACTTAAGTAAAAACGTACAAAGTTGTCAAACCCCTTCCAGTTGTAGTAAGCGACACACTGGAAGTTACAACCACCCGCCATTTGCATTTTACAGGCGCCCCACAGTAAACAATTCCATAACAACAGCTAATCGTATACTTAAAAACTCATTGCAAATTCTGTAAAAACAGTTTATTAAAATTTATCGCCCCTATCCTACTTAATATTTCGCATCGCCTTTAGACAATTCTTAAGTAGGACCCCTCCTACCCCCTCTCCCCGGCAACAATGTTTTATTCATGATCTTAGTAAGAAGTTTCAAAACACCGATTCGGCTCAAATCCATTAAAATCCAGCTCAAGTAAATTCTAATCGGTGGGGAATATTGGGGGTTGTTAACATCGGCGGCTTGCCTAAAGGACATCGATAAATACGAGTAGTCAGACAGTATTATTGTTTCATATTATAGGATAATCTTGTATTACATGTACATCATACACCGATACCTTCCCCAGACGCTACCGTGTGTGGACGTGTTGTGAATTTTTGAGGATATTTAATAAATATATTTATAATTGTTGTGAGCGCCCGCGCTTCGCCCTGCTGTTCGTGTTCTGAAATAGATGACATACGAGCAATATTGAGAGAAGAAATTAAAAATTTTTTAAAGGAATCTGTTGTAGATGCAGTCCGCAAGCAGATAACTGACGAATTCGCCGCCACAAAAATAAAAGGTAGCTTGGCTCAGATTGAAAATACCGTAAATGATTTAAAGGCGGTGGTATCCTCTCTGAGCAGTCATATCCGTGACAAATCGGGGTCATCACAAACGTTTGTTGCTGGTCAACCAGAACCAACTTTACCTAATAAAGGGGTCAAAGTTGCTCGCGTCCGTAGGTTTACCCTTGAGACCCTACACGTGATCCCTGGGTGGTGCTAAATGAGTGACACCAACTGAGTGGTAGAGCCACGCTGCGTTGCAGCACACATTGGGCCGGCTCGCCCGGCATAATACCACCCTCTCACTAATATTCGGCGTGAAATAATGGCACTTGGTGCTGTTGTGTTTCGTCCGACCAGTGAGGGTTCCGGAGGCCCTTCCCCCCCCCCCCCTCCCAATTCCTATTCCTTCCTTAAACCTATTCCTCCCTTAAAGGCCGGCAACGCGTCTGCGATTCCTCTGGTTTTGCGGGTGTCCATGGGCGGCGGTGATTACTCTCCATCAGGTGACCCGCCTGCTCGTTTGCCTCCCTCTTTTATAAAAAAAAAATAAGCCGATCAAAGGCGGAGGTAAAAAGGTTCGAGCAAACGAGGTACCAGTGGTTTCTATTAATCAGCCCTTAGCATCGTCTAATGCTTCGAAGAAGAAAGAGGTCGTGCTGCGGAAACCGCCAGCGGTTACGGTTGAAAGCTTGCCTCCGCTTGTGTCTTCTGCATCCCGCTCCGTTATTGTCGCTTCCTTGTTGCATGCACCTGCGAAAAATGATACTGTCATCTCTACTACTAATGCTCGCGCTGGTGTCCCTTCCCTTGCTTCTGCTCCTTTGGCTGCTGCTAAACCATCTACTGCGCCCGGTGGCAAGCACGTGATCTCACCTGGGCCGGAGGACGATGACAACTGGGTGATGGTTCGTCGGAGGCGTACAAGTGCTGCACAACTTGGTGTGTTGAGGGGAACTGCTGCACTTGGTATGACGAATTTGCGGGCGGCGGAGAGGAAGCGGTACATTCATTTGTACTATGTCCTTAATGGAACAACAGAGGATCAGGTACGTGCTCATCTTACTTCTATTGTTGGAAGTGATTACTGCACTGTTGAAGGTCTTAAACCAAGAGGAGACTATGCCTCTTTCAAATTGGGAGTACCTAGCAAATACGCTGAGCAGGTTCTGTTGACAGATAATTGGGCAGAAGATGTTTGTATAAAACCCTGGCGACAGAATTTTCGATCCTTTCGTAGCAGAGAGCCTCTTCGAGAATGATGACAAATCACCTACAAGGAGGGAAGGTGGCGTTCCATCGGGAGCTTATAAATCTCACCGTAGCCGTAGAAGTAAAACTTTCCCAGCTTTGACTGCAACGTACCAAAATGTTAGGGGTCTCCGGAGCAAACTCAAATATTGGAGGTCCAACTTGCTACTTATTGAAAGCGACATTGTTGCAGTCACCGAAACCAACCTGAATTGCTCGGTAGAGGATTCCGAAGTGGTCGGCGGGGATTGGAGAGTCTTGCGACGTGATCGTATGGGTAGAAATGGTGGAGGAGTACTATTAGTGGCTCGACCTGCCTTCCCGATGCGTCGACGTCACGATTTGGAAACAGAGGATGGCGAGGACTTGTGGTTAACAATAAATTTCCATAATATCAATGTGCACATGTGTGTTGTATACATACCACCATATGCGTTGGTTCCTAACCGTTGAAAATAATTTTGCATGCTCAAGTGATACTGTCATCATTGTCGGCGACTTAAATTTGAATAGTGCATCTCTAAATATTGTGAATTATTACTGTTATTTTTTAAATGTTTGTGGTTTGGCAGAGATGAATGATGTGGTGAATAAGCATGGAGGTAAGCTAGACGTGGTGCAGATGTCCGAGCATCTGCGCCATGCTGTTGTTGAAGAACAGATCGGGGGTGGCCTCGTGCCGCATGAGGATGCATATCACCCGCCTCTAAATATAAAGGTCAAAATTTCCGATCTTACGCGACCCGAGCGCGTTGAACCGGAGGTTCTCAGCAATATTGAATCGAACTATGACTGGAACTTTAGTATGGGTGATTACGATCTATTGTACGAGCTGGTCAGTAACGAGTGCTGGGATGATGTCTTCCTATCTCGTGACGTTAATATTGCTGTTGAAATATTTTACGATATTGTTTACAGCATCTTTGATGCCAGCATTCCCAAAAAAACACGTTCACAGAAACCAGGTAGACGGTATCCTGTATGGTTTACGTCTGACATTATACGCAACATTAAGACTAAAGCAGTACTCCATCGTCAGTGGAAGGCTTCTAAAGATAAAGCAGTTTACGACGCTTTCAGCTGTCTTAGGGCTGCGATTAAGAAACAGGTGTCGATTGCCTATGACAACTATATTAGCCGGGTCGAGGGTGACATTAAAAATAATCCTCGAGCTTTCTGGCAGCATATTAATAGCCTAAGATCCAAAGGCGGTTTTGAGTCACGCATTTCTCTTGACGGTGAAGAGTTTGTTGGGAGTGAGGCTGCAAATGCTTTCGCTAGGTTCTTTTCTAGTGTGTTTTTGCCTAATGAGCCTACACTTAATGCTGATTACGCCAATGCTAATGATATTTCCTGTTCATCTAACTATGTTCGGGTCGACAGTGTCAGTAAGGAGGATGTCATGCTAGCTATAAAACGCCTGAAACCCAAGGCTTCCATTGGGCCGGATAACGTGCCTCCCTATTTTATCAAAGGGTGTGCGGACCACATTATAACACCGCTCTGCTTTATTTTTAACTTGGCACTTTCCACTGGTAGGTATCCTCAGCGATGGAAGCTTACGCGCGTCACACCAATTCCCAAAACTGGCGATACTGCCTGTGCTGAGAACTACCGTCCAATTGCTATACTGTCGGCCTT
Organism: Scoparia ambigualis; assembly: GCA_963921215.1. Taxonomy (NCBI): domain Eukaryota; kingdom Metazoa; phylum Arthropoda; class Insecta; order Lepidoptera; family Crambidae; genus Scoparia; species Scoparia ambigualis. The sequence goes on from OY992516.1 coordinate 32,581,364, forward strand.
AGCCAAGTTATTTGAATGGATTTTGCACAAAAAGATTAGTGCTCAAGTGTTTCCGTTTTTAACTGACTCGCAACACGGATTTAGGGGCGGCCGGTCTGTGAACACTAACCTGTTAACGCTTATGGACGTAATTTCGTGTCATATGGATAGAGGTGCTCAGGTCGACGTCGTTTACTTCGATTTTAAGAAGGCCTTTGACAGGGTCGACAATGACGTTCTCCTAAACAAACTTTGTGCACTGGGTTTTACGCCGCGACTGCTCCGATTTTTTGCAGACTATTTGCGAGGCCGTCAACAATTTGTGCGTCATGGATGCTACGTATCAGATCCATATAACACACGATCAGGTGTGAGCCAGGGATCCATTCTCGGTCCCCTGCTCTTTACTTTAATGATAAATGATCTGGATCAGGTACTCAAGCAATCAATGTGCCTACTTTATGCTGATGACTTAAAGCTGGTTCGCTGTGTATCAGGTGCCGAGGATTGTGCGTTGTTGCAGGAGGATATTGAAGCTGTTTTTCAATGGAGTGTCAAAAATAAATTGTTATTCAACTATTAAATTAAATATATTCGAAGTGTTGTACTATGTCCTTCACCAGTGCCAAATTCCCTATAGAGGCAGACTACCGTCTCCATACCGAGGTAATTAGTCGTGTCGACTCTGTCAAGGACCTTGGAGTGATTTTTGACTCGTACCTTACTTTTAATCAGCACATTAAAAAGCTTGCTAGTGACTGCTATCGTCGATTAGGCTTTGTGATGCGAAACACAAAAGACCTTCGAGACCCTCACGCGATTCAATTATTGTTCACTGCTTTGGTGAGGAGCAAGCTTGAAACAGCTGCTATAGTCTGGCATCCGCACGAGAAGTCATACACGTTAATATTAGAAAAAATTTAAAAAGCATTTTTACGATCTCTATATAAAACCAAATTTGGCTTTTATCCTTTCTTGTACCCTACCAAGTTTTTGCTGGGCGTGCTAGGCTTCAACTCTCTTGAAACATGCAGAAATTACACCCTATTGGAAACTGCTTGTCGTATTCTTCGGGGAGAGCTAGACTGTCCTTTTTTGTCCCTATCTACCGACCTCAATAGATAGGGTATCGCAACTGGAACTACGGGTCCGGTTGTGTTTTCAGAGGTACTACGGGGTTCCGGTTCTAGCCCCCCGCTGGTCGTGCCTTTAACCAGGCGCCTCCGGCGGGATCCGGACATGGGTTGGACTCGTAGTGGCGTTGGTTAGCTGTAGAGCTTGGGAATGTTCGTTTGTCCTGGTGTTGTGTGCCAGGACTTCCGAACTCGTGCACAGCGAGCGGGGCCTAGTAGCGGTCTCTGAGGGGCCAGAAGCGAAAAGTCCTGCGGGGAACGTGAGTTTCCCTTATAGTTGGCAGCTTTGTCCGGTGGTTTTCATTGGACATTGGTGTTGACATCTCCGGTACTAGTCTGGAGAACTAGTAGAGGCGGCCTCCTAGATGCCGTAGCCTCCGGTCCAGCCAGCCGCGTAGGACGTGCGAACTGGCTAGGCGACCGGATGGGTTCCGAGAAGTGAGTGTGCTTACTACTCCGCTACCAAGGTGGACACTTGGGAGTCGACTTTAGAGTCGACGACCCTAGCAATGGCAACTGCGAGTTGTGCCCTTCGTGCAACGAGAAGTGAGCGAGCTTGACAGCTCCGGTTACCTATCTGGACAATAGGCAGTGAACTACACGTGTTCACGGGGATACTCTCCTGAGACACTAGTCTTATGAGTACCGAATGAAGAGCGCGCTGCGGCGGGCACTAATTTGGCGTCAAGACCTAACGTTGGTGGTCTCCTGCGCGAGTGTTCTACTGGCGCAGGGACGTCTGGCACTTCTTGCATAACCTAACGGTTGGTCTCGAGGTGCCAGTACAAATAAACTTAGTGAAATAAGGAGAGGGGATGTCCTTTTTTGGTGCAAAGGTCTTGCAAGTTGTTTGCTCCAGGCAGGTATTTTAGAGCCCGTCATCACCGTTTGTTGGTAATCGACAACGCGCGTACCATAGAGCATCGTAACTCGCCACTAGTTCGTGCAATGGTGTATCTAAATGCGCTTCTGGCAGTGGCACCACAGTGTGATGTGTTTGCTGGAAGATTGACGGATGTACTAAAGGATTGCTTGGAGTTCTGTGAGCGAGATGGTTGAATGGTCTGTCCTTTGTTATAAGTTTTTTTATTGTTTATTGGTGTATGTTACATATTGTTCAGTGCATTAGTGTATACTGTAATGCTGGCAATGTTTGTTGTATAAATAAATAAATAAATAAATAAATAAATCATAATAAATTCACCACTATTATCCCTGAAAGGTTAGTCAGAGACTAGGCAATGAGGACCCCGGACCGCAAATCAGTCCTCGGTCCCTAGTCCACTTTTTACCAAATAGCGACTGCACGTGTGCTCAGCGTGACAGGTGGTGAGCCCATCGCCGCTCTATGCTGTTAGATGTGCATATGTGCAGTCTAGTCGTCATTTACGACACCCAAGGGAAGAGAGGGGTTGGTAGTATTGTTTCACCGCTACGCGACACGGTCTCTTTTGTTGCCTCGCTTCATTCACAAAAAGACTACATATACGGAATGCAGGTTTATACAAAAATGAGTTTACGATAAGGCAAAGCCTTTGTCGTTTTCGATAGATTATTAAAAAACTATGATCAAATTTTGTAGTCTGTGTAAATGACTTAAATAACTTCTAATAAATCTAAAGGTCATCTCCGAACTAGTTTATTAGTACTAATAAACTAGTTCGGAGATGAAGGATGCAGGTTCTTTGAAAGCAAGATTAAACCTCGACAGAGGTATGAAAAGAGCCTTTGAGAGAGCATGTCTACACTGTAATACGTTTAATACGACCTAAATGTGTCGGCGTAATTCTATAGGTTAAAGGATTTTTCAAGATCAATCGAGACTGGATCGCTCCATTCACAGCAGCAGTAAATAAAGTAGGCAGCGTTCATGTGTTAACTTTAAGAACCTCGTTGCCTTTGGGAATTCTTTGATTTTGTATCGAGTCACTTTGACCGAATTTTTGATTGAAAGAATAGCTTATTTTCACTTTTCATTTAGGAGCAACTCTCTTGTCAACCAATAAGTGTTTTCCTACAAGTAGATCTCCTTTTTGGCGCACAATGATCTGACGAAGATAGAAGTGGGGTAACTAAAAATGGCGGGTTTCCAAATTCAAGTAGGTACTTTAGATTCTTAACTATCTATCAATCAAGGAATAAAAGACACGAGCAAAACTGAAAACCTGGCATGCAAATTATACAGTGTATAAGGTCGCGCAATACCAGGTGGGCAGCCACCGTGAAGAGCTAAACTTAATTATGGCCGTTTCGCGAGAGCGTCGAGAAGCTTGGCGGTTTCACGCTCACTTGCCCGAGAGCTCTACGCGCGCCCCCGCCGCCGCGCCGGAGGCTTTCAAACAAAATTTCATAACTCTTAGCGACACTGTGCTGGTCATATAACAACTTAAATCTTCAAGATTTTTGTTTTGAACATTCTATCATTAAGAAAAGACATCACATAGGTAGTAAGGAAAGGACTATTACTTACGTTACTTGAGCAATAACCAAACGATGGGCTCACCACTGAGCCTGTCACCCTGAGCACATGTGCAGTCACTTTGGAGTGGACTATGGCAAAGGACTGCTTTTTCGGTCCTCATTGCCCTCTCTCGGTCTCTGACTAAGCCTTCGGGGATAATAGTCGTGCGTAATATGTGTAATGTATGTACTTAGACACGGAAAAAAAATCGTTCAATCGTACAAAACAAATCACGTTACGATCATTTACAAACGTTGATCAATGGGCGCAGAGATCCATCATAGATGAAGATAATTAAATACAACATCTAAGTAGGCGAAGTGAATTCTCTTGTAATTTCTACGTTCATTAATATCTGACAAAGCTCCTCGCTCATGCTAAGCCCCTGGTAGCCGAGGCTTGTAACTCCCAAGCGGCTGTACTAAATTCGTCTTCATTACGTACAACTTAAAGTTGCTAGTTGTCTTTTGGTATCATCGGTCTTAATACTTAAATCTTCCAATATGACTCGTATAAGAAGACGGGGGCTTCTTAGTATGTTTTAATTATTGAGGTAAATATAGTCTTTGTGATGTTTTCCTTAACACCGTTCCCAGCAGCAACGTCGTTCATTAAAACTGTATAAATGTATACAGCGATAAAATGTTTATGTCAGTCTTGGGTAAAATTTCTAAATGTACAGAAAGTAAGGGAAACCTATAAAATCGTATTTTTTCCCGTTTCATAGTTAATTGAATTAATTGAAGCCTGAATTTCTAAAATCCACGATACTATCAGGAAACCACAAGAAAACAATAATAATGTCTTTTAAAATTATAAACTGCCATTTTTTCCACTACCTAATGAAAATCACTAGACTCACCGAAAAAGCCTTGAGGAAGACGAGGCACTGTATGATGCCCTCCATGGTGTCTCCGGTAAGGCAGAAGGTGCCGGTAAGATGTCGACCCTTCTTGTCGCCGAGCGCGGGCGCGGCGGCCAGGCTCGCGTGCACGAGCGCTCCTCGCGGCCGTGCGTCCCTGGTAGCGCCGAGCACGCCGGGCAGCGGCGCCCCCTCCATCAGCCTCGCTAGCGGGTCCATGCCCGTGCTCAGCACACCATCATCGTTGCCGGCACACGATACGTACGTTTATGGTAGCCTCAACATTTCCCACACATATCACTTTAGCACTAAGTCGTCACTAATTGGAACCTGGAGAAGTTAATTCTCGTCAAACCAGGCTATAAAATCATGTTTGAAATTTTCAATTCAAAAATCACACACCTCTAAGAGAAAACTGTATCTCACTAAGAGAAAATTGTACTAGAGGCAATCAGAATAAACCAGGAGATGCCAGTTTATGGATGCACGATAATATCGAGGACTTCGATGCGAGACGACACGGACAGAATGGTCGCCATCTCGCAGTACTGGCACAGGCTCTTGCACTCATCACAGTGACACTTCTGGTGATCCACCGCTTTCCAACATTCGCCGTTGTACAGCAATGCCACGAATGAGTAAATCAACACTCCTATTCCCACTATTACGAATACTTCCATTTTGCACTAGGAAGAACGGCGCCTTATTGCCACCTAAAATATATTCAGATATAGAATCGAATACTAACGAAACATCAGTGACAAACAGTTTTACTTGAAAGTAAAATAGCAAACGTAAAATAACAAAAGTTAAGTAACAGTGGCAAACATGAGAGTTCCAAACGCAAACGCGCTTTTACGTTAAATTATGTGGCTAGTACTACTTCACTGGCCGCGCAATACAATCTAATATTTATCAGTGCCTGTATTATTAGTAAAGGAGTTTAATAGCTTTGAGCGAACTCGAGTGTCTGTGGTTTATATGATCATCCCTGTTTATACTTTGCACAATAAGTAGCTACATTTTGACAATTAGTCAATGAGCGTACAATGAATCAGACTACACTTTCATTTCATACGTAGTTCAATTTGTATAAGAAAAATATGTTTTGATATTCCTGTATGCTAAATTAAAGGTATACTTGAAATAAATAATCGTACATCATAAACGCAAAACATTTACCAAAAAAAAAGATAAAGAAAAAAATATAAACAGTAAAAAAACGAAAATAACATAATAACGTAAGTAATCAGTCCCAAACATCGGCGGCGGAGCCTCCAACAAACGAATCGATAGGCGATATCTCCGCGGCCGTCTCGGCTTGATTGGCCTCATTGTGGCCGCTATTTTATCTCTCATTCGGGTTCAATCATGCCGCATTGAATCGGCACGCGTGCCGAGGGGTAGGTGGGCACAGAGAGGTACGTTAGCCATCACGGCCACGGCTATTATCATACCATTCAATATGAGAAAACAACAACAACAATGTTCTTCTGGTGTAGGTATATGTTAGCTAACTTAACGTCTTTAAGTGCCTGTGAAGGCTTATGTTGAATTAACTATTTGACAGTGTGATTATTTATATCACATAAGTGATTACGTATATGTAGTGGCCAAATCATAAAATGCTCAGATACTTACATCATAATTAGGTTAGGTTAAAATATGATCATTTCATGTAACATTTTAAGCAATTCATGATATGGCCAATTTAACGATATGACCACGACGGGTTTTTCTTACTGCTATATAATACATACAAGTACTTATCAATTGATATATTTTATACAATTGTAATACAAAGAAAATGGTAATAATAGAAGGTCACTACTTACTCGATACAGATACATGTCGATGTAGTAGATGTAGCACATTCTGATCGTGCTTCAGGAGTTACAATCGTGTGGGTAACGCAAATGGGAACACTAACGGAGAGATGTAATGTATCATGAATATATTTAGTTTCCGCTGTAACAATATTTCGCGGGAACACGCCTTACCGCTAGTCTCACGGCGGCGATTCAGCGCGGGATCCTAAATTGATATTACTATCACTTTGTTTTTAGTGTTAGAACAGAAAGAGAAACCCCCAGCAAAGGGTATTTACTGATATGCATAGAATACCTGAAATAGGTTCTGCATTTTGTCTCATAAATCTTTTATCATAATATAACGTGTCATAATGTTTTGTAACATAATCATCATGTGTCCGAATAATAACTTGCTCGAATTTAATGTTACATAATATACCATGCCATAAAATTGAAATCCTTAAATACAGCATGCCCTAAATTGGTTTGTCTTAAATTTTACAATTCAAAATTTTTTAAATGACATAATTCGCTTTACTATAATATTTATAAGTCCTAAATAGTATCAATACTATTGATACACTAATTGTCTTAAATTTCTAACCTGTCCGTGACCTACAGAAGTAGGGCAGCTAATAGGTATTTCTGTTTTCTAATATAAAATAACCTAGAAATTCGAATTTCTAACCTATCACGTGACCGACAGGGGTATAACCCATCATCTGAATGATGGTTATAATAATATTGAAAGGACTATGTAACCAGTCGGACTAACATACATTATATCACTTAGGACATGTGACTTTATAGCAAGAAATCTTAGGTTATCTAATTATTATAGCACCCGATATTATGACAGAAAAGCATTAGAGTTAAAGACTAATCGTCTTCGTCTTCGCCGTCTTCGGTAAAATAAAATTTCGTATACGCGAACATTATGGATAGTGAGTGATGATTATAGCGAAAGCGTTAGATTTAGATTTTCGGACGAACGATATTCGGAGAAGAAAGGGACTACCACCTGGAACAGTATGGATCATCATAATAAATGTGAGGAATACAATATTAAAGTTAAACTAGTATAAAAGGTATTCAGCAGTTTTAATGTACTCTTATTAACATTACAGAGCACAATATTTAAATCAAGGCCAGCAACAACCTTAACATATTAGAGGTGTGAGTACACATTTTATTTGTTAAAGGTAAGCAAAATAATCTCGTCTATTTATAAAGATAAACTCTCACCTAATACTCACATGGAAGCAATATGCCACAACCACAAGTGCGTCCTACAAACTAAACAAATAGACATTCCCAAATGAAATTTACCGAGCAGGCGCGGGCCGCGAGGGTCATTGATAGATTCAATTAAACCAATATTTGCGTTGGCAGTTCCGTTTCCACGTGAGGGACACTCCAGGACCCTCGAGGACCCTTCAGCATTCAAATGGAAATTTACGGGTTATTTAGTTTCAAAGGTAACGTGACAGATTACAGCCCATTGGCTATTGATAAGATGGTAAATTGCATACAATCTTTTGGTTAGTTTCGTCGCTTCCTATTGTGTCAAATAATATCAAGGAAGTTACGGAGAGAATTATGCAGAGAAATAAGACAGACAGTAACATACAGCTGTTGTTATAGGTTTGAGAGTGTTCAGCGAAATGTGTAAGTACATATTGTATTAGATCGAATATAATTACACATAGTCTTGGATCATAATGATCTTACATTGGAGGAATTTTTCGGTCGGCCACTACTCGGCGATATTCGCTTAGAGACCCCCCACACTGGCGTCTTTCGACGTCGGCGTCGAGCCGGCGTTCACGCGGCGTCAGTGCAGCGCTCGTGCGGCGTCGACGCGACGACGCCGCACGCCGCATGGACGCCGGCATGACGCTGACGCTCGAAAGACGCCAGTGTGGGCTCTTACGCTTAATTTCGTAATAAACACTTTACTACTAAAAAAAATAAAATATAAGGGTTTCTCTTAAAAAATGGAATCTAATTCACTAAGCTTCACTAAAGTGTAGGCTTCAATAAAACAAATGCTCGTATTTGCACGAATACTGAATGACGGACACTCAACTAAACTAGTTAGTAGATTGGACGGGCAGCTCGCACGCCAAGGCCGGAATTAAAATAACACATTGTGGCACTTCGGAAAAAGTCCAGTAAAATAAATAAAAAGTTCTGCTAAAAAAGCCACTTCAAACAATTTATATTATTTGCCCATCATAATTCAAATTCGCGTAGCAATATCGGTACAAAATTTGAATCATTACATAAATTGAATACGATTAAAGATAATGAATGAACATTTTACAAATTGGTGGAATCGCTTATAATCTGCACGGAATTCTAAAAACAATGAATTTCCTTTGAATAATTGCTGCTGTAAAGTAGAAAAGTGGAGTTTGAGGCACACCGCTATACATTCATACTATCAACTATCAAACCACATGTTTAACGTATGCGAGACGTCTACATAGCCCGCAACAACACATACGAAAACGAACCATTAACATGTAACAATTCATCCAAACGTTAAGTCAACTGGGGCCGAGCCTCTTGCCCACTACTGCACGGAATAATTATGTCGTTCTTTCATTAAAAAAAAACCCTCAGTAACAACCAACCACAATTGAGAAATGAGCTGAGGTAACGATTTAACGGCAATCTGTTTCGGCGCTGCCGGTGGCGGCTCATCCATACAATACACCGCCTCATTTCTTCTCTTGGGTGTCGTAAAAGGCGACTAAAGGACCAAAAACTGCATATACATCCTACAGCATAGAGCGGCGATGGGCTCACCACCTGTCACGCCCCGTCACATGTGCAGTTATACCTACATTACGTACATAGATGGTTATTGTTAGTTCGTTTCAATTAGTTCAAGTTCAATTAGTTGGCTGCCTCGAGTCTCAAGGTGATTATTGGTTTTTTTTGGAGCGTTATAATTTACCAGCGCAATAATGAATTAATGAACATTAATGATTAAGTAACAAGTGATTTAGTTTACACTCACTGTTACGGTACAGCTCTTTTAAAACACAACGGCTGCGCATTACGGCCATCGCAACACCACAGTTAATATACACTGGTAACGCGTGAAATATAATAAACACAAATCGTTTACGATATTTAAATAATACATATATAATATAATCACGACTATTATCCCCGATGGGTTAGTCAGAGACTAGGCAATGAGCACCGCAAAAGCAGACCTCTATGCCAAAGTCCGCTTTCACCAAATAGCGACTGCACATGTGCTGTTATATAATTTGATGTGCCGTGAACTGTGGCAGTGGACAGCTTAGAGACCCGCCACACTGGCGTCTTTCAAGCGTCAGCGTCATGCCGGCGTCCATGCGGCGCGCGGCGTCGCGTCAACGCCGACGCCGCGCGAGCTCTGCACTGACGCCGCGTGTACGCCGGCTCGACGCCGACGTCGAAAGACGCCAGTGTGGGGGGGTCTCTTAGTCTCCAACTAACCCTTCGGGGGTAATAGTCGTGAAGATATGTAAGTAGTTTTGTTTCCATGTTTTAGTCGCTCTACATTATGACTGCTGCGCGTCGCTGGGCCGCCGACTGGCGTCACTGGGCGTTTAGTACTCGTATTCGCGCCGATGTGATTAATGAGCGTCTGGATCACTATCCTCAGTCGCTACGCGTTGTTTCCGCAACCGCTACAAGCGTAATGCGTCGTGCTATTCATGATATGTCGCTGTAAGACACTTTTGTATTGTGATTATCGTCTTCATTCATTGATTGTCACAATTTGACCTTGTAACAATGAAAATGTTACACAACCGCAAATAGATCCTTAAGTATATTAAGGTGTTGTTTTCTGAGGTTTTAAAGAGTATCATTTTAACATGAGCAATGTAATTAGTAACTTTTTCATCGTAAGCCGCTGTTGCGGAGATAATATTTACGAGTAGAGACGAGCGTTATTCGTGAGTCAACGGTGAGACGAGGCGAAATATTTGCTAATTACAATTGCATTTGTCTATTAGTCTTTCCACACCATAAAAAATAACAGTTTGTTATGCTCCAAACTAATCTGCTCATGTATCATTTAAAAATCTTCTAACCACTTTTGTGGTGTTATAGGGTACCAGAGCGGCGGGTGACGGGTGAGGAGTGCCCACCTGTTTGGGCAGCGCCAGGCTCGCTGGCAGCCGCTACGCCCAATATTTGAGTTGTTGCGTTCGGTCGTACCGTTGTTGCGCAATTTCCGTTTGCATATTTGGAATTTGTAACGAAATATTTGCCCGTATACGAGTAACTGGTACCGCTGTTAACAAATCGTTGAGTTATTGCATGTTAGCTTTATTATAGGATTAATAAACAATTCGTTAGTTAGACGTAATGAATGCGACAATAATAGAATATATTGAGTATCACTATAATAGATGACATCACTCTAATACAAAAGGGCATGAAAGGCAAAAGCCTTAGTAAAAGCGTCTGCTTGTGGTAGCAACCGCCGAGCAGCTGTAAGTAGTAGGCGGGCCGTGAGTGTACTTGTTGGTAGTTAAAAAAAAAAATGCTTTTATTCTTATATTATTATAACCATCGTAATAAAAATCTATAAATGATTGTGGTTTCAAACTATTATAAACACGAATGTAGAAGAAGCGATCACAATTTATTTTTCCCATATTATATTGCAAAAAGGTTTATAGTCATTATTACCAAGGACTTTTCAATAACCGACCCGATTTTAATCCTACGGCAATATAGAATAATGTATCAGCTAAAAAATTCGATTTGTTAGAATCTTTTACTTTGATAAATTGATAAGTGACAGCTATAATGAAATAGATAGGTACAGAAAAGAGACCTACTGTTTCGTAAACCACCAATGATCATACGAGCAGAGAATACAGACGTAATATCAAGTGATTTGCGAACATGTTTATATCGACGTACCCGGACATTGGTAGTTTTTGTTGATAAACATATTGAAAGAATACCTTATCACTGGTGTTTTGAGGATTTACGCAGCCGTCGATTATTCGCAAATCAAACAGAATTGCAAATTAATTTATTTTAATCAGTAAAATATCGGGCTTTCCTATATTTGCATTGCAAAAAAAAAAATAAACGACTCCGTCAGTCTTTAGGTGGTGTTAAGTTATAGGTGCTTTAAACGGAATAGGGATCCTTGTTGTCCCTTTAAACCAACCAGAGCTGGTTAAACAGTATCCACAGCAACTGTCGAAAGTTCTACCAACATTGGATTAGAATGAGAGCATCGCTCCAAAGGTATTATCAGTTTGGAATAGTTCTCAGTAAGTGTCTCAGGTTGCAAGGACTAACGCGGTGCTGCCCGTTTGTGGTCTCGAGCTTTCCCTCTGACAGGGAAGGGATGGGTACTACGTTTTGGTGGGTAAACTCCCTTCCCTTCAAAATTTTCAGCTGGTCAAAGGAAAGGGGGAAAGGGAGGCAAAGGGGCATGAGAGTCCCACAAAACTTGAAGCCGCTAAACCCCTGTCTCCATGCATACTGCATCATAAAGCATTTTACCTACATTAAAAAAAGTTGCAAAACTTCCAAAGTTGACTTCGAAATCCAAACGGAAACCTTCCGTTTCAAAGCCTCTTTGCAAAACGATCAAGCCTTAATATACCCTCTTCAGGTTCAATTTAACTTCCGACAATCGATCTCGCCGGTAGCCGACCCGAGGGAGTAGCGGGAGAGGCGGGAGGCCACAGGAGGCCGCAGAAAGCCGGAGGAGGCCACGAGAGGATGCAGTAGGCCAGGGGAGACCGCGGGAAGCCACGGTGTACCGTAACGGTGGCGTTCACAAACTTTTTTTTCCATCCGACCCGCGAGTGAATAGAATTAGTTTGGGCACGGTCCGCGTCGCTTAGGTTACGTTTGGATTCAAAGTTGTTTACAAGCTTGCGTTTAAGCCCGCGCGTTTCGTAAGCCGTTTAGGATGCGACACCCCGCTTCCATTGCCGGCCCCGTCACGACCGGGGGTATCTACAGCTACCCTCGTTTGAGTACAAATGCAGAATACAGAATTTGGAGAAATATTACAATAAACGACAAAAAGACTAGGTAAGTTTTATAGTTTGTTTACACTTTCTGATAAAAGTAAACAACTACGCTTCTACGGATATCCACTAAGTATTTAACCGTAATTTTTATATCATAATAGCATTTTTTAAGTTAAATATACCGTTCGTTTAACCAGTGGGGTCGAGATGGAGCCGTTCCCTTGCCGTTGTTCGGCCGACCCACAACTTTTTTATTGTACAACTTTAGTTCTTAAATCCTCCGTCAATACCTTTTATTACAAAAGATTAACCGGCAGACATAATACATTTCACGCACGACATTCATCAAATATATGACATGATCGGCAAATATCGCGGCGCGTATATTTATAATTTATGAAATGGGAATGTGATTCTGTGACTTACTCCACTCGATGTTAAGCGGAAATGGAATGGAATCATGTCATACATGTTAATATGTGGCAGCGTTTGTATGGTTTTGCTTTGTTCTAGTTTATATGTAAATTGTCTGTGGCGTACCAAAAACGTATGTAGATATAATTTTGTGGTACACCAGAGAACTAACCTAGAAGTTAGACAATGCCTAAAACAGACGACTCGCTCTTTTTCGTCGATAGTTTAAGAAAAAGTCTCAATATTTTAGAAGCACGTTAGACACTGTTCTGTAATACTTATACAAACTATGTACAGCCTCTATATTTTCCTTTTTTGTCAATCTGTCTATGAAGAATTAAAATATAGAACTTGAACAGCAAACTCAACGAAACTGGCATTATTTTAGTCATCTACACATCGATACCTATGAGCTCAACACGCTGTCGTAATAACAGACACAGGTAAAATTCAATTGTTAGCTACCTCTAGGCAGTTTTCGTGACCGACCTCCGGGTTAAAACATATTATAAAATTACCACCTTGGTGAATATTCAAGACTGCATATCATTCATTTATCTGTCTATCACAACAAGGACAAATTGTCAGCGAAATATTTTACGAGCGGTGTCCCAGACGCAGTCCCACGTTAAGTGCGAGCCACCTTGGGACGGGACAGCAAACAACTCGGGCCGCGCAAACAGGCACACATACGGGACACGGCCACAGTCATAGTTGCAGGAGGCGCCACAAAAGAGGGAACTTAAACATTATTTAAAAAGGGTATCGGTATAAAAGGTGTCTAACGGACCAAAGCTGCACCATACATCCAACAGTATATAGTGGTGATGGGCTCACCACCTATCACGCTAAGCACATGTGCAGTCGTAAGGTAAAACGTGGGGACTGCTTCTGCGGTCCTGATTGCCTAGTATCTGACTAACCCTTTGGGGATAATAGTCGTGAAACTATGTAAATATAAATAGTTTATTTAATCTGCCGCAGTGTCTCAGTGCACAACAGAAGCCTTCCCTCTTTGCACTCTTCGCGATTACCAGTCGTTGCAGTAGTAGTCGAGCTCGTCCCGCTGTCCCTTCTGGGCACTACCTACTACTTAATATTTACAATATATATCCTATTTGTTGGACCTACATTTCAGAATGAAATTATAGCTCATCTTAAAACACTTTGAGAGGGAAAGAGATTACAGCATCCGCTGTTTCTGCCACTTGTGACACTGACGCCCCGCTCGCGGGCTGAGGGGTGGAGGGGCTGAGGCGACAATATTTGCCTAAACACTGCGCTGTTATTCCCGGCTCAAGATATGGGGGCACGTGCACGGCGGGTTACCGCTGGCGTTTATGATGTCCTAGTCAGACAGATACGAGATATGACAATGTGTACTTGGGTATTTTGTAGAATATAAAAGAATGTATGGATTTTTCTAGGCGTGAAAGTGAATACCTACTTAATTTGTTTTTGTTATCGGTTAAAAATGTTTGTATGAGTCTTGTGTTTTGTTTACTATACATGTTGAATAAATTAATTGGATTTAGTTTCGTTTTCTTTATTTAATTTGAAATCAAAATTACAATTTATAATTCAGACACGGTAACATGTAGGTCACAATCCCGTTCGCTATTTTTTAGTTAAGTTTATATCACTTCTTTGGTACTAAGATATCGTCGTCGTAAGTCGCAATAGAATTACTAATACTTATAAAGAAAGTTTACACTAAAACACTACTTATTATTCAAGCCATTGCTATCAAAGCGAAACGATGAGAATACCAGCATAAGCTTTTACTAACAACGAGTATTGCCGCAAAACAACAAACAAACGTTAGGTAGGTACAAATCAATGAATTAACCAAACATCAAATAAATAACAGCGAATGTTCACACGTCACATAACATAAAGCATCTAACAATCCGATCGGATTTGCAGCGCGCCTATGCCGAGCCGCGCGGGCGACCCAGATTCCGAACACATAATTAAAGGCAGGAATTACCGCAGAGAACTCAAATGAGTGACGTTTAAAAACGATTCTGCATCGCAGAGCAATGGGAATACTAAACAAAAGAAATTCATGCAAGTTACCGACTGCGTTGCTTTTGTTGATTTATCTCCAAGGGAACTCAGATTTTCACAGTTAAATAGTTGGTTATTTTAAGTCAGTATGATTTATTTAGATTATCAGTAATGCCAATAAAAGTAAACAATGTTAAGGATGCATCCATACAAGACAACAACAAAACATGAACCTAAACTAAAAACTTTGAAAAAAGGTCGTTACTGCTCTGTAAAACAATGTAGTTTTTTTGCTCCCATTCTTCCCGCATCTTTATGGAAAGCAGGTAAACATGGCTAATATGTTTTAACAATTCGAATTCGAAGTGCTCATAAAAAAAAGTGAATTTTAAATAAACATATTTTTGATCATTGACTACATAAACGTTGTAATCCGACAGACAGAATAAGGTGGTAGCTTATAGGTTACAGTTTTTTGAAAATTAACAATTACTCCTATTGTATATTTATAAAAATAAGCTAACAAGTACAATTCTTTAACTGTAAAAGCACTGGCAAGAAGACAATAAGTGCCATCGCGACAGACGGGCAGACGGGCGGCGGCGGCAGCGCGGCGCCCAAACAAAGAGACGATGTTATTTTCCTGTTTTCCTTTTAGGGGATTGTTTAAAGAAACGCCTAACATATTCATGAGTTCACTCCAATACCCCCCCTGATATTTTCTCATGTAATTCCCATGATCACACGAAACCAATTCGTTTACGCGGTGTAACTTCATTTTTGGAATGTCTTATTTTGCATACGACAGAGACAAGAGTTTTAGTACCATAGTTGAGTAAGTAAAGTGTACCATAGTTAAGTAAGTTTGTTTGTCTTGTGTTAATGTTAAAAAGGGGGATGCCTTGTACTGCGATATTCGAAAAATTCGAGGGTCATAGACTAGTCAACCGAAATAATATAGAAGAAATGTGTAGGTACAATTCGAGCGACGGGACGCAATAGGGAAGCAACAGTTATACAGTATTGCACGAATTTTGTAACATACCAAATTTCCGGCGGGCAAAGCCGGCGGAAACTTGTTTTTCTATAAACGTAAGTATGTTGCACACTCAAAAAGACTAACTTGCAAACGGATCCCTATAAAAAATAAGCAAAAGAAGCAGATTGTAGAAAAAACAGACAGATTGATACATTTTGGGAGTAAGTCAATAAATCCGTGCTGATATTTCTGGATAGATTGATAAATTTTGGTAGTACCTAAGTTACCAGTAAATTTGGGAGTAACTAAGCTTTTTTTTTTCATTTAATCCGGTTTGATTTAAGAATATGACCTCGATTTCTTACCAACCTAAATAAAAGTACTGTTACGTTGGGAAATAAGATTCTCGTAGTGAATAAGACAAAAAACAGTATGCCTTTTGACATTTGATCATTCTAATGATCCTTGCTTTGTTTAACCTCTTTTCGAATCTCGAAACTTTCGTTCGATCTCTTTTCGAATCTCGAAACTTTCGTATGGCTCGATCGGAACTCTTTGCTATTTCCAGCGTTTTCTTTTCAAGTAGGTACCTATATCTTTATTTCTGTCTTTCTACAGGCCGCATCGATTCGGGGCGCCGAGCGGCGGCGGCCGGGCCGTGCGACGTGTGTTTTCTCTATTTCATCAAATGACTCCATGTTTTTTTCTTTCTATATCCGTTTTTTTCCGTATCCGCACTTGTATTGGAATGAAAATCGATACATTACGTTTTCCTGTTTCTTTTCGTTTGTATTTTATGGGATGTTGAGTCATTCAATAGGATTTTGTGAGTTCCATAATTCTCCTTATTTACGAGTACGTATAGACTGTAAATGTAGTTCCCTACTTATTAAGGGTGTTTGAGATTTTATTAAGGGCTGATTATGAAACCTTTATATAAATTAAACTATATACAAGAAAATAATGTTCTGCTGTGAATTTACAAAATTATAGTATTTTTTAAAAACGTTACAATGCAATTTAAAGTACTAAGTGTTTTATACAGATTTAAAAAACGTTTATAGGTAAATAAGGCTGATACTTTTATCTAAATATTGAAAAAGCAGCCTTAAGTTAAAACAAAGCATTAAAAACTTTAATTGCAGAATTTTAAACAGGGTCGCTGAATAAAATCTAATCGGAAAACAAGTACCCATTTCCTAGTTTACAAAGGATCTGGCACAGCGTCTCTTTTTCTCAACCTCTATAAGCCTCATCGCGACTTACCATTGATCAACCTTAAGTCTATAAGGCAGACTTCATTCCGAGCGGTATTCTCCACCAGTTGGTTTAACATGGAAGATGTGCAAAAAAGGCGGTAATTAAATAAAAATGAAAAGGCATATATATTTGTCACTATGTTCAAATGTTTAAGCGTGGTTTGGGGGGGTTTGCCGAAGTCCTTATCAGTGAAGGTAAGGCAATTCCCGCAGTTACTTCCCACTCCAGACCGCGGCCGCGCGCTGCCGGCCGGGAAACATAAACATTTCCGTGGAATTACTACGAAACGACCGCTAGGGGCTTTCGGTTATGTAAATAAATTGAATTTATATCGCGATTTTGCTTGTGAAAAAACACTCTTTTATATACTTATAAATATACCGCGGCTTATAGTAACAACCTTAACGTGAAGAATATTGCAGGGGGCTGAGTAAATACTTGTATGGATTCTAAAATTCAACACTAACATATTCAAGGTCGTAATGACATTAGCACTATAAGTCAAGTACTGACAAAACTACTTGTACATTATTATGATCATCAACATCCGTGTATAAACGTCCCGCGGCCGATCACAAACTTTCCTATGGACACCACACGAGGAGATCGGGCAATAGCTGAGCACGCTGGCCCAGAGCGGGTTGGCGAGTACCGAAGTTCCAACTATCGATGATTATTACAATAATGGAGGTTTTTAATCATTAATGGCAGGCATGGCATCAGCACATAAACTAATATTGATTTACTGCACTTTACTAATGTTAGCAAAACGTTTAAAAATTCAATGTTGTAAATACCTATAATAATAAAATAAAGTAATAAAAAATTGTGTTATTTTATAACACCATTGTATAAAACCACCACACACGCTGAGCACTTGTGCAGTCGCCATTTGGTGAAAAGTGGACTATGGCAGAGGACTGCTTTTACAGTCCTTATTGCCTAGTCTCTAAATAACCCTACGGGCATAATAGTCGTGATTATATGTATTTATGTTATTATATTATAAACCATTAACGTACATTAATGAGTCATATTCTGCGAATATTGGGCGCGCACGCTCAACTATTCCGTGCAGTTACGTAAAAGTATATACATTTTAATAGAATACTAACTAGCTATGCGCTACGGCGCTACGGGCAGCGCTACGGGTGGCGCTACGGGTGGAGCTACGGGTCGCGCTACGGGTGGCGCTACGGCCAGCGCGGCGTAGCAACTCCGTAGCGCAAATGCGTACACGTATTATTAAATGCAACTAAACAATAAACTTTTACTATAATCAATCTGTTAGCACTATTAGGGTTTTGCTTCACAATGTTTAATTAGGAGAAATTGTTAAAATTACATTATTGTAGGAATTATCTGCCAAATAAAAGCTATAATGGGAATTTTCTTGAAGATTGTGAAACAGACAGTTTAAAGTAAAAAAAGCCAAGTGTTTAATTTTATGACAAAGACAAATGATTCTTGTAGACTGTCCAATATTGATCGTGAAGTGGTTAAACCGTTCGTACTTGTTTTACTACGAAATATAAATAATACCACACCTCTACTTCACCATTATAACAACAAAGCAATGACGATCATATCCAATTCCCTAGCAATATATTTCAATGAAAACGCTTTTCGAGATCTAAACAACGATCGGGTTCATAATAATATGTAGGGCATTGGAGGAGCTGCGCTACGATGCAGTGCAGCAAATTCCCAGCTGCGTCTCTATATATCCAGAATATTAAATCTTGAAACGCACAGCGTCAAAGTCGGCACGAAATATTACCGAACTACAACTTAAGAGGCCTATTACATCTCGACAGTGATTTTTGCGTAAATGGACAATTTTGGCGTTATGGATCTTAATAACAAAAACACATTAACAATTATAACTTATTGAATAGTGTAGAATATCTATTGGAATAGTGCGTAGCGGCCTCGCTTTTTGTAAATTTTGCTTAACTTTTTAATTAAACCCAAAATTGCAGAGAAAGATTTTCATAAAGTGCGCGAAGGCAATAAAAAAATTATGTTATCTCTTATATAGTCGAATTGGATTTCACTCACTCACTGCGTTGACATAGAGGTCACTTTCATCAAAATCAATAACTTAGAACGCGGCGCCACTAGGCACAACAGAAATTCTATTCGTTGAGCACTGATCAGTGTGCGGCCGCAGTTGAAAGGTTAAGCGAAAATAATATTTAGAAAACCACCGCAATTCATCAGAAAATAGTGACCGCCCGCGACTTGCACCGCATCCTGTGATCCTGAGGGAAGTTCAGAAAATCCTGTCTTATCTCGCAACTATAGGTACTCATGAAAGGCTGTAAGATGTTAATTAATAATCATTCAGGATATCCTTTTTTTACAATTATTTAAGAGGTAGATGACGCTTTTAGCAAGTTTTAACAAGACATTTATGATTTTGTTGCAAGTTGCAAGATTGATATTTTTACATAGTTTTGCTGCCGCGAACTCAAAAAAGAGAAAGAAAAAAAAAGAAGACATATTTTACAGCAATTTCATATCAGTTAGTAAAAGAGCGTCATCTCCGCAACAGTGTCATATTGTGACAGAGCTCAAATCAAACAGTTTGAACACCATTTTGTTGTAATCTGATTAATTTTACAAAACAGCGAGGGCTTTTTGCGCGGTCTTATTGCGTGACGTCACTCGCAAACGCGAGTCGGCGCCAAACAAAACCGAGGTCTGTACACTGGCAACATACGCGTGTTCCTGGGGCCAGCGAAGGATTGTACAGAAATTGCTTATTTGTACATGATAAATAACATAATAAACGTTATTTTCTATTTCAAGATAGTTTTCTAAATTCAATCGGTAATGGGGGTGACGACAGAAAGACGATTAAGGCGAGTCACCGGTAAATGCGGGAAAAACTGTTTTGCTAAATCAAATGGTTTATGTATTTACTATTAAATTACGCTCTTATAAAAAATATATCACTAAACTAAAGGATATTGCCTAAAGAATGTGCTAATTTGTTAAGCGATTATGTACTTTACTCGATTATAAAAAATCCCGAAAACAGGTCAAAAAAAAGTCTAAAACGAATAATTTTGAATTTTCGACATGTAAATATTTATTTTGAAGTACTACAGATAACCTGCTAATTCGTTAAATCCTATTAAGTCTATATAAGCAAAAAACCTATAAAAACCTATAAAACGCGCCTATTTGCTCCGCTGCGCTGTTATACCCGTCCCGTATCGTCGTAGCGTCGAAAGAGCAAGAGAGAAGCGCTCGAAAGGACTCGCCTTAATTAAAGCGTAACGCCGCGAGTGAATATTCCTGAGCTTTGCGCTGGAAAGGAAGATATTATTCAATATTGTTTATGATTCCGTCTAACAACTCTTAATATTCGAAATATTATAACTGTTTATGTTAGTATAAAATTTTGACGAGAACATAAATTCCGTCGAAAACTCTACATAATCAGATGGCCGCCGCCGACTTTATAAGACCTCTTAACACGTCCCATCTTGTTGTAAAACAGACGTAAACTGGAAACAACGTCGTATAAACTCGGTTTAATATTTATAATATGAAATTCTGCGATGCAATTATATTGCTATCTGAAATATAATCAGCGTTATTAAGTTTTGTGTAGGATTTTTAAAATCCATCTAATTTTTATGATTGTGTGGCACATTTACTATTTTTATGAAAAGTAAATGGAAATTACGTTTTTAAATTCGCTTAATAACGTTTTATAAAACAAATAATGCTATCAGAAAGCGACCTTTATTAGCTTTCTTAACCAGACAATATCCAAATTAAGACAAAAAATTAATGTTAATTTGTTATCCAGTATCCACAGGACATGCGCATTTTATGACGATATGTTTTTATAATATAGTCAATGGTTTAAAGACATTCATAAAATTATTCTCCTACTTATTGTTGTCGCAGCTATCCGACTAAAAAAGTTGTTGTTAACGAGGGACACAGTTCGATAAGAAAGTTCCATTAAAATTACCAGAGAACGCAAAATATAGCAGACTCGCGTCAACTTCATTACAACTAACTTTAGCTCATTAATAGTTTTCTTTTATCTACGAACGAATTTTCAGATGTAACCACGTTACATTAAAACATATAAGAGTAATTAATTCAAAATATTTAATTATGTTTGCACCTATCTACTGCTCTTCTTCTGCTTTTCTTATACTATAGGAGGAATAAGTATATTATCAGGAATATGTAAGTGGGTATATAATAAAAAAGTTCAGATTAGACTATCTGATATTACAACAAGAGGCCACCCTATATACGAAACAATATCAGTACATAAAAAAACTAAAAGAAATCCTTTCTCTTGTTTCAGAAGAAAAATATGGTTAGATCAGAATACGTAACAGCATGTTACGTATTAATATTACATGAACTTCATACGCGAGGCACTTGTTGAACGAAAGAAACCTTTTTATTCCGTTGGTTATTGTTAGTTCGTTTCAATTAGTTCAAATTCAATTAGTTGGCTGCCTCGAGCCTCAAGGTGATTATTGGTGGAGCGTTATAATTTACCAGCGCGATAATGAATTAATGAACATTAATGATTTAGTTTACACTCACTGTTACGGTACAGCTCTTTTAAATCACAACGGCTGCGCATTACGGCCATCGCAACACCACAGTTAATATGCACTGGTAACGCGTGAAATATAATAAACACAAATCATTTACGATATTTGAATAATACATATATAATATAATCACGACTATTATTATTAATCTCGACGACCTCCTTGGTCGAGTGGTTTGTACACCGGTTTTCATGGTGTCGCCATCTCTGAGGTCCCGGGTTCGATCCCCGGTCGTGTCAATTTAGAAATTATTGTTTTTCTAAATTGTCTCGGGTCTGGGTGTTTTCTGTGTATAATATATATAATAAGTATGTATTTAAGTATTTTAAGTATGTTTATCCAGTGTTGTCTAGTAACCATTTAACGAGTTTCTTCGAAGCTTCTCTTGGGCTAGATAATTGGTGTGATTGTAGGAAAGATTTATTTATTTATTTATTATCCCCGAAGGGTTAGTCAAAGACTAGGCAAGTTCACTTTTCACCAAATAGCGACTGCACATGTGCACAGCGTGACAGGGTGGTGAGCCCATCGCCGCTCTATGCTGTTAGCCCGTTAGTCGCCTTTTATGACACCTAAGGGAAGCGAGAGGGTGGTAGTATTATTTTAATGAGCCGCTATGCGACACGGCTCTATTTGAATAGTAACTTCAAAAATAACAATAATATATACCTAGGAAGACCCAAAATAATATATATATAGGTAAGCAACGAACACCTGTCTGGACCAAGCAGTTCAGGATAAAAATATTTAAAAAAAATGTCTCATTTAACACGTTGACGCGCGGTCGCCTACCGCCGTCTTCTCTGGGAAAAATTAGGTGACAGTACGCCTTTCGACGGCAAAGTTTTTACTTGTATAAACCCCCTGTACGTCGAACGGCGTCTCCATTTCGATACTAATCAAGGAGCGTCATTCTGTAGTGTCACCACTATTGTTGCCCAAAATCGGTCTTGGTCTTGCAGCCTTGGTCTTATTCTTGCATTTTTGCAAGACCAAGACCAAGACCGCCTAATTTTATTAAGACCAAGACTGGCCGTGCAAGACTTAAGCAAGAACTAGACTACGCATGCGAGACTTGCGTCTTGCAGTTAGGACTGAGTGTCGTTTCAGGGAGTATAGGAATTCGGGGTATAAGTACGCTTAGGGACTCTATGAGACGCAAAAAAGTATATAAAAAAAGACAAATGCGTATTACGAACAATACCATAAATATACATAGAGAATGAAAATATCCCTTAAAAGAAAAAGGAGTGCATCCCTAGTTTTGACCATCGGCAATTTGATAGTGCGCGGCGCCTTATTGTCGGCATCATCAAAGGTCGAATATAAGAAATTTTGTAGCTATTCGGAAGTACAAGGTCAAGATACACGCGCCGGCGGCTTCTATTGATATCGCATACAATTGTCGCCGCCGTGCCGCACGCACAAAATTTGACACTGTTTGATTGCCGCCACAGAGTACATGTTCTAAAGAATAAAACAAGTTTTGCGGGTGCTCAGAATAGACACAGTTATATTATGCTGATAGATAACGTAAGAAATATTGTAATTGAATAATAGTAAGGATAGGTAGATATCATTATAATTTATTTTAATAAGTAATTATTATAATATTAACTATATGGGTTTATAGTAATTACTTACTATTATTATTATTATTATTACCTAATAGATAAACATGTCCAATAAGTTCACTGCAAATCTCGTTAGAGTTAGAGCATCGGCACGGATCCCTTAAGTCGTTTTTTTTCGAATTTCTCATGAAATGTTTAGACATTTATTAATTTGGTTGATCTGGTTATGGTTATGGTTATTTTAATTCAAGCTCAAAATGTCCCTACTCTGTTACGTTGTTCTAAGATCTAAAGTAACGTTTAATAAATAGCAATAGGCTAATAAGTAATTGCGACTTGCGAGACTCTTGCTGCAAGACCAAGACCAAGACTGGGAACGCAATACCAAGACCAAGACCGGGTGGTGTAGTGGCGCAAGACTAAGACCAAGACTGGCTAAGTCTCGTCTTGTTCTTGCATTTGGGCAACACTAGACACCATAGAACCTTTCATTACTTTAAACCTCAGAACAATACTTGTTATTGTTCTGAGCTTTGTTCTGAGCTTTAAACTGTCACAACGTAACGGTCAAACATTGCTTCGTAAAAAGTTTGTATACGCACACATTGAACATTTTATGGCCGTAGCACACACACACTACGCCCTTTGGCGTGGTATTTTCATACTCTGTATTCAGTAGTGCGCGGCGAGCAACGCGCGAACGTGTGAGATGTGACACAACGCCTTTAGGCAATGTATGAAAATGTATGGTGTCACTACACTATTAACCAGTAGTGCAGTACCGCACCTCAACGTGTTAAAAACTACCACATCCCCTTGTCTGTTTTACGGCAGCTGTATTCTAAGTACAAAATACACGGGAACAAATAACCTGTACATCAAGTAGAAGTTACGTTACTGTCGTTGGTGCACTGTGGCCTGAGTAAATGCACATCATAGCGCATCCATTCGGATTGCGGTCGCGGATTAAACGGACCCGAAGCGTGGCTCTTATTTTATTTAACAATTATTTAATAACACTCACTTCATTTGCACAGTGCTATGTTGAATGCACAAGACTCGCATGAATGAAGGAATGTTCAAATTAATACACGAACTTAAAACGCATCGCTCTCTGGGTTGGAGACCGGTCGGTGGTTGAACACAGACTACAGCGGTGCTAATTACCATCATCGGCTAATTACGGTTAGTTGAAATTTAAAAACACAAACTTTTAATCATTGTTGACACACCGCAAGCGGATAAAGCTTATACAGCTTCCATTGCTCCAACGGCAACGTAGTACCGAGCGACACGGGACGCCCAAATTGCCATTACAATGGTAACTAATCCAAAACCGTACAGAACAGTAAGTAGTACTCCAAGGTTGTTACGGGAGTAAATACTGTTTGAACAATAACTCAGCGGGAGCGTCCGAGGCGGCCGGGCGCACCGTAAACTCGTGACAGGATCTAAACTGCCAGAACGGATTAAGTAGTTCCGAATGAACGTTTTGCGCAGATTTCGGTGTTCCATCATCGTGAATTCGTGAGCTTTCGTTTAATTCGCAATTATACTCGTGTACGCTGCGGTCGGATTAATGCGACGGCCGCTGTCCAACCGTCCGACGGTCGTCGGTCACAACACGGATAAAGTTTATTTTGATATATTAGTATTATTTACTACGCCTTTATTGAAAAAATATTTTTGAGGCTTAAAAGTGCGATATTAGCAGATATAAAATAACTTCAAAGTAGAGTCGTATACAAACATTACTTTACGGTTAAACGACTGTAGCGAACAACAATTAGCAAAAATACCATACGAGTGCGGCGCTTAAATAAATGCTCATTGATAGTTTATATATTCGCGAGTGGGTGGCGCCATATACACGCATTTAAATGTTCATTACACAAGCACGTGTGCTCATTATTAAATAAATTTGTTTTACGCTCACACCTAGGTATATATCTAGCCCATGATAAGTACCTATTCTTTTGAACTTGTTAATATGGTAAGATTACGGATAATATACATAAACATAGAAAATCAATTTAGAAAAGCAGTTTTTCTCTAAATTGTCCCGACCGGGAATTGAACACGGGCACTCAGAGATGGCGCGACGCCAGACCCGGCGCGCTAACCACTCGACCACGGAGGCCGTCAAAAGTGCAGTTGTTATAATATGGTTAAACGTAGACTGGTAGCGGACTGCTTTTGTGGTCCTGATCTAGTCTCTGACTAACCATTTGGAGATAATAGTACCTAGTAGGTACTGTTAGTTATTCTGTGATAATATTCGTGATTAATTTATGTATGTATGTAAAACAAACTGGCGCCAAAGGGGCACCCACACACGTTTGAATTGAAACGCCGACACGTTTCCACGAATTTTAAAGCGACACATAATAAAGCTTCATTGTAATGATCTATGATTACATTTTGATAAAATTTTACCTTTTGTATCTAGTGAGATTAATTGCATTTTTTTAAATCGCACATAAGAAAGTACCAGCACACACACCTAGCGAGGTTTTTAATTAATAGGATTGTTTCGTATTATTTGCAAAAACTAGTTGTGTACTTGAAAGTCGCACGTTGTAAAGCACCAGGGTATACACGCCTACCATGACGCCGCCGCTTCGCGGGTGTCAATAGATGGTGATTAGGTTTTATTGTCAGCGCGGTAACAATGTGCCGTGCGCGCGGCTGCATCCACAATTTCATAATATTATATAATAGGATTTGGAACTAAGCTGTGCGGTGCGGACATAACGGTCGGAATACTAATTATTTTAGTGTTTAATTTGGAGCTAAACGGCGGTTCATCGAATTTAAATACTGAAACATATGCATCACAAACGGTGAATAATAAGTAAAAGTCACTAGAGATAACGTGATGAGACCTATAGTCTCGTTTTTTGTATGTGCAATCTTGCGTACCAATTTTCCATGCCTCTTTCATTAAAAACACGTTCATTTCAGCATTAAAACGCAAAATAAAAGATTTAAACGATACTGAGACATAGACACAATTTATAGGTAATAGATACGTGTATAATCTATAACTACATTTAGGAAGGGTGAATAACTAAAATAGTCAAGGAATAAAATCAAACTCTGAAGCAGTAGAGATGGACGACTTTACAAATGACCCCTATAATCTAGCTCCCTCCACCCACCTCCCTCTGCGCCTAATAGTCGCCGAGGGATAGCCCCCATCAATCTAAACAACTTACAACCAATCTTTGATCAACTTCGGATAAATCTTTGAAAACATTGCCGAGAAAAGTTTCAATTGGCTATAAAAAAATCTTTTTAATAAATTCTCGGCGGATAAAGTTGAAACTTAATTCTCGATATAGTGATATAAGGATTTGCTCTGAGCAGAACTATATTCGTAGTAGCTAGTCTAGTATCGCAATAAATAATCATGGTAAGGGGGTTCTGCAGTATGTTTTTCTATTCGTTTATCTGTACAAAGAATATCTTCAGCAAAAACATAGGCGAATTTTGATTTAAATACGTAGGTATAATGTAAGAACAGCCAACTTAATTTACGCACCGTGCATTCTTTAAACAATGTACGTAATCTTGCAGTATTGAGGATAAAGTGTATACAACAAACTATTAAAGTATCGGTTTAAAAAGTAACAGCAATCAGTGACAAAGAGAAGACGCGGCAGATTGGAACGCGAAAGACTAATGTCGGCGATCAGTCTCAGCGAGATCAACCGAACGAAACTCATTGGGAAGGAATCTCCTGTCGAGGGAAAATTAACTGCAGCGGAATATTGGAACTTGTGACTAACAGATTGCTACAAGTCAAATTCTTTATATTTGATTTACAGAACGCGCTTGTTTGGTTAGTGGCAAAAGAGCAAATAGGTTCTGCTGGAACACCAGCGCTGCTGCGGCGTTGAGCTCATGCCGCGGCACTTACGCTGAGCAATGAGGTCGGGACCTTGGCTTCACACCATTGATTTTCGATAGTTTGATATTTTAGCTTTATATATATTTATTATGTTTTTTATTAGTTTGTTTATTAAGTAGGTATGTAAGTATTTTGTACTTTGTCTTTATTTGTTATTATTTCTGTTATTGAAGTGAATAAATATTTTTTATCTCTTATTTTTTATTTCAAGAAGATCACCTGATTGGGAGGAATCACCGCTTCTCATGGACACCAATGTGAAAAATAACGCTCGTTCGTTTCTTGGATGTCCCTAACATATAAATGGAATTCATCAAACCGTTCGATTAGATCTAAATCACACTGGATTTAGATCATTAGGACAGATTCAGATTTAGGTCATTTATCGCAACCATGGATAGATGTCCATAGCGCTCTAGCCGTCTCTGACTGAGTCCAGTTTGAGTGTGACAATCTTCAAACCCATACCGCAGGTACGTCTACATTTAAGAAGAGTACTTCATAGAACGGGAGCTGTGATCAGTGTTAAACTGGATTCAAAAGTACCAGAGGGTATTCAAAACATACCTATCCTATGAAATTGAAAAACCAAAACATGTTTGATTCAATCAGTTCCTATTAGGCCCAGAACAGACGGTGAAACGCAACTGCAACGAAACCCTTTTGAAATTATTAGTTTGAAACTAGTTTCAGTCGTTCTCCACACACGCCGCAACCTCACAATCATTTCAGTGTTCTTTGAGAACAGACGTCAGCAAAATGTCTAGTTCAAGTGATGAAGAAGTTGTGGTTATGAATTTGTATCTTCGACAAAGAAAAAGGCATAAAAGAAGAACTATGTGGATACATCCCTACATTGAGAAGAATATCAACTGTCGTATGTTTTGGCTGCCAAAGAATTACAACAAACTGATAGAAAATTGCTTGATAGTGTTGTATTGAACAAGCAAGGACACTTCTCAACTTCTAACACAAATTGAATCTTTTTATTTTATTTCGTTCTACCGAAAAATACGCCAAAGCCGATGAAACGCAAACATAAGTTTCCTGCACGCCGGTTTCAATGCAACTGATTTGCAATGCGTTTCAAACCGGTTTCAAAATGGTCGCGCCATGTGCGGTCTCTCTTAGGAGTCTATGACAGAAACTCAAATGAAACTTTAAAGTAACTAGATGTTGCAGTTTCGTTGCAGTCGCGTTGCACCGTCTGTTCTGGGCCTTAGAGTGGATTCGACCAAACTGGAATAAGGTCTTATACCTAGATTAAACGCAGAATTTGTATAGACTAATCTCGGAGTAAGTCTTATTCCAGTTTGGTCGAATCCACCCTTACTCATATATACCCAAATATTGAAAGAACTGACCAAATATTATGAAAAAAAAAACGAAAAAAAAAACCACAATTCTAATGCCATTGGAATTCATAACCGTGTCGCGTAACGTTGAAAGAATACGGAAGGAAGAGAAGGCTTCCCTTGGGTGACGTAAAAGGCGACTAACGGACTAAAGGCTGCACATACATCTAACAGCATAGAGCGGCGATGGGCTCACCAATTGTCACGCTGAGCACATGTGCAGTCGATATTTGGTGAAAAGTGGAGTTTTTTTTTATGCTAAGCCCGGCAAATGACCCCACCTGATGTTAAGTGAAAATGAAGTCCAGGCACGAGGACAACTGGTGCAGCGTAAGAGACGTAGCATCAGTCACCCTCACTCTGCCGGCCCACAAAGTGCCTCTTCACGCCTCGTTTGAAGGACCCTATGTCATAGGTAGGAGGGAATACGTGTGCTGCTAGACTGTTCCATCTTTTGGAAGTGCGACAAAGAAACGAGTCACCAAATTTCTTTGTGCGTGATGGAATGTTAGAGACTGTAAATTGGTGACTCCGGAGAGCAGCACGCGTACTCCTATGGAGGAAGGGAGTAGGAGGGATGAGGTCAATGAGTTCTTCAGAGCACTCGCCATGGTATAAACGGTACAAGACGCTGAGTGACGCAATATCTCTACGCAATTGCAAAGTACCGTAGAGGACTGCTTTTGCTGTCCCCATTGCCTTGTTTTAAACTAGGTAACCCTTAGGGCATAATAGTCGTGATTAATGTATGTATGTATGTATGTATGAATTTGAATTGAAATAATCACTTTCCTTTCTTCGTGAACTTTCCCATATCGGTAAACTAAATTTTTAACATTGTTTATTTAACGGATATATCAATAAACTTCAACATACAGTAAGATCAGTTAGGTTTTCATAAACAAACATTCGAAACGAATTTAATTTTACAGTTGCTTTTTGAGGATATTGAAAATAAAATCATTTAAATCCATGTGATAAAACCATTTTTACGAATCTACTCAGGCTCGTTTTACATATTATTCCGCCGTGACGTCTCCCTGTGACCACGGACCTTTCAATGGGACCCTTCGAAACTTCGGAAATAAAATACCTACTTCACACTAAAAATTATGTAAATTAAACAGGAGTAACAGCATGTATGATTTATGTTGTTATAAGAGGGTAAAATATCTGAAAAATATATCAACAGAACTGAAAATAACGCATAAGAGCATAGAATAAGTATACAGCCTTTTCGTAGAATATTTGTTACGCTAAGCTTTTATTTATTAGTAGTTATTATTTCGTAGAACTGTGATAATATTTAGTATTTAAATAATGCTAATTTCTCAAAGTATGTCATCATACCAGATTCAGCGAAATTACTTTTAGCGAGTCTTAACAAGCAATAAAAGCTTTATTCTTTCATAATCAATATTTCATTACAGTAACTCAAATGATAAAGCTAATCCGTTAACAACGGTTCAATTATATCGTTCGTACGATATAATCGAAGGGGTATAATCCCTATATCCTACACATAGCACAATAAACAGACGTGATAACAACAAACCATGTTTAGATATGTTGAGAGAAAACGCTACACAGCATTCGAAAGCCGCCAGAAATCCACGTTAAGCGGCTATAAACCACAGACACGGCACACGGATATCATAACCGATCGGACGTAATGGGAAGGAGTGCGCGCTGTCTAGTGTCTATTCCCAATCACCACTAGTTTACGTTAGCCTGGTACTTCGAGCACTTTGAATTCGGAACGCCACTGATGTTTCGATTACATTATGCTGATAACTAACACTGAATTTATGGTATCCCGGTGGCGACGGCGGCGGCTCGCGAGCCCGAGGGCGGCGTGCGTGCGCAAGGGCGGGCGGCTGATCACTGAAGCCCGGACGCAGCATCCCCGCGCCCCGTGGCCCGCAACAGAAACTCTCAATTATTTTATTGGGAAAGCTAATGAGACGAGAGCTATCCGCCGGATCGTTGTCTATTCCGCATAAAAATATACTATCGATACAGGCTCAATCGGCGCGGCGACAGCTCGGTAGGCTTCTATAGCACCTAGTTAAGTTAATTGTCATAATAATATTTTTATGCTCATATAATCTCATAATATTTTGTGGAAACATTGCTCCAGGTTAGGTTACGTTGGTTACTTTGTAACAGGTAGTTTTAATGTATTTTCAGCTATAAAGAAAACGCGTTTTCAGGAGTTTTCTAAGAGTACTACTGTTACTACTATAAAGTATACTCTCGGAAAACGCGTATTATCTAAAGATAAGTTAACATTTCGTCAAAGCCTGAATCGAATAGCAACAACCATAACAAGGTTAAAGAAGGACTTGCCTGAAACTAACACTTAACAATCGTTATTTGCCTAGGCTTGGAATCTTACGCAGATAAACGAATTACGAGTGGAACCTTCGACTTTGTCTCGCCAGGGGACTAAACGCGGCGTACCTAGCGACCTGTCCTACCAGAAGTGAAAATATTGTTATTTGTAAAAGCTCGCATAAACCACCTAACGATAATCCAATTTGTAGCTTTTAAATGCTTTAATAGAGGTATTATACTCGTACAGTTTTACAACGCGGAGTAGTACAGGAATGAACTAATTGAGTTATAGAACTATAACTTAGTTGGTTTCGTTTCATGCACTTTAAGTAAGCTTTACCTCAATTATCCAGACTAAACATGGCGCGAATCAAAAATTACTACAAAGTACAGAATCTGGTGTAGGTGAGATTTAAAATTGAATTGGATGTAAAGATATGAACCAAAACAAATTATCCAGATACAAGTTCCTAAAAGTGTTAAACATTATTATCCATTTAGGCTTTTCTTAACTGCAACAAACGCTTTTTTTGAAAACCTCGTGTTGTAAACGTATTATTTTCTACGTAGAATAAATAGCAGCTAATATAAAGAATTAAAACATCACAAATATAAACAGAGGACCGTCTCGTCCAGAGCGCCTTCTGTAAACAGCTTAGCGCGACTGTCCTCATTATCTGGTTTATCTCGAACTTATTTTGTAACCAAATGTTTCGCGAAAGGCATCTTTACTTTACAGGGAAGACTATGCAACCCATATTGGTTCAAAAATAACAATAATTGGGTCAAACTATTGTTTCCAGTTTAATGAGGCATAAGCGCACCTTATTAGTCCAACGTTGTCTGCACTTCACGCAAAACATACATATATATATATATTTATATACATACATTCACACACGCATATGCCTGCTGATCACATTCAAGCACGAACAATCCACTATTAAGCTTCTATAGTTTTTGTATTAGAAGAGCTAGAGAATTCTCGGTGCCGAGCCTCAAAGCAGTACTGTAAATACTGCGACTAATCGGATAATACGGTACGGTACCCAATAATATAAGCGTACAATTTTTATTTCATCAATCATTTGTACCTAGGCATTTGTTTTTAACAACATTTATTATACTCAAAGATCAGGCTGAGCTCCTGCTTAAAAAACTTGCATTGAAGCGCGAGTGATTGTGTGCGCGTAGACAGTAGGATTCTCTGTCTACGGATTGTCTGTAACTCTGTATACAAGACTAGTATTTTTTATAATAATTGTGTCAAATAGAATTAACTATAGTGAAGCCATAATGGTAGGTAATGAATTTGACAGTTCTTGAACTATGTTTATGACATCATAGTAAATATGGCTCTGATTTGAAACTTATTTCCTGCGCCAATAGAACAAGTAAGATAAACTGATGATTCTACTTCGTGAAATAGAACCTGATATGGATTTGGACTATAAATATTACTGTAGTATAGAAACTAAACCACAAATGAGTTGGAAGCATATTAACTATTATTATTAAGAACATAGCATATAGGTAAAGCATTTCGGTTCCTCAACTGATGGCCGGTCGCAAGCATAGTGCCGGGATATTAGGTTTGTTAATAAAATAATTGTAATAACTAAAATGGTTTTTTATCCTTTCACTTTTTCCACTGCCGCATATAGGTATCCCTTTCATTGTACCTTTCATATTTTGCATTTACAATAAAACAAAACTTCTGCTGTAGTTATTTCTAAAAAAGCAGGCATCACGCATTCAAGACATTCCGACACACAACTCCCCTCTAAATGCTTACAATGTAAAACTAGCAAAACATTTCCAAATAGCATTCCCATAAAATATTGAACTGCCATTCCCTTACGGGGCTACTATACTCGTACAGAGATTACTTTCTGTCTCATTGTCCGCCATTTATCTCCGACCCGCGTCCGAATCGGACGTAACCGGTGCCGGTGCCACTCGGGGGGGGTAACTCCCCAAACGGGAACAAAATGGTAAGGCTGTATTACATCGCCGTTCGTGCTACTGTTAGCTCAGAGTATACGTACCTACGATGCAATGTATAATTAAGAATCAAACGAACTTACCTTGTGAAGTTTGATTCCAATTATGCGAGGGTCTCAACCGAAGACGATTACTTATTACATGCAGCAGTACATGAGATGGTGCTATCTTCTTCACACTTTTAGATATATCCTAAAAAGAAATATCTTATTTCCGTTCCCTGCACTGGCAACCCCGCGTCACGAGACGTCATTATTTCAGAGAATTTTGTGTTATCCGCCACAATTTTTTATTTTATTTTTTGGGTTGGGAGGGATGGGTTGACGTAATCGTCTTCGGTTGAGACCCTCGCATAATTGGAATCAAACTTCACAAGGTAAGTTCGTTTGATTCTTAATTATACTTCGGGTCTGAACCGAAGACGATTGATTACTTATTACATGCAGATGTTCAGAGAATTGTAATGTTAACACAATAAAAATAAAAAATTATGTCAATTTAAACTTTACAATATATAGGTAGTTTTTTATAAGTGCTTAAGCCTCCTTTAAACCCTAAAAGATGCATTTAATGGCTATCGATGCATTGGTCGTTTTCTAAACAATGACTTTAACAATTTCATTTATTTATTTGATTTAGTATTATTATTTTGTTGTGTAAATACTGCATTGACAAATTCATTCTGATTTGTATCTAAACATTTCTCCAACAGTATTAACAAATACATTTAAGTGACTCAGCCCACAACAACTCTGCGAAACACCTCCAGACTAGATCTGTGAGCAGTGTGAGCAGTAAATGCCGAGCGAGTATTGTGACTGTGAGCTCCAAATAGACAGACAAATATCGGTATCGGCATGTCGTCCACTGTCTTGGAATCCTTTTTTTTTTTATTTTTATCTGCAACAAATGTTTTTGACCGCCTTTTCATGAGGTTGGCACAACCAGCAACAAATAACTGGGATTCTTACAAATATTGGACAATCTGATAGCGGTTGCCAAACGCGGGTCCTGAAGTCTAAATGGAGTCGGTAATTTCAATCACAATCACATAATTTTGTATTGATATATTATTTTTGATTAAACTAATAGACTGCGTTTTATGAGCAGAAACAATAGAAAATATAGTGTAAGAATCATAAGTGACAAATCAATGATTATGATCTGATTCTAAGGATGGTCCTGAAAATATGGTTTAATTAACATGACATTTGTGTCCCATGTTGAATTGTATTTTTGATTTGGGGCAATAAATCTTAGTTAGTGTACACTTAACAAAACTGTGTTAAACACAGTCATTTATGTAAAGTAAATTACTTCCCTTAGAAGACAGGTAAAGTGGACCTATGCGTATTTAAACAACATAGAACCTTTCTCAATCTTTTTGGTTAGAAATGATAACTTTATAACTATCAGCTTTGAAAAGATTCAAGTTATTATTTTTCGAATAAAGCTACCAAGATATTATCAAATACAGTATTGATTTAATGTTACTGATTTTGTTGCAAGAGATGTAAACATATATCTCAAGATGCTCGTGGTATACCATGTCTGGTCGACGATTCACTAATAATTTGGCGCCACCTGGATAAGGCTATCTAGAAGTGGATGGCTCGCCTTGAAAGGAAATTAGGTATAACAAATATTATTTAGGGCCGAAGAACATTTTTTCTTGACAACAAGTTTGGGCCACATTGTATACCAAGGATGTAAATTCTAATCTGTACCACAACAATACCTTCTGCTTTATCAAATTTATATTAAATGTAAGTGTTTTTTTTTTGTTATGGCTTGGTCAGGATTTTGTGATGCATTCTGCGTTTGTAAAGGTTTGTAAGGTCAAATTATGGCTTTGCCAATAAACTAATAATATGTGAAAATGCATGGTAGGAGAGTTACCTACTTCGTATCTAAGTATATCCGTATAATGTTTTTACAAGACTGGATGTAGGATGCCAATACAAAAAAGTTTCTGAATCAATTAATGCTAAAAACTTCTCTTTTTCAAACAACTTGGTGTAGGTAGGAAATTCAAACCGCAACGGCCCTGTGCATGCTGTAGTCAATATTCCTGAATTCATCTAAATCCCTCATTATACATTTATGTATAAAAACAAGTTCTGTTGCTCGGTTTTTTAGTAATGCTTTTGTAAGTGTTTGTGACAAACCCAAAGGTGCTTGTACTCGTAGTTTTATTATTCAATACACACTCGTCATAGTTTGAGCTTATTTTTCGTGCGTAGGTACAAAACATAAACTAAACAATTATTGTAGAAAATTCAAATATTATGCGCAATGGTTCTAGAACCGGTTCCAGTAACTTCGCAAACACAAATAGGCCGAACAGAAGAACATTAATTTCAACTGAAGCCTCAAAGTAAACCTTAACTTTTTCCGATCAGCTTTAATTGCAGTAGATACTTAATTAAAAATAAGCATCTTGAATATCAATTGTTGACAATAGTAGTTGTGATTTAATAATTTAAGGGCAGTTCGATTCTTTTAAATATAATTATTTTGAAGCTGCTTTAAATTTTAAGTGAATCTGTGAGATCCTTTACCTTTTTTTTTTGTAAACTTTTCCTGACCTTTATAAACACAACAAAAGAGAATCAGACAAATCAGTCGAGCCGTTTTCGTGCGCTTAGCAACACATTTGGCGATTCATTTTTATCTATGTAGATTGATATAGTAAGTAACAGACATGGTTTTGGGGTATAGTTGTTTTGTATAGGTTTGCCGGGAAAATGAATAATTCATTTACGAATCCAATGTAAAACATTACGATCCCTAGTGAGCTCACACTTTCTGTACTTCAATCATAAAAATAGATCAAGCGACTGCAGGAGCTCTGATTCCAACGTCTCCCTGTCAGATATCCGGCGGAACCTCGGCAGTCCCTCAGCGGTGTGAATGGTGCAGGTGGGCTTGATCGCAGCTCGATAGCTGATGATACTACTACGCGCAGTGGCGCCCCCCCTAGAGTTTAAAGAACCTCGAAGTTGATCACAACTTCAGCCCGGGCATCAGCCCGAGACCCTGTACAGAGCGTTGGATTTTTGTTTTCTTTCCGAATCAAACTTGGTTATGGTATTAGGAGTCTTAATATTATTATGCTCAGAAAGTGAAGTTTTAAAACTTTTATTCATATTTACCTCCAACAGAGCTTATTATTATTATTATTTTTTCAATTTCCTAATTTAGTTTTGGAGCTTCGAGGCTTATGTACATTATTACCATTTTTTATTTTTTTTCATTTATTTATAAGTACTTATTTTTTTTTTAATTATTATTATGAGTAACCCTTTATTTTTTATGAGGTTCTTCTCTGAGAAATTGTAAAATCTATGGGTGTTCAATGAAAGCAGGCTATCGTCGGACTGACCGTCATATACGGCGACAGATCGAAGATCCTAGTGGCGCAGCTGGCACGGGCACAGGCGCTAGCGCTGCAAGCAGCGCGAATGGCCAAGCTTCGTTTCTCCCGCTACTGGTTGAGTCATTGTAAACATCAATGACATAGTTTAAGATGTCTTCACCAAATCATTATTGATAAGTAAACCCGAAGATAACGAAACGTTGAAAACATGTCCACTTCCGGTGGAAATCGAACCCACGTCCTCAACGATGTTGAGACTCTGCTTTGTTCCACGGAGGACGTAGAAACGTGAAACTGTTAGGGTGAAATAGGTATGGCCTCTCACGGTTAATGTGGAGTAAAAAATCCTCAACACAGTTCAATTGGAGTTAGAAGCTATGAAACGGCTAGCGTGGAGTAAAATAAAGCCTCAACACTGTTAAAATGTACTAAGTACATATTCCCGAAACGGCTTGCTTGAAATAAAATATAACCTCACTCAACTCTGGTAGAGTGGAGTGAGTATCTTCGACACCGCTTGTGTAGCCGCTGTGTCGCGGAGTAAGTCTAATTATTATTCTAATACAATTAAAAGTATATATAATGCTGAGGTCTGACCTGAAAACCGCGTGGCTCCTTTGCTTCCAATCCAGAGGGGCTCCTTGGAATTTTCTTTCTTGATGTATCCACCAATTGACAACATCAATATAGCCTCAACACTGTTAAAGTGGAGTGAGTATCTTCGACACGGTTTGCTTGGAGTAAGATACAGCCTCAACACTGTTATAGTATCCTCGAAACTGCCTGCATGCAGCCTCAACAGTGTTAAAGTGGAGTAAGTATCCTTGACACGGCTTGCGTGGCGCCTCAACACTGTTGAAGTGGAGTAAGTATCCTCGACACGGTTTGCGTGGAGCCTCAACACTGTTAAAGTGAAGTAAGTATCCTCGACACGGCTTGCGTGCAGCATCAACACTGTTAAAGTGGAGTAAGTATCCTCGACACGGCTAGCGCGGAGCCTCAACACTGTTAAAGTGGAGTAAATATCCTCGACACGGCATGCGTGGAGCCTCAACTCTGTTAAAGTGGAGTAAGTTACCCTGACACGACTTGCGTGGTGTAAAATAGAACCTCAGCACTGTCTAATTGGTGTAAGTAACCTCGATACGGCTTGTATGGAGTAAAATCAATGACATTCAATGTCATTGAGTAAAATAAAGCATCAACACTGTTGAGCAGTTATATATCCTCGACACATCATACGTTTAGTAAGTTAAACACTGTTACAATGGTGTCTAAGTAAATAGTTTGCATTTAAAGAATTTCTTGTTGTAAATGGCTTTTAATTTTGTTACAATCATTATTTTAGAACCCAAGAAAAACCAATAAAAATTAGGGTAGATAATTTGAATGATAAATGATCTTAGTTCCTTACAACTATGATACATTCCTTAATAGTTAATTTTCCAGGTAAATTAGCGTTATGTTCCAATGCCTGCGTGTCGTAATATCGATGATACGACATTTATCACTATTCACCGACACCGATGATGATAAACGTTTTTTAATTAAAAATTATTTCTTTACTTTACGAAGAATACCATAATGGTCACTGTCTCTCAACTTCGAACTTTAACATTTTCCCATCATATTAAATACAAATTTAATTTCGTTACGAAAAGTACGTGTGATTCCGATAACACAAAAACACGTAATGATGTCTCGTGACGCGGGGTTGCCAGTGCAGGGAACGGAAATAAGATATTTCTTTTTAGGATATATCTAAAAGTGTGAAGAAGATAGCACCATCTCATGTACTGCTGCATGTAATAAGTAATCGTCTTCGGTTGAGACCCGAAGTATAATTAATTGTGAAAAGTGTCCACTAGGTACGTATTATGATTGATGATCCTACTCTCTTCTCTACTGCATTGAGAGAAGTACTGAATGTAGGTAGTTTAACCTGTACAGAATTCTATGACTAAGTACCTTCTTTGTTTAACATTCTGCAGCGGCCACGGGTGATCAGTTATGAGTCATGACTCATGGTGAAGTTGAATATCTTTGATTATCGTAATAGCCTCATCATCATTATCATAATCAGCCCGACAGTCCACAGCAATGCTGGCCATAAGCCTCCCCCAATGCCACCCGGTCTTCAGTACTTGGGCTCTTCTTATCAACCTTGAACATTTGTCTATGACTTCAATCATGGAGAGAAACTCACTCTACCAGAAGAAACTAACAAGCACCATAATATCAATGTCACTCCCATTTACAATCTACTAATGCACAATAAGCATTTTCCTAAAATGTCAACGTAGCAAAATGTCCTCTCTTCCCACTTTGCCCCAGAGTGGTGTAAGCAAATACGTCTTCAGCGCGCAAATCCCCTGTCTCGCCGCGTAATTACGGCTGCTGCACGTGCCCTTATAATTACAAGGTTCCTAAACGAACTCGCTGCAAACGACACTGGAACGACAGGACACGGCGAAAACGGAGTTTTAACATACACTTTTACGGCTCGCAATTGGATTTTCAATCTGCTAAAAATCTGCCTTCTTAACTGCTTTGCTTTGTAATTTTAATGTAACTATTTTTTTATTATTTTTTAAACACATACGTCGATCGTCCGTTCCGGAGCATTAGGCAGAGAAGACAGCCTTGCTACGATCGAGATTACACTCAGAAACCTTCATAGGCAAAACGCCCTAGGACGGAGTAAGATCATATGCTGAGGACTACCTCAGGGTTGATTTCATGATTATTGGGGCCTACCTTTTACTAAAAAGGCAGGCCCGAATAATCATATCAGTGCTCTGACCCGGCACTATGCCTAAAATTACACCAACAGACAGTTTGTGCAGGTCATGTGGAGAATAAACGGAATCCATGCAACATTGGTGTGACTCTCGTGGCCAGGAAAAGAATGAATCTCCTAGGATCGGCTTATCCGAAACCAGAAGATTTAAGGCTCTTCGCCCTCAAAGACATTACCAAGATTATAGCAGTCAATTCGACTGAGGAGCAGAGTGGTAGAACGTGGTTGTACATAAAATCCCAATGGGGCGACGCGTGGTACTGCGAGAGGGAGACCTTTAGTAGGCCCCAATAAGATAGGATATTATGTTCCTTTCATTTTTACGAGTAAAATCTTTTTTCTTAGTAAAATCTCTTCTTTGCCACGCAGGGAGTAAAATCTCTTCTTTGCCACGCAGGGTTCCTTTTATTTTTACGAGTAAAATCTTTTTTCTTAGTATAATCTCTTCTTTGCCACGCAAGGACAACGACAACGCACCTGAGTTCCATCCCCGCAAAACAGCAATACTTCGTCGCTCTCTCCGCAGCTGTGTGTCTATTTAGTAACCTCTAGGGGTCTTCGTGACAGACTAGGGGATATGCAGTCTCCAATTAGTTGTAATTCACTGAGCATTTATATTTCAGTCACAGGTAGGTTTAACGTTTCTTCGTTAGTCTGCTACGTTGCCAGCCTGCCTTTCGCTTTTATAAGGCTTTACTTTGAGGCTGAGACTATCATATTGGTAATTACTAACAGAGAAACGTTTAAGCTGACAATACATAAAGTACACACGGAGAGCTGCAACATAATGGGACGCACAAAGGAGAAATTACCGCGGTCCGGATTACGGCCCGACCACGGTGACGCGCAGGGCTGCCACACCTGCGCATTATGGAAACTGCAAAACACATCCTACTAATATTATAAACGCGAAAGTTTGTAAGTATGGATGGATGTTTGTTACTCTTTCACGTAAAAACTACTGAATGAATTTGGATGAAATAGATAGTTTATAATCTGGATTAACACATAGGATACTTATTATCCATATATTCCCACGGGAACGGGAACCACGCGGGTAAAACCGCGAGCGGACGCTAGTACATACATATATTCATCATAACTATTATCCCCGAAGGGTTAGTCAGAGACTAGGTAATGAGGACAGCAAAAGCAGTCACTTTTCACTAAATAGCGACTGCGTATTGTGCTCCGCGTGGCAGGTGGTGAGCATGGGCTCGCCGCTCTATGCCGTTGGATGTGTGTGCAGTCTTTGGTCCGTTAGTCACCTTTTACGACACCCAAGGGATGAGGTAGTAGTACTCTATGAATGGGCTGCTACCAGCGCAGCACTGGTGGCGGCTCAAACATCAAAATTCTAACATAAAAGCGAGACTTACGTTGGCGAGGCGGGCTCGATGCCTTCGTGAGAGTCTCTCACAAAGACAAAGGTCAGTCGGTCGGAAAGAGACAAAGTTCTCTATCCTTGACGCTTCTCGACCAGTCTCGTCTATGCGTGGAAAGGGTTTGGAGGAGGCCTTTGCTCAGCAGTGGGGCAAATAGGGTGATTCAAAAATATGGAAACTGAACGTGACAATTGGAAGGATAAGACCTCGGCAAACATATTCCGACCAGACTGGAGACTTCTCGTGAAAGGTCCGGTTACAATGAAGAAATGTTGAACATAGAATTAAGAATGTCGTGAGAGTAAATCGCTTGCTTCATTAATTCGCAAATGTAATGCTGTGGTCTCTGTCTATTCCTCCTAAGCCCGCTTAGAAGGATGTTACTTAAATATAAGTGAGAAACAGGCATATCTTTAAGGCTGGAATCATGGAAATCATAAACAACATGGTGATGCAACACACTTCTGCAGTAGCACCCAGGGGGTTTCGTATCTAAGCTAGATATTAAACTCAATACTTTCAATGGACCAAGATGGCCACAGAATTCAATGGACCACAGGCCTCAAGACTGTACCTGTGACCACGCACCATATCATTCCCATTTGCACTGTTTTGCATTAACTTACAAAACATTTATATGATATAGTTTGGCGATCAAATTAAACCAATCTTAATCATAAAGATGCTTGTTCTTGTTTGTGTGTCAGTATTGGGTCGACAACCCTATTCCTACTAAGCATCGAAGCCTTAACGACTACGGACACATAAATCTAGCAAACTCGGGAATCCGGCCAACGCCGCGGTGGATCGTTCGTTAAGAGCCCGGGCGCCCGGGCGGCCAGGGCAGCCCAGGTTCGCCGGGAATGCGCCCTTTGCCCCGATTTGGTCAGAAACGAGTCTCTTATTCTTGTTTCTAAATTAATCAAGTTGGGGGTAGTTCGTTTCAGTTGCAGACGGACGCGTCGGAATGTCCAAATTGTTTTACATTTCAATCGCATACTCTATGGGTTGGGTTTGGAGTGTTTTTGTTATCTTTCGTAAAGTAATTTCTTACAATGAATCTATAACGAATTTCTACCAAAAAGATGAAATAATAACAAGTTTGTGCGTAATGACATTGTCACAAAGTTCGAAATGAAAAAAAATAAATTACAACAGGTTGCGAAATCAATTGAAGTCGCTTTAGGCATGCGACTGATAAGCCTGAGTCTCGGCTCAAGCTTATTAGTCGCCCGTCAGAGGCTTCGAGGGCACTCCAAGGCTAAACAAGGGCGTTCAAGGGCGCTCAAGTGCTACTTGTCGATAAGTGCCCGTTTGACCGACACGCCCGTGAGAATCTTCACAAAAAACAATGAAAAATAGTCTTTGATAACGTAAGCTTTGTTTCAGTTTACGTTTGTTCTAATAGAAACATGTAGGTATAAATTCTACTGAAGACATTTGCCCTGAAGTTAAGTCTTATTTTGCCTAGAATCGGATTTGCAGAGAAAGAAAGATCTGCAAAATACAGGACAAGATAATTCAAGTCAAAATCACTTAAAAGTACCTACCTAACTATAAAATTTCAATGTGAATGAACGCAAACAACAAAGTTGGCCGTTTCTATTGGAACAAGTTTAC
Source organism: Scoparia ambigualis (assembly GCA_963921215.1). Taxonomy (NCBI): domain Eukaryota; kingdom Metazoa; phylum Arthropoda; class Insecta; order Lepidoptera; family Crambidae; genus Scoparia; species Scoparia ambigualis. Next base: position 32,623,258 of record OY992516.1, read on the forward strand.
AATCCATTACAAGTCCGTTACTCGCAAGTTATTAACGATAATAACAATTAATAAAAGCTGTTTCGGTGTTTAAGAAGTTACCGTCAATTTCCGAGGCTGGTAATTGAATATTAGGCTCTGGGCCGGTACAAAATTTAATTTCGGACAGACGTGTCTCCACAGCGCTGCAGACGCGGGGGGAGTGCGGGGGGAGTACTGATTCAAGTGGAATATACGACTCATTCTTTTCTCTTTTTTTGAATTTTTAAACATATTTGTCATACCAATACCTAATAAGAAATACTCGCTAGTATACTCGTACAGGAAAGTCTAACAAAAAGAGATACTTTATTGATTTATTTATTAATTAGAATAAGACGGACTTGGGAAAGACCTTTGCCCAGCCGTGAGACAACATAAGCTAAATACAAAAAAAGGAAAAAGAAAAAAATACAACAAAAATCATAGCAATTCTGTTGTACTGTATTCCTGAAGAATCTTTCGAATCGGTATCCGAGTCATTCGGGCTGATTCCGCGAAGGTCGTCCTTTACAGAAATTCCAAAGGGCTCGCCCGCCAGGCTCCTTTACGGCAGCTACATCTATTTAATTAGTATTGCTTGAAGTAGATATAATACGGTATTATTAAACAATAAATAAATTTATTTACACACCAATTAGGTATCTAGCACAAGACAAGCTTCTTATGAAACTCGTAAATATGTTTAAACTAGAATACTAAACTAAGCGGATAAATATACAAACACATAGAAGAAAAACATCTAGACCCGAAACCAAATTAGAAAAACAGTTTTCTCTAAATTGACCCCGACCGGGTATTGAACCCGGGACCTCAGAAATGGCGCGACGCCAGACCCGGCGTGCTAACCACTCGACCAAGGAGGTCGTCAAATAATATCTTGTTACATCAGAAAATGTGTTTAAGTTTTTGCTAATGTTAGAATAAGTGGGTTACAAACAAACATACATTGCGCCCATTTCAAGGAGGGTAACCGGTAAAGCAAAGCCACAGCCTTCCACTTGTTACGATCCTACCTCACTTCTCCATATAATCTCATAATGCTTCTACAGTTAAGGGTAGGTACTCTTGACCTGACCTTCCACAAGAACATCTCCTATCTAGGGAGTTTTGGTTTTTCCACATAAGGAAACCGATTCTTATCAATCACATTAATTTAGAAAAGGCGCGGTGCTTTATCCTACAATAGAAAGTATAATGAAGAAGGAGCAAACCTCAACTTCGTGATATTACAGCATACATATAACCTTATACTCAGTCTATTATTAAAACGCGTGGCATGTTTCATTCATTCCCATTCATTCGGGCCGTCGAGCAGTGGAGTCGTGGAGTGCCCGGAGTGCCATACACGCGCACAATCAAAGCTGTACATTAATTACTGGAATGGTTGCTGCTCCATCATTCATTCATTCATTACGCGAAACAAAACCTCTACTGAAAACACAGGACTCACAAATAACATGCTAAAATACAATTTTTATTTTCCATTTGCCATTCTTTAGAGGTAAAGGGCTTGTTATTTGTTTGGACAGTGATTCGCTAACGAGAGACTAACGAACACATTTCATTGTTACACGCGACGTGGGGACGCGGGGCCATTCGCGCCCATTCGGAGGGCTTCCCAGGACTCCCATAAATGCGGCCGGTTTCATCAACATTTCTTTCATTTTTATTTATCGTTGCGTAACGTTTCAACGGCACTTTCCACTTACCTTCGCACGAAAAGTTTCACTTGCTTACATAAGGCTTCGCAGGATAACACATAACAGCGCGTTCAAAGTTAGGACTTTTAACGAATGTTGTACAGACAGAACATTAATTTGATAGAAGGAACATTTTACGTAAAAGATAATAAAACCTGTAAGTTTATGTTACTCAATCTCCCGATATATACCTAGCCAGCTGTGACGCCGGATGGTTTCCGGCCACTGCAGCCCATGGATGCTCACGACACCGAGGGCATCAATCACGCGCGCAACCACCATCCAGCTTAAGTACCTGATTGGGCCTCTGTGCTCTGCTGTGCTCTGTAATTTCACTGGACCTATCCCACAAACCGGGACCTAAGAATGTAATGCCATGTCGGTTAGCGGCAGAAACAGGTACCTATTCGGGATTATGGCAGAATCCTACCACAGTGCAAGGTGCCATTGTTCCAGTGGGCCGACCTAAGCCCAGCAGTGGGACGTACACACCGATGCACAAATTGGCCATCGGCCGGGTGGACGAGGGACACAATTTGATTTCCTCTCCGCCTATTGTTCGAGTTTACTGAAATGCGCAAAGTCGCCATTTTGCACAACAGATAAATCTATACGCAATTGAATTCCCTAAGACAAATCGTTACGCCCCGCGATGCGCTGTGAATTTCAATTTATTTAATTATTAAACGAAGCATTGTTTTAAATGACGAGCTGTGCCGAATACTTTCTAAACATTATATATACTTACTACACCGAGAAATAGTAGGCAAATAAAATTATAATTTTACGGTGTACACACTACGAGTATACGAGTATTTAGCGGCCGCCCGCGACTTCTTCTGCGTGAACAACCCGATTTTCAGAAATACAAACCATGTTCAGATAACGGATAAAATGTTTACTAGAAAAAAAATGAACCAGTCTCAGGAAGCTCGAGTGGGATTCGAACCCACGCAGCGTAATCAAGCTACTAGGAAAATTTCAGCGAGTCTTTTGGGGTCTCGGTAGCTCAGCGGTTAGAGCAGTGGACCGGCAATCCGAAGGTCGTGGGTTCGAATTCGAATCCCAATCGAGCTTCCCTGAGACTGGTTGATTTTTTTTCTAGTAAACATTTTATCCGTTATCTATATAGCACTGTAAATGCAGAATTTCAATAATAAACATGTCCAGATAATTACAAAAACAAAAAAAAGATTTAGCCAAATAGGTAGGTGCAGCCGTTCTGAAACGTCCTTTGGCGAGCACACTCGTGGCAATTGACCTATAGCTAAATACTTTTGTGGAAACGATAACTTTCACCGTAGCAAGTTTAACAACATGAATCATATTTTAACACTACGTACCTACACTTCACATGGGTGGAAGTTTTAAAAGTTTAAAAGGTGAGCCATCTCTTTAACAAACGGAGGGGCTCCGCATTTGTGCCGGGGGGACCTCCGCATAACAGACTATTTTATTTTTGATGAGAAGCCAATTTAAACTTTAAATTCTACGAAAAAAAGCACCTTAAGCTCAACTACCTACCCATATATTAATAAATCTTCCAAATTTCTCCATCTCAGGGAAAAGTCCGTGGTCGAGATAGAAACCTAATATTTCCATTAAAATGGCAAGTTTCATTAAACAACTATATCTATAGTTTTAGTCTAATACTAATAACAAAATAACGCGACAGAGTGATACAAAAAATCCTGTAACGGTATTCAGGCTTTAAATGTTCAACAAATCACAACACGACCGCACAGTAATTTAATATAATATATATGGGATAGGTATGGGATTATTTCATAATTTTTACAACTTGAACTTACTACTACTTACTAATACTTTGGTACAAAAACCTTCATCGCGCAAAGAGAGTCTGCTTGAATAGCACTATTGAGCCTTTGCGGTTATTCACCGCCTCTGATTGTGCAAACAGGCGTTTCAGTCTCCTTTGTGGCGACCAGTTTTATTCCGCATCTAATATTCACGCACAAGCTCGTGAAACTAAACGCCGCCATTGTTATTTATAACCGTCCGTCCGTCCGTCGGTGCTCTCTAACAAAACTATTTGTTCTGTGAACCAATCCGCTTATAACTTATTTTATACGGAGCTCCGCAAACAGAGCTTAATGAAAATCGGCAGAATACAAAACGAGAGCTGCTACTGTAAGATGCTTAGGCGTTACGGAGGAAATTCTAAATTGAGATCAATTTAACAAGTTGCTGTATTATTATGGAACTGGCGCTTACGTACTCCTCACTATTCACTAACCTTTCTTGATCTTAAATATGTTAAAGGTATATACGCTTTTGCAACTACAATTTTACGAGGCCGTGAGCGATGGCTAACAGGCCTTCCGGAAAATTGTGTAAAATACACTGAAAGAGTTTCATTTTGAATAAACATAAAACCTATAGGCTTGAGACTTGGACTATGGCAGAGAACTGATTCTGCGGTCCTCGGTGCCTAGAATCTGGCTAAGCCTTAGGGGATATATTAGCAGTGAGTGTATGTATGTATGTATGGGCTTGATGCAAATGCAGTTACAGCGTTGTCGAAAATACTCTGCTTACTTTTTACTCTTACTCAGCTTATTTTAGATTGCCAAATCACTTTTGGAGTGATATTTAGATAACTATCACTCCAATAGTGAAGTGGAAATCCAAAATATCAAATTAGTAATTGAATCTGGCAACACTAAGACGAACTTTAATTTACGACCTTGGAGTTGACGCTAAAAACTTGGGACACAATGGAGGTCGTTTGCGCCGCGGCGATGTGCGACGCTCCGATGTTCCATTTGCGTGTGGGACACGGCGGGAGCGCCCAGCGGGGGGTAATAAAAACATATATTCAAGAAACTTAATTAAAAGCACTCTGAATAGTCCAAAACATGTTTTGAACCTACCACCCATTTAGAACGTAATTTTTAGCCGTAGACAAAAACGGATACGAGAAATCACATCTATAAACAGAAGTGACGATAAAGAGCCGGTTGCTAATAAGAAATAGTTTCAGAATCAAGAGTAGTTTAGCTGCTCGTCAGTCCCAGTGGTTCAGATCAGAGTAATCTAAACTAATCAGAGTAATCTTTATTTACAAATCAGTCATGCATGACTGAACGTGAGATATTAATATAAATAAATGAAACATTTATGTAAGATCACATTGATCTTCATCTAGAAAACAACTCAATCTTGGTTGTAGTAGCACTGCTTGTCGATTTCAAAGTCAAAGTAAAAAATTCTTTATTAAATATAGTTTCTTAAGAGCTGTGTGACGGCGACTCGTTATTAAAAGAATACTACCAACCCATCTCTATCTTAGGTGTCGTAAAAAGCGACTAACGGACTGAACACTGCACATACATCCAACAGCACATGCGGTGATGGGCGTCACCTTTCACGCTGAGCACATGTGCAGTTGTTATTTGGTGAAAGTGGACTGTGGCAGTGGACTGCTTTTGCAGTCCTCAATGCCTAGTCTAGCCTAACCCTTCAAAGTCAAACTCAAAATATATTTATTCAATCAACTCAATTAATAAGTACTTTGAATCGTCCAAATCTTTTTATCCTACCACCCATTCAGGACGTCGTTTTATAACTGTGACAAGAAACCACACAAGCAACATTTACAAAAAAAAAATATTTAATTTTTTTTATTATTTATTTAGGAACAAACAGTTACATATTTTTTAAATTAAATCAAACAAATTATTACTTATAAACCTAAAGTTCCCTAAATTAAACACATAATTAGATAAGGCAAACAAACTGTACAAAGAATACATAGCAGCAATATACGTAATACCTATTAAATAAAAAAACCAACAAACAATTTAACAATAAGTACCAAAATGACGCACAGCGAGCCCCGCCCGGCCACCGGGACCGGGACCGGCCACGGCCAGTTACGCCATTACGCCAGTAACAGTTCACTGCGCCTAGGGACAGACGTGCTCGCTGTGACAATACAAAACATTGATATAACACAGTTAAATTACAAAAACTACACTACAATATTTTAAGCAAAAGACACGAAGGCCTCAATGAGAGACTAAGAAAATAACAAGAACTAATTAAATAACATATTTCTACGAGGTAAGTACATATTATGTAAGATTAACATATCTAAAGTTGAAATTAAATGTTTTCCTAAAGGAGAACGCGTACTGGCGTACAACCCCACAATGTTCACGTTTTGGTACCATATTTGCATAGTTGGTTCCTTAATTTTTTCTCATTATTTTCCAGTAAATGTTATATTTTTAGAAGTCCGGGGTAAAGAAAAATCTTAAAGCGAAATAATAATACTAAAACTAATAACGAAACGCATTTCAACTAGCAGATACTATACGCAAAACAAAAATCTGCTGTCAGAGTTGCCTGTTATAAAAATATCGATTAATCGATTTTGAAATCGATTCTCAAATAACTAATTAAAACTTATTAGTGTATGTTGTTTTGATTAAAAACCTATTTGTGCAACTATTATAGAGCTTAAACCTATACAATTACAGACTTTTTATTTTAAAATAGTTGTGTTTGCGCCACAGCGCAACGAATAATAGCCGTCTCTGCGCCGGCCAATCAGAGGGAAGTGACAAGTATACCGGACGAACCTTTTGGACCGCGGGCATCACGCGGTCGCCCAGTCAGTGTGCTAAGAGCGTTCAAGGCGAACCCACGCGTCGCGCGCGCAAGAACTCAGCCCGTGATCACGTCAGATATGTGCTCAGTGTGTGTTCAGTGAGAGCGCTCCGTTTACCAGCTCAACTACCCCTAACCCCTAAAACGACCAGTGCCTTCAGTGAACTGTGTTTGTGTGTTGCCGCCCTCAAGCCCGCCGCCCGCGCCTAGAGTGCCAGCCACCTTCAGCTCCAACCAGATCCAGTGACCACAGCTCGGACCCCGGTAAGTTCCTTACCACCTCCCGCCTAACAATCTTTACTCTGCCTTTTTTACTCTGCTGTATTTGGCGGTCCTTCTGACCCGCGAATACATTTTGGTCCTTCGAGCCGGATTACATACCATACAGTCCACTTAATATCACCCTACCCTACACATTTCATTTTTTTTTTGCCTCGACTCGTGCCGCCACCCATACACGCCTACACAACTGCACATAACACCCACACAATGCACGCGCGGGCCGGGCCCAGCCCAAACACCCCTTACTGCCCTTACTGCAGGACTAGGTGGCATAGATTGATAGCGTGCGCCCGCTACAATGCCCAACCGACACAAGGTCGGTGGGACTTTGTAAAGGCGCGCGAGCGGTGCCAGAAGTGCCTGGGCCCACATTACCCACAGGAGTGTAAGTCGGTGAAGGGTTGTAGTGTGTGGCAACGCCGAGCACCACACGTCCCTTCACCGACCGGACGACGCCACGCAGCACTACCAGCCGGAATCGGCGGCGCGGTGGCTCCCGCCCCATCTGCGGGACACTCCGGCACAACGACCCATCGACAGCCCGCTGCATGCGTCCGCGCACGCACAGCAGCCGTCGCAGCAGTAGGTACACGTCACCTTAGGTATTCAGCCCACATTATTTATACAGTCCACTATTATATATATATAGGATAACTATTTCAGCCCATTAACTATTTCATTACATTTCAATCGAGCGCCAAGGTTCAGCCATAATCAGAACCTAACTTTATTTTAATTTTCAATTTAAATACAGAATGATACATTGTTCGGTAACTTAGTAGTTAAATTATTACGTTACGTAGGGTAATGTAACAAGAGAAGGTTTCCCGTTTTATTACGTTGCGTGTGGTATTATGACGAGAGATTTGTTTTCCCGTTTTATTTTGTAATGAAATTTTTATGTTCGTGTCGTGTTAAATCGGCTCAGATCTCGTGCATGCTCACCACAAGAGCATAGTACTTCTACACACGTGCACCCACACATCAGCCTGCAGCGCGGGCATCACGCGGTCGCCCAGTCAGTGTGCTCCGACCATTCAAAGAGAACCCACGCGCGCGCGCGCGCGCAAGAACTCAGCCCGTGAACAACCATGTGTAAAGTGTATGTGAATTAAGAGCGTTTTGTTTACCAGCTCAACTACCCCTAAAACGCCTACGACCAGTGCCCTAAAGTGAAGTGTGTGTGCTACCGCCCTCTCCAGCGAAAGCCCGCTGCAACGCCCGCGCCGTTAGCGCCAATCGCCCGTACCTGCCGGCGACACCCGATCGCCCCAGATCAACCAGCTGTTCCCGGTAAGTCATTCCTTCCTTCAGCCTTCCTGCCTTCAGCCTTCAACCTCGTCGCATGTTGGTGCCTTAAGCGCCAACAAGTTGATTTTTTACTTTTGATATTTATAATTTATATTATTTTTAAGATTGATTATCTTATCGATTTGTATCTCGTAAACAGACGAATAAAACTACTTGCAACACTGTTGATGTCAATCATTGAGCTTTTGGTCAACGTCTAACGTATATTTAAATTATGTGTTTTAATTTAAAAGTTCCTTCCTACCTATTTTGCGAAAAGCCGCTTTGTGAATGTGCTAATGAAATGAACACAAACAATATTGTGTTGTGCTGCACTTTCGTGATAGTTTTACTGTCTGATTGGGTGATACATTACCATCACAATGTCGAGTATGCAATGCATTTCGATTGAATCGCAGGCGGCATTTACTGACGAACGAGAGTCAAGCCTTAGTCGACACTATTCGTTTTTGATCATATCCCTGAGAGGTAAGTCGTACATAGTACGAAAATGTCGTCAACCATTTTAGACATCTAAACCGAGAGCGAGAACACATGGTACATATTTGGTGCAGCAATGCACCGCTGTATCGGTTACTACTATTTTGTTGATTTTTTAGGCAACACCTGATTATATTTGTCATGCTTCCTGGGAATTAGCAACCCATTCCATTGTATCTGAAAGTAAAACTACAAGGCATGTTGGCCATCGCCAAGACGAGTTGTATGTGGACGTTCTATTTTAAGAATGAGCAGACGAAGAGTTTTCTTTCAAGAGCCAAATGAAGAGGAACAAAGGATGACTAACATAATTTCGAATTGGATTAGACCACGAGAGGTAACACCTTACATGTATTTACTTATTGACTACCTCCGTGGTGGAGTAATATGTGCAATGGTTTTCGTGGTGATACCTACTTTGAGTTCCTGGGTTTGAATCCCATTAGGGGCAAATGTTTCTATGACGAATACGAGCATTTGTACCTGAGGCCATGACTATTTACCTATATAATAATTCTACTAAATACATATATATACCATACATTCCGATTCCCATCGGCTTCCCTATAAGAAATCCCACTCCAGGGATCCACCATGCAGATCTTAATAATTATGTCAGTAATTAGTGCCACCAATGAGTTAAACATTCCATGTTTATTATTGTCTGATTTGTAAATTCTTGGCCGGCTTACCTTCGCCGTATTTCCCCAAACACATCCCTCGCCACTATTATTACTATTATCACAACTGCATTTTTACCCATTGGCCTAGTATAACATATTACAAGCCTTCCAGTGCTTACTTCGGGGCTAGGCCACTGACCTACTTAAACTATCAATTTGTTACCTGAGACACTCAAGATAGTAAATATTTAGGTCAGCATTCTTGTAATAAAGAGAGGTCAGCGGGCTAAGCTAATTGGTGTAAGATTTAAAAAATATTTACTTTACACTCTGTTACTTTTGTAATTTAATTGTGATTTTTTACTTCAGCTTTCTTCAGAAAATGAAGCTTGTGTTCCTTGTTGGCTCCGAGCTCAAAGAGCTTCACGTAGAAGTGGACAGCCAGAGTTTTAACTGCATTTTGGGGCTACGAACTGTTGGGTGCTGCTCACAGATTTGCTCGCCATGAAGGCATGACTAGACCTGCTCCACTTTTCGATGATGTTATTTTAAGAGTGCCATTAATTACTTTATAATTTAATATTAAATATGTGACCATACTAAATTATTGTTTTATTTCCACTGAGCAAATGCTAATATGGAAAAACATTACTTGTCTGTGTGTATGTACAATTGTGAAACTTCCCTGTAGAAAGACCAGTCGAGTTTCTGATTTATTTAAAATGTTTTCATCATATTTTTTTGTATTATATTATATTGTTTGCCTTTGATGAAGTAATTTATTAGTAGTATCTACTGGGAAGATCTTCGATTGTAAGTACTGTAAATATAAGTAAGTATGCATTCTGAGCAGTACCTAGTAGACTAATATAATATTCCTATCTCAAAGACAATTATTTTAACCACTAGCTTCCGCCCGTGGTTTCACCCGCGTGATTCGCGTTCATATAGGAATATCGGTATAAAAAGTAGCCTATGTTACTCTTCGTTCTTTCAAAGATCAAGTCAATTGGTTGCTTAGTTTGGGCGTAAAGTAAGGATAAATTCGCATTTATAATAATAAATATGTAGGATAGGAGATGATTTCAACTTAATGTTGGTATAGGTAGGTAGGTAGTCTATAGTTGAGACCTCTAAAGTGGGCACGTGTATACCTACTTCTATTGTTTACATCTACCCAATGATATAGTTTATAATATCATTGCATCTACCTATGACTTTCATCATGTTTTAAGTATTTTGCTGTTATTTATCAAAACACAGATGGGTAGCTATGTCTGTTTGTGTTTTAAATAACTAAGCACAAAGATCTGGATAATCACAGTCGCAGCAGTTCCTGATAGGTATCCTATCCTATCTATCTTCTAGAATCTAGAACTCGGGCTAACAATACATAGGTACCTACTTACTTAATTAATATTGAAATGCACTACTTAAGTACCTACCTACCTATTTTAGTTCGATTTACGATTGATCTATAAATCAATCAATCAAATCAATCAATTCATTTTCAGATTTAATTATTTATTTTGTTACTGTCAGAAATTCAGAATCATTGTCCGTCCCTCCCTGTCACTCAACTGTCAATGTCAATCAAATACATTTTATAGGGAAAAACCTAACCTTAATTTTTTTTCGAAATACAAGTATATCTTTTAAACCCCAACATTTAAAATTCTGTTAATTTATGTAGTAATTCTCAATAATATAATCTACCAAATGTGTAAGTCTCATTGCCAAACATGAAAATTGTAGGCCTGTTCAAAATCTCCATAGTACCCTGCCATTGTCCTTTAAGTTGTTTTTCCAGTTGAAAAATAAAAGATTTGGCTACTTGAATCATCCTAGTGCATACATGATCGTATTTGCTGTTGTATTATAACGCGGAAAGGATGCTGCCGATAAAAACACATACCACTACATGTCCATAGGCCATAAACTTTGGGTAAGATGTTAACAAAATTATGTGACTTATCTGTCGTTTTGTTTACATTGCAATATGGTTATTTAAAAATATACATATTTTTTTTTTCAGGTTTGATATTAAAAAGTGGATGAGCAGTATCAAGAAACAGCAAATAAGTTGATAAAAACAAGCTTATGAAAAACACAATCTCATTAAGATAAACCAAACAGGCCAAACCAAACAGGCCACAGGTCCTAACTTAATACAAACAGTAAGTTAAAAAACAAAAAATCATTATAGGTAAAAAATTATGATAAGTTAGGTGCACTATTATAATAATATTTTATTATTATTTTAAATTTATGTGTCAAGGTCATGGTCATGGATGAGTTCAGTGATGCGATGCTTAAACCTAACTAATGAGGTCTCAAAAATATCGACATTATTATATATGTCATTATACAAAGCACAGGATCGTTTTATAAAGCTGTTGCTTCCATAACAGGTTTACTCGCTTTCACAGTAAACAATTCTTTCTTGCGAGTAGTTCTCTCTTGCCTTCTAGGCACGCGAAAATATATATTCTCTAAAAGATAAGGAGCGTCGACCATATCATGTAATATTTTAAATAAATATGTTATATCTATAAGATCCCGTCAACGCCTGAGAGATACAATGTTGTGGAAAGCAAGAGAGGTCTCATAGTCAATATGTGGATTGCCAGTCCTGTAATCTAGTGATCTAATAAACTTTCGTTGTACCTTCTCAATTTTATCCTGATGTACTTGATGGTAAGGATTCCAGACAGGGCTTGCAAATTCTAGCCAACTACGTATGTAACTATTAAAGAGTAATTTGTATGTTGCGGGATTTTTAAAATGTCTACCTATGCGCAATATGAAGCCTAAGAACTTGAATGATTTATTAACAATTTTATCAATGTGTGGAACAAATGTAAGACTAGAGTCCATTATCACGCCTAGATCCCTGATTTCAGTTACACGGTTTAAGATCCTTCCACACAACTTATACGGGAATTCAATTGGATTTCTTTTTCTAGTGAAAGTAATTGTGTGGCATTTGTCTGGATTTAAAAACAAATTGTTTCTATTACAGAAGTCCTCAAAGTTACTTAAGTCGCTCTGTAATAATAAAGTGTCTGACGTGTCTCGTATAACTCTGAAAATTTTAGTGTCGTCTGCATAAAGGAGCACGTTGGAGTGACTTATGGCCTTGGTAATATCATTCACATACAAAACAAAAAGTAATGGCCCTAAGTGGGACCCTTGCGGGACTCCTGAGGTCATGTATTTGTATGTGGAACGATAGCCAGATAGTACGACAGCCTGACTACGATTTCCTATGTATGGTTTGATCCAACGAAACAGATCGCCGTGAATACCTAGCTGCCAAAGTTTAGTGAGTAGAGTATTATGGCAGATTTTGTCAAAACACTTGGCAAAGTCTGTGTATATAGCATCCACTTGAACGTTTTTATCCATTGCCTCCAACAATATTTCTGTCGTATTTAACAAATTACTCTCCACGCCACACGCCTCTTACAGAAGCCATGTTGAGTAGGTGTAATAACTCGCTTAACAACGCCAAGTAATTGCTCAGTGACAATTTTTTCCTGTATTTTGCCGAATTGACACGGCTTTGAAATGGGTCGGTAGTCAACTATGTTTTGACTAACAGCACCTTTAGGTATCGGTGTTATCAAAGCACGTTTCCATTCGTGTGGTACAACGCCAGTACTAAATGATTGCTTAAATAAATGTAACAAAGGAGCAGTTAACGAATCGGCACAATTTCGTATGAATAGAGGGTGTATGCCATCTGGACCAGCTCCTTTATTCGTATTAATATTTTTTAAATACTTATTTAAATTATTATAGGTTAACTCAATGGAGCTTATGTCTAATAAAGTGTTTTCAGGCGTATCCGTTATGTCATAGGCTGCATTACCTGTGCTACTTACATAAATTGAGTGGAAATGTTCGCTGAAATAATTACAAATTTGTTTACCATCATTACTGCTTTGTCCCTTAAAACTCATAGTTTCAGGTAACCTATTATTTGCTTTTATAGCTTTTACATACGTCCAGAAATACTTAGGTAAAGTTTTTATTTTATTTTCGGCATAATTTATGTAACTATTATAGCATTCTCTTTCCATGCATGCAGCTCGTTTTCTTAGCACCTTAAAACTTTGGTAATCTAATGGGTTTCCATATAATTTCCATAACTTGTGAAATTTTCTTTTTTCGTTTAGAATTTTTCGCAAAGGTTTAGTCTGCCATATAGGAATAGAATTTTGAGATCTGAATTTACCTGGAACATACTTAGATATGAGGTTGTTTAAAATAAAATAAAATTTAGAGACACATTCCTCTAATGTAATTTTTTTTAAATGTTGAGTCCAATTTATACTGTTTATTTCATTATTAATTAAACTGTAATCAGCTGCACTGAAATTATAATTATAAATTAACGCTGGTCTTAATTCAGTAAACTGATTAATATTTATACGGATTTCTATGGATTTGTGATGTAAATCTTCCTGAGTTAAGGGGTGAAAACAACCATTACCAAGTCCAGGATTCGATTACTAGCATTGTGAATGCCGTTAAATTGCTGAAGACCAGTAAATGCAAGGAAGTCATTTAGAGTGTTGACCGAACTGTCACAGCTCCTCTGTAATAACTTACTAGGAGTGCAACCATCTATCCATACGGCGTTGGTAATATTAAAGTCACCTATTAACAAGAAAGTGTCATCCGGGGGTTTAAAAATGTCACTAGCTATGGCGAAAAAGGACTCTAAAGTGTTACGATAACTAGGACCGTGCGGTATGTAAACACACGCGATGTTTAGATAATTATTGTTATTTGTATTGAGAGGTATAGATAGCCAAACGCAGTCTGAGGAGGCGCGCGGTGGGATCGGCCAGTCCCGGCGCTGGGGTCGCAGGTTAGTGCGCACTGCGACCGCGACACCGCCACCGCGTTTCGCGCCGCTATCCGCCTGCGAGCGGTCGCATCTAAATACTGCGTACCTGCCGTCGAAATACTCTCTGTCGTAAAAGTCGGGAGTCAACCAACTCTCGTTATAGATATGAAATCGTAGTCAGATGTAGTTATTTGTGATAGAAAATCGTGTGATTTTGTTCGCAAGCCCCGAACGTTCTGGTAGTAACATAACAGACTTTTTGTTGTGGAATTCATCTAGTTTTAGTTAAATCATATAAAATTATAAATAACTGATTTTTAATTTTAACTAAAGGTACAAATAAACTGAAGAAATAATTTAGAAAAAATAAATAATTTAGATTCAAATATTGAAAGCAAAAGAAAAATAATAATAAATCTCTTATCACATCACTGGACTCATTGACACATAATGAAATTAGGTTTACGCAAAAAGCGACCTTTTGTTTACTACAATAATGGAAGTTAGATAACAATAAATAAACGGAATAATATATTAGAATTGTGTGTACAATAGAAAAAACAATGTAAGTTAGTCATTTTAATTTGGACAGGTCAGACTCACTGCTTATAATTGTGACCCCGGATTTGTCATTCTTTCTCATGAGTATCTTGCAGTCCCTTATCCACAAGTAAGAATAGCCCAAATCGGACTTAAGCTGCCTAGCCTGTTTCAATAGTAACTTGTTTCGCGGGGTGAGGTGATCGGATACATAAATATTTTGTTTAGGACCCAGGAGATTGATGTCCGTGGTAGCGAGGCCACGTCGTGAGCGAACCGCAGCCAAGAGTTTGTCCTTAGCGATGCGACGCGTAGATTTCACGACAATAGCGGGGGGTCGCGGGTTACCCGCCGTAGGACCCGACGCCGCCGACGACGCATCACCCACCTCGAAACGTCTCACACGCATAATGCCGTCTATGTCACGCTCATCCAGTGCGCAACCTACCATATTGCTGATGGTATGCAATAGTGTATGGAGATTCTCACCGGCAGCAACAGGTATCACAGATATCTCGACATTGTTCATACGTGACAGTTGATCCCGCCTATGATTTTCACTTTCTAGAACAGCAATCGTTTCTCTGGCGGAATCCAAATCCGACTTTAATTTTGGTATCATACAAACTTTTTTTTCTGTTTCGATGAGTCTGTCCTCTATAGTGCTAAAACGAGTCTCCATGTCATTAAATTTTTTATTTAGTAATCATAATCATAATCATAATCATAATTTTATTTGCCATAAATAGGGTACAATACAGTTGGTCAAAGAATACAATGTCGCTTAAACCTACTTAGCCGTAAGCTACAGCATGCAAAATATTTAGGTACAGAAATACTTAGTTTAACTAAATAGGGTCTATGCATCCACCACATCGCGTCTTTCTACTTATGTTTTAAAAATTCATCAACCGAGTAAAATGTATTTTCAAGCAACCATTGACGCAGGACACTTTAAAATTTTCTCAGCGGCAAACATTTTATGTATTCTGGTATTTTATTGAAAATGGTAATACACATCGCATAACAATTTTTGAGGAAGCGCTTTGTTTTAGGCACTGTGTCTAATACTAATCTGTTTGGATCTCTGTTACTCCTACATGTTAGGTCCTTAGACTTCGGAAACTTATCTAAACGCTGGTATGTAAAGACTGCCACATCGAATACATATATGCATGGCAATGGGAGTATATTTAAAAGTTTAAAATATGGTCGACAGGGTTCATCCGGCGCTATGTGACATATTGCGCGTACACACCTTTTTTGCGCAATAAATGCCTTTTTAATTTCGGTACTGTTACCCCAAATTAGTAGCCCATATCTCAGAACCGATTCGACGTAGGCGAAATATGTAGTAAGCGCAGTGTTTCTACATGCTACCATGCTAAGTTTATATAGAGCATATGCAAATCTATTTAACTTGTTGCATACCTTTTCAACATGATCCTTCCAGTCAAATTTTGAATCCAAAATTATACCCAAGAATGTCACATTATTAGCCGTCCTGAGAGTTTGTCCGTTAAAAGTAATGTCAATAGCGTGATCCTTAAAATTATTAAAATTAATGAGGTTGGTCTTAGATAAATTAACTCTAAGATTATTATTATGCAACCAGTTTGTCATTAACGACAAACTCTCTAGTATATCTGCTTCGTGTTGCCGTATAGAGGCATCGGGATCCGATGCTACCACTATAGATATATCGTCTGCAAATAGTACAATTTCATGTTTAGTTACAGGAGCAATGTCGTTAACATATAGTAAAAATAGCAAAGGCGATATGACGCTACCTTGTGGAACGCCATATATATTTCGTTTGAATTTCGATCTTACTGTCACTGTATTATTTTTACCATCCAGATATTCAATTTCGACACATTGGTACCTGTCTCTTAAATATGAACGAAACCAGTCAGATGCGGGTCCTCTCACCCCGCAGCTTTCCAGTTTTCTGAATAAAATCTCATGATCAACCAAGTCGAAAGCGGAGGACATATCAAGAAACAGTACAGTAGTTTTCATTTTATTATTTACGTTATGTAGAACGCTGTTAACTAGGTGAAAAACCGCGTGTACCGTGTTTTTATTTTTTTGGAAGCCATATTGATTTTCCTGGATAATGTTGTGCTGTGTCAAAAATGATATAAGCTTTTCATTCATGACCTTTTCAAATATTTTAGCAAATATCGATGTCAGTGTAATCGGCCTATAGTTCGCTACTTCTGATGCGTCTCCCTTTTTATGCAACGGTTTTATTATGGAATATTTTAACTTATCTGGAAAAGTTCCTGTTTCTAATGAAAGGTTAATGAGGTACGTTAGTATCCGCAACAATTTATTGTTACAAGCTTTTATAACTTTTGTGTTTATAGAGTCGTAACCTTCCGATTTCAAATTTTTTAAGGACATTATAATTCTATGTATGTTTTCTTCGTCTACTGGTGTTATGAAGATCGAGTTACTCGAGTGATTGTGATTGCAACTATATGTCAATTTATTAATCATATTGTTTGTTAAGTCAGTTTTGTCGGTGAAATAATCAATAAGCTTATTGGCAATGTCAGATGGTTTCAATATGTCCATTCCATTATATGTCAATTTGTTTATATGTTTTCTTGAGTTAAATTGTCCCATTTCATTCCTTATTACTGTCCATGTCGCCCTTACTGTATTTTGACTGTTTAAAATGTATTTTCTATTCGACAGTTTCTTTGCCTGGATTATGCATTTTTTTAATAATTTGTTATAAATTAAATATTTCTTACGGTCATTTGTAGTTTTACTTGAATAATATTTAAATCGTAGAGTTCTATTCCTTTTGCAACTTTTAGCAAGTCCCCTAGATGTCCATTTTAATTGTTGCGATTGTTTTATTTTTTTTTTGATCTTTGGAAAGCAGAGATCATAAAGGAGCCGAAAAATGTCATAGAAACTATCAAATGCAATATTTAAATCCCTATAATTATATGTATCTGAGAATGAAATCATTTCTAAATAACGCTTAAATCTTTCAACATTTTCCGTGGTGTAAGATCTTTTAAATATAAAATACTCCTTTAAAATAGGTTTTAAAAGGGTAATCTCATATTTGAGTACTTGAGCGGTGTTGTGGTCAGAAAGACCGAGCGGGATCGTCATACCATGCCCATCTCTTATGTTACTTATTATTAGATCCAAGCAGGAGTTTAGTCGAGTCGGTACATCTATATATGAGTAGAGGTTATACTTTTTTAAAATGTCTTTTAATCGTGTTGTGTACTGATTTGCTTCCAACATGTTTAAATTAAAATCGCCTACAAGAATAATGTTTTTCTTGCTGAATTTGAAGAAAAATTTATGAAGCAATAAGTCAACTTTTTCTAAAAAGTACTCTATGTGCCTTTTTATTTTTGAGGGTATCCTGTATATACAGACAATTATTGTATTACTTGGAGCTACGTTTACAGCACAGAATTCAAAGTGAAACATCATAATGAGTTCATCAAAATAGTTGATGTTTTTATATTCTATACCTTTTTTTATTAAAATACAGGCTCCCCCTCTTTTATTATCCCTAGAGTAATTACTTGCTAGTTCGAAACCGTTAAGGTGTATATTTTTAGTATCTGTACTTTTAACGAACGTTTCTGTAAAACACAATACGTCCGGGTCTGTCTGATTTTTTAATTTCAATTCTTGTAGTGTCAATTGTATTAAGTCTTTTTTTGATATTAAGCTATGGATGTTTTGGTGGAACACAGTAAAAGTGTAACTAAGTTTCGGATCGAAAAAAAACGTTCTGAGCGTCCTGTACCTGATCTAACTGCAAAAGTACCACCTTTTCTTTTGGTTGTTTGGGGATTTCGGGGGTCGTTCCTTTAGACATTTTGTGTAAATAAAATGGTATAGTACCTTTTTTTAAGTTATGCGATGTATTTGCACCAGATTTCCTAACTGCTGGTCTATTAATATGGTTTTTTAAGCTGCTGGGCAATAAATATTGATTTTTATATTCGATGTAGTCGATGCACAGATTCACCCTGCAACATAGATAACCAATGTAGGTGTTCTTTTGAGGATTATACGAATTCATATCAACAACAGTACAATTCACAAAATGCTTCGTCCATAAATGTAAATTATAATTCAGTGTCCTAACATTGAGGGTAGCGTTAAAGTTTAACGGTAACACATAAGTAATATTTTTACAAATTTTATTAAGAATTATACAGATGTTCGAATGTAAAATGTGAAAATTGCTATCATTGCTGCCAAAGCCCAAAATCACAATGTCATTTAAAGTGATAGATTCTACAATATTATTAAAGTAATTTAATATCTCAGTACTTGTGGCACCGGATAGTATATGCGCCATGGGTATGTATTTGTCATTCCATTTTCCTTGACGTGATGTGACTAAAGCAGCCGCTAAACCTCTTAATTGTTCATCTCCTAAAATATGAATTTTTCTGAGATTTGTCGGGGTTGTGAGGTCGCTAGCGCCATCTGTTGGTGGTTTTATGAGGTTCTCATTTGATTTATCTAGTTTGTTCAGTTTTGGTGTACTCTTTACGGGTGAGTCAATCTTCGGTATTTCCGGCAAAGTCACTGAACTGCAGTGGTCACGTTCTGGATATTAGTATTCATTGTAGAAAAATCGCTTCTAAATGCTCTTAACTCCTGAAGAATATCAGCCATGCTTGCCACCGCGATGACTGAGGAATTGGTTGAAGTGCCCACATACTCTAAACTGATGTCGTCGCAGGACATATCCGCATCCGCTGCCGGCTGTTCGAAATGCCTTCGGGTAGGTGTTTCGTCGCCCTTTGGACGTCTCGTTACCATGTTACATTTGGGACATAACCAGTTGTTCTTAACGGTCGAAGAGGTCTGTGGCAACACATTCAAACATTTGTAGTGGTAACGCCCCTTACAACCAACACAGACCAAAACCTCGCCACGACTTATCTTATTATTACACGCTAGGCAATTCATCGCTTGTATAAATTGTATATAGTAAAATAAATAATATATATCCTGTCTATCCAAAAAGTTTTTTTATTGGAACCCCGCCGCTCAGAGTTCGATAGTAGTACAGGCGCGTCTGCGGAGCTCTGCTCTTTGCCGGATGACGCAGTGAGGTGCCTGATGACGCGCAGAGGTGAGACGCAGGCGAGTATCGCACTTAACACTGTGTGCAGGCAGCGGACACGGCGGACGAGATTCGCTTGTATGAGCACTCTCACAAAATTCGAGAAGGTAGATTTCGAATGAAGCCGTAATCACTTTGCTTTAATAATTGAATCAAAAACGCTTATAGATTGCACTGAAAATCACACAATTTATGTATTTTGCTATGGTAATATATAATTTTGTAATTTTTGAAAGAAAACTGCACAAGTAATACTTTAAAAAAATAATTTAGTTGGGAGCTCGAACTAACATAGACTAAGCGGTTTACCAGCAGGGCAAAGATGAAAAAAGATATGTCGTTACCAGGTCATAAAATACAAATAAACATAAAAAAATGGAATTGAAACTCCATACTCCATATAAATAAATTATAGACAATTAGAAATAGCTGTTGAAGTACTTGAATCATTTCAGACCCATCTTTTTTTTTTCTATCCCATCCCATCTAGTTTCGATCTAAGAATGAATGAATGTAACTGAATGAAGAAAGATCTAAGATTTTCGAGGATAATAGTCGTCATTGTATGTACACACATCAAAAGTGTCTAGGGATCAAGCATTTTTATGCGGATTTCTTGAGATTGAGATGTGGCTTTGTAATAAATTTGTGATTTTATAAATTTATATGGATCCTTTTTGGTGCATTTCATAATTTGAAACAGGAACTTTCAATCAATTTCTAGTAAAAGATGAAAATCAGCTGTCAATATTTTCCCTATAAAAACATACAACGCATTGAAGACATTATTAGTGCTACTGTTTCCCTACTACTGATTAAAACCAACGTTATTATGGAGCGGCGACGTCATTTAAGCAGGGAAGAAATGCTCAGAGCCGTGGGAATGATAGAAGCTGGTTCCCGGCAACGTACTGTGGCTTTAGCTCTGAATACAAGTCAGAGTGTTATCAGTCGACTTTGGACACGTTACCGAAGCACTGGTACCGTGGCTGAGCGCCATGGAGGACGGTATCGCTGCACCACACGGAGACAAGACCGATACATTCAAATCACAACTCGAAGAGCTCCAACAATAACCGCCATGATGTTAGCCGTGAGGCTTCATCACTCTTCAGGGAACTTAATTAGCGACCAAACAGTCAGAAACCGCTTGCATGAAGTGAACCTTCATTCCCGAAGACCGCTAAGGGTACCACCTATAGCAATGCACAATCGTAGGATTCGATATCAATGGGCTCTTGAACACAGAAATTGGGCAGAAGAACAATGGCGTTTCGTGTGCTTTTCTGATGAGTCTCGTTTTGGTATGAGACCGGATACAAGACGTATACGACACTGGAGAACCCCTGGACGCCAACAGCGATTAAAATCCTGCCAGGAAGTCCATCCTTATAGTGGTGGAACCATCATGGTATGGGCGGGTATTTGGATCGGCGGAAGTACTGAGTTGATTTGGATCAGAGGCAAGCTCAACGCTCAAATTTATGCTGAGACGATTGTATCAGACGTCATCGTTCCTCTACAAGTGCAAATCGGTCCCTTATTTCAGTTAATGCATGATAATGCACGACCGCACACCGCAAGAGTTGTAAGACAGACTCTCGCCGCAGCTAACATCAATGTCATGCCGTGGCCTGCTCAGTCGCCAGACTTGAACCCGATTGAGCATGCATGGGATATGCTACAGAGAAGAGCTCTGCCGAATATGGAGGGTATCCAGTCGCAAGAAGACCTTTTTTTGTTGTTGCAACGAACATGGGCGGCCATTCCACAGCGTGATTTGGATGAACTCATTTTGAGTATGCCAAACCGATGTTCTTGTGTTGTTAGTGTTCGCGGTAGAAACACGGATTATTAATTGTTTAAGTTACCCAATAAAATTTTAAAGAAAACTGTTATTTCAGTCTTTTTTTCGAACTTTAATGTTAGTGGTTCAAATGTCAAAAATCCCTTTATTAGGAAAATGGCAAATTTCTTTATTAATGCAAAGGTGACTTGGTTATCGTTACTGTAGACAAACGAAAACACTTTATTTGATGAATCCTTAAAGAAAATTTTAATTAATATCAATCAGGGGAAAAGTTATTGCAAAAATATATGTTGATCCCTAGACACTTTTGATGTGTGTATTTATGTACTTTTTAAACGTGCCTGTGAATCGTTCAAACATTCAGAACGTTTTACAGCTGTGAAAAAGAATGGGCGTAAAAAACTTGGTCCTACTGTGTTTGTGAAAACAAAACTCATCGATCATGCAGATAACATATTAGCAAGGCGTCACCAACCTGAACATATTCTTATCCTCAATATATTGAAGTATACAAAATGCTAACAGCTCGAATCGTGTGACTTGCCCCACCGGCGCTCGCGGGCCAAGACGCCGAAAGCCGAGCAAACTTAAATTGGATCCCGGGAGAGCCGCGATCGGCACCCGAAAAACTGGGCAATTATTGCAGCGCCGGAAAATTGGATATTGATTCAATGATTCTGAAAGTGATCCTCACAAAAAATTACTAGACTGAGAAAAAACTAGGCGGCCAAGAAAAATTTTAACTTAAAAACTTTAAACGTTTTGGTACCACGATACAACACATTGTTAAGCCACGATATTTGTTTAAGTTTATTTATTTATTTGTTTTTCTAAATTGATTTCGAGTATGGGCGTTTTTCTATGTTGATGTATATTTATCCATTATCTAGTTTAACCATATTAATGAGTTTCAAAAGAAGCTTATCTTGGGCTAAATAATAGATGTGAGAGTAAATATTTTATTTATTTTTTTAAATTAATAGTACTGGCATTTAAAAAAAATATTTAAACAATCACATCTTCAGTTCGGTGATTGTGCAGAATCAGGGAGCATGCAAGCTTGACACCTCATTTTGATCATTATCAGCCTATAAACGTCCCACCGGTGGGTGCAGGCATGTTATTGGGCCATAACCCACCACGCTGGCCCAATGCGGGTTGGTGGGTTTTAACGACTGCCATCTTACGACAACAACCGGGACTAACGGCTTAACGTGCCTTCCGAAGCACGGAGAAGCTTGAGATGTTTTTAATTAGGTCACCCATCCACTGACCCGGGATTGCAGAAGTTGCTTAATGACGATCGCCGAACGAATTATCCGCTACGCCATCTCGAGCGACTCCCCCCCCCTCATTCATTTTGATAACATTATTCATATAGTTTTGTTTATTGATATAATAATATCAGATTTATAACAAGCCATATAGAAAACCCTACCCTGACAAAACAATAGTACAATGCTAAGAAAACAGATACAGAACGAGACCGTGATAACAAAAGAGCGCCCAATAAGAAATAAATAAAACTAAGAAGTATTTTTCTATTATTTGAGTCAATAAGAAATTGCACGATTGTCATAAAAGTTAAGATGAAAACAAGATACTACAATTGAAATGCCTGTTACAGACAGATTGAAATTTCAATATTGAATTTACATTCATTTCCAGCGTTTTATTTTTATCCTTGGAACATCTAGTTCTAGTAATATTGTATTGGCAATAATACGAATGTGTATTTTATCATCACCACAAGACCTCAGATGAGCAAAACATGTGTATGTTATGAGGAGATCGTATTCATGATAATTTCATAATCTAAAAACTTGAACTTGCTAATTGCTAATGACTGCCACCTGCGAAGCTGTACCTACGGGATGAATTGGTACAGATATTTATATTTGATCAGCAAAAGATATCGTAATTGTCTACTTCCTGGTAAAAACCCAAAGACAAACCGTCTGAAAACTTTATGGAATGGAATTTTTAAATGTGGGGCAATAAATCAAAAATCTTCTACTAATTAAACAATTGGGATCGGCGTAATCCCCAGCTCGTTTATGCGTCGGGTGAGCGGTGTTATCCCAAAAATAACGGCGCTTTATTCGAGGGCACACAATCCCCGTCCTAAATGAAGTGCTTATAGCAATAGCGGGCAAAAATTAAACGACCATGTGTTTGGAGGACCCGAGGTTTCACGAACCACCATCAAATGTCAGCGCAGCCTGTGATAGCTGTCCTCTGTCTAGGTTTTAACAGAAACAACCGAACGTACATTTATGTATAGCACAGTTTCCAGAATATGTAATTGAGAGTATTTTTAAGCCTTATAGCGATTACATTTCGGGCTACAGTATAAAAACTTATGATATAACGAAGTTCCTTCACATACTTTTAATTTGGATAGTCGGATAATTGTAGCACATGACAAACAGTTATTTAGAAATACCAAGTGTGCGCTGCGTTTGCCACACACGATTTCGATAAGCACCATGTTGACTAGGCACTGGTTATTGCGTTAAAATCTTCTGAAATCATCATCAAAGGAAAGAATGCCACACAAAGGCATCGCGCGCTTAAGTTCACAATAATATTTCGCATTCCTCTTCATCTAGTCCTATTATAGGTTGTGTACAAATGTCCAACAAGGTATAAATAAAAAAAGTCCCGATAATTATTTGCAGATAAATTAAGAATCGGACGCTTTGTCGTATTTTTAATTTTATAAAAAGCATCGGATTGACTTCAAAGGAGTTGGCGGACTGAAAACAGGACGTTTCATGGAGTATTTTAGTATACTTTCATTAACCTAATAACTTGGCCGTCACTGTGTGATAAAAGCTTGCGGTTTGGCTGTAAAGTTAGGGTTGCCTATTCAAAGTCGACCACACAGAACGTTTGACCTACTTATGCGTGACATCTCGTACATCGTACATTTCCATACTTACCCACGAAGCCTTGCACCTCATAAATATTTCGTATGTTATGTTGGCGTCCTGTGCGGGCGCCATGATTTCCAATAACAGATATATTTTGATTCCTTCCTTCGCATTTCACTACTCCCCAATAGTTTGGGAATAAATGGGCCTCTGTCGTAGTGGTGAAATAAAAAAGGTACCGCAAAGCTCGCGCGTATTTTCATATTGAAACCGAGGATATTGGAGTGCAATTCCGCCAATTTCATATGTGTACTGTATGACAACATGTACCTAACTATACTGTAAGTGCAAGATATCCTACTAATATTATAAACGCGAAAGTTTGTAAGTATGGATGGATGTTTGTTACTCTTTCACGTAAAAACTACTAAATGGATTTGGATAAAATTCGGCATTCAGACAGTTTATAACCTGGATTAACACATAGGATACTTTTTATCCCGATATTCCCACGTGAACGGGAACCACGTGGGTGAAACCGCGAGCAGCTGCTAGTATTTCATACATCAAAAAAAAGTAAAATTAAATATGAATAGATTAAGCTGGAAGCTTATGAAACTTTTGCATTAAATAAGTAAAAATAAAATTTATTAAACCCGTTACACGTGATGCGGGTGCAACAGCTATTACAAAACCACATTGTGTTGACGTTAAGACCCGTTCAGTATATTCCAGTTTACAAACAAGTTTATTTTCATGTCTCTTTTAATAAATGAAGTATATCCTAGCTTTCTTTATAGTTTTAATTATCAAAGCCCATATAAAATGTTTCATAACGAAGATTCAGGTTCAGTGTTCGCGTAAACTTTAGCTTTTATGTAAATTAAAAGCTATGAATTATCATTACTAGCGACGACAGTGGAAATTAGCTGACAGTGACCGGAGGAGGAGGTCGATGATGAGATTTAATGGCAAACATACACTTTTAAGACTATTATCTCCAAAGGCTTAGTCAGAGACCAGTCAATGGGGAACGCACTCGAAATGGCAGTACATTGCGACAGTCCACGGCACACCAAATAACAACTGCACATATGCTCAGCATGATAGGTGGTGAGCCCATCGCCGCTTTATACTGTTGGATTTATGTGCAGTCTTCAGTCCGTTAGTCGACATTTACTACACCCAAGGACAGATGAGTCGCCACCCAGCATGGCCGTCACCAGCTCGCCACACAGCTCTGAATATTTAGTGGAGCTGAAAGAAATCTCTGTTCAGCCACAGGCGTTGGTTAATGATGAAACTTGTAATAATTTAATAATTCAATTTTCTTCTATCTTCAACATATTCAGGAACAAACAACCATCAGAAATGAAAGCACAAAATACTCGCCCTTCACATCGAAATAACAAAAGTTAATCCCACCGTCATTCGCAGTCGGCGCCATCTTGGTAAAGAATTAACCCCGCGCGGCAACTGGAGCAGAAGCGTGATCAAAGGAGACACGTAGGCCACCTCCTGGCGTGCGCTGAATGCCTGGTACCTCGCATTGTGACCGAATGTAGGTCACAGCTCTGTTCTAGGTCCCCCAGGCAAAGACCATTACACTAACTTCGATCCCTAGACAGATTGGAGACCCTTTGAACCGTTCCTCTATTTCGAAGTGAATAATAGATGAGTTAATTATAATAATACCGCCGCCGCTCACTTAACAATCAATGAATGCTCGGCGCCTATATTGAATTAGTTCCTGTTTTAATAATGGATGTCGTTATGTTCAACTCGTGCGAATTAACTATTATTTACTACTAAACAGCCCAAAATTTCGCTGATTTATTTCGTATTCAATGACTGTTTATTCGTTGCAGCATTACATAATTGATTTTAGATTTTATTAGGGACATAAATCAGGTAGGGCGACGTCCTTATTAGATTTTTTTTAAATTTGGGGTTTAAATTAACTTTGCCCATCCAAAATTATATACAAATATACATTTGGAGCGCATATCCATTCGCCAAAGTGAGACACGGACCGTAATATTAATATTGCAGAGCGGCCTTGCCCGCGGCGACGGCGGGGCGGCGCGGGCGGCGCGCGCGGCGTGCGGTGCGACTTGAATACGTTGTCTGCATTCACTTTAGTTTGCAAAATTTGGTATATATTGAAACAGGGGGCGTAGCTCAGATGGTAGAGCGCTCGCTTAGCATGTGAGAGGTACCGGGATCGATACCCGGCGCCTCCAAAGTTTTTTTTTTGATAGTGATTAAACTATACCACAGAATAAATAATGGTACTAACTATACCCTTAATTTTTATTCGTTTGAACGAAATTAAGGGTGAGTTCCACCCATAAAACTGAACAACATTCCCCAAGATACCTATGTGTAAAAATGACAAAAAAAAATATAAATTTAAATCATTTATTTGCGGAATATCATGTACACAACATTGAGATGTAAGACAATGATTTAAAGTAGGTAGGTATCAACAATATTCTGCCTTATGTATGTAGGCATGCAAATGTCCATAATTATAATCCTCAATCCCATACTATTGTCGTCAGCTGATCGGACAGTTTTGTATGGGAGGTCGACATTTTTTTGACATTTTTGCACATAGGTTTCTACGGGAAAGATGTTCAGTTTCATGGGTGGAACTCACTTTAATTTCTTTTAAACGAATAAAAGTTATGGGTGTATAGTATAGTGACAAACTTTGATGTTTTTACTACTTATTTATTACAGCTTTCATTGAATTTGCAGCAGATTCTGGTGACCAACAACACAATATAGGTAGTAAGTACATTTCGATTCTTCAACACAAGCCCTTATTGTTAAAATATCTTTTTACATATTATATTTCAAGTACACTACTATAATAGTTCCGTTGATTACACAGCACTGCAGCTCAGAGCATGGCGCGCGTCATTAGTGCGCGCGTGGAGCGTGCGGCGTGCGCTTAAGCGTCATTACACGCGGCGCGGAATAATACCGCGGCGTGGCGCTAGTGAGACCAATTTGCGGTGAAAAGCGTCGCTAACAAAGCGTCCGCACTTGAAGGAGACGCCACTACGCCTCGCCACTACGACACTCGACGCCTCCTGGCGTGCCCAGGCAGTGTCCAGTCATATGTTTGGGTGTTAACATACGCAATTAATTTCATGGTAATTAAAAGCGCCCTCTCTGGCAATCACCATGTAAACCATTGGAACAAATGACGGTAGGAAATTCGACAACAAGATAATTATGAAATACCCAGTATAATTAGTTAGGTTTCAAAAAGATGAGTAATCACGAGTTACAGTCAACAAAGCTATTACTTAAATCAAAGGCTAGCTGTAATCATAGCACAGTTAAACTATTATTGCTACAAATCATGAAGGTATAGGAACTAACTTCTCGTTGACTTAATCTTACTAGCATGAAACTAATAACTATAGGTGGATAAACTAAATCGTTTAATGTAGTAAAATAAATGAGTGTATGTCACTTAATGCTTTACAGATTTCAAAACAAGCCAACCCGAACTTAAACCATCTCATCGCCCGAAAGTTAAATTAATCCACACAAATTAGGATTAATGGGCGGCAGCAACCACCTGCACGCGCTTCGGCGGCGAATTATGTATTTACACGTGACGCCATCAGAATTAACAAGCAAAAAAGATCTCGAGCCCCCAGGCCCCAAGCAGGCGGGCGGCCAAGGGTTAAACCCGCGGGAGCGTTCGAGAGCCAAATTGAATTCTGTCGCGAAAACTAATTTTAATGGTCGCGGCGGCCCCCGAGCATATTTCTCTGGTCAAAGCGACCCCGGCATATTTGCCGCGGGCGGATACATTTTATCAATATTACGAGTATGTTGTTCGTGACCGAAAATATAGGAGTTACAGAAATATAATAAACAAGCAAATTTAACAGCATCGTTGAGACAAACAACGTTATGATTAACGTCCAAATTAATAAAATATCTATCTGTAACATAGCCTACTAAAGCTTTTTACTTAAGCTCTATACAAAATATGTCTAATTTCTCACGTTAGTAGAAACAAAAACAGATATTTAGGTTAACAATTTCGAGCATAAGCCAACACCTAATTAATAATAATAGTGATGATGATTTTCTTTACACGATAGAGTCCTTAGTTCTGCAATGGGACAGATTATTTATTTAATTACTTTTAGTAGGTAGTGCAAAGCAATAACATAAGTCTGTCAAGCAACCTTTAAGAAAGTTAACTATTGCATAACGTTATCCGAGGAGGATAATGATCTAGGATTTATGTCGATGCTTATAAACATATGAAAAGCCTATGAGAGCTGGTACCGATCCCGAATAATAAGGCTCATTTAAATTACACGGCACTCTGACCTAATAGGAAAAAAACTAAAACAACATGGCCGCAGGCACACAAGGAGACAAAGTATGAAGCACTAGGCGCCGTCGAGTACCAGGCCACCAGAGTCGACAAAGAGTAAAGGGAACAAAGTGATGTGCACTCGAGTGTCCTTCCGAGCGCGACGCGAATGTTGTTACTTGTTTGTCATTCCGCTAGGAAATGACGAAGGTCGGTTTTATGCAAACCTAGTATGTATTTGTATGCGGCAAAGAAAAAATATCACTATATTTTTGATGCGTTGCATAAACATTAAGGTTTTAAGGTTTTTCACTTAACATTGTACCTATAGGTAGGTATTGGACATCTTGTTTAGTGTGATAATGATAATATCAATTATTATCATTGTCACACTAAACAATAATGTCCATAACGAATAAATTATTTAACTGCATTCGGTACAACTACAGTATTACCTAGTTAAGTACCTGTTATACAAACATATTTGAACTAAACCCAATTACTTAGCAATTAGCCAGCTATTTTGCAGCAAGTTTAGCCAAAGGATTTTAATGCGATAGTTTGATTTGTTAAAGAGTTGCCCAAAGGCATTTTATATGCATATATGGCAGATGCCAGATGGCAGTAGTGCTAAAAGCTTCAAAACAAACAATTACTAATAGGCAATTACTAAGACTTTGTTACTTATTTTTGGGCAATCTCTATCTATACACAACATATTATGTACGAGTACCTACGTCACACTATGATCGCTCCACACAAATTATGTCAAAGGAGATGTCCGAATTCTGCCCTAAAGACGTTGCATGTTTCGATAGTGAAAAATAGCGTGCCACCCACAGATGGGTGGATCTCACAAAAATATTTTTTTTTATGCATTTTTTATCTTCCACGGGAATTTCTCTATAAAATCAATCTTTTGGGATACATTCCATAGTCTACGTACTGACAGCTTTTTACAAGTATTTGGAGCATGTTATCTCTTGTAGATTTTAAGTAATCAAGAAAATATTATTTATTGCCGTGAATGTAATGACATCTACAGGAGTGTAATGACATTTTCATATTGCAGTATAGCAATGAAGGTATTTAGTGGCAATAGGTAGGTATTATGAATACATGTAGGTGTTAATTCTTGTAATTATCTTATTTATCTTATAAGAATTATACAAACTTTAAAAAAAGTAACTATCGATACTTCGTATTCAATAAAAAAATAAAAAATAACAATAGTAAGTACCTTAGTACATAGTATTAATAGTCAGTTTCAATAACCATAACAATATATTTTTAGGCATTATTATAATAATACGTACGATTTCGTCGGATAGGCCGATCAGTTTCAGTCTCATCAGGAGACCATGCTCAGGGTTAACGCAAGATAACTACGCCGCGCGCCGTAAGGTTCTAGGTCCTCTAAAATCTACTCAAAGATAAACTCAAACACAAATACTACACAAAACATAATAATATACTGAAAGATAAATTGGAAACAAAAAAAAACTCGGAGCAAAAATACAACTCAAATCAAAAATACAACTCGAAACAAAAATACAACACAAAACAAATATAAACAACAATATACTTCGTAGAATTAACAAGGCTTTGATTTTTTTATAGTAACAGAACAGTAACAATACTTTATCTCTTAGATATAATAGGTAATGTAGTCGCCACGTCTAAGTGGAGAGTACGCGACGTTTTACATTCTTTACATTGCATAATAGGTAACTTTACATAATAGGTAATGTAGTCGTCACGTCTAAGTGGAGAGTACGCGACGTTTTACATTCTTTACATTGCACGACAATTATGTATTCTGCAATATAAAAAGCAAGGAATAATTAGGTGCTAATTAGGAAAATAAATTACAACTTTGATTTACATTTACCCAATAAAAAAATATTCCAAAATCCGTAGCATCTTCGAGATCAAGATAATTTTTAATACGTAAAGTATTTAGTTTCAAAAACAACTAAGTAATTTAAGTTCGTAATCTGATTATAAAATAAAAATGTAATCTTAAACTTAATAGTAGGCTTTTTATTTCTTTGGCTTTTGAACGTAATGGCTAAGAGCGTAATGACAAGACAAGCAATGTTAAATTATAATTTTTGCTAAATAAGAAGTTAATAGGTAAAACGCCACACATTTATCGTTGGGCACCAGGGTCTAATAAATGCATAAATTAGAATTTACTTATGGTTGATCCTTTTACAGTTATACGTTCAAACGGAATGACATAAAATGCTGCGAATGAAAGTTGGCTAAAAAATATCAATATCAAACGTCTCTTTCTCCCAGTGATCACGGTCGAGGAATGAAGGCAGGCCGGTGGGCGGGTGTTTAGTGAGGTTTCGGAAGGTCACGGCACGATCAAACATTAAAAATTTTCAAAAGTCGATTTGGCATCGTGAACTGAATGACGGATTTACGGTAACAAAATTTTAAATTGAATTATTTTCTAAAATATTAATTATTTTTAATTATGATATCTATTAATTAATGGGACATTCATCAAGTCACAGTGATTTTTTTTATTTTTTGGTCCTAGTAGTAGTTTTATTTTTATAATTATGTTATTTTAAGGAGCCCAGTTGGCTTCAAGCGTTGAATGACATCTCGCATAGTTTTTTAAGCTTATTTTTTTAAAGAGTGACAAAACACATGTAATTGTTTCTTACCTAGTTAGTATAATCGGATTAGTCTACAAATGTCAGATTCTGGAATTGTCAGACGAGTATAATACGCCAGATTCTATGAGTGCCATATTCTACAAACGGCAGATTCTACAAATGACAGATTCTAGAAATGCCAGATTCTGATAATGCCAAATTCTATAAATGCCAGATTCTATTAATGTCAGATTTCATATCAATTGCAAAATCATTAATTGGCTTAAGTGTGCATTCAATTTTCGACCATTTTGAGGGTTTATGGCTAATTATTTTATAGATGCACGCTTGCACGTATTTGTAACACATAGCGACATCTATTAATAAATGTTTGAACTACTTCTAGCATACAGCGACATTTATAAATAAATGTTTAAACTACTTCTAGCATACAGCGACATCTATTAATAAATGTTTGAACTACGATGTGATTAAAATGGTATAAATTTATAATAAGAAATTATTTTCAGTCGCAGTATGTAATAGGAAAATGATAATTTGATTGCCTTCTTAGTATTAAACATTTTATATATAGACCAATGGATTTTCCATTAGTCCATTTTTCATTATTACTGGGTGCTTACAACATTTGTAAATTATTTTCTTTGATGTGGGTAGGTCCAGAATCTGACATTTGTAGACTAATCCGTTTGTTCGATGATATATAAGTATAAAACTTTTTTTTGTATGATTTATTTTTTGAATAAATGATTTAACTGTTATTATATGATTTTTGTATCATTACTTTGCCAACACGTAGTTAAACCTTCAAAGTGGTCGAAAATTTAATGCACACTTATGCCAATTAATGATTTTGCAATTGATATGAAATCTGACATTAATAGAATCTGGCATTTATAGAATTTGGCATTATCAGAATCTGGCGTTTCTAGAATCTGTCATTTGTAGAATCTGCAGTTTGTAGAATATGGCATTCATAGAATCTGGCGTATTATACTCGTCTGAAATTTCCAGAATCTGACATTTGTAGACTAATCCATATTAACAATATTTTTCTTATATATATATCTTTATGACAAGGTGGTTGAAACAATAAATTTTTAAACTTAGCTCTCTTCTGCCTTGTGATAACGTCGCATCGTTTCTTAAAATACTCTGAATTATTTGCCACAAAAAGACAAATATCCCTTACGTACAGACATGGCAGAGGCAGAATATTACATTTTTTAAATAGTGGCTTACATGAGTCTAAATACCAGGCCTTGTTTATTGCTCTAATACACCTTTTCTGCAGTTTAAATACTCGATCGGATTCGACGGAGTTTCCCCAAATAATAAGCCCATAACTGAGGACTGATGAGACATAACCATGGTATGCTGTCAAAGCAGCGTCCACAGAAACAGTCTGTCGTAGTTTCCTGATAGCAAATACAAAACGATCAAGTTTCTTACAAGTCCTATCGACGTGAGCCTTCCAGTTTAGATGTCTGTCCAAGCATATTCCTAAATACTCAATGGTGTCAGCTTCGGTAACTTTTTCATTATTATGTTTTATGTCAAGTGATAATAGATTTGTATTATAAGAATTAAATTGAATTAGATTTGTTTTATTTAAATTTAAAGTTAGATTATGCCTTTCCATCCACTCAGAAATATTTGTCAGCGCTTTGTTTACGACGGATTGTGCATTTTTCTTGTCGCTACATTTAATAACCACCGTCGCGTCATCAGCAAACAGTAAACATCTGTGCGGTGTCGCCTCTGGTAGACTATTGATGTAAAGGAGAAAAAGCAGCGGGCCAAGGATGCTACCTTGCGGAACTCCAGCATTATTTACGACCGCCTTAGATAGAAAATTTTGCTTTTGAAAGCCACGTCCTGTTATAGTAACGACCCTTGTTACTTCTGTGCATTGCTTTCTATCACGCAAATAACTAGTGATCCATTGAAGTGCCCTACCCCCGAATACCATAAAAATCCAATTTATGAATAAGTTTTAAATGATTTACGTAATCGAAAGCCTTGCTCATATCTAGGAATAGAGTGATTACCGGAGTGCTATCGTTAATGCTCTCAGTGACTAATTTAATTAGATTATAACACGCCTTAGCAGTTGAACTACCCTTACGAAACCCAAATTGATCATCGTGTAATATGCGATGCTTACTCAAAAAACTATTTAATCTGCTGAGCATTGCTTTTTCCAAAACTTTGGACAAAATGGGAACCAAGGTAATGGGCCGGTAATTATTGATGTCTTGTTTATCACCCTTTTTAAAAAGAGGCTTCACAATTGACACCTTTATTTGCTCAGGAAAGGCTCCTTCAACAAATGACAGGTTAACAATAAGTGCAAGCGGAATACAGATTCAAGTAGCACTGCATTTCAGAACTCTTGTTCTTGAACTCTCTAACATCAAACATCTAACAAATATGGGCGTGGCCTACGTATATTTTGACATATTTTGTTAGATGTTTGATGTTAGGTGTTAGAAAACACAAAACAGTGTCGCAGGAGACCCGCCTTTAGTATTATTCTTACCGATTTGTATGGCGCATGCGCGCATGACGTCATCCACGCCGGCCGCACCGATTCCGCTCCAATGGACGATTTACTAGACAATATTTACATAAAGGTTGCTTGCTTATTTTGTAATTTAACGACTACATGTATTATGTGTTTCTGACTAAGTATTCAAATACAATAAATTTGTTTGTTACTCTTGACGGTATTGAAGGAATTCAATAAAACAAATACCTTCCTTTATCGCGAAACAAACAACCAAAATAAATGCCAATGACTGACAAATGTCATTAACAACCAAAACATTACCTTCTTGGCGGGAAAGAAAATTCAATTCAATTCAATTCTTTATTCATAACAAAAACAAAAACTTTGTTTTATTCTATATATCTTTTCCTTAAAGTAGGGTCAGTAAGTAAATAGGTAGATATTCAGGCATTTAAATAATTTCATATAAAAAACTGTTGATTTTATTACTGTAGGTAAGGTAATCCAATGTATTTTAAAAATATTTTTATTTTACCATCATTGCCTACATCCATTTTAAATAAATAATTCTGAGCATTTTAGCAGAGTTGTCATGTCATAACCTCAAAATACCTCAAAGTCTTAAGCTAAAAATGAAGATAGCTCAAACTGCCGCATGATATTGTAATTTAATTTTTTCTTCGTAATGCAGAGCATTGCTGCTATTGATTACCACCTACTAATTATTTCATTAAAGCGCTATGTTACGCAAAACTAGCCGAACTCCCATAGTAAAAAGGTCATTCACCTTTCATATAAATACACATTACGACCGTGTTTTACAATAATAATTCCTATAAAATCATTAACACATAGACGTATTTATCTACCTTTTCGATTTCTTAACTGATTTGGATTTCCAAAAAACTAAATTTTTTTATTAACTTTTTGATAAAAATGTGAATGGCGCTTACGAATTACCGCGGACCCCGAATTAAGGGCCCGGATTTTTCGCTGACCGCCTAACCCCCCTTAATTAATAACGTTTTTAAAAACGTAACGTAACGTAAAATAAAAACAGGGCGGGCGGCGGACCGATGGTAAGTACTTAAGTAAATAAGTACTAGTGGCCCGCCCACCTGCGACTTCATTATTATTTTTATACAAAATAACTTTCTCTTCAAACATAAAACTTTACGGACGATTCCTAACAGCGCCATCTCGGAGCTGTGGCTAGTACTGCGTAGTCACTGGCAGTTTAAAGCAGGGAGTTGGACTTTTACGTAGTAGAAGTAAAAAGCGCGCTCTGAAAGCACATGGGACCAGTTGCGTCGAGCAGGTTGGGGCGGCCGGCGATGAAAACTACCCCGAGCGAGTTCAAACGTAGTTCAAAGGGATTCAAATAGATGGCGCTAGTAAGAAATAAATTTAAAAAACCTGAATAGAAACCAGTTTTATAACTTAAAATAAGCTAATTTAACACTTACAAAGTCTCTTAACGTTCGCTAGCGTAATAAAGCACTTACCTGAAACAAAAAAATAAATATTATTGCAAAAAAGAAAGATCTAGCATACAATGGAAAAATCTTTTTAAGCTACGACTGCAAGTGACATTAATACAATTTCAATATTTTGACTAGATAAATTGAGGCCAAAACAATTTAGTTTACAATGACAATGAATAAAATAAAGTTTGTTGTTTGCTCTTTGATCACAAAAACTATATGTAGATGCATGGTATCATTCAAAATCAAACTCAAATTATGTCTTCGAGTAAATGTATACATGCATATCCATAGATCAACTTCAGAAATGAAACGAGATATACTATAATAAGATATACTATAATAAAAGACTTTTGTGTAAAATGGCCAATTTTAACGTTCTTGATCTCAGAAACAAAAAATTAACAATTTTGACAACAAAAAAATTACCAATTTTGACTTATTGAATAGTGTAGAATATTGGCATAGTTCGTAGCGGCCAAGCTTTTTATAAATTTTGCTAAACTTTTTAATTAAACTCAAAATTGCAGAAAAAGATTTTTATAAAATGCGCTAAGGCACTTTTTTGAGCTCCTAGATTGAACTACTGTTCTAAACAAATGAAATAAAAAAAAAATTAATGTTATCTTTTACATAGTCATTTAGTTCGTAGCGGCCTCGGAATTTTTTATCATTGATTTTATATAGAAAAATCTTATTCTAAACCAAAAAACTTTGAAAATAGAATAAGTTACCTGTGAATTTCTCCTATCTACGATAATATTATTGAGCAAAATTTATATCAGAATAATTGTTACTTCATGAGGAATAAAGATTTTATAATGAATTTATTATCCTATTTTGATAAAAATGATAAATACAACTGCAAAATTACTACAAAATGCGATGCGCCGCCGGCCGTCCGAACGCAGCTTATTCTCGCAGAGTGGAGATTTGTAATTATACAACTACTTGTTTGATAAAAAAACTCCCTAATAAGCATAGTTTCGGTATAGACGAAATACCACCAGTGTTAGCAAAATCATGCTGTAACGAACTAACATCCATAATAACCAAGCTTATCAACCAATCTTTTGAAGAATGCACTTTTCCCGATAGATTAAAAATTGCTAAAATCAAACCTATTTTGAAAAAGGGAGGAAAGAAAGATAATCCCAGTCAGTACAGACCCATTGCCTTACTCCCGACAATGTCAAAATTATTTGAAAAACCTATGGCTAATCGCATAAAGTCATTCATAGAAAAATATCGTCTTTTCGATAAAAATCAATTTGGTTTCCGTGAAAAACATTCCACCACTCTCGCCGTGTATCATTACATTCAAGAAATATTAAATTACATAAGAGAAAAACATTATGCAGTAGGCTTATTCTTGGATATGACTAAGGCATATGATAAAGTATCACATTCCATCTTATTGTCCAAATTAAATGGTATGGGCATCCGCGGCAGGGCGCTAGAATGGCTACGTTCTTACCTTTACAATAGAAAGCAGTTTGTTCAGATCGAATACCTAGATGAAGGAAAAGGCGAACTTCATTCTATCCAATCTAAAACAAACACTTTAAATCATTCCATCCCACAGGGAAGCGTGTTAGGATGTATCCTCTTTATTATCTACATAAACGACTTGCCTAAGATAACACATACAAAATGCATTCTTTTCGCCGACGATATATCCATTCTATTTAATTGCCCCAACAGTATAGATTGTAGCACAAACATAGAATCAACATTTAATGCAATCAATACATGGCTTATTAACCACAACTTAGAAGTAAATTCAAAAAAGACAAATATCATACAGTTTCGACCCTATCAAAAACAATCAACAGACTTAACAACCATAAAAAATAAACTAAAAATAGATGAAGTAGGAGAATTTAAATTACTAGGCATCACCATTGATTCACATCTCAATTGGAAAAGTCACATAGCTGATGTAAAACGTAAGCTGTCCAAATTTACCTATGCCCTATATATTTTAAAAAGAAATACCAGTAGCGAACAGTGTGCTTTAAATGCATATTTTGCATACGCATACGCATGGTTGTGCTACGGAACTATTTTGTGGGGACACAGCACCGACGCACATGACATATTTGTCCAGCAAAAGAAATGTCTAAGAATAATCGCCAACATCCACCAACCTGAATCTTGCAGACAACATTTCATAAAGCGCAATCTTCTTACTTTTCCGTGCACATATATTCTAGAAACAGCCTCTTTTGTAAAGAAAAATCTCACATACTTCGAATTCACTAAAAACCCCGACATCAAAATAAACTCATTCTTCCTGAACCCAAACTAGAAATGTATAGAAACAGCCCATACTACAGATCCATTCTCATTTATAATAAAATCCCACAAACTTTAAAAAACGAAACAAATGAAAAATTATTTAAAATTAAACTAAAACAGTACTTATCACAAAAATGTTACTATTCAATACAGGAGTTCATGTCTGACAAAGATAATAAATAAATAAATTAAAAAATATATAAAAACGTTATCCACGGAAAGCTTACCCTTGCAATTTTTATTTAGTATATATTTTGTTATTTTGTATTATAATATAATTTAGCAATATGATAATAATTATTATTATAAAAGTTAGTTAAGTTGATAAGTTAGTTTTGCGACGCCCTAACAGGGTATGTAACAGGCCATCATATATTTCTATAATTACTGTATTGTATGATAGTGATACTGTAAACATAAGTGCAATAAATAAATGAATAAAAATTAGTACAAAATTCGAAAGTGGGCATTTTACGCAAAAATCAGTCGAGATGTAAATAGGCCTCTTAAACCTTAAACTTTAGGCGCTAAAGTACAATTCTTAAAAATAATATTGGAGTTAAGCACATCACTTTGGAACTATAGACTCGCTACATTCAAGCTAGTTGCTTATTTTATTTTTCTTTGTATACTATTAGTATATACCTACTCATTTTCAGCTATGTTTTTTTTACAACCAAAGTAAACTATTGATCGTCCAATGGTTTTGTAGCAATTACTTACTTAACTGTATTATCACAATGTTTATGTTAAGCTACTGCGTTACTACTTTACTACACACAACACACCTACATACGCTATAATATTAAATTGAACAAAAGCTATAAGCCATAATGTTGGTACTAAGTTGTGGACCTTACACTCCAGAATACATAGCTTGTTATATAACTTACTGTGTGTCGTGGTACATACATACTAAATATTATTCCTAGAGTTGGAAGCAAATTTGAACTTTGCCGCGTCAATTTTAAAGTTTAATTTGGTGTCTGAATATATCTGCATTATACTGAACGCAGCATCGGGTTAGGAAAGCTCAGTGCAGCCCAGTCAAATAATAAATGAGGAAGCCACGTAAACGGAAAATTGGTTGGCATATTTTGTGCCATGAATCTGGAAAGTTTATGTTTTTCTGTGGAATTTTAAGGTCACTGATAGCGGGTGAAGTAGAATTTGACGGCAGCACCAAACTGAAACTGATGTCTGGCTAGAGCAAGCCTCACTAAGTCATGGCTTATGATATTGACAGCTAAACATATATAATCTACCTACCCCCCCCCCCCCCCCCCTCCACACACAAACAAACAAATTTTAAGTCATTACAATGTTAAGCCTGAAGTCCTCTGGTGTATCGACCGCAAATATATTAGGATAGCACAATTATCTAATTAATTAACGGCCGACACAATGAGTGAAATTGTGCAGCGCTTGGAACGGTGGACGCGATAATGACACGGTTCGATTTATAATTAAGTAAAACGAGTTCACGTTATTAATTCTCATTTCGCTGTTGTTATACGGCGAGCTCGAAAAGAAAATGGATACAAATTATGTTGTTGAAATCTTGATATTGCATTTATTACTTGGTATACAATATCCATAATACATTCTTATGTCATTAAGCTGTAAAATAGCAATAAATATGTATGTATTTTGTGTGCTAAAAAAACCTACTAAATATTTAGCAGCATCATAGGTATTTCATATGAAAAAAAGAAGATAAAATATCGTCACAATTTTCAGTATTTCATATGAAAAAAGATAAAAATTAAATATTGTTACAATTTTCAGCTATAACTTCAATTTAATTTCTAAGAAAACTTGGATAAAACCATAATTAAGCAAACGCGTGTCGAATTAATTTATCTCGTCGCGACCGTAATACGTACGATTCTGCTGAAAAAACGCAGTCACGGAGTAGGGCTAATTAAACGACATTTTTACGCATCTTTTGAAAAGGTTCAAACTTTATATTTATCTCAATTGAAACACAAAAACGGAAAAAAGGCATTGTGCCAAGTGGTTAAGGCAGCCGCCCGGAATGCGGAAGGTGCGTGGTTCGATTCCCGCCTGAGGTTGTCGTCTTTTTTCAGTTTTTAAAATTTTACAAAAGGCATTGTGTATCAACAGCCTAATTTAGAAATGTCTATTTAACCACAGGAGTAGGTATTGTAGGTCTGTATTTAACGGTACTTTTGGCCTCTCGTAGTTAACTTATCTTCTTCTTTCGTATCGTTGGTTCGTATATACAACTTATTATAACTTCATACTTATTTACAAACGCATAAAAATGTAATAGAGAATTGTTTTGCAAAATAATGTAAGTATTTATATTAGAGTGTATTTAGTTAACATATTTTTTTAACAATACATAATTATAACTCTTTCCACCTCTTCAAATAATCTTAAATTACTTATCCACGACCTTTACTTTCAAGTTGTTTTGCATTAGGAGACCCTAACTCCGAAGAGTGCGTAGATATCCGTCTGGGTTGAAGTAGCTGAATCAGTGGAGTTATTCCGAATACCGCAACCTCTTTACTTATATTTATTCCGAAGAGACGGGTCTGTCCCTCGCGGAGCCCACAGACCCACGCCCTTCAAGGACGGCTTCAGTAATCAGATACTTTTATCGTTAAAACTTATAAAATTTCCATGTACATAAGTAATGTGTACTCGTAGAGTAGCATGTAGATATTAATTGTTCGAGTAGGTAAACTTAAGGAAACATCATGCCTTATAAGTACTATTAAAGGTAGTGATAGGACAAAAATATTCCTAAGTTAATCTTTAGATAACTTCGTTAACCCTTCATACGGCACGAACCAGACAAATTGTGGTTTTGATGCTAAATAAAAAGCTAATTACGCTGAATGTAGTAAAATTGTATGTTTGTCCGTAGATATCAACAATTGACAATGTCATAATCGTCGTCGTGTGTAGACAAAGAAACAGACAGACCTATTTATTATGAATTAATAACCGAAGAAAAAATAAAAATAGACGACTGGCGCTAATCTTATTCCACGTCAACTTAACAGTGTCCATATCAAAATGCTTCATCAACCCTTGTCCTTGCTAAACCACCAAACACTTTCCCAAAATAAATCTAGGTAATTCTGCAGTCCGGCCCGCGACCCGTCTAAATCATTTATAAGGCGGACCCTTTCAGGACGTGCCGCCCAGATAATATTTGTTCTGCTCGCTTATCTGTCGTACCGCATAGCTTTTTACACCGCGAGACAACGGAAAAAGCACAGCTCAATACTAAAAAAATAGAATCTACAGCCTATGAAAACTGTACGAAAGCTTGGCAGAAGTCGTAGCCATAGAAATTAAGTCATCGCCACGATTTAGGCTACTTGACAGTTGTCGAAAAAGTATTTAAAAAATTACAAACGCTTATTTTATACCCCGTGCAATATTTTCTTTCTCGAAAAAGCTTTAATTAACAGAAAAAAACATATTTTTCTTTATCGATTTCAAATTTCGTGCGAAAATGGTTGGTCACGTGACATTTTGCTCTGTGACGTCACATTTCAATAAATATAAAAACTTATCTTGAAGACTGATAGATAGTTTTCGATAATTTTGTGAAATGTGACGTCACATGAAGCTCAATCATGGCCGCCCGTGTTTCCCGTGTTTTGGGTCTTGTAATCCACAGATAAAAAATCGCAAATTTATTTTGTAAAAATAAAATATTTACAAATTATCTTAATAAAAAAAAACTACTTATTGGATAAATATCGTTAAATCATAAACTACCATATCCGACATATTTCATATTTTATTGTTACAACTGTCAAATAGCCAATTGATGGATCTTGTACTGTTGTCATAAACACCAAGCTTGCCAAATGCGGGTAGGCGACCACAGACCCGGGCTATGCGTGGCAAAAGCGAAAAACATTTTGGCCGACCTAGGAGTTGAACTTAGGACCTCACGATATACACGATAACAACCGGCCAAAGTGACGGGACGTGGAGTCGCCGAAAAATTCGAAGCTAGTCTGACCTACAAAAAGGGAGACGCGCCACAGACGGCGGCTCACCACGGCGTGGTGAGACTTTCATTAGGTACACTAGGTTAGGTATTAGCTTAGACATTTATTAGCTTAGGTACTTTGTGCTTCTTATATAAGGGTCCCGCTGGTATACCTATCTATATCTTACAACAAAATAAATCGCAAACCAAATATGTATCCCTTGCAAATGTTGGTGTGTAAAAAAACTCTTGACTGAATGGCTTTCTACTCTTAACTATGATGAAGTGGAAGATATATTGGTAAGACTGAATTAGTAGGTATGTCATTCATCGTCTCGCTCACACTCAGACGCATGCACGCACATAAACAAACATATCCGAGCACACACACACACAAACACTCACGCACACACACACAGACTCACGCACACGCACGGACGCATTGATTACTTTTTGGGAAGCCCCAGCAACTAATTTGTATAAGATTTTCTGAAATAAAACACGTTTTATTTTTTTCATTACAAATAAATAGAATTAAACTACTTACTGTCGCACAGCAGACTGACATGGCTCAGGATAGGACAGATGGAGGGACTTGGGGGAGACGTTTGCGCAGCGGCGGGAAAGTACAGGCTCGCAAAATAACAAAATGTCGTGTACACTTTTAAGTAGCAGTGTACATTTAATACGTATTTGTTTTTATTGTGATTGTAATATTTTGTTAGTGTATCTATTATATATTGCAACTGGTAAGTGTGCCTACCTAAAACAAATAAAAAATAACACTGTAGGTACTATAACATATTCATCAATTAGTTTATAAATCACCCGGTACCTCTATCTAAAATTATTCTTATTTAAATATTTGCCCAATCAGTTATTTTTAATTCGGTGCCGGCCTTGGCTTGGTAAGGAAAAAAAATAGCCTTATGGAATTAATTTCTTTGGAGTCTGGGCCGATCACTAGCGGTTCGTGGGATTTTACAATCAAATGGTACCTATAATAATGTAATAATATACTGTATTACTATAAGCAATATACCGATAGACCGGAATATCAACACTGAATTCCAATGAACATGTCAATTGAAGCGGATATCTGAAGCGTACAATATTGAAATACCGATAGCTCAAAGTTTCTTTTATTTGAATACTTTGATTATCGGAGTTCAGAGAGAGAATGAGAATGATCTGGCGTTCCCATTCAATAAGTAAGCCAGAATTTTAATATTAATATTATCCTGATGGTTAGGTCATTTATTATGACAAAAAAGTGCAAGTGACGAGAGCGAATGGAACAGTCGGCAAACGTATCCCGATCCCATCGGAAACGGTCTCGTGAAAATTCAGAGAGGTAAAGCAAGAGTATCCCAAACCCACAAGTATGTAAGATTAATGTCCGTTTAGTAAATAAAGCAAGTGCCTGAGTATCGTAGCAAATAGAATGCTGTGGTATCCGCCTACCTCTGGGAAACGGTACACACAATAATAACTTTTTGGTAAACATAACATATCAGACAAACAACACACGCCAATTCAAACGGGCGTATGTTTTTCGACAAAATATAACAGCCAAATTACATATTATGCAATGTACTTTTTACTGATACAGAATGTTCATAATCAGTCTTCCGCCGGACGGCGCTGGTATCGCATGCGCCCGTTCCGTGTCCGTGTTGTAAAAATGTCGAGTACAGTTAAGTGTAGTGTATGCAATATAGTCATCTGTGAGGTACTTGCGTTCATTCAAAATAAAGTGGACGTGATGGACGAGGAGAGTATTGTTCGAATATGTTCTTCTGCTTTCTCAGCGGAAGAGATCGAACGAGCGAAATGTCTTTTGTTCGAATCTATAACGACATCGAAGCGCAAAATCACGAGAAAACGAGTGGGTCGAGAACAACGGGACCTTTACGATGTTATCGCTGTCTTCAAGGAAACGGATCCAGAGGAAACACCAATATTCGTGGCAAGGGAGTTGCAAAAATTACCACCGGTGACGTTCGATCACATAGATGCAACAAGATTTCTTAAAGATATACTGATAATTCAAAAGGAACTGAAGGCTTTAAAAGAAACATGCATAACTGTCGACCAACTCAAAGAAATTAAAAGCACATCTCACTCTAAACCATCACTACATAATTATGATAGCTATGTCAAT
This sequence comes from Scoparia ambigualis, assembly GCA_963921215.1. Lineage (NCBI taxonomy): Eukaryota > Metazoa > Arthropoda > Insecta > Lepidoptera > Crambidae > Scoparia > Scoparia ambigualis. Next base: position 32,666,961 of record OY992516.1, read on the forward strand.
AAATTTCGCGGCGGCGGCGGTGGTTGTTTAACAGACAGTTACTATATGGACAGCGGACCTACGGGCCTACCTCACATTGTGGAACAAAACACAAGTCCCAGTAAGTGTGACGCTACGGTTACGAGCGAGAGTATTTCGCAATCGCAAGGCAAATGTTGCATAGCTGCATCCTTGTCTCCGCCACGAAGCGGCGCCAATGACGTTGTCTCGCTTGCGCGTGCTAGCAGCGATAAGGATGATCGGTGCGTGGAGGCCAGTACGGCGGTTCCGGACGTCGAAACCACCCCGGCGCAGCAGGAGGGCCTCAGCGCGAGCGCAGGCACTCGTATGATTCATCGGGTTGTATCGACGCCGGCCGGCAACAAAACGTTTGCGCGTGTCTTAGAGTCAGATCGCAAATGGAAAAAAGAGAAGCAAGACGAGCAATGGCTTACTGTGCAGCGGAAGAGGCTAAGAAATCGGTTCAGTGCTTCTTTGGGAAAGGGAACGATTAAAGCTGACGACAAATTTAAAGCTGCTGAAATGAACGTGTCTTTGTTTATTAATAAGGTTTCCTTAGAAACGTCGGAAGATGACATATCGCGGTACATATATGACAGGTCGAAAGTTAAAGTAGTTCTTTCCAAAATTAATCCAAAGACCCCAAGACAATATAATTCTTTTAAAATCGAGGTACCGAAGAGCAAGGTGACGCTTTTCCTGGAAGATAGTTTTTGGCCTGAGGGTATAACTTTCAGGAAATTTGTTATTTTCAAACATTATAATAATCAACAATGAGAGACACAACAATAAGTAAGAACATTAACGATAATGAATTAACATGTATAAAGATGATAACATTTAACTGTAAATCGATAAAAAGATCTATCGATGGTGTGCAAAAGCTATGTCAAAATGCGGATATTATGGCGCTTCAGGAAACATGGCTTTTCCCGCATGACCTATCATATCCTGGGACGGTGGACAACGAGTTCGGCAGCACCGGCACATCCGCCGTGGACACAACTGCAGGCATGATTACGGGCCGGCCTTTCGGTGGAGTCGCTTTGCTGTGGAGAAGAAGCTCTTTTTCGTGTGTTAAAGTGATCGAGTGCTCAAATCCGCGTATTTGTGCTATACTGATAACGCTTCGCGACTCCCCTATTCTAGTGTGTAGTGTTTATATGCCTTGCGACTGTCGCGAAAGTCTAACGGAGTTTACAGACTGCCTTAGTGCGTTAAGTGCGATAATTGAAGAGTGTGGCGTGCGGTCCGCATTCTTGTTAGGTGATTTTAATGCTCACCCAAATGAGTTATTTTTTAACGAGATGGACAATTTTTGTGCGGACCAGTCATGGACTTGTGCGGACGTGAGTAAACTGGGCATTGATTCTCAAACTTTTACTTATGTTAGTGATGCGCATGGCAGCAGAAGGTGGCTAGACCACTGCTTAGTTACGGAGGCAGCTTGGCAGTGCGTTACTAGTGCTGCGGTCAAGTATGACTCATACTGGTCTGATCACCTTCCGTTGTTGATTACTTGTAATTTAAATTTATAGCAAAGAAATTTCTTAACATGTAAATCTGTTATAAATAAAATAAGATGGGGGGAACGATCCCAAGGTCAAATCGATAGTTATCATGAAATATGTAATAATGAATTAAAATTGTTTGACTTTCCTAGAGATTTCCAAGTTTGTTGTAAAGGGACCTGTAATAATATAACACATAGACGCCTAATCGACGACATGTATGATCGGGTGGTTTCAGTCTTATCCAATGCGGCAACTGTAACTTATGAAATGAAAAGTAGTAAAATGTCTAAAGGCCTGAGAGGGTGGAATTTACATGTTAAGGAGGCTTATAGTAGAGCTAGGTCTGAGTTTCTTTTGTGGGTAAGGTACGGTCGACCTAGAAGTGGGACCCTTTATGAGGCGATGGTAAATAGTCGCAGAATTTTCAAGGCAAGATTGAAATGGTGTCAAAACCACCAAGAACAATTAAAAATGGATGCGCTAGCTACCTGTCATAGTCAAGGAGATTTCAAAAATTTTTGGAAATCGACTAATAGGCTAAACTCTCGACCTGGCCTGCCTACTGTCATAGAGGGTGTTAGTGAACCCAAAGATATAGCTAACATGTTTAAAGAGCTTTTCACTATTAAGTCTCGCTTGGGACCAGGGACCCCGCCTTGTGTAAAGTGTACGAGGGTGACCGATGCTGGGACTAATCGTGACCAAATGAATAAGCTAGTTACAGCCAAAGATGTTGCCAAAATAATTAAGTCAATGACCAGGGGCAAGTCACCCGGTCAAGATAGCCTCAGCGTCGAGCACCTTCAGAACGCGGGGCCCCACCTTTCTAGGGTACTCGCAATGCTCTTCAACATATTTTTGGTACATTCATACTTGCCACAAGACTTAATTAAGACCATTGTAGTTCCTATTACTAAATGTAAAACGGGTGACGTATCGAGCAGGTCCAACTACAGACCCATTTCGTTGGCAACGATTATCGCCAAAGTGCTTGACGGTGTGCTGAACTCTCAGCTGGATTGTCACTTAAAAATTCATGACCTTCAGTTTGGCTTTAGGCCACAGCTGTCTACGGAAAGTGCAATCCTGAGCCTGAAGCGCACTGTCAGGTACTATACGGATAGAAACACATCTGTTTATGCTTGTTTCTTGGACCTTTCCAAGGCGTTCGACCTGGTCGTTTACGAGATCCTATGGGATAAACTGAAAGAGATTGGCTTGCCTTCTGAAACCATATCGCTTTTTCGTTTTTGGTATGAGAATCAGCTGAACTGTGTCAGATGGGCGGACGAGTACTCGGACCCCTATAGGTTAGAATGCGGTGTCAGGCAGGGGGGATTGAGCTCCCCCAAGCTTTTCAACCTTTATGTAAACGCGCTTATTGAGGGGCTCAGTAGTATGAAGATAGGGTGTCATATCAATAACGTATGCGTTAACAATATTAGCTACGCGGACGATATGGTCCTGCTGGCCCCATCAGTTAATGCCATTAGAAAAATGTTAGGTCTCTGTGAAACATATGCGATCGCCCATGGGTTAGTGTACAATTGCAGGAAGAGCGAGTACATGGTTTTCAAGTCCGGCAATAGACTTCCTGATTTTGTACCCCCCATCAGACTATATGGATCCCCTCTTGATCGAGTCAGGCAGTTTAAGTACCTAGGCCATATAATTACAGAGGATCTAAAAGACGACATTGATATGGAGAGAGAGCGCAGGGCGCTGTCGGTTAGGGCCAACATGTTGGCTCGCAGATTTGCTCGATGCTCTGCACCTGTAAAGGTCACGCTTTTCAAAGCCTACTGTACCTCTTTTTACTCGGGCAGTCTGTGGGTTAACTACACGCAAAAATCGTACAGCACCTTGCGCGTTCAGTACAATAATGCTTTCAGGGCATTGTTAGGGCTACCGCGATATTGCAGCGCTTCCAGCATGTTTGCGTACGCAGAGGTTGACAGTTTCCCGACCATCATTCGTAAAAAAGCAGGCTCACTTTTGAAGCGAGTTCGCGGCAGCAGTAACAACGTCCTGCAAGCAATTGCCGATAGTGGGGACTGTCCATTTATCGAGCACATGTGCCAAATTACACGCTCAAAATTAAAAATTATTTACTAACATAGGTATTAAGTCTTTTTGTTACTAACATTTAATGGACTTTATGTTGTCTGATTAATAAACATTTTTATTTTTTATTTATTTTATTTTATAATGTTGAAGCCTCGTAGATGTCATTTGCTTCACATACAGATTGCGTCACCCCGAGAGGGGAAGAGCACAAATCTAAGCACGGCTCCAAGTTACATCAGGCCCGGTAATGGGCCGTGACAGCTGGCAGGTGGCGCCACAGCCCTCATCGCCCGACACTGACGCAAAGTTACACGATACTGAGGGCTATTCATCAAAATGTGTAATACATACGATAGCTTCAAATGTCAGATGACGTTCAATGGACCTAGTGCGAATCTTATTGAAGAAAACAAAAATGTAAAAAAGTAAGTACGGCCTGTATACTCTCCCACTGCTGGGTAAAGGCCACCGTCATAAGAATCATGTCATTAAAAACAAGTCATAAAAATCAAGTGAAGGGTATTAGCTTAATCAGCACAAACCCGGGCGCGGCATCGAAAAATCCGAACACACACTTTGCCCGACCTGGGAATCGAACTCGGGACCTCCGGATAACAAGCAGAGCGCTTGAAAACACGGCCAACGAGGCAATAAACGAAACAAAAATTTATATTATGGCAAAAAATGTCTTACGATGGCGGTCGTCAAACCACCACCAGTGGTGGGTTGTGGCCTAATCCTCCATATGCTTTTTAGCCCATCCATGTGGGAATCCTGTGCCCAGCTGTGAGACGTTTACAGGCTGATGATGATGTACTGCCTTCCCGCTTACCGCTAGTGACTTTGGCCACGCCGCACACCCATTCATTGTGTCATGAAACACATCTGTGAATAACAAATTATTATTTATTCGCATTGCGCAGGGCGTTAATCTTGCGTCTTTATTGAAAAAAAAAATGTGAGGTGTGTATATATTGCAAACCTTTACTAGTCTAAGATCCGAGTATAGAACGACCTTCACCGAGAAGGTTAATGGATGAAAAGTATTTTATATCAAATTTAATATGTTAAATTATATATCGCGAGTGGGTTGGCTGAAAAGTTTCAGTCCAGTACCATTAATGATTAATTTAATATCATTTTTTTTTACTTTACACTGGTTTGGTGTGTGTGTGTTTGTAATGAGCTTATCTTTATATAAGGTGACTGCTAGAAACTGCAAGAAACTTAAAGGGCTGGTCGGGTCAAGTTTTTTAAACATGACAAAAATGACAAAAAAGATTGCAGACTAACGTAGGTAGTTATCGGCCAGCTGACGCGGACGGGCCAACAGACGGGCGGGTCAATGCCAGGCCGCTGCCCGCGCGTTGTAAATAAATTAATTCTTTCGTTATATCTTTATTATGTTATTGCTTTAAAATAAATAAGATACACAAAGACTATCAAATTAATATTCATAAAATGAATTATTTAACCCATTTACAGCGACCGATCGTTATAAAGATCAAAAAAATCTATTAAAAGTACCCCCAATTGAAACATATTACAAGTGGACTTTTACTGCTTGTTGTATATTAATCGTCGTGGTGATCGTTCGACATTGTTTTTGCGCTTACGTAAATATTATTTGTTTATAATTTCTAAGTAAATTTGTGTTTTAAGTTGTATTGGCGGATTTAACTTCCACAATGTGTTAAAATCGGTAAGTTTTTATAAAATTGTTTGTGATTGCAATTATTTTTATTGATGTTTTTTAAAAATTTACAACCTGTCTTACACATTCATGAAATAAAATTTGGTTTTTGTACAATATTTTAGTATAAAAAATGATGATAGATTTTATGATCTTTATAACGATCGGTAGTAATATGGGGGTGTTATTTGTAACTTTCAGGCCAAGACTTACTAAGATGTTGTCGCTCAATTAAATCATCGATGAACTAGAGCAATAAGATGACGATGCCCTATTTCCAAGAAATTTGACTATTTTACCACCAGAAAAGGCAAATGCTGCCACAGACGAAGATTCGGGTGATGAAGAGTATGTTACTTTGAACAATCTCCCAAGTATGTTATAGAACTTTTATTTTGATCGTAAATGTTTTTCTCATGTTGTTCTTACATATCAACTTACATTTTTCTAGGTTCTCAGCTAAAAGCACCTGCACAAATTGATTACGGGTCCGCTGACAGTGATGAAGACGACGAACCTCTGTCTTCTTTAGCCAAAAGGCGTCGGGCCACAGAGGAACCTCCAATTGAAGAAGCTGAACCTGAGCCATCGACATCTAGTGCAGATCAAGTAATTAGCAACACGCTTTTAGTCGTTCCTTATATTGAGCCAACCCAACTGTATCAAATACTCTGTCATATACTTGGTGAAATCGCCATAACCCGCGCGACCAACTACAATGGCAAGAAAACCATGGACGAAAACACCTTCAGTCACCTTTATATTTCGAGTGTATGTTTGATGATGGCGTTATCGAATTGTTGGTCAAGTACACAAATATTTACGCCATTCAAAAGAAATAAAGTTGACAATGTGACATTGAGTGAGATGAAATGTTGCCTCGGCATACTTCTGTACAGCGGCTACATCGTAGTTCCTCGAAGAAAAATGTACTGGGAGAAATTATCGGACACAGATTTCAGTATTGTATACAATGCCATGTCAAGGGATAGATTTACATTGGTGGCAAGAAATGCTATTTTTCTTTATTATCTCACTGTCTGGCCATGGCTACACACAATGCCTGGCAACTGTACAAAAGTGATGGTGGAGAGTACAATCACCTTACTTTCGGAGAACAGTAGCCAGGGGTGTACTAGAAACATATAAAAAAGATAAACGCGGCCCTTGTCCATCTCCACGATTATAAGGAAACTTCTAGCTATGATAAAATCGATCATATCGTAGAATACATGGACATCCAGCTCAGATGTTGGATATGCAAAAAAAATACCAACTTCACTTGTCAAAAGTGTAATATTAATTTACACCCAAAAATATGTTTTACAACCTACCACTCCTACATAAGTAAACTAATTTGTAAATAAAAAGATTTTGAAAACAAAATAAAGCCTTTTTTCATAAAAACATGTCTGTTTTATTTCATTCAAATAGAATATTATCGCTAAACGGTAAACTGGTTCTTGTATGAGCGTTGACCTACCCGCCTGCTACTACTGATCGTTATAACGATCCACATTTTCCGAGCTTTCCAGAAAACTATGTTTTTTTTTATTATTTTTTCGTTGTTACTATATACATCAAGGTTACAATATCTAAAAATTATGGAAATACGAGACAAAAAATAGTTTCAGTAACAAGTGGGTTAATGAAAAATAAAAAAAAACACGAATTTCTTTTTTGTCATTTTTGTTATGTCTAAAACACTTGAACTGACCAGCCCTTGAAGTTTCTTGCGGTTTCTAGCAGTCGCCTTATATAAACATAAATTTTATTTATTTAACCAGACGGTTGCAAATTACTTATATTGACTTGCCTGTTTACACCCGCCTACCCAATGTTATGACAGGAAAAAAATAGTCAACCTAACGTTTGCCTATTCTATAGGCTTCATACTTTCGATTGGTACCTATGTAATTTATCTATTATCGAAACAAGTGAAATATTTAAAAAAAAATATTTTTAAATATTTAATTAATCATATACTGGACTGAAATTTTTCAGCCAACCCACTCGCAATATATTATTTAACATATTAAATTTGATATAAAATACTTTTCATCCATTAACCGCTCGGTGAAGGTCGTTGTATACTCGGATCCTCTACTATACGCAAAGTACGCAGGTTTTATTAGGCTGCTAGATTGGAATGTCACAGAACATAATACTGATCATTTTCTTAATGTCTTTCGGTAAATTGTAAACGCAATCAAAATTAGAATATTAATTTATTTATTAGATTTATCATGTATAATAATTGATTATTATGGTCGATTGAGAGCGTATAGCCTGCGCAAGTTAATAATGATGTACCTATACCTACAGTTTTACGTTTCTTTTACGTGCTAATTAAAATTCCATTAAACTTTTAGTACATTTTACAGGATACATGCTTTATTCCCTACTAACTACCCAGAACGATCAAAGTGGATACATAAAGCCTTCACTAAGCCACCTTCAGCCGTCTTCGAACAAAAAAACGTATTATCCTCCAAGAACCCTCCCTACAATGCTCAGCCAGTACATGTAACACCTTCATTTGAGAGGTATTAATGTCACTCGGCAATCGGCTACAACCTTTTTCTTACATCGAGTTGTGTCGTAATCAAATAATACCACATTTGATGGCCACCTCCGTAATTATGATGCTTTTAATAATACAACATACATACATACATATAATCACGACTGTTATCCCCGAAGGGTTAGTCAGGGACTAGGCAATCAGGACCGCAAAAGCAGTCATCTGCCATACTCCACGGCACACCAAATGGCGATAATAATACAAGCATTCTGAAAAGTGGCATATTCATACCTACTACGGGTGCATTTGGATTGGAAACAGAGTTTTTGTGTCGCGAGTATAGAGAAACAGTGGGATTATTGGACGTTACGGTATTAAGAATTCGTTTCCAATGTCCAAATAAGCAAAACTTCTTACTATAATTTATACATTGTGATTAATCAAAAGATGCTATTTAAATATATCGACAGCTAAAACGCAAAACATAACATTTAGATGTCAAAAACTTAAAACAACTGTACAGACCAACCGTTCGTTCGTTATCGTTAGTGTCGTTAGCGCGACCCACCGTTCCCCTGGCCGATTCATTATCTGCGCCAGTGACACCCGGGGTGTTAACAAATGTGTCTACAACACAGACAGCTCCAGCGTTACGTATAAAAATCTTCGCCGCCTCAGACGAAGCCTCAGACCATCAATCAACTTCAAACCGGACGAGTGAACGACGACACTATTATCGCCTTGTCTCTCTCTAAATTACTCTCGTTTGTAAGGTGTTCTGAAAATGTTCTTACATTTGCGAAGAGTTAGCTGAAGAGTAAGGATTTTTAACATAATAATGTAACGTCAGTTTCTAGTTGTGAACCGTACGAATTTGGTGTAAAAAACTAAATAAATATGTAAATAAATAACTACTTAGTAGAGCTGACGACACCAAAACAGATTGAAAAATCATAGACACTGCGTTTATGTTTTTACTTGTAGACACAAATTTTTAGAAATCAATTAATAATTCCTTTTTTTTATTAATTAAACAAATGTCTTTCTTTAATTTACATCAATGATAGAATAAGAGAAATGTTTCCTTATTGTAATACAACTAAAGTGGCCCCACGCGGACGCCATGATAAGCCACGGGGCGCTCTTCTGAGGGCGTCCCCTGGCTCGGAGCGGACACGGTGGGGGTCACGTACCAGTAAATGTGCGGGTCATTGTGGTGTCTTTTGGGGAGCTGGCACGGAGGCTTTATGCAGAAGCCATGATGAGCGACGAAGCGCCCCCCCTAAAGGGGGGCGGGTTGCTCGGAGCGGATGCGGGGAGCCCCGCGCCAGCAAATAGGGTCTAAGTCGTGGTGCGTTGTGTTTCTTGTCTTTGTGTTTTTTCGTTTGTGGTCGTTTATACTTATACGTTTTTGTAGGACTTGTGCGGGACCCCCTGGGAAGCGATGATGAGCAGCAGGACGACTGGATGACCAGACAGGTCGCTGTGTTGTCCTGCGGTCTTGGAGCAACCCACCAAATGGGGTTTCGCATCGGTGTTGAGTTGTTATGTGCGCATGCCAGCGAAATCGCGGGGCATGCAATAAACCGGACACCTAATACAACTGTATTAGGTGTCCGGTTTGATATTTTTATGAAACCTTTCATGCAAAAGTCTAGTCTTAGGCAAATATGTAACACAACGAAATTAAAACAAACCACAACAGAAAACTAAAGTAACTTTTATCAAAAATAAGAAAAAAAAAGAAATGGTATAGTAAAGTACAGCCTGAAGGACTTCTCGGCTGGTAAGTGAAGGAAGCGTTATGTCAGCATGGGTATTGGCTCAATCACCACCAATAAAAATAAATAAATTACCCGAAACCGAAATCAATACAAGCTTACTAAACATCGTGGCACACAAGCAAAAAGTCATCTCTGAACGGCAAAGGATTCCCCTGGCCGCGGGCGCCCCTGCTCCCAGAGCCAGACAACCAAAGCCAGTTGCCGCACACCGCAAATGAACAAACTCCCGCGCCGCACTCTCGGCCCTTTGTCTACAAACCGCCGCCACAGTGCAGGGGCCACCAGCAAAACAACTTGGCAGAAACAACGCCCTCGCAATTCCAACTCCTTCCTCAAAGATGCAACTCCTCCCTCAAGGCCGGCAACGGATCTGCGACTCCTCTGGTTTAGTGGCGGTGATTACTTTCCATCAGGTGAGCTGCCTGCTCGTTTGAGTCATTTCCACATAAAAAATAAATTAAAAATAAAAAACCTTTTTTAAAAACAAACTTTATTTAAGTGCGCTAAAAAGAAAAAAATAAACTTTTACTATCAACTTATAACGTCGTTACACAATTTATATGATTTAAAAAGTTGTCGCCAGATATCAGACCAGCTCAATGGTACCATAACATTGCATTGTCATCGTACTTACATAATTATACCAAATTTCAGCTCAATCGGTTGAGGAGAACTGGGGGGGTTACTCTCGAACGCAAACTCAATCTTAATACAATTCCAATGCGATTAATATGTATCGATATTGGGATAAGTAAAGATAATTCCGGAACGCCATCTCGATAATAATAAAAGCTTGTAATAATAACAACTGCGCTTTGGTTACTTATTCTTACGTCACGCAAAGGCTTGTACTGAAAAGCAGTGTTACGTATAGCGCATGCATGGTGCAGCACAGACCCTGCTTGGCAAATGGTTGTGGCAGCGTATGCAAAAGTGAGCAGTGATTTCAAGTGTATTTGATTTTTACAAAAATCAGAAGAGGCTGATGTCTAACTTTAATGTTATTATAAAACCAAAATATTCCAGAAACCATTTAGTGGTAACCCTTTTTTTACACTTGTGACCGGTTTCGCAATCAACACATTTAGTTTATGGAGAACATAGCCAACTTATTATCTGTGCACTGTACAACCGAGGAGAATTCGCTTCGGAAATAACTCTCAACTACTTACTTGGATGTGTTTCCGGGTGTGCGAGATTGAAGGCATAATTTAAGCGAGTAACTTCGCAGGAGATACGCTTTACAATTCACTCATTTCTAATATATACACAGCGTCTTAATGAAATTGCTCGAAACCTTAAATTACTTTGTTCAGAATCAATAGTACATTAGATTCTACTACTACAAATATGGGTCCGATTTGTAAAAAAATATATTTGTGCCTACGATGCTTTTAAAATTTAAATAATTAGCAAGTTGCACTCACAAATTTAATGCTATTGCAGCGGCAAGATAGCTCGCACTCGCAGGCTTAGAGCACTTACTGTGTTTCTTATAAAGCACGCGTACCTAATTGCATGCAGACTTGAAAATATTATTTTAGTCAGCCATTTTGCCGTGACACGTTTATTCAATAATAGATTTTTTATTTAAATTCTATTACAATTTCGTGTAATGCTTTATTTCGAACTAGATATGCTTAATTCATTTGTTTTATTTATTCGGTGAATAATTAGCTAAAAAATTTTAGTTACTTTAAAAAAAAAATGGTACCTACTTACAATCTAATAACAAATTCACATTTTTGTAAGATTCAAAAAGTTATGTAATAATATTATCAAGCTAAAACATGATAAAATGGCAAACGTACTTACGTAGTAGTATTATATATTCTGTGACGTAATGATGAACAAGATAATCCTAACGTCACTCGTAGTCAGGTACAAAGGGTAAAATGCTTTTCCCCTTTCAAGTGAACATTAAAGAATAACAAGGAGACGATTGTCTCCGGCTGCGTCAGCGATTCATGAATGAACTCTTGGTAGCGCGCGCCTGCTCTATCTAGCGCGGACGTACAGCCAGACAGACTACGCCTACGGATTTACGACAAACACCGTCATCTTTCTTGTTTTTAAAGCTACTTTATAAAAAGCTTGTTTTTAGCTGGCTAGATACTGAAAATTTTGTCTATGATCAAAGGAAAAAGCTAAAAATGTTGAGAATAATTTACTCTTTAAACTATGTTACAAATATTTATGATTTACAATATTCTAGCTAGATACACATTTTAGCGCATAACGCCATCGCAGTCATGTTGTTAGCAACCGTGTCGCGTAGCGGTGAAACAATACTACCACCCCCTCTCTTTCCTTGGGTGTCGTAAAAGGCGACTAACGGACTAAACACTGCACACACACCCAACAGCATAGGGCTCACCACATGTCACGCTGAGCACAAGTGCAGTCGCTATTTGGTGAAAAGTGGACTATGGTAGAGGACTGCTTTTGCTGTCCTCATTGCCTAGTCTCTGACTAACCCTACGGAAAAGTGGACTATGGTAGAGGACTGCTTTTGCTGTCCTCATTGCCTAGTCTCTGACTAACCCTACGGGGACAATAGTCGTGATTACATGTTGTCAGTAAAGCAACTTTCGAAATGCCGGTAACTGGGTGGATGGCCAAATGTGACCAAAACAGGTGCTTCGAAAGGCACATACCGGCCGTCGGTGCTGGTTGTAGTCATTGCACATTCTCCTCATGTGTGTTGTTTTAGGTTGATGATGAAATTTTCATGTTATTTATTGGTATATTATCGCCCTACTCTCCGTCTTGTTTAAATTAAAAATGGCCCGTAACTCTACAGCTAAAATTTCACAACCTTTAGCGTAATAAGATAGCTCCTTTATAATACAACTATGAACTCGTCGTCAAGCAGCCCTCCTTTGATGTCCCTTTGAAGAGCCGAAATTCGCAGCATCCCCATTGTGGCACGGCCGGGACTCAAACGAGGACCCTTGAAAAGAGCTCGCGTCTGGCACGGACTTTGCTTGATATCAGATTATCTGTACGCTTAATTAGCAAGAATAAATTACGGTAAAAAGGCCGTACAAGCACCTACTGGCTCTAAAAATGATTCATTAGAAATAGTTATTATCTTTATCTACATATATTAATAAAAATCAATTGCAGAAATGTTTCACTTCAGAGCGGTTGCACCTATTTGGGACTAGGTTTGTGTGAGATATTTTTTTTTGGAAATTCGAAAATAAAGTCGCAGGCGGACCGCTAGTTTAGAATAAAAAGGATACCTACCTTCAAAGTATTCTTTATTTGAATTTTGAGCAACCTAGAGTTTTCTATGATAAGACAAAAATAAACTTAGAATGCAACATTATGATTTTACAAATCTAATAAAACAACGAACCACCGAGCAAAGAACCATCGAATACTAAGCAACTGAGTAATCGCACACTCAATTAAAAGGTAGCCAAAACATTCCGAAAGTCTTACACTTAACATAACGAGCGCGAGCATTAGCTATTCGCCGTTAAGTACTTCAATAACCCAATTTGGCTATCCAAACAAGCTCCAGTAACATTTTCCAATTTTTCCGCCACAAAGGCCATAATAAAAGCGGCTGTTGTTCCTTTCCCGCCATTTTAGCAATTCACGAGCAAACCCCAGGACCCTTCTTGCGACCGCGGACAATGCACATACACTCTACACGTGTAGGGCGACCACCGGGCTAACTGAAAAATCGGGACAACTAGATAAATCTATTGTATTAAACGCTAAATAATCACAAGTAACGATAATCGAAACATCATGGAAAAGCAAATGAATAATAGTTTACTAACGAAAATGCGTTAAGTAATTCGTATTAAAAAAAAAGACGCGTCGCTACAAAAAGCTGTAAGTAAACGTTGTAAACGTCCTGTTTTATTTTTTAAATCATGTTTCCATATATCTAGGAAGTGATCAGCTTCAACTTCTACCTAAAGAAAGGTTTAAAAAAGGAAAATTGTAAAACAATTTTAGAAACACTGCTGGCACCTTTATGTGTTTACAGCATTTAGATACCTATAGGTAATAACACTTACCATTTTTCTCATCTCACAACTTGTAATTTTAGATTGCTGTTACCGTAAAGTTTATTTGTTGTATTAATCCGTGAATACAGGTGTGACGCAATAAACCAGTTCTTGTAACCTCTTGAGTGTGATTGTCACAAATGGTTTTTATCTTCGAACGATGATCGAAGGGTGTTATCGCCCAAATAAAATAAAATATAAAACTTTGCAGTAAATGCTCAAGCCTGATGGCCACCCTCAAGGAAATGTAGGATTAACATCGAGTACTGTGCTCACAGCTCGCGGCGGCGAATGCAGATGGACGTTTATTTAAATTCGGATGTCTTTATGTCCAGCGCAACAGCTATTAAACACTTTTGTCCATAACAAACAAATAGTAATATTTTATGATTTCTGAATGAAGAGTTCTTGGCGTCATATTATATGACTTTTCTAATGATTGTTCAAGAATATAGGTACAGCTTTAACGTCAGATTTAAAAGTTGTTGAAGTATGAAGCACGTTGTGAGAGTTAATGAGGCAAAAGACGTGTGCAGGTTTGTGGCAAATGGGACGCTGTGGCCTCAGCCTACCACGCCGGGAAACAGGCGTAATGCTAGCTTTAAGCCTTCCATTGTTCAATTAAATGTTAATTAAATAATAGTGATTAATTCAATACCCACATATAGTAGAGATGACATAATATATCTTTGCACAACAATGTTACAATACTTGCAAATAGGCAGACTTTTCTTTTATGGTATTAATTCATAATAATATTGGAAATCTTTTGTGAACTTGGATAGTTGAAGACCCAACCAAAAAATATACGTATAAATCGTCGTCCAATCCAACGTCATCAAGATGGTAGACCGCGAGAGCCTATGACACGAGCACAACATACACCGTCAGAGAGGCCTATTACATCTCGAATGTGATTTTGCGTAAAATGCCCAATTTCGCATTTTGTAGTAATGTTGCAGTTGTATTTATTGTTTTTATCGAAATAGGATAATAAATTTGTGCATAATATTACAAATCTCCATTTTGTAAGCATAATTGAATTCGGACGGCCGGCGCATCGCATTTTGTAGTAATTTTGCAGTTGTTTTATCGTTTTTATCGAAATAGGATAATAAATTCATTATAAAATCTTTATTCCTCATGAAGTAACAATTACTCTGGTATAAATTTTGCTTAATAATGTTATCGTAGATAGGAGATATTCACAGTTAACTTATAGCGATTTTTGGAGTTTTTTGGTTTAGAATAAGATTTTTTCCTTTATAAAATCAATGATATCTAAAAATTCCGAGGCCGCTACGCACTATTCCACTATATAAGAGATAACATTATATTTTTTATATTTCACTTGTTTAGAACAGTAGTTAAATCGATGAGCTCAAAAAACTGCCTTCGCGCGCTTCATGAAAATCTTTCTCTGCAATTTTGGGTTTAATTAAAAAGTTAAGCTAAATTTGCAAAAAGCGAGGCCGCTACGCACTATTCCAATAGCTATTTTACACTATTCAATAAGTCATAATTGTTAATGTAATTTTGTTTCTGAGATCCATAACGCCAAAATTGGCTATTTTACGCAAAAATCACAGTCGAGATGTAATAGGCCTCTTAAGGAAATAAATGTATGTTTGCGGGGCGTTATTGGATTTATGCGCGCGCGGGCACAGGCGCAATACAGCGATACGAATTATAGCTACCTCAACCTTTGATCACATATTATATAAAAAATAGATACACAATCCTACATATAATCACGACTATTATCTCCGAAGGGTTAGTCTGAGACTATAGACAGCAAAAGCAGCTCTTTGCCATAGTCCGCTTTCCACCAAATAACGACTGCACATGTGCTCAACGTGACAGGTGGTGAGCCGTCTTTTGTCCGTTTGACGCCATATACGACACCAAAGGGAAGAGAGGCGGTGGTAGTACCTATTCTTTCACCGCTACGCGACACAGTTGTACATATACGACATATGCATTTTAATGTAAGTATATGTGTTTTGGCAGAATTACCCTCTTATAATGAATAAGTAGCACACTAACTAAGGTATGCTTCGCAACAAACCGAGTTCACTTGTACACCACGTCAAAGTTCAACAAATAGCCTGTCCTAATTTTATTTGTGATTTTCTGCATATGTTCAAAGTCAAATCTCTTTAAGTTTATCAAATTTAAGTGTTATCTCGATATGGAACCTTCTACTTCAGGTATGTGTAAAATTTTGGCAAACTGTATTATGTAGGAATATGAACAGCTTAAGGTAGGTAAGTATATCAAATTGAGTCCTCAAATTGTTTTAACTGGCTTATTTATTAGACAATTTGTTTAGGTTTAGCTGAATTTAGCTAAAGGTTTTATGCAACAATATTCAGTACAGAATAGGCTCCCAAATACTATTAAAACAGTTTGCTACTTTTTGCTACATTCTGATTTATCTCGATTTTGTAGGTGAAGATTTTAGTACCTACTCGAAGAAAACTATTTTATTTCCTTTTTTTGTCATAAGTAAAATTAACTTATTTGTTGTAGGAATTGCTTCTAATACATTATTTTTAAATAGAAAAGAAAGTAAACAAAGTAAAAGTAAGTAAAGTTAAGAATAGTCCTAAAGATGCATACGTATAACATATAACATCGGATGATATTGCCCGAGACGATGATGATGACAATTCATTGAATTATTTGTAATATTACGTGTCAAAAAATATTTATTTATTTTTTATAATACTTAATTAATAATTAGAACTTTTATTGCTATAAAAAATTTAGAAATATATCTGTATGAAAACATGTTTCATTATATTAACAAACACATATAACTGAACATATTAACAGCATTAAAGATGGTCTAAAACCAAGAGTTTATTTAAGGGTACGAATTATGGTCTCCTGCCCCAGTGTGAGACGGTTAATTCTCAGTCGAAGGCTCTCCCAAAATCCGAACTGGTGGTAGATTATTTAGGTCTTAGGTAGGTACATTAGGTAGATTAGGTAGGTAGGTGGATTAGTTAGTAAGATTAGCTTTAAAGATTTAACTACACCGGTCCCCTACCGCATTGGGACCCGCACCAACCGCATTGGGCCCGCGTAGTGGTTATGGCCTAATCTCCCCATGCGCTGTTATCCATGTGGGAGCGGGACGTGTATAGGCTGACGATGACATACACACATACAAACATCACTTGCGTACCCCAGAATGTGAATCAGGAGCACAGCTTTCCTTTTGCTTCGATCCTGACGCACTTCTTTAAAAGTTAATGCATGCTTCTTTATGGCAGGAACATGTTCCACTAAAGATAAATGTATTGTGTGTCAAATGAATAAACTCTGGCAAATATGAAGCAAACAAGAAGCAGTTTTCATGTACATAAGTAATATTATTTTATACATTTAAAAAAGTAGCGTCTTGCCCGCGTATTTTCGCTATAGTTAATTTTAGACAGAACGTGAATGTTCCCGGTATAAAATATATGTAGCTAGTACCTAGCTACTGTATAGAAGGTACTCGTCATTGGAAACAAATATAATTAGTATATTATCATCATCGCTGCTGGGCACATGCTTTCCTACATCTAATAATCTAACTAATTATTTACATACTATAAAATTGGTAGAGAAAAATATTTGTTTTCTGCAAAGCCGAATATCACTCGGATGTAGACGTAGCTACAGATGATGCCACAAAAAACATAGTCGACCAAATATTACCCCACCAGCTCGCTAGAAGACTAGTTGAGATAAGCGAGAGCAATAACTAAAGTCTCAAGATCGCTTGTTTAAAGACCACAGGCCAAACTAGAATAAACTCTAAAAGAAACTCAGTAAGGTTGAAATAGGAACAACTCCGCTTAAAAAAATAACACAAACGGCGGAGAACTTTCAGATTAAACTGTTTTATTCCATTTTAACTTTTATGTAATCGTTAGGAGGGAAGTTAACCGGGCCGGTTTGTATGTATGACTATTGCGATTCCAGTCACATCGGATGTAAAATTGGAATCCTTATACGAAACACAGTCTTACTATTTGCTTGTTACTTGAAAATCATGTTGTCACAGGCTTAAACTGAAGCTTGTTTGAAAAGCTTAAAGTTTAATTGCACTCTAACCCAAAAAAATGGAATCTTTATTTCTGTATATTTTTAATGTCTGACGAAGAATTACTTAAAGTTAACTTCAAGTTTAACTTGACGGACAGCACTAACGACGACTAACAAGGTAACACAAAGCTGGATCCCTCTAACGATATTGTATTGGCGGAATCTGAGGGACGCCGCCTTTTAATATACTCCCACATAACAAACGTTTGATGTAACATGTACTTGGATCACATAACGTATAGAGAGTATTCGCTAGACATACAACCCTGTCGTATGAGCATTCATTTCAATGATCCCGCGGGCATTTGTAGGACTTTGTCGCCAAAGCCATTCAGCGGGCCGATCGCCGTAATGTTATGCAGCGCGTCTTGACTGCGTTTGCGTCATAACGTTTGATTTCGTATTGCCGTAATTAAATAATGACGCATACGTCACGCTCACCTCAATGCAGCGCACCGCCGTATTGTCATATTAGAACCTCTCTTACGCGTGTTTTGTATCGCACAAAAACGGTATCGCGCTAAATTTAGACGTTTCATAAATGTCAAATGAAATGTCACTTTGCAGTGTTCATCGAGTATTGGTAACGCATTGCAGAAGTGTATGGATTGTTACCTTTGCAAATCTTGTTAGTAACTTTTATGTCATTTCCTACAGATATATAGTAAAAAAACAGCATCATCCACAATTACCGAGTAATGTACTTACCTAACTTATAATGTCATACCTATCTACTTAATTTTTCAGGCACAAAATTTGAGCATTTGCGTTGGCAAACTGTTGGATTTGGCAGATCAAGAAAATTTGAGATTGTAGCATAATTTTGTTTCTCCCACAGTAACCACTCGGTGGATCGAGATATGAAGTAGCTTATTTGTTGATCAAGCGGGTGCTCCATCTTACATAAATAAATTTACATACTATGCTTCATCCAAATCTGTTTAGCTGTGAATGTAAATCTTATTTTTTAGATGTTTGTTGTCTGCGAGGATGCTTCACTACGATCCAGTATTTGCTGGGCAAATCGTGAATGCATATGCTGTGCTGCACAACATGGCTCTACCTGTCAAATTCCTGATCCTCAACTTAATTTACAAGAACGCAAGCGTGAGGCTTTAAATCAAGTCCGCAGGGTGGCCGCTGAGGCAGAGTTAAGAAGAGTGGCTCAAGTACCCCAAAATGTTGATAGGCGTGTAAATATCGAGTTAATGTAGGGGAGGACAGTCCAACAGGCTCATATTCAAAGGCTTTAGAACGAGAGAAACCTTATGTAATAAAAACAAATATAAAATTTAATAAAAAATTGTTTATTATTGTCACAATATCACAAATCCTTAAATTCTACACATAGGTACTTAAATTAGGGGAAGCCCTTAGTTAGCTCATCATCAGAACGACGACAGCAGCAACGTTTATTCTGTAAGCAAAATATACATTTTTAAACAGCAGTATTCTCAGCAGTTATCTTCACTCGTTAGTTGAGTTCGATGGCGCAGCGGCTAGCGCGTTCGGCTTGCGATCTTGCCCGCTAAGCAACTTTGGCAATGCCGGGTCGCTGGATGGATGACCAAATTAAAAAGATCTCGTGCTTCGGAAGGCACGTTAAGCCGTTGGTCCCAGGTTGTTGTCGTAAGATGACAGTCGTTAAAACCCACCAACCCGCATTGGGCCAGCGTGGTGGGTTATGGCCCAATATCCCCACGTACCATTGACCACGTGGGAGGCATGTGCCCAGCAGTGGGACGTTTATAGGCTGATGATGATGATTCTATCTTCACATCTCAAAAGCTCTTTTTCTTTTCGCATCCCTGACTTAAAATAAGGATAGTTCACCTTTTCTAACCGCATGGGTTGTGGAAGCTCCTTAGTGGCCTCTGCATTTTAGTTAATATAAAGAAAATTAACACACAAATATTATCACTACCAAAATGCTCAGTAAATACCTCTTCAATTTTATGCTAGCGAACACAGATTGACCATGAAATGAACAAAAATACACAAATAATTTATAAACATGGAAAGCAAAAGTATCACATTGGATAATGAGTTGTGTATTAGTAAAGCAAACCCAACACAGAAAAAGCAAACTGCGAGAAACGCCAATGGCGACGTCCCGGTGGTTCTCGAGAAACTCCACCAATACCTCAATTTGTCTCAGAGACGATTTCTTTTCTGGGTGTCGCCATCAAAAATTGAACCGTAAATCTACAAAGTAAGAACTTCTCATAATCTCATATTATCTTTGTAACTACTGCCGGCAAACCAATTAAACGCCAACTTACTTTAACAATAGTTACACAATACCTTACCTTATCAAGTAAAATAACTCCGAGCGAAATACAAATAAATTCAATTATTTTAATGGTTTACTATTGTTTAACAAAAAACGTATGACAAAAGATAATTTTACAAACAACGTTTGAAACTAATCATTTGACAAACTTTCTTTTCGCAAACATATTACTTTAAAAAGAATCATTTGACATAACACAGATTTCGCAAATGTTTTTCTTAGAAAATATATCTACTGTTAAAATCTTATTTTAATAATATTCACTTGACTAAATTATTCGTTTGCCAAATTGGTGATTTTACAAAAAGTATGGTATATTAAGTATGATATATTATATAAGCAAGGATGTAAGCAATTTCAATTTATTTATTTAGGAGTAGGGCAGCTAGTATTTCTGTTGTCTAATAAAAAGAATAACCTCGAAATTTAAGACAATCGCTAATATCTAACCTATCACGTGACCTACAGGAGTAGGGCAGCGAGTATTTGTTAAATGTTATTTATGCTTTACATTGTTTTGCCAACTAACATGTTTAAAAAATAATCAATTTGTGAAATAATGTTTTAGCATAATAATTTTTTTTTTAGTAAATAGGTATATTGTCTAATGAGTAGTTTATAAAACAAAAGTTTGTAAAATGATACATTTATCAAGTATTATTTAGTCAAATGTTATTTTTCAAATAAAAATTTGGTATTTGTTTTTTGTCAAATGATTGGACACCTATTTTAATATTTAAACCTAACGTCAACCCAACTGTCAATCAGAACCAACAGTGCTTTTTTCTTCATGGGAGGGTATGCAAAGGGATACATCCATACATTCATATTTTGTGTTCAATATCTCCGTTTTAATACCATTTTTACTATGCTTAGAACAAAATAAAGTGTTATGTTTGTGTATAAACTTAGATCCTAGGTTATTAGGCGTGATGTAGCCCTGTAACAACAACTTTATTCGTGGACATAATCGATTACATATCGAATAATCGATATAGAATTATTAAAACTTGCGTACGGCAACACACACTGGTTTCACGCGTAGGTGAAGTTGACGTGCAGTGCAAGTGACGATGACGCGTAGTTTTATTTTAGGGCAATACCAATTGTTGTTTGCGTTTAACGTGTACTTCACGTATGCGTGAACTGCACGTACACTCGACTAATGCGTCATAAAATTACGGCGATCGGCCCGCAGGTCGCTCGCAAGCCGGATCGAATGGCGAACAGATTCAGGTTCGATCTGAGGCCCTTTGTCAGCCCTTCCATTAGGGGCTTGTGTGTGAAATGCATGGGTTTGTAGGTGCATTGTGTTGGCCGAAGTAGCAAACATCATCAAAATCAAATCAAAGGTAATCAAGTTATCTAAAGGTTCGACCCAGCCATTTTACCAACAGCACATTTCTAACATAGTTTGAAGTAGTCTTCCATGCGATACATTTTTTTTATATTTATAAAGCAGTTCTAAGATAAGATTTCCAATAACAACATGGATACTAAACCTCCTGAATAACTTTGTCTTTGTTGTTCTGTGTCTTTCGTTTATTCGGTTAAGTTTTTACAAATTTTAACCATAAAACTTGAACTAATTTAAAATTACAGTAACTGTATTATGCAATGAGTTTACCGGGCAATAGGGACCGCAAAAGCAGTGCTCTGCCACAGAACAACCACTGCACATGTGCTCACCGTGTATCCCATCGCCGCTATAAGCTGATAGATGTATGTGCAGTGTTCAAGTCCGTTGTCGACTTTTGCGACACGAAAGATAAGAAATGGGTTGGTGGTTGTAGCTCTATAGTATAATAATTCTAGTTCCCACAATAATAAGTAAAAATCAGCAGTATAAGCTCAAAAGCCACTTAGCTGAAAGAAAACGGGCGGCAATCATCTCCAAATGGAAATCGGTTTGAATAACTAGTGCGCACTCGCTCGGCGCGGGCCCGGGAGAAAGGGACAAAAAATACACGGAACGGGGCCAGGTTATTGGTTGGCTAATGAAATATTGATGAAGTTACGCCACAGTCAACTTGGGAGCAGGGCGGTAGATTAATATGGAAAAAATTCGCCGAAATGGTAATTCCAGAAAATCCTTTACCGCCTATGTTGTCTAGTGCTTACACCACCGGTCCCAGAGCCAGAGGTCACGGGTTTAATTCCCAGCGGGGTGTCCATTTTTGTTCTCGGTTTGGTTGGTGGTAGGGCTTGTTTTAAGCCCGCGTTATTAGCTACCACTATAATATTATCTAAATATGCCATCATAACATCAATGTTAGTAACATTGGTGTGTTCGGACAGTTGTTGAGGAATCAAGGTAAAGTGAGCTTCCACAATCGGCCTTATCATCACTTAACAATGAAGGCTTAACGTTTATGAAAGTGCTTTCGTATAGTAGAATAATAAAAACTTAACATACTTATAGATATCAGAAATATCATGATGCATTTTAGGCATGACCGTGAATGCCCACCATACGCATCGATACCTTTGCTGTTGTAAACGCTCTTTACCAGTATTAAAATAATATGAAATTGGGCATTCAATCATTGGTTTCGATTTTCATTGACAGTCTAGTAAAATGTTACTTTAAAACCAATCATTAAACATAATGCGGCGAGTGCACGTTAAAAGTTTGACAACTACTTACATAAATATTTCGTTACAGACGGGCCGGGCCATACTTGCACTGTGCATCTTATAAATGTAGATCTTGCCTTTCTGTGCCCACAGTATATATCCAATCCAAGATCAGAAGAATCTGAGAGTTATACGATGATTTGAGGACTGTTACGAAATACTTATTGCTTTACGAATGGTAGGTATACTATAATAATATGAAGATATTGGTTTATTACTTTCTGGAAATCTCTGGTATCTGCCTACCTCTCCAGGAATCGCACAAAGGGGAAACGGGCAAGATTTATTTTACGACCTCAGTGGTCGAGTTGTTAGTACGCCGGTTTCAGCGTCGCCATCTCTTAGGTCCCGGGTTCAATTCCCAGTAAAGTCAATTAAAAAGCACGGACTGTATGTTAAGATATTTTTTGTTTTACACAACAATAAGTCTATTGAAAGTTCATTCCATAATCAGCCAAAAATCATCTTCAACGTTGAAACAATGACGTGATTCAGTTTAAAGAGCCTGATCGATAGTAACTATATTCCATGTTGTGTCCGAGCCGTCGACCTTCAGGCGTCGCGTGTCCACAGTAACACCTAGGTTGTTTAAAATGAAAACAAAAACAGCATGAGGTAAGTGCATTGCGACACTATAAATTTAAGTCAATTTTGATGAAGTTGCTGTCCATTAATGACGTTTTTTTAAAAAGATTATTATTAATGTGCGTTTAATACATTAATAATAGTCGTGTCAACCCATCCTGTTAATCTAAATGACTGTGTCGGAGTGGGTCACGTCAGCAGTCTAATGGAGCTATGGGATTGAACCACGATGCATGTATCCGCTCGGCTACCGACGACGCCTCAATTAATATTGGTATCTAGTCCAAAACTAAGGCATTGGTATTATTATTTAGTACGCTAGTACTATATTATACTAGCGGCCGCTCGCGGTTTCACCCGCGTGGTTCCCGTTCCCGTGGGAATATCGAGATAAAAAGTATCCTATGTGATAATCCAGGTTATAAACTATCTGTATGCCGAATTTCATCCAAATCCATTCAGTAGTTTTTACGTGAAAGAGTAACAAACCTCCATCCATACGTTCCCGTGGGAATATCGGGATAAAAAGTATCCTATGTGTTTATCCAGGTTATAAACTATCTGTATGCCCAATTTCATCCAAATCCATTCAGTAGTTTTTACGTGAAAGAGTAACAAATATCCATACATTCTTACAAACTTTCGCGTTTATAATATAAGTAGTATTCACAGATGGCAAACATAATAGCGTGTGTAAACGTGATGCAGATATCAACAGCGCCATCTCAGATTTTTGACCTGAACACAATTTTGTAATGGACATAATTGTGATTAAAATATGTTTGCGTCTAACATATGTTAAAGTTAAACAGTGCATTAAGAAGTTGTGAGTTTGAAGTGTATCTTTATTTGTCGTGTGTGAGCATGTTTTATAAACTAGTGCTGTACTGGTAGCGGATCATTTAGAACACTACCGCGCCATCTCTTCCCTTGGGTGTCGTGAAGCGACTAAATCGACCAAAGACTGCACATATATCCAACAGCATGATCGGCGATGGGCTCATCACCTGTCATGCTGAGCACATGTGCAGTTATCATTGGTGTGCCGTGGACTGCTTATGCGGTCCTCATTGCCTGGTCTCCGACTAGCCCTTCGGGGATAATAGTCGTGATTATTTAAGGCGACTGTTAGAAACCGCAAGAAACTTCAAGGGCTGGTCAGGGTCAAGTGTTTTAAACATGACAAAAAAGAAATTCGTGCTATTTTCATTTTTAATTAAATAATTCATTTTGTGAAATTTCATTAGATACTCCTTGTCTTTGAGTATCTAATTTATTTAATATAAGAAAAATTAAATGGAAAACAATTAAAAATAACGATTATTTACAACGCGCGGGCAGCGGCCGGTCGTTGACAGAACCGTCTGTTGACCCGTCCTCGTCAGCCGCGCGATAAGTACCTACCTATGTACGCGCCGTTTGCACCAACTAACATCCTAGACAAACCACAAGAGAAGGAACACCAGCAGGAGCCGCATAGTCTATGGACAGCTCGCCGCGCGCCGTAGTAGAGACCATTTATTTCGCTGTTACGAAATGTGCGTATTTATCTTATGTTATTGCTTCAAAATAAATTAGATAAGTACTCAAAGACTATCCAATTAAAATTAGCAAAATGAATTCTTTAATTAAAAATGAAAAAAAGCACGAATTTCTTTTTTGTCATTTTTGTCATGTTTAAAACACTTGACCTGACCAGACCTTGAAGTTTCTTGTAGTTTCTAGCAGTCGCCTTATATGTATATATGTATGTAAGCATGTTAATCTAAGTTGAAATTCATTTAGCCGCACCGGGCCCGCCGGCGTCCCTTATCAGCAATAAAGCCACCGCCGCGCGCTCGGGCGGGCCCCGGACCGAATGGAGATGCCGACCCGATCACTGCTCTGCTAAAAGGGGCACCCAGTAAAGCCGGTTGGTTTTACATATTATTCCATTTATTTATATTTTTTTGTTTATCGTATTGTATGTAGTCGTAATTTCCATTTTGGTTATAGGAACAACACAACAAGGTGACTAGAACATCTCCATATGCTCGTTGATGATGAATAAATAAAAAAGAATAGTAGAACTATCTTTGAACCACAAAAAGGGTATGATGGTCTTCAAGGCTTTATGCCTGCTCAAAAGGGACTTTGGAAGAGACAGTGACATTGACATTCTATTTTAATTTATTAGGAACGTATGTTTTTTGGAGTTTCTCCCGTGTTCTTTTAGCAACAACATGTGTTGTGAGACTCCATTTTAATTTAATCTACCGTACAATACTACATGTACTTTAAAAATATATACCACTTCAAATTAGCTTAATGCTTAACGCGAAGCAATTAATTAAGTTATATAAACGTATATTCTTTGTTACAAAAACTTAATTTGCGTAAGTTAGATGATACTGTCTCTGCATACCTCTATGCCATCTACAAACTAGATAAGCGGTTATTGCATAAACCAAATAATCTGCAAAACCTCGATGGGCTTGTGTAGTGTAATTGCAGACTGATGCGATCACAAGTCCATATAAAAAAAATTGGATTTATTAAAAAATTGTATGAAAGTTGGAGTCGTGTTAACGAATTGTAAAAATAAGATGACCCTGTCTCTGCACACCACTATGGCGTCCCCAATCCAGACATGCGGTAGTTTGATGAAATAACAAATTCCTATCATGCGCTCCCGATATATGATATTTTATACGCCGGTCGCCCGGGACCCGCCGCCGGCGACGGAGGACCGCATTATACCTTTCTTTCTTCACCATCCCCTATAAAATTTAACAGTGGTGAGATAGCTTTTGGCACTTCGCACCTATATTGTTATTAAAAAGTTCCTTTTTCTAAACCGCAAAAGTAGCAATCAGGCATACGGTCTCACGGTAAGCAGTTATCGTTTACACAAGGTATAACTTACTTACCGACCCTGTGAACACCTGCCATTCGTCAGTACAATAGTCAAAAGAAAAAAATAACTATCAAAGACCAGACATTTAATGAATTGCTAAGATACTACACATGTAAAAATATATATTTTGCAGCATAGATACGTCATACTAATCTTAGTTAATTATAATAAACGATGTCACAGCTGCATGTATACATACCAACCAATTTAACTGTATTCGCAATGCTGGAATGTGCTGCTTAGCAGCATTAATAGAATAACGCAGGACGGTGGCAGCCTCACAGCTAAATAAGCACCCACTGAATAGTGAAGAAAACAAAATGAATTTTTATTAGAACAGGAAGCAAACGAGTATGCAGGTCACCTGATACAGAGAAATCACCGCCACCCCACTAACTCCCACAAAACCAGAGGAATCGAGAAGCGTTGCCAGACTTGAAGAAAAAAATACTTTTAGTACCTGACAAAACTCCTTAACACAGCATAAAGTGTAAATTTAGGCAGTCCCACTAGCGGCTGCCTTAAATACTGAAGCAGACCCCGCCAACCTGCTGAGAGGCTGAAAGGTTCAATAAGGCTGAGACGGCGCTGTCTATCGGGCGCGGACGGCCGGTCGTTATCACTGAAACTTTTAATACCATTGAATAGCCTGCCGAGGCGGCGCGAGCGATAAGCGACCGGCGGAGGGAGCTAATTATTAATTTACCCGCCAAAGAAGTACCCCATCACCCGTGCGGGCAAAGAAAGAAAGAAAGAAAAACATTTATTGGAATCACATAACAATTCAGTCACAGAGCAATTCCACAACATGAGTTCAACTGGGTTTTCCTCCTATGGTCAAACGTGCGATTCGTCAAAATATCCTTTTTGTCAAAGGCTCGTTTGGTCAAATTGTGTTTGTCAAAAGTGCGATTCGTCAAAATACTCTTTTTGTCAAAGCTGCTTTTGGTCAAAATGGAGTTTGACGAATCGCGACTTTGGCAAACCTCACCTTTGACCAAAAGCACCTTTGGCGAAAATGGTTTGACGAATCGCAACTTTGGCAAACGACATCTTTGACCAAACGAGCCTTTGACAAAAAGGTTATTTTGACGAATCGCACGTTTGACCATAGGCTGAAAACCCGTTCAACTTACTTATTGTTACAATCAATATTTTTGTACTAATGTGATATATATATATTTTTTAAATCTCAAAGTTAGGGTCAAAGGGACTACAGGATCGCAAAACGAGTGAACTGCCTCAAATTTCTAAAGAAATAAAAACTGCACATGTGCTCAGCGTAATAGGTGGTGAACCCATCGCCGCGCCATGCTGTACGTGCAGTGGTCAGCTCGTTAGTCGCCGGTTACGACACCCAAGGGAGGAGATGGGTTGGTAGTATTATCGTAATAATGACCCGCCGCCGCCGCTGCTACTTCATGTAAGTATGTATCTTAAAAAGCACCTCAAACTTTGAAAACACAAAAATATTCGCCACAATATTCCATTGACAAGTTGCTACTGCCGCTAATTTGCGCGGACACTTAAAGGCGTAATATTTCCGCTTACACAAAACAGCCCTTTCATAAAGTTGTCACTAACGGTCGCATAGGAACAGCGAGTTGCCAACACAACTAACTTTTAATGCTACACAAAGTTTAGGCGGCGCAAGGCAGGAGCGACAGGCTAATAACTCAAACATACTTATTAAAACTTCACGTCAGTTACTTTATTTTATTTTGTTCAGGACACTAACAGCAGTTATACCTACAATATATGGATACATTTCTATAAATCTACTTAGCTATTAACAGGTATTCGCATATGGATACTGTATGATATAGAGAGTCTACATCAACTCTGCTACCTTTTTACTTAAAACTAACGCCTAATTATAAGAAATATAAACTAACTTACGTACTAGTCTTCCTCTCGTCCGCCGCGCTGTTCGCGGAGGTCCCGGGGACTCGCCGGCCGCCGGCTGCAGTGGTGAACGTAGCTCGCCTCCCCGGCGACTGCTCTGGCTGCTGTGGTGGTGGAAAGGCCCTAACTTCCCGTTGGCTACCCCATGAGAGCTCTCAAACCCCAGAGAAATACGTACCACTGCACCAATCACTTAGCCCGCCACGACACGTGTGCGGGTCAACCAACAAATCACTGATTTTACTCAGGCCGCCCTGGTTACAAACTAAACTTATGTGTTCTACACTGTTTCACTGTTTATTGTGAATACGGTCCGCCGAATTTACTGTTTATGTGCCCTACATCAAATCACCAATACCAAGTACAAATTAATTTCACACGACCCCGCGTTCAAGGTTCCTAACCTAATTCCAATGTGAGTGTGTGTCACACTGACACTGACATTGACAGTCGTCTGTCAAATACAAATTAAAACTAACACAAAAGGTTGCCAGCCGTAAGTGGCCATTTTGTTCCGAACAGATACTTATACAAACAATTGTAACTGTCCAGTAAAATCGCAAGCGCTATAACTCAAAAAAGGCGTAGAGGTTTTTCTGGGGATGGCACAAGTGGTGTTGCAAACGCCTATGGCGATTGAGGTAACTCAAACTCAAAATATATTTATTCAATAAACTCAATTAATAAGTACTTTGAATCGTCCCAAATCTTTTTTAAGCTACCACCCATTCAAGGCGTCATTTTTTAACTATTGAAAAGAACGGGCGCAAAAAACCACAGCGCACAGAGGCAACGACATTTACAAAAAAAAATATGTCGTTACCAGGTCATAAATAAAAAATATGAGTTGGAATTTGAACTATATCAGGTATTCTAAGTATATAAATAAATTACAGACAATTAGAAATAGCTGTTGGAGTAGTTGGAGCATTTCTTTTACACCCAAGCTGTTTTGCCTTCTGTGTAATGTAACATTTTATAATAAGCTTGTTTATAAAGCTTTTCTTTGATTTTGATTTTTAATTCATCAAGATCTAATTTCTGAATATCATTTGGCACTTTGTTGTAAAATTGTACACACAGACCCTTAAAATAATTATTTATTTTATGAAGCCTAGTTATATATTTTATAAGGTACTGCTAATTTGTACTTCTAGTGTTTATTTATTTGTGAATATCACTATTTTTTAAAACATTTCAATATTTTTATGTAACATTTACTATTAGGTGGGCCACATGCTTGTTACCCGTCTTATAAGAAAGAATATACTTCAGACAGATACTATACTACACCAGCGACTGCCCAAAACTTCGTGGCTTGACTCCGAGATGTATTATGAAAAGTGAACTACAGTGTTGTGGAACCAGCTCTCGGCGGCGGTATTTCCGGACCGTTACGACTTAGGGATCTTCAAGAAACGAGCCTATTCCTGCCTTAAAGGCCGGCAACGCGCCTGCGATTCCTCTGGTTTTGCGGGTGTCCATGGGCGGCGGTGATTACTTTCCATCAGGTGACCCGCTTGCTCGTTTGCCTCCTTCTGCTATAAATAAAAAAAAAAAAAAGTTACTGTGTAACGGCATTTAAAAAAATTGACGATGTCTCATCTCAGTCTCCTCACGACCAAAGACTTTGCAAAGCGATAGACATCAGGTCAGCATAATATTTACATTAAACGAGCACAGATCCGTATAGAATGTTTCACTTCAGTCTCTAAGTTGGCTTTTCTAAGTCCCCTGGGACGTAATGTTTAGTCGCCTGCAGCCAATGATGTATAAAGTTATAGATGCGTTGTACACGCTCTAGAATGGCAATACGAATGCAAGGTAATTGCCCGATTCGCATTCAGTCAGGCACGCTCTCGCGTCCCGGCTATACCTACATCGCTACAGCGCGTAAATTTATCAAGTTTTTCGTGGCCTAAATGCCTTCCTGTGTTTTCAGGCGGTGCACAAATTACACGGCAACTGTTAGAGACAAGAAAAACGTCTCATTTCATTCGTAAGCACTGATTTTTTAAAATTAAACATTAAATGCCCGATAAATACTGCTGGCCGCTCCTCACGTGGGTAAAGAGTGAGATGTAATCTGTTCTATGCGTGAGAGTGAAACAGACTATCTAATGTCTAGTCTGTCTGTCTAATGGCGGCCGTCGCCATGGAAACTCACATGCGTATAAAGCGAGATGTATATTTTTCTCTTCCTAACCACAGGTACGCCCTATAATGTGTCTCTTGTTAGCGCAACGTGTCATAATAAATAACTGTATACGTAGATATAGTACTACTTGCAGCACTTTTAAATGCAATAATGTTAGCGTGTAACCTGTCTATCTTTTATATGTCTTTGCCTGCAGCCAAGCGCCCGTGAGTTGCGCCGCGCCGGTGTCCAGCGACCATTAATAAAGCTTTGCGCAAACTTCGGGCGGCGGGGGCCGGTGAAATGTCGCCTTGTATTTTTAGAATGGCTTTGATAGCCCGCCTGGCTCCGTACACCCGGGAGATATCGATATTAAAGTGCGAAATAAACCATTTATTTGTAACTCATATCGTATTAAAACTTTTATCTTACAACAAATATTATAAATTCGAATGTCAGATTGTTGTTTGTTGAATATTTGATGATGAATTTCGGTATAGAGATAGATGGGGCCTAGGAGACGGTTACAGGCTATTTTGTCCCGCGAAAATTGAACGCGTATGAAGGCGCGGGCAAAAGCTTGTCAGCTTATTATAGTCCCACTGCGTGGCACCGGCCTTCCCACATAGACCATAGTACATGAGGATTTATCTTACATTCTAGAAATATTTAATGTTTAAAATTAATAGCAATGATTGACTGAATGATACTGAATATAGGTACAAATATTTTAATCAGTCTCCTTTATTTCAAATACGGTTATTATGTTTAAATTTACATGCTTTGTATAGTCGTGATCCAACCGTCACTAACTGTTCAAAGTTTATAGTACTTTAAAAAGCCTTGAATAAATAGGACATCACCATGTTATAAAATCAATGTAATATACCCGTTAAAGAGGCAATGAATTCATCAGGTAAATTCAATTCAAATCACTCAGTAACAATGAAACCAGTAGGTACTCAGAAAGCAATGTCGTGTCAAATGCAAAAGTCTAGAATCTCGAATTTATTTTATGGAGTAAGCAGAAATGCATAAACCCGTAGCAGCTCCGATGCTGTTCGTAGACGGTGTACCGTAGCGCGATAAGCTCCGTAGCGTCTCTTCTACGGCGTAACGCCTACGGAGCGCACAATGCAGCGCGGGGATTATAAATCAGTATAAGACGGGATGAGTAAGAGATTTCAGATTAATAATATGAGAAATTACAAAATCTAGTACTAGATAACATTATAAAACTTTCAGGGTCACTACAATTATTTTTATGAAAAAACCGGCCAAGTGCGAGTCGGACTCGCCCATGAAGGGTTCCGTAGCAGCAAGTAACATCATATAAAAATTCTTGTAGTTCGTTGTAACTTTGATCTATGTTTTAATAATAGTGTATTTTTTTTAATTAATTAATTTATGACGTATTAAAAAAAACTACTTACTAGATCTTGTTCAAACCAATTTTTGGTGGAATTTTGCATGGTAATGTACATCATATATTTTTTTTAGTTTTAGCATTCTTCTATTTTAGAAGTTACAGGGGGGAGGGGGGACACATTTTACCACTTTGGAAGGGTCTCTCGCACAAACTATTCAGTTTAGAAAAAAATGATATTAGAAACCTCAATATCATTTTTGAAGACCTATCCATAGATACCTGGGTTAGATTTTAAAAAAATCAGTTTCAGTTCAGTTTTGGGGAACCCCCAAAAGTTATTGTAATTTTTCTATTTTTGTGTGAAAATTAATGCGGTTCACAGAATACATCTACTTACCAAGTTTCAACAGTATAGTGCTTATAGTTTCGGAAAAAAGTGTCTGTGACATACGGACGAATCCATAAGGGTTTCGTTTTTTGCCAATTGGCTACGGAACCCTACGAACGGGATTTTTACCATGTTTGAGTTGTTGATTTTGAGTCCCCGATATTTCGGCGCAGTTGCATGCACCATGATCACGGAGTAACTGATCGGGGACTTAAAAACAACAACTCAAACATGGGAAACACCCGTTTTTTTTCATAAAAATAGTATTACTAGATGTTGGGATTTTAACTAGAATATTCGTGTAGTGGGACTTAGATTTAACTAAACAGACGTTCGGAGTGTGCAAATATAGGTGCCACTGGTTCCAGATACTCAGTAAGTCCCCCTTTTACTGAGATAAATCAAAGCGCAAAAGTCATCTACGTGTATATACGCTCCCAACTAAGAGCCATTAAATACACTCCACAGTTGTCACAGTCTAAAGCTACCTCTCTACTTTTCTATTTGCCGAGCGACAGGATATAAATCGAGCATGAAAGTCAACCAGCAGCGCCGCGACGGGTTAAATAAAACATGGCGGCCTCTGCGTCCCGCCGACAGATTCGCTCTTTGTCCACGCACAATGGGAAAACTTGCGAGGGGCTGTTTTTAATTCTCAAATTGGCCCTTAGTTATTTTACACCAAGTCCGCTCGCTCAGACCGTAATTGCCGCCATCCGGGTGAAATGTGGAATGAAAAGTTGCAATTCGGCGGGCACATCCCGGGCAATTTAACAGACGGACCAATTTATTAGTACCTGCTGTTAGCCTTGCTATACTAAAGTGCTTTTCTCTTTAAATCAAGTCTCAAAGAAAATCGACCATTCTTGTCGGACATAAGGCTTTGTAGAGCGGGTATATATATTAGTTTCACTTTTAGGAAGACTTGGGGTACGGCAGTTTATAGTTTAAATACAGTGATCTGCCTTAACTCTAGACTAAACAATGTGGTATAAAAAGTACAATTTATTTTATACAATCACACTCATATCTCGGTGTTAGTACAAACGAATTACGAAAACAAGATGTAGGCACATCAAAGTAAAATAAACAGCCTCCTCTGCGTATTTCCCAACCCCAAGCTTCTCAACAAAAGCTCCGGTTACAACAGATCACGGCATCAGGAAATGTATTTCAAAGGGCATACAAGGAGCTCACTGTTTCGTTGTACATGGTGTTGCGCTCACACAGCGCTGGTTAAGGCGAGCAAACATACACAGCTTTGTACTATGTAGTAACAGTTTGGCTCACTTTTGTGTCGCTTTCCTACGACTTCCAGAACACTCAGCTTATCGGGGGATGTCGTCGGCTGCGAAGAGATGAGTGCCGTCCCATTCACTCAATCTGATGGACCTTGAGATGACTTAGACGAATGCTTTCAGTTTCACGATAATGCGAATAGGTTCAGCTTAGCCGGAATTTATGTCACAAGTTAAATCATATTCATGTTCTTTGGTAAATGCTGTTAAATTAAGATATGAAACAAAATGAAGTAACTGGTGGCAAGGCTGCAAAGCATTATGTCTTGTATATTTATTAACACAATTATCTAATAATAATAATAATACTATAATAATACCTCTGCACATAAATCCAACAGCATAAAGCGGCGATGGGCTCACCACCCGTCACGCTGAACACATGTGCAGTCTCTTTAGGTTGAAAATTGGACTTTGTCAGAGGACTGCTTTTGCGGTCCTCATTGCCTAGTCTGACTTACCCTTCGGGGATAACAGTCGTGATTGTATGTACAATTATCTGGTACATATTTACTACATAGTGTATTGGCTAAAAACTAGTTGATAAAACACACAAGTACATTAAAAAAGCATTAGCTAAGTATT
This sequence comes from Scoparia ambigualis, assembly GCA_963921215.1. Lineage (NCBI taxonomy): Eukaryota > Metazoa > Arthropoda > Insecta > Lepidoptera > Crambidae > Scoparia > Scoparia ambigualis. The sequence goes on from OY992516.1 coordinate 32,700,768, forward strand.
TATTGTTTTTTTAAACAGGTATTCTTATTATAAATATATAAATAAACAAATTAAAGGTTAAGAGGGTGTGGTGCACTAACGTATAAGTGTAAAGTCGCAGCCGCGCTCTGTCTGTGTAAAGTCAAGCTTTTATTTCGTTTCCTAAGTTTACCTAGAACTTTTGCGACGACTTCCGATGACCGTTCTATGTAACAAAACATCAAAACGGTAAGAAAAGTTCCCAAACGGGGTTGAGTTGAACTTCGCAAATTACAAAAACGTCAAGTAAATTCTCCATTTCACTCTGGAGTTAAGTGAAGGCAGAAAAAAACAAAGTTCCATCAAAATGTTAAGCGGAACGAGCAAAGTTCGCTTGTTCTTGAGCGACAGGGCTACGCCCCCGACTCTTAGGCCTCCAACTCATCTAAAAGCCATTTATTCAGCCCGCGGTAAGTTTTCAAAAACCATATCAAACTGAAACACAGACATCGAAAATCTCGAGTTTCAAGAGGCGCAAGACATTCGTGTTTCAAGAACAGGAATTCGTTTTAAATTCATAGGTATAAATATTTGTATCGTTTCAAACAGCTATACAGTTTCAGTCTGTAAAAATATAGGAACAAATAAAAAACCAAATCTTCGACTAAATTCCTAAACACACACAGAAAGGTTTTATTTTGAAACATATCTCTATCATTGCTTGCAAAGTAACTTCTAATAAGTACCTATTATAATTCATAGCAGCAAAAAAAATTTTCAAAGTCCTCACGTCTTAAAGCTCGCAAAGGGGGAGGACATTCCAAAATGTCAGCAGAAACGGGAATATTCCTCAGGTTAGCGGAAAAACTTACACGCGCCAAATGTCGGTGCAAAGGTCGCGGCTATCGCAACTGGGTCATCGCCGTGGACTCGTAAATCAGCTGATGATTGCCCAATCAGGGCTGCCGAGGGATAGTGTGCTTACACTATTCCCTAAAGGAAGGCAAAGCAGTTATGCAAACACTTCAATAAAACTGTTGTCGCAAGATGTCACGTGTCTGTCACTTCCACACGGTATCAGACCCGGAAGTCCAGGGTTCGATTCCCAGCGGGAGATGCATGTATTGTAATCGGTTGGGTTAGTGGTAGGGCTTGTTTTAACTCCGCATGGCCAGCTACCACGCGCTATGGTCACGGTCTCAACTTATATGCGGTACCTAGCTCGATGGGACAGCAATCTCTAGTTTCGCTACTTGTCAGGCCTCTTACTTCTATAAAAGATGGTTCAAACAACAGCGTAGAATAGTGAGATTGGTTGGTTTGTAAGGCCAATACAGGAACGACAGTACCAGCTGCATAGTTCGCTATACTTGTAGAAACAAAATCTGGCATGAGCTCTCAAGTAAATCGAATAAGACTCTACTTTTGTATTTATACAGCCCTACTATAGCCAATGCTTATAGTACCCGTAACGTGTAACATTGTCTTATCCGTAATCTAGTTATTAGGGTAACACGATCGCGCCCGATTCACTCAGTGCGGCTTACTTGCCAATATAAGAGATGATTTCGAATGAAAGGATCGTATCGGTACGTAACAGGTCAACAGGGCTGCCAAAGATGGAAACCAAATGTATGGACTATTCAATTAACTAATTCGGTGTTTGATAAAAAACATCCTATATTTTAAAAACTATATGATCAACCATTTATCTTGCGAATTTAAAAAGTGGTTAGAAGCAATAATTAATTATATTCTATAAAATTATGTAAAAATACGTCGGTACTATTAAGAATTATTCTAATAGAAACCTAAATTATTCTTCCTTATTCGATCCAATTGCAAAATGAGTTCTCGATATCTCAAGAGCCTCTCTGAAAGGGAAACCCTACTCCTAATTCTCGTTAAGGCGAAGGTGGACGATAAACGATTCTCGATAGAGAGCCCTAACTCACAGTCGGGATCGAATAAATTTGCATTCGTTTGCGTCACTAGCGAGAACAAACGAGTGGAATAGCCAATCGGATATAATTAGATTAGTGCCACGAAGCCTAGCTCTGGTGAAACTTCATGACATTGAAATTTGCATAAGTTCAACTGTAGCGGCTTCAGTTGGCTAGCTGACTTTGCTTAACCTTTATAGACGCGAAGCGCGCATATTATTCGTATGACGGACGTTTAGTTCCGTTTACTTAAGTGCACTTAAGAATCAAGTTTAACAAGTAAGCTTTAAATGTTCCATCTGAATACATAATGAGACTTGTCATCTAACAGCGTGCTCATTTAGGAATATCGCTAGCTCCCCTGCAACTTAGACAGCTTTTCATTTTCTTACATAACTGTGACTTAACCTGTCAAAAAAACACAATGGAAGTTCAATTGTTAGTAACCGATTTAAGATTTTCTCACAGACGAAAGGTTTAATTAGTTTTCCACACCCCTATATACATTATTGGAACAAACAAATTGCACAGTATTTAATAAAAAAAAACAAAGAAAAAGTTCGTAAATAGAAACGCTGAGAGATCCAAACAATTTATAATTAATCTCCTAATCACCTCCAGAAGTCGAGGCGACTTGACGTTTTACAAATGACGCTTCATCTCACAAGTTTGAACGTTGCCTTCGATCAAACTGTATAGTAAAGGTTATAAAGTCTATTTTCGGTTTCAAGGGTAGGATGTAGGTGACACAAGATGGTGTCCCGAAGTTGACGACGCTTGGTGTCATTCGTCCTCGGAGCGAGCGGATTTGCGGAGTCATCTCTGTAATGAGTGTCGGCGTCCCTTTCTCGCGCGACCAAGATGCAAGTTCTTCGGATGTTGGCGAGGATTAGGAGGTGACGGCGTGAATCGCTGCTCTGATTTAGGGCTGGAGTTACGAGCGGCAGTAAAAAAACGAACGCGCGAAACGGCCTCCGAGATTTCTTTTTTACGGCAACTTTCATTAAATCATCAACATTTCTTAGATAGCGCTTGTTTCAGTGATCGTTCAATCAATATTATGACGTCTTAACGGCCGTAGAAAAAGCCAATTTTAAAAAGTTATGAATCTTCTTATTGGTTATGCTGTTAGCAGCGCAAGTGCACTATTCATATAAATTAGGGGGGTGCCGCGTGATCGCAAAAACTGACATAAGTCTCTTTCTGAACTTCAAAGCAAAATCAATCATATTGATATTTATAATTAGAAGAATTCTGCTTTGTAGTTTCAGACCTAGTAATTTAATTAGAGCAATGTTTTTATTCTGCAAAATGTGCAAAACCATCACGCGCTTGTGTTAAAAATTAAAATTGCCCTGCGGAATATCAATACAAATATTTTCATATCTTTATTGTTGAAATTTTGCATTCACAATGCTATATAGATATAGGATAAAATGTTTACTAGAAAAAAATCAACCAGTCTCAGGAAGCTCGAGTGGGATTCGAACCCACGACCTTTGGATTGCCGGTCCACTGCTCTAACCGCTGAGCTACCGAGACCCCAGAAGACTCGTTGAATTTCTCCTAGTAGTTTGATTTACGCTGCAAGCCAGCGGTATTACGTCACTGTGAAGTCTACCCTCACATTCGAAAGAAATACTATTGCAAGTATTTAACAATCGATAAAGACGTAATTGCTTATAAATATCTTTATTGTTGAAATTTTGCATTCACAATGCTATATAGATATAGGATAAAATGTTTACTAGAAAAAAATCAACCAGTCTCAGGAAGCTCGAGTGGGATTCGAACCCACGACCTTTGGATTGCCGGTCCACTGCTCTAACCCCACTCGAGCTTCCTGAGACTGGTTGATTTTTTTCTAGTAAACATGTTATCAAATATTTTCATGTAAGAATTATTGTTTCATATGCATAAAATTAAGAAAGTTGTCGAAAAAATATGTGTCAAAGTCAAAGTGATTTATTGCAATTAAGTGTACAAGAAGGTCTCATATGTATTAGTATTTAGTGCTAACAACTTAATTACCTTTTACAAATGTGTTTAGGAGTCAATAGACAGTTCCCGGCTGTATGAGCGGTAGGGAGCGGGCGCGGGGAGGAAATTAACAAGTAGTGACCAGTTGTCGACCGGCGCACGAGTGAGACGTAAGAGCGCTTTGTTGTTCTTACGACGAAAAAGTAAAAATATCTCGCTTCCTTGCCTTTTTCTACGCAACAATAATTTGGATGTACGAATATCACGTAGGTACAAATATGTTCTCTAATCATTCTAGTTTCAATAACTAACAACACTTTATTTGCAGTTCGTGTTGTTATTCTTATAACCTAAATATTATTTCAATAAGTGGGTATGGGGCCAGTTGGGCAACAATTGCTTTTCCTTATTACAATATGTGTCATACTTTGATTTATTGATTTTTACTTAGTTTTATAATGTTGTTAAGTTGTATCCCATTGGTACAAATAATATTTTCGTTTTGTTTATTGTTGATTATAACGTGATTTTAATTAAGGAAGATTTATAAGGTATTAAACTAATTTCTACAGTGATTTAAATTTAATGTGAACATAAGTCCTATTATTAGTGTGTGAAACATACAAATAAATATATAAATAACACTAATACTATTTCAATCCTATTCATATCATAAAGTCACTTAAACTAATCATTGCACAACGTACCCCATACCGATGCACAACTTACCCCACCGTAGGCTCGTAGGGGCAAGTTGAGCAATGTTGACATGTGTCACAAAATTTAAAATACCTTTAAATCTAAAAATACCTGATAGATAGTATAAGTTTTCTTTATAATTAGAATAAATGCTTGATAAAACGGTGCAAACATCATATCTCTACATCAAATACAATTCTAACTGTAACACATTCAGTCAAAAATTGCTTAACTAGACCCACCCTACCCTATTGTTTGTTATTGTGTGTACCTACGCCTGGCGTACTCACCATGGAATTCTGTTATTTCAAGAATGCCAAAAAACTGTGCCCAAATAGTACCAAATAGTGCCCAAAGGAAATAAATAGTACCCTTATGGTTTAAAAGTTATAGACATAGTTTGGTGAGTACGCTAGGCGTAGGTTACGCCTAGCGTACTCACCTCAGTTTGGGAAATCTGAGCAAGCTACAACTTTAATTAGTATGTCAAAAAAACTGTACCCAAATAGTACCAAATAGTTCCCAAAGGAAATAAATAGTACCTTTATAGTTAAAAAGTTATAGACATAGTTTGGTAAGTACGCTAGGCGTAGGTTCTACGCCTAGCGTACTCACCTCGTTGCGCGAAAACAGAACCAGCAATGGCTCTCATTTCTATCTCAATAAATAGTACCGGAAATAGTACCCTCTAAGAGTGTAATTGTTATCTGACTTTTACACTAGAAAGTCATTAAATTTGATAGCAAACTTCTACTTGTATATTGACATGAGGTACAGGCGAACTCATAATAATTTTAATATTATTAAATTTCGTACTATGAACCTACTACTTAATACTTTTACTTATGTTGAAATTAATACGTAACAAGGAAGTTTAATATGAGTTATATAATTGATTATAATTATTTTTCTTATAAATAAGATCCATGTTTTCCAAAATATTGACTATCGTATTTTTGCCGGATTTCATAAAGTAAAAGCACCTTCTATATAAGGAACTATTTGCCTTATGTCTGAAATTGAAAGCTCAATATCGTGCGAGAACAATCTGTTACTTTTGTTGATCATAGTGCAACTTATCGACGCGCGACAGCGATGCATCTTAGTATGAACAAGTTACAATAGATGGCGCTTATCACACTTCTTACTTTAGTTACTTACAAACTGACCTGTATTATGAAAGTGCTAAAGATCAATATTGCAATTCACAACAATCTGCTTGTCGCCGCGGTGGGAACGCATAGTTTTCTGGAACCGATTTTTTAGTCGTTTACTTTGCCTTGCCACCGCAACCGCAAAGGTTTGCGAATAGTTAATTTGTGAAACAATTAATGAAAAAACTTGTGAGTTTTGCTTTATTGTGATGGGAGTGATCTTTAAATGAGTAAGTACCTATGTATATTTCATCTGTAATAGCATTTTATGTTCATTTCGATTTGCAGTTGATCTTGCAGTTGATCTTTCATTAGCTAGGTAGGTACTTACTCAGTTTGAATATATTATATATACTTACCTAAAGAAATACGTTATTGTTTTTTATTAATCGTAGAATAACAAATTAAATCATATTCTTAGTTTTCTGGACTGTATAAAGTGTTTAACTGTGTCGCGTACTTACCTGTGAAAGAATACTACCACCCCCTCTTCCCTTGGGTGTCGTAATAGGCGACTAACGGACTAAAGACTGCACATACATCCAACAGCTTAGAACGGCGATGGGCTCACCACCTGTCACGCTGAGCACATGTGCAGTCGCTATTTATGTAGGTATATTAATAAAAGTCAATTGCCAAAATGTTTGTACGCGCATCACTTCAGAACGGCTGCACCAATTTGGCTAATTCTTTTTTGTTGTATTTGTAATTGTCGGGACAAGGTTTGTATAAAAATGAACATTTTTGGAAATTTGTCACGGGGTAAGGGGTTCACGCGGACAAAGTTGCGGGCGGGCTGTCATTTACGATCAACAAATCATAAATAAGCAATGCTTGATACATAGATATAAGTTGGAGTGGGTCTCATTCAGCCTCGACTACAAATTTTGTGATTTATAACAGTTATCACTAGATTTATAGTCGAAGTAAGAATCACCGCTAAAAACCAGCCTTCATATAAAAAAATCCGCATCCAAATCTAGGATATTTAGGAGCTACGGTGCCAAAGACAGACACACCAACCTCAGGACCCCCCTTTTTTGGCCACCATTGGTTTACTGTTATTAAATATGTACCTACCTATTTTATTTTAGGTCGTCGTTTATTAATGAACTCCATAGTTATTCCAATCTCAATTCCTTTGGTAATAAAAATAATATTTTACCATTCACTGTGCTCGACTGTACCACACGTAATTTTTGTATGTAGAAGTTCGCTATCAAATTTAATGACTTTCTAGTGTAAAAGTCAAATAACAATTACACTCTTAGAGGGTACTATTTCCGGTACTATTTATTGAGATAGAAATGAGAGCCATTGCTGGTTCTGTTTTCGCGCAACGAGGTGAGTACGCTAGGCGTAGAACCTACGCCTAGCGTACTCACCAAACTATGTTTATAACTTTTTAACTATAAAGGTACTATTTATTTCCTTTGGGCACTATTTGGTACTATTTGGGTACAGTTTTTTTGGCATTCTTGAAATAACAGAATTCCATGGTGAGTACGCCAGGCGTAGGTACACGTTATTGTTTAAAGAATTTGTTTCAAATTTCAATAAGGCCATGATTTTGTGCAATGATCAGGCTTTACATAAGTTCTTTTAATGTATTTAACAATTCAGCGCCTGGTACAAGTGTCTTAAAAATACGTAAATTACCACAATTTCGTGCAGGACCCCCTTAAGCTCGTGCAATTATGTACTACAATTACGCCGTAATAGGCGTATCTGGAAGTAGCTACGTTCAGTCCGGGATCGAACTTCTTCGATGTGAATGGCGAGCGACAAGCTAGTTGAAGGTGTGAGTGTATCGATAGCATGAAGATTTCTAGAAGCAATTTCGTCAACTAAGCGTTTCACCGCTCAATCTCCAAGTGAAGCATCAATAATGGAGAGCGCCTCGAAGAGGTTAAATAATGAACGGTTCGGAGCTCGGTCGCGGCCCTGGAGGGGTCGGGTTACGCGAGACACTCCGGCGCTTAGAGTTCGGGTCTCTGGGGCTTCAATTATTCACAGCGGAAGAGTTGACTGTTTGTTCTAGCGATTTATCTGTTAAGCAGTTTTTGCACTTCAAATACTACCAGCATTAAAAGACCATGTTAATGTAAGATATTTGCGTATCGAGCCTCACGGCTTCTAAACTGCTTCTGTGTTTTAGTGTTAAGACAACCTGTTAAAGACCATGCGTTACGAATTTCCAATAATAAAACAACTTTTTTGAAGTTACTCGCGTCCGTAGGTTTACCCTTGAGACCCTACACGTGACCCCTGGGAGGTGCTAAATGAGTGACACTGACTGAGTGGTAGAGTCACGCTGCGTTGCAGCACGCATTGGGCCGGCTCGCCCGGCGTAATACCACCCTCTCACGAATATCCGGCGTGAAATAATGGCACTTGGTGCTGTTATGTTTCGTCCGGCCAGTGAAAGTTCCGGAGCCCCCCCCCCTCACAACTCCTATTCCTTCCTTAAGCCTATTCCTTTCTTAAGGCTAGGTGTTAGTGAAAAATTAAAATAACACGTTCTTAGAATTACTTTTTGAAGTAGTAAACAATAAAATTAAAATCTGCGAAAATTATGAAATATTGTTGAGGCTTTATTCTGTGAAATACACCCGATGGAAACACGATTTTATAAAGTTGGCTCGATAGAATAAATTCACAAAGTTACATATGTTTGTTTTTCTTACCAGTTTGTCAGTGATATTAAAGACCTACATCTTGCTGACAATGAAACCATGGTTAGTTTTGATGTGCAGTCCCTATTTACATGTCTACCAGTACAGGACTGCATTGAAATTACCAAGAAAAGACTAGTTGAACAAAATATGCCCAACGAATATGCAGTACTATTAGAGCATTGTCTAACATCTGGCTACCTTTTGTGGAATGAAGTTTACTACTTCCAAATAGAGGGTGTTGCTATGGGGTCCCCTGTATCACCCGTTGTCGCCGATATTTTCATGGAAGACTTCGAGGAGCGGGCCCTAAGCACAGCACCCGTAACCCCAAAGTTCTATAAGCGGTACGTAGATGACACTTTCACTATCTTACCAACTGATAAAGTATCTGCTTTTCTAAGTCATCTTAACTCCATACATCCTAAAATACAGTTCACAATGGAGTTAGAGGCAGACAACAAGTTAGCTTTCTTGGACACTTTAATCATCAGGAATCCTGACCATAGTTTGAGCCACACTGTGTTTCGTAAAGTAACCCATACAGATAGGTACCTCAATGGTGATTCTCACCACCATCCTAGACAGTTGGCTACTGTAGGGAAATCTTTGTTTCAGAGAGCACGCGGCATCTGTGACACCCAACACCTGGCTGCTGAACTTCAGCATGTCAAGCATGTACTACAGGATAACAAACTGCAAGTACCGCGGCTTTGTCACAAAAAACGCAAAAAACCAACCACAGTCGAGCGCCAACCTGCAGTACTTCCATATATGAGGGGCGTCACTGACAAGATTGGTCACATCTTGAAGCGAGCTTCAATCAATACTTACTTTAAGCCGCCAAAGAAGATCAACCAGTTCTTACGACCTGTCAAATGCAATATACCCCTTCAAGATGCAGGCGTGTACAAACTGGACTGCGACTGTGGGCTCTCATACATCGGGCAAACAAAGAGAAGTGTAGGAACCCGCGTAAAAGAACATATAGCCGACGTCAAGCATAGGCGCGAAAATAAGTCTGCAGTGTGTGAACATGCTCTCGAGGGACCCAACCATTACATCAGATTTGACAAACCTCAAATACTCGCCAAGGAACAACGATTCATCCCTAGGATGATACGCGAGGCTATTGAAATTAAAAAACATCGTAATTTCAATAGAGAGGATGGTTGGAATTTACCACCTGCCTGGGACCCCATCATACAGGTCATCAAATCCCAGCCCCAACAGCAACACATTGCCAGACCTAAAAATATTGTTAGCTCGTATTGTGTAAACTTGAACGCACCCGGTAAAATATAAAAATTATTGACGGTAGGCAAAAAACTTCTAACTATGAGACGACCAACACCTCAGTCTCCCTGTGACCACGGACCCTGTAAAGGGTTCGAAACGTCAGGATAATATAAAAACTATGTAAATAGTAAATTAAACGCGAGTTAATCCGTAAAAAGTGTTTCATTTCAATACATATGTTTGTGTCATTTTATCTTCTTTTCCAGGTTTTATTCTTAAAATAAGTGATTTGATATTATGAGTCATTTACCAAAATGAAGCTCGCAAATAACTTGAGTTATTATAAACGATGGTTTTTTATTTATTACATCTATCAATTTTTTAAAATATAAAACGCGAATATTCGCGCCGCTTCGCTGTTATACCGGTCCCTTACCGTTGTACCGTCGAGAGAACGAGAGGGAAGCGCTCGAAATACCTCCCCATAAAGGTCGGAAACGCATCTGCGACTCCTCTAGTTTTGCGGATGTCCATGAGCGGCGGTGATTGCTCTCCATCAGGTGACCCGCCTGCTCGTTTAAAAAAAACTATCGTTACCGTTTTGAAGGTAAGTTCTTCCACCATCAGTCACTTATCATTAGCATATCACCTAGTGCTTCGCTGTATTAAAAGACAATTCATTGCCGAAAAATAAAACAACTGATGTTTTTCTCTAACCCACGCAGTACTTAAACTGTTGTTTATACTTTGGTCGAGCCTCATTAGAGTACCAATCACTAGCTGTATGAATGATTGAACCACTAACTCTTAATTAGAACAGGCGGCTGATTGTTACTATGTTAACTAACATAACCTTTATATAGTTTATTAAGGTTTAAGCGAACACTACACATTGAAATGAAACACTTTTTACGGATCAAAACTAGCTTGTAAAAATGATGTATAAAAGTCTTTCATTTCAATGCGTCGTCGCGTAAACTTTTGAAAACAATAAATGTTCTGGTTCTACGAATTAAGCTGAAAATCTTCTGATTGGTAAAAGTGCTGCAAAATAACATTACGTCACAAGTTTAAACCAAGTTAACGTCAAAATAAAAAAAATATTGATAATCACTTTCGAATCGTTCAAAATGATTTTTTAGCCTACCATTCAGGCAGACTTTTTTTGACTATGGTGAAAAATAGGCACAAGAAACTGCACAGCTTTATAAATGAAAAAGCAACAATGAATTGTCATAAAAGTTAATGGAAATCTTTAATAAACAGCTCGCATAACATAATTAAAAGCTAAGTAAATCAATAATAAATATTAGTATGATTAATTTTAAGAATACCTAAATATTCAGGAGTTTAGGTTCTCAAATATAGTATAACGTTACAGTGATATCCACGTGATAAGCCATGCGGCGTCATGGCGGTTCCCACGCAGCCGATACGAAGTGTACACAAGAGTTGGCACGGCCCTACGGCGGGCGCACGACACGAGGCGCTATCGACAGATAACACCAGCTTCCATGACGCTGCGCTATTCGTTGACTCCGCTCACTCTAACGTGACGTGATCAATTTATACAAGTTCTTTTTTAAATGTCCGCAACGCGTTATTGCCTGCAGTTCAAACGCCCATAAGCTACACGGTACCTTCCTTCCTATCTTCAGGCTGACCGTATATCTATTTAAAAAGTACAATTGATAATCTTATACAATGACCATCTACTCGTATAAAATACCGTTGCTTTTGCCACTGTATACTTGACTTAAACTGTCAATGTATTACTTCACCCTAACAACAGAAACTACACATATAAATATATATAATACTAGCGGCCGCTCGCGGTTTAACCCGCGTGGTTCCCGTTCCCATGGGAATATCGGGACAAAAAGTATCCTATGCGTTAATCCAGGTTATAAACTATCTGTATGCCGAATTTCATCCAAATCCATTCAGTAGTTTTAACGTGAAAGAGTAACAAACATCCATCCATACCTACAAACTTTCACGTTTATAATATTAGTAGGAAGGATACTTAGTACATCACGCCCGGTACCCGGAGGCGTAAGCAGTTAGGCAGAACCCACAGCTTTACATTTACTTCATACATACGTATAATCACGACTATTATCCCCTAATGGTTAGTAAGACACTAGGCAATGAGGACCGCAAAAGCAGTCCTCTGCCATAGTCGACTTTTTACCAATTAGCGACTGAACATGTGCTCAGCGCGACAGGTGGTGAGCCCATCGCCGCTCTATGATATTGGATGTATGTGCAGTGTTTAGTCCGTTAGTCGCCTTTTACGAGACCCAAGGGAAGAGAGGCGGTGCGGTGGTAGTATTCTTTCACCGCTACGCGACTCGGTTGAAACCATTTACCACAATCCTGACAAACGTCTGCTTCAATATAAACTACACATACTTTTAGAAACAAACGGGATTTTTACCATGTTTATGTTGTTGAGGTTGAGTTACTCCGTGACCATTGGTACATGCAACTGCGCAGAAATATCGGGGACTCAAAATCGACAACATAAACAAGGTAAAAATCCGGTTTTTTTCGTTAAAGTAATTGTAGTGACCATGAAAGTTTAAAGTGTAAAACTACATTACTACTATAATGCTTTACAAACACGTTTCAACAACAAACAATTCGAGCCCGTTATCCAGCAGAGTGCACTCAGCTAAGAGTCTCTCCACACAATGGGCCCACATCCCACAGGATCAACAGCTGATCAATATTGGCGCCACAACCTTCGAGGTGCGCTTGTTAATTAGTTGAAACAGCAGCGGAGGGTGCTAACTGCTAAGAGTATGCAACAATACTGGCAGCACATTTGCATGCATTGTAATAAGTGAAGTGAACAAACGAATGGATGTATTAAAGATCAGATATGAAAACGAGAAAATTTATCATTTTGATAATGTTACTACAGTTTTTCGTATCTGTATGGTTTAATTAAATATTATTATACTTTTTGCCGCATTCAATTTTTATTTATAATGGTTTAGACACAAAACCTATGTGGAATGATATACAAGTAAAAAGTTTTAAGGAACAGTAACTGTAAAATTTTACTTAAAAAGTTAGGATACTCCACTTTCAAACTGATTGTGAGTGACATAAAATAATATTTGCTAACGGGTATGTCTAAGATTTAGGGTTGAATTAACAAAGCATTAGCGTGATTCAATTTAACCGGCACACCAGCGACTAATCGCGTGGACAGCATTCTGAGCCCTCGCCACCCACCACCACAGTATACCACCGCCGCATCAGGCGAGGCACCAGACGCCACGGCCGCACCAGAGAACTAACTCCCGTCACAATCTCTGCAAGCACTCAATCGTTTGATTCGCTGATATACTCACGACTATTATCTCCGAAGGGTAAGTCAGTGGCTAGGCAATGATGACTGCAAAAGCAGTTCAATGCCACAGTGCACATTTGTCTACATTTCACAAAGTAACATCGTGGCTCTTTGCTGTCGGATGCACGCGCAGTACGCGTGTGGCCGTTTTCCACCAGGAGGGCCAAAGGCTCTTTTCCGGCTCAGTATCATCCTAAAAATAGCATTATCTCTATCATATCATTAAAAAAAAACATCCTTGTTCTGCCACAGGGGGCTCGAGCCCAAGCATCGAGTTATATGAATACGACCTGACACTTCAGGCAGTTTTGCAGCGGTTCACATTATAGTCAATAGTCAAAATATATTTATTCAATAAACTCAATTAATAAGTACTTTGAAACGTCCAAATATTTTTTAACCTACCACCCATTCAGGACATCATTTTTTAACTGTGGCAAAGAACGGGCGCAAGAAACCACAGCGCACAGAAGCAACGACATTTACAAAATATATATATATTATATGTCGTTACCAGGTCACAAAATACAAAATATGAATTTGAATGTAAATAGTTTAATTAAATATGGTGCTCTATATAAATTAATTATAGGCAATTAGAAATAGCTGTTGGAGTAGGTACTTGGAGCATTTCAGATCCAAGCTGTTTTGTCTTCTGTATAATCCGACACTTTATAATAAGCTTTTTTATAAAGCTTTTCTTTGATTTTGATTTTAAATTTATCAAGATCTAATTTCTGAATATCATTTGGTACTTTGTTGTATAATCGTACACACAGACCCTTAAAAGAATTATTTATTTTATGGAGCCTAGTATAAGGCACTGCTAATTTGTTCTTACTTCTAGTATTTAATTTGTGAATATCACTGTTTTTTGAAAACATTTCAATATTTTTATGAACATACACAAGATTTTCATAAATATATTGTGATGCAACTGTCATTATACTTATATCCTTAAATCTCTCTCTGAGAGAGTCACCAGCCTGTAGGTTATATATTGGTCGAATAGCCCTCTTCTGCAGCACAAAGATAGTTTGAATGTCGGCAGCATTTCCCCACAGTAAAATGGCGTACGACATTACACTATGAAAGTAACTGAAATAAACTAATCTCGCTGTATCAACGTCAGTTAACTGACGGATCTTCATTACTGCATAAGCCGCAGAGCTAAGTCTATTCGACAATTAAATTATCATGTCTCTCTCATTAATTTAACACATATTCATGAAGCGTCGCCGTCCGCGTTGCCACAATGTTTGCTCAGACAGCACATACAGTTTACAAAGCTAACACAGACGTGTTAGAAATCAAAAAGGCGATAAAACAAATGCATAGGCTGGTAATCTTTTCCCATTTTCGGCCAAAACTATTTTACAAGTTGGATGCATTTTAGCTATTGCTTACTCGGATTCAAGAAAAATATCACGAGTCATGAGATAAATTCAGTGCAGTGCATAGTAGTTTAATATTTAGAATGAAAGGCACAAAGATATCGGAAAACTAAGACCTGCGAGAAATCCTACTTCTCCGACTGCTGAGCGCACTGGCGCATGAATCAATTTGATTTAAATAAAGTATTTTAAACAGCTTTGTGCAGACGAAGCTGTTTAAAAGTATTAAAAGCGCTATTGAAAGAAAAAATCCTTTGAAAAGATAAAAGAAAATGGTTAACGATTAGTATCTTAACTTTTCTTTAACAGGCTGTCGGCTGTTAATGATCTTTACAGCTTAAGGCTAGGTTTACCGAGCGCAGAAACTAGTAGGGGACTGATTGATAGCACATCGCGATTCGCGACCGTCAACTTAGCAAAATAGCTAGGTAATTTTGAAAATCAAGAATTATTTTTAAATTTTTTAACTTATAACGGCCGGAATGCCGCACCTATTCAAAGACAATTATTTTCGTACATTTTTCAATTAACTAAAACCAAGTATAATGCAAGTAATACGATATTTGAAATACGATTAGTCAGATATTTGAAATTTAATTTGATGCAGTAAAGTATCACTAATAGAGTATTTAATGGCCGCAATGACTAGCTAAAAGCCTGTGGAATAACATATATTTTTTACAAATATTGAGTACCTACTTGTGATTTGCGAGTAATCCATAATTTAGAATACCCTATTTTCGGAAATTTCCGGAATCCCCGCTTTAACACTGGAAGAATATTGCTTTCTGGTAACATTCTGGAGTCTGGCATCACTTAGTCAGGAACACAAGAGTGGCCATATACCTCACTGGATTCTCCGGAGCGAGCCGAGCCAGGCATCCAAGGATCCCGAGGGCCAAGGATTTTCAGAAGAGAGTCAAGGAATAAAAGTGCTACGGGCCAAATAAGCAAATGTTGCTGAAAACGGTCAGTTTTCATTAAAGCCGGTTACACGGTATAAAGGCCACAGCAATTTGTCTCCCCATTACTGACGACTAGAGCAGATTTCATTTGGAACACTCAGAGATGACGTCACGGCGCACAACCATTTCATTTAATAACCACAAACGCTTCAAGTCAAAAAGTTCATTTAAAATGTTTGCTTTCGGCCGCTAAAAGCCGTGGCTCAACTTTTAGATGGGTCGGTATGAATATTTATTGTGGACGCAGGTTGCTGAATATAGTAAACTACATTGGAGTGAGATTCGATTGCGTTTTCCACAAACAAGCATTTAGATTGCATAAAATCTACGTTCGATTTTATAATCTACTGACGTCATAATAATTGCGTTTGAGTCTGTTTGCGTAGGTAGATGAGATGTTTTTGTTGCACTTTTATGACTGTATAATATTTAGCATGGCACATAAGTTAACCGAGAACCTAAATCATTCTACCAGTTTTCACATATTTACCAGAAAATAGTCTTGCATCAATCAACATTTTGTTACCGCACCCCACACTCAGACGCCACGTAAATTAAATCCATTCAAGCAACGACAAAGAGCAAATTAATTGAATGGGAGCTTAAAAAGCCTGGCAGGTCCCCCCTCACGCGCTTACAGCGGCAGACCTCCTAGCGTCGCAGGACGGCGGCAAAAAGCTCAGCTCATGTTTAATGAAATACTTTTTGTATAGCGCTCTAATTACAACACACTGGGCACAACGAAACAGACGGACGCTTACTAAGTTCCGCGTGTATATTTGATGCATGAGAGTGGTATCAATAACACGACAAACTTAAAATCGCATATTGAAAGTGTATGAGTTTAATTATATTATACATAAGTATATAAATAATTAATGTTTTAATTAATAATTACATATACTTTTTAATTACTTATTAATATTTCTACAGAGGGAGGGAGAGTGAGAGGAATTTCTGTTAGCCGCATATGGCCTTTACAGCGCAACCTGACTTGTTAGAACGTACAGATTTCTCAAGCCGTGTGACCAAACTTCTTCAGAAGATTTTTGGAAGGGCTCCTACCAGTTTCTCCGGAGGGTTCGAGTTGGAGTCCGAGTGGGTGTCGTAAAAGGCGACTAACGGACTAAAGACTGCACATACATCCAACAGCATAGAGCGGCGATGGGCTCACCACCTGTCATGCTGAGCACATGTGCAGCCGCTATTTGGTGAAAATTGGACTATGCCAGAGGACTGCTTTTGCGGTCCGCATTGCCTAGTCTCTGACTAACCCTTTGGGGATAATAGTCGTGATTATATGTATGTATGTTTGAGTCGGATTGAC